>CM073427.1:50027123-51277123 GCA_037114965.1 Monochamus alternatus | reverse complement strand
GAAATTTTTCTAGTCCAAAATAACATATAGGGTGGAACAAAAAAGCTGTAATGGTTTAAAGGGTTCGAAATCGTCGCCAGTGGCGCCCTCTAGAAGATGCACCAAAATGGGCAATAAAATTGAATTTTCCATCCCAAGAAACCCCCGGATACAAAAGTTCGTGAAATTAACGTGAAACAGTCGAAAGTTATTAAAGAAAACGCGATTTATTTTTTAACCTTTAACACCCTGTAGCTCCGTGATTATCAACTTTTGGACTAAGGTAAGTTTAGTTAAATCGACTTATTTTCAGCTGTACTTTTTGTGGCGAAACATTATCCTAACCTTTTAGGTATACCCTGTAGATATGTAATTAAGTAACTAAAAAATATGTATTTGTTATGTTAAGTCTGTTTAGTTTATAAGTCTTACTATTAAAATTAAAATTGCATGCTAATTTCAGCGGCTTTATGAGAATTAAGTAATTTGATTTATTTCATTGGGCTTTGTAAAACCAAAAATTAAGCAATGTATAAACTCGATATTAAAAAGACTAATTAATAAATAGGTATTTTGTGGTATATTGTTTAATTTTAAAGGTACATAGGTATTATGTACAATCGTTTGTAATAATAATGACTCTTTAAAATTAATTTTGCGATATCTTTCGAACTGTTACCGAATATGTAATGAAATATATTTTCAATTTTTATCATTAGTTCTTAGTTTCACTCACCAGTAGAGATTTAATAAAATTTCTATTCAGAACTTCCAGAAGTTCAAAAACTGTATACTGCATTAAGTATATTCAAAATTATTATTATTGAACTGATATACAAATCAACTAATAAATATTTTATCTGGACATTTTATTGTTGTTCTGTTTTGTTTTAGTGTCTCTAATATCACCTTCAATATTTGAATTCATAATTGAAATAAAAACCGCAATCCTAACGGCGTCTATGGCCCTCCTACGCTTTGTATTCTAAATACAAGTAAACGGTAGCGAGCGCAACCCCTCATGCTATAAAAGGCAGTGACGTTACACAGCGGTTTACGCGAGTCCATCTGGTAAAATTATTTTGAAAGTTTTAGAGACGTCAGAAAATTATAATTTTTTTCAGATCGCACTAAAATTGCAATATCATTCAGAGAAAGGCTGAGGAATTCAGTAAAATAGTTATGGCAAACCGCCAGAAATCCGTCGATACAACACAAAACAATACCAACAGAAATAATGTAAATAATGTTATCTATTATATAACAATAGCATCACGCAATTACATATAATCACAACAAACAATGTCTTTATTTTTCCACACCCTATCATTTAACTGCTTGATCGATGGTAAAACACGTGGGTTCCATTTATACATAAAATTTAACACAAATTTAATGTGCATAATTGCTATGAAGAAGCCAATATTTCTCATTATATCTCTTATCTACGGATACTCTTTAAAGGAATATATTACTGTAAAATAAGACAGATTATCACACATTATCTGTTATACAGTGCTTTCGAAAAGTAACGAATACATTCATTATTTTTGAAATTGAGAAGTTTTCGAGAAAATCCCCTGGCACGTCGATTTTGTTTTTAAAAAAGACACAGATATGACGTCATCGACAATTTTTTTAAATTGTGAAAATTAAATTTTAAAATCTTCAAACATTATTTTCTTGAAATTTTTGTTATGTAATACCATAATTTTTCATGATGTATGTATGTAGAATGACACGCTCTTTCAAATGGCATGGTCAAAATTGGGGGTTGATATTTAAAAAAATTGTCGATGACGTCATATCTCGAACAACGATGACGTCACAAATGTGGATCGTATGTCAAAAAGTGCCTATTTTAAAAACAAAATCGACGTGCCAGGGGATTTTTTCGAAAACTTCTCAATTTCAAAAATAATGAATGTATTCGTTACTTTTCGAAAGCACTATATGTATAGATTTCAAAAGTATCTTTCAAAATAGTATGTTACATAAGATTACAGCAAATAATAACAACGTGATTGCAGTAAAAGTACCTCCAGACATTGTCGCAAATATTAATAAATAAAATAAAAACATGGCCTTACTATTTATTAAGACTAAGGTTACTTAACGATTCTAGTGTTCTTTAAATAATTGCGAATTAAAGAATTGATGGTGTAGTTAACTATGTGTGTCACACATTCAATTTCTACAATGAGTTTAAATTACTTCATACTTAGCACAGAATATTAATCTTCTGTTTCTTAAATGTGCAATAAAAACTATAGGTACGTACATTAATTAAAGACTATTATTGCAAAACGTAGTTAAAAATGCAAAGACACACATTGAAAGGCTATTGTCCAAAATATATTTAGTAAATAAACAAATTAAGTTAACATATTATGACTTTTGTAGTTGTAAGTGTAATAAATGACATGCACTCATAGCACATATAATTTTTTATTAATTTTTGTATGAATTTCAAAATGATTTAGATATACAGAGTAGTTGAGAACTCATTCAGTAGCGCATTAAACCAGACGCCTGCCAAACCCGTGCCTAGAGCTGCAAATTTTGTTGGACCGCAGTTGTTCACTCAAAATCTCATCTCATCATATTCACCTCCCGCTGGGACATTATTTTGTTCACCATAACTGCTTGGGAGTACTGGGAAGATCACTTCTACTGGGTTTTCCGACTGGAGAAATAAAAATGAGGTTCAGGAACATGAACGAAGCACAAAACACAGAAAATGCGTCATTGACTTCATCGACCGATATCAGGTTTTGCATAGAATTGATACTAAACGAATTCAATATTTAAACCAAGATAAAGTATTGAAAACACGTGTTTGATAGAGTTGTATAAACTGTTTTTAGGTTTGCGATGTCTAGCTTTACGTAGACATATTGAAACATTTGGCCTCTTCAGAAACGGAAATTTCATGAGGATATTGGAACTGACCCATTTTTGGCCAGTCACATCAGAGTATGGAAATTCTGGTCGGGAATCACCATCTTTCTCATATGATTGTTAATGAATTTGGTTGTTCAATTTGGATACCAAATATTTTAAAAAATTATTATAGAAATCAAAACTACAAAATATTTTGCAATCATCATTGATTTATTAGTCATGTAGATCAATTAGTTTTTGTTGTGCGTTATGTACTTCCCCAGGGTACCTGCAGAACGCTTCCTAAAATTTGTTCTTAATCCTGGTCACAAGTCCGAACAATTGACAAATGTTGCCTTGGAATATATAAAATCATTGGATATTAACGTAATGGATTTCCATGGACAGAGTTATAATAAGTCTGGACAATATATAAGATTACAGACACGGATGCTGGCTGTAAAACCTTTGGCTACTTGCATTCCGTCCATTCTTTATCAGCCCATTCTTTAAATCTTGTGGGACAGTCTGCAGCAGATTTCTGTTAACAGATTTTTGGACTAGAGCAGGAACTATATAATTTTCTTTAAGCGTCGACTCACGGGTGATACGTGTCTCAGTTCAAAATTGAAAATAAATATATGGTAAAAAACCATAGCTTACAATGTGATAGCAGACTCAAATTATCAGTTCTTTTAAAATAAGTAAAGAAGATTTTTTTTAGATTGCTTCACGCCACTGTAAATAAGTATTATTGCACAGAATATTCTTATTTTCCTCTGAAATTAACTCTTAGTTTAGAAAGCTAAGAATAAAATATCTATGACTCACGAGCTGCTCAGCTCGCAATTCTATACGTGCCTAAAAAGGAATACATTTCCTGTGTCTTTTAAGATGTTCTTTCACCGATTGAATAAAAAACTCACAATTACCCCCTACATTTCCATCAATGCATACGAAAAACCTTATTCCATCCTTAGATAACTATAACTGACAACCTAAGATGTGTTCTTGGTACGTATTTTCACCATGCAATTATGTTAAAGCCTTTTTGGACCCATATCTACACAATTTTTTTTATCATAATTCTGTTAAAATAAAAAAATAGTATAAAAACTAATTAAGAAAAATTGCATAATTTAAAACGATAGTTTATTGTGTAACAAAGTTTAAATCGTTGTTGTTTCATAGAAAGTATAATATAGAGTTTCCGTCTTATTTTTGTATGAAGATAACAGATCTTATTTAAACACCATATAAATATACTTATACCATATTATAATTTTCAGAAAGATAGATAAGTTCTAATAAATATTCCAGGATATTCAAAATGAAAGCGCTTAATTTATACATTTTCCTTTCTGTTTCTTTCACTATGTTATACTTGTAAATTCTACTGGGAAAACCACGACCGAAATTCCGTAAACAAAGGTCACGTGTATATTGGCGCCTGTCTAAATGTACGGCAAAAAAGAAGTGTAGTAGAAATTCCCGCTTTCGACAACGTTTTTCTATGAACTACCAAAATAAATCATCACAATACACATAATTAAGTCTGTTTCATTATCTAAATATGCAGACGTCGCTTTATAAACATGTTTTCTGAACGAACCGAAGGGCAATATAAACCCAATAATTTCATCTATGACAGAATAATATACCAATCTATCTATTGTTATAGCATAATAACAAAATCGATACTGAATTTGGTTAATTTCACACAAAAGTATATGAAGCAAACTAAATGTTTCATTATTTTCAGATTCTTACATCCTGTTACGTAATTGTATAATTGTTTATTGTAAAGTAAGAGAAAATAAACTGAGTAGTAATAATAACCTTTATACATAATATTTGTCGCCTTGAGATAAAAATCTAACCTGTACCAATCTTAAAACATCAATCATCAACAACAATCAAAAAGAAAATACAGAATTCCTATTAGTTTCCGTTCAAACAATATCTAGTTGCCAGCCACTTTTTGTTAACACTGTATAGATATTAATATTGTTTTGTATGGTTATTACTATTCTATTAAAAATGACACTACTTGAACAGTATATTATTATATGTAATTTCTCCAAATTGTTAAAGAAATCGGCAATAACCATTTCTTTTTTGACAATGGATACTGAAAAATCGATAAAAATTAAACAAATCGAAATAGTATGTGCCTGTTTTGTGTTTTAAAATTATTTTATCGAAAAGACCAGGAAAAATAATTTTGGAAATTTCTTAATTACCCCCTACATCTCGCAGCATATGAAGGAAATACCATTTCCCCATCAAATTATTGTCATCGCTAATCTAAAAACATACGCCTAGTTTCATGTTTTTGGCAATGAACCTTTATCACTCTGAAATATTTTTCTTAATATGACATTTCCTATGCTGTGTCCAGATACCTCATTTTAGAAACAACCTGTATATCACACTCCTGTAGGTAAATTTAACCTAGGTAATTGTTTCTTGATTAATCACTACACATGAGATATACTTTCTTGGACACGTAAAAACTCGACTAGAAAAATAACCCTTCAGTACGTATGAATGGTCTGATGGTTCTGTCTGTAATTAATATTCTAGACATTCTAATATTGAAATACGTAAAATTAATAAACGCTCTTTTAACATACAGATAAGTAAAACTTTTATAAATCTACTCAACTGTATCCTTAATGAAAGTTGCATTCAAATATGGCCTTCTATATCAAGTTAAGGGTTAAGCAAACAAATGCAGCTGTAAAGTGAGTAGGTAATAGTTATTTATATTTTACAATAGTTGTCTGCTAGTTCTCTCCGTTTTTTATACATACAAGGTTCTATCGACTTGGTTAGGATAATCCAAAAACTTACTAGAAAGTTTTAAAAAATCATGCGATAGTTATCTATTAGTTATTGTGCTATATTTAATTATAAATTAGTGATAATTATGTGCCTAACAGAAATAGGATTTCAGTAAATTTGTAATTTAATAAACTTAAGACCTCAATACCAAATGATATAAAACAAAAAACAACCTCTAACGGTTTTGCATTTCCTTTGCCAATTACAGAAAGGTCGTAAATAAGCAAGTCATTCCCTTGATGCTCTAACTTCCATGGAACTAGATAGGTAAAAAACTTTTTTCTGTGATGCTATCTTTAAACCACCAAACCTTAAGATTTGTCAGAAAACTAAGAATATAAATTTACAAATCACATCATGCGTCTAGACTGATGAGGATTATTTTCCAGGAACATACGACAACAAAAAAGTGACCACAAACTTCCTATCTATTACCGCAATAGAATAGTAAATCAAGGTCGAACATTTTATTCGCACATTAATACTCTAGTAACAAATAAGTGCGGATAAATAAAATTATGTATTCAATAACATAAACATTTTGTTGGATATTGATGAATGAATTTTGATGATCTAAATTAAAATCATCATAAAAACACGTCAAACGAATTCATTATTATTCTTGTTATGCTATAACAATTAATCTTATATGCAGGTGATCACATGCAGGTAACACACTACATGATATACTCGTAATTGCCGCCAATTTCAGAGTGTAAGGTATGTTGAAACTATATAAAAACGAGGTTTGAATTCGTAATATTATTACAATAAATCATTTGTTTTTGACGTTACTGCTATCCTAAAGGCTGTATTTAGTTACTGCCGTTAAATCGCAATCGCAGATTCAGTATCTCACATACAGTGTCAGGATGCCCGTCAAAAAGAACTCTAAAAAGTAGTATCCTTTGACGTAATTCCGAAGTACCAAGTACCCAAGTTATCTCCGAACAAAGCTTCGTTGCGTCGCAAACATTTTGATATTTCCATATTGTGTGCAGTCCAGTCAACCGTGTTTGGAAAAAGTATATATAAATATTTTTCTACTATTATACATCGTAATTCAGTTATAATGTCATTAATTTTAAGATGGATCAATAACTTCTACGTCTGGATCTCAATGATTGTAATTGTACTGCAACCAGCAGTACAATTGTAATCCCAAATTTCGTAATAGTTTCGCGTCCATACGTGCTCCAGACCTTGCTTTGAAATATCTGCACTCGCCTTGGATTGTTCTTGTCCAACTTTGTGTGTGTGTGTGTATTTGAAGTTATATTCTGTATTATTCGGGCGTTATTTAGTGTTCTGACCTTTTTATTTGACAAAATGTGGTGTGCCGTTTTGATTATAAATTTTGGAAAGCAAATTCAAGCAGGTAAATATCTCTGCTTTATTTGTCTTTTAATGAAAGTTGAACTGGGAAAACGTGAAACTTGTACTTACCAAAATATTTTGTATGGTTAATGCTATTGTTAAAATCAGTTATAAGGAAATGCAGCATGCTCCTTTATTTTCTTGGATTTTATTGGTTTCGTACATATACGGTATTGGTGGATAATAGTCTATTGAAGAACACAAACATTTAGCCGTGATGTGGCAACGCAAGTGTGACGTTGCTCGTTTCACCGCTCGACATTCTGAGATGTCGTGACTAAGAAATTGTTGACAACACGGAGCACCATATTACCCGGGGGTTATGGGCTGATTTGCTTCAATTTAAAACGTTCGAGTAAACTTTTTTTCTGTCTTTCTTAGGCCTTCCAAATATGTGGTTAAAATTAGTGACATTATCACTGAATCACCCTGTATAAAGACGTTACGACGTCAGCTTTCTCGCATGCACATGAGTTTAAATTAAACATTTTGACATTGTGAGAAATAGTACACCTTGATTGAGCACTCAATTGAGCCTGCACAAAAAGTAAGGTCAACGATAGAGACCATCTGAATGACAAAGAAAGAAACTGTTTAAATTTTACTTTGGTACTATAGCTGAAGTTACTGTCCACTCGCTTTTTTTCTTACTCATTATAGAAGAATACATAGTTCAGTTGTAACCAGCACAGTATAATAATAAGACCATAATATACGAATTCAATTCAAATTTAAATAATTATGACACGGCCCTCAGTTTATTATTACTTCTATGAAAGAGAAGTAACACGACGACAAGGGTAATATAATTCATTAAACACCACACTTATCAAATTTCTAATTAATTTTAATATATACTTTTAATTTTTAATATGTACTTTATTATAAAAAAACCGATTCCGTTTAAATTTCTGGGAATAACTAATTATTTATGCAACTAATTCATTTCTACTGTACCCACCTATATCTAACTGTTTGTATTATAACCACAACCTTAAAAACAGATTGACCTTAGGCAAACGACCGCACAAATACTTATGTTTTTAAGAGCGCACAATTGCAGTTTCTTACCTGAGATCTCAGTTATGTCCACTCAATGAATGGAAATTTACAATAACCGAATGGCTGGTAAATGAAATTGTATTCCTGTTCATTATAGGAATTCCCCTCTTATGTCATAATGTTATTGGTCGCTACGCCAGACTTCCAAAATAATAATGTGGAAAAAACGAAAAAATGTTATTCCACGATATGTACAACTGTACTATGGAAGAATAATTCCATTGTACTATTATAATTCCAAATGAATATTTTAAAAATGATCTGACAAGAGTGAATAGCACACGTGCGTCTATTGTGTGGAATCAAATGTCGTCAGCGTGCATCAATAAAGCTTTATTCACAGTGATCGATCAAAGCGCGGCCTGTCATGGTCAAGTCACGGACGGAATCTTCATCCGGTCACTATCATGTCACGTAATAACACTTAATCCTCTCTTCAACGTAAAGTGTAATTTAAATGAGATCGGTATGTCTTTGGACTTGAACGAAGACTGAAGTGATCTACTTTTCCTTATACAAATCAGTAAACTAAAAAATGCTTCTAATAAAAATATGAAAATCGAAGTAATATTATCAAAAATGCTATGATATGCTATGCAGGTGATAATTTGGTCAAGTCATAATACAACCATTTGAAAAATCTATAATAGAGTAGGCTCGAAGACAGGATACCAAAAAAAAACATTTAAATTATTTTTTATATTTCACAAACTTGATACCTGTATAATAAAAGTGCAGGAATTACTAATAAGAAAATATAATAAAAACAATTTTGCTATAAAGCAAATATTAATTCATATTAATTTACAAAGATTGTCGAGGCTATTGACAGTCATTTAAAAAATTGTATGTCTTTAAAAGTTGCGAATGTTACATATAATATACAGGGTGTTTCTAAAATAGGGTTCCAAATTTCTATTTCGTATACAGGCAACTCATTAAAATAAACCAAATATTTCATATTAACATATGGTTTAAAATGCACCCTTAGAAGCTGGCATGCTCTTAAAGGGGTAGGCACATGAAACTATCTTTTTTTCTGTTATTTATAAAACAGTAAAAATAAATAGACGAAATTTACGGAACATACATAATTTTTCGTTATTCATATTATCATAGGTGTCCCATTTAGGGGTGATGAAAAGGGTGTTAGACCTGTAAATTTTTTCGTTTAACTCTTTTTTTGACAAATTCATAATTTTTGAGCACTTACATAAAATATGCCGTCTTTATGTAAATCAATATTGGCAATAGCTTTTGGGTACCTACTAAATCGAGTTTAAAAATTACTATGTCCTACAAATGAATAGGAAGTTTCGCATATCACGTAAAATAATTTTATTCTCATGCGTTATGCCAACACCACTCTTTTTTTTTGCTATGATAAATTGATATGTGTAACTCTCGGCCCCACAATTTGTAGAACATAGTAATTTTTAATCTCAATTTGGTACTCGAAAACCATTGCCAATATCGATTTACATAAAGACGGCATATTTTACGTAAGTGTTTAAAAATTATAAATTTATCGAAAAAATTGTAAAAAAGTTATTGATAAAATTTATGGGTTTAACATCCTTCTCATCTCTATGATTTGAATAACGAAAATGGACTAGGCCATGTTATTCAATGTATAAAGTTATGTATGTTCCACCAATCTGATTTATTTGCTCGTTTTGTCAATAACAAAAAAAAATGTTTAAGTACATATAACCTCCTAATGGTGAGCTTTAAACTACATATTAACTGAACCTTTTGGTTTCTTTTAATAAGTTCTATATGCAATACAAGTTTGGAACTCTTCTTTTAGAAACACCCTGTAGTATATTATAGTAATATTCATATACCATTCCATTCATTCCATTTGTTAGGTCAGTTGCTGATTTCATACTTATCTTTGTCCGCAAGAAGAAAAGAAAATTAATTATTTTTTTTGTTTGCAACATTGTTTAATCATTTAAGTTTGTCATTACATAAGTATCAAGCAACTTGTCTAACGTCATCAAATTTTTAGAACTAATTTGGTTTGAAGTAAAAATATCCCGTTACAACTGAGTACAACTCTATAATCAAAAGATTTCATTTTTTATAGGTCACATATAGGCTGTAGCTGACATAGAATCTTAATTTAAACAAACTGTCTCATTTAGGTTTACCATTACTATTTTTATCTTTGACTATTTGATTGTTTATCTGTAGTAGACATGAATGCACATCAATATCAATCTAAATATAATTATACAGCAAATAAATAGTTATGTATGCAAGTACAACTGACTGAATATTTTTTCTACGTTCATGCAAAAACCAAAAAATGTTTTATTTAGATGACACTAAGTCAAGAAAATATGACATCGATTTGAATGTTTATGTTTGTCATGATGACAAAACGCTGTAGCAGAATGACAGATGCATGCAATAAACATTTTATTGCACTAGTGTAATAAAGAACCACTTTTTGCACTAAATATAGTTCAATAAAGTTTTGTTTTTTGCATGAACGTAGAGAAAAATAAATAAATGTCCTTGTTATTTTGGCACAAATGACTCTATATATTTTGTTTATATTTACGTATTTGTTTCAACAAGGTTATTGAAATTATTTTGTTAAGGAAAGCTAAGGTTAAAGGATTACCTAATAACTAGATTGAATATTACAGCGCAGATATTTTTCAGAAATGTATGTGATACCTATACCTAAATAAGATCAATCAAACATTTTATTTTTTATACATATATTTATTTATTTATTTTTAGACCGGTTATATTTGTGGAGATGACTGGCACTCTTTCTGTGGGTGTGGTAGGCTGGAAGATCGTTGGCTTGGATCAATGTGAGAGATTGATACTGGTTGGCGTTCGATCATCCCCCTAATTAATGACGTTTTTCGTACACGTCCCCCGACTTCTGGGCTAATCTTCGTGATTAGAATAAGGGGTAGAGATAATATTATTATTTTATTTGCTTAGTGCCCTTGGGTATTTTACCACTTTGTGAATTAAGAAAATTTAATTGTGGAAAAATATTATCAAAGATATTCAAAAATGAGAACCATTTCCATAAATATAGGCGGTGCAGTGAAGGTATCTAAATAATAATAATAATATTTCTACCCCTCATTCTAATCACGAGGATTAGCCCAGAAGTCGAAGTCTTGTGCGGGAGAAGAGGCGGTATATTATAATTAAGCAGGGCCGCATTTGCGCCCAGGAACGACTTACGTTGGTAGACCCTAACCACCATTCAGTGCAGGAATGACGGAAACCTGGAAAACCTCATTAATTAGGGGGGGTAGTCAAATGTCAACCGGTATCAATCTCTCACATTGGTCCAAGCCAACATTCTTCCACCCTACCATATCCGCAGAGAGGGTGTCAATCCTCTCCACGAATATAGCTTATGTACGGTCTACCGGCTACAGATAAAGGGGTTTACAAAAATATAACGGACAATATCAAATATCACTCATGGCTGATGCTAAAATTAGCAAGTATTGAATGTTGTGATACTGATAGTGAAAGATTCTGGAACTAGGAGGGTCGCATCGCAACTAAATTGAAGACAAACAAGAAACTTTCAAAACATTTAACTCCAATGAAAATTGCTAATGGTAACTGAAGGCAATCTGTTTACAAATATACATGTGCTAGGGAGAAAATCCTTGGCACACATGCCGCGAGACTCAGTTCAACGACTTATGTAAATCAGTTTAAACAATGTGGCGTCCCGACTTTGCTAACTTATATTAACCACTGGCGCAGTGCGTTAAATGGACAAGGACGAAAAATGCTAATGTAGACGCTGTTGAACGTGGAATGCATTTTCTATTTATCATGGTGAAAATATTCGTCAGACGTTATGATAACAACTTCTCTCTCTAGAGAGAGAGAGCGACAATGGGAACGTAAACACATTTTATTGCAGATGATTATAAATTATTATAACAAACTTATTTCAGTGACGTTGAGTAGTAATAATGACCATATTATACCAGAGGATATTATAATATTTATATTTTTCTAGTACGGTAAGTGGTTAACTACAAGCGTATAATCACTAAATATGAATGACGTAGGTGAAGCGATGGAAAACTCAAAAATGTAAACAAACAATTAAATCGATGTCCGATAACATTACAGAATAACTGAGGCTTCATTAACCATAAAAATTGATAGTATAATAATCAAAGGGTCTTTTAAAGTAAAATAAACACTGACATGTATATTTACAACTAAACTGTAACTAAAGTGCTATTAAAATATAAATTTGCATTTACAGTTACTTAAACAGGGATTGTTATTAATTTAATTTATACAGTAAAACTACAAATTTTCCATAACAAATATTGTCAAGAATGATGCATATTACTGACCAAATTGAAAAATTAATAAATAAGGACAACAAACATATCGAGATATCTATTGAAGAAGTATTCACATACAGTAAAAAGGCATTTTTCCTCAACCCCGTTCCAAGGACAAACAATCGTATCTAAACATGCACAGAAAAAATCCACTCAGTAGATGGAGGTCCTTATTTTCATAGTACTAAAATATAATGCTAAAATTGAATAACTTCCTGAACAATCATTTAACTTTAGGGAGGGAAAAGGCCCTAGAGAACATGAAGAACCGAGAAAAATAATTAATAAATTTCATCAATTCAAGTGTTACTGTTTTTTAAAAGAATTTTCTCAAATGTGCAGTTGACATGTAAAATTCAGGAGATTTGAAGAAACTGATGTTTCTTCTTATTCTAAAAGACTTGGAAGGCTGGAAACTATTATATAAGAAAAGTTGTATAATTGACACAATGACGAGATATTCTTTCTAACTTCTTAACAAACAGCTATGGAATTCGTTGAAAATTTACCTATAAAGGGCATTCTTAAAAAGTACGCATAACAGATAACCACGGTGGGCATCAAAGCAGTTGATAACACATACGTGCGTTAGAAAACTAACGCACAGCTGTCACTGTCACATTATTATATACTATAAATTTAAATTTTTGTAAGTATTAATAACAAATGAGATATAAGTGGTCTGCTTACTTCCTGCTCGGCCTAAGAGGCTCGACTTACAGAAAGCGACCTACATTGCAGCAGGTACTTAACGCAGACCTCGCAGACAATTGAACTGGCTGTTCCTTCATATGCATGTTCACATATAAACTGAGTGCACGCGAGATATAAGTGCTCTGCTTACTTCCTGCTCGGCCTAAGCGACTCGACTTACAGAAAGCGACCTACATTGCAGCAGGTACTTAACGCGTCGGTCATCTCACCTATGGCATACTGATGAGGGCTAACAAGCCTGAAACCGGTCTATATCTGGTGGTGTGGCCGACAAGTGTTCTTGGTTGTTCACACAGATACTGCAGGAGTAATTCAATGCCGGTCGGGGCATTAGTCCGCGGAGTAGTTGTTTTCTGCAGTATCATTTACAGATTTAATTGTTCGTCGCCCAGGGCGAGCAGGAAGTAAGCATACCACCTGCACTCAGTTTATATGTGAACATACATATGAAGGAATAGCCAGTTCAATTGTCGGTCATCTCACCTATGGCATGCTTATGAGGGCTAACAAGTCCGAAACCGGTCTATGTCTGGTGGTGTGGCCGACAAGGGGAATTAATAACAACTCTTTAAATAATTTATTACGCTAATCTAACTATCAACCTAATTAATAAAGTTTTCCAGGTTTCCCTCATTCGTGCACTGAATGGTGGTTAGGGCCTATCAACGTAAGTCGTTCCTGGGCGCAAATGCGGCCTGCTTAATAATAATATACCGCCCCCTCTCCAGCACAAGTCTTAGACTTCTGTTCTAATCCTCGTGATTAGAATGAGGGATAGATATATTATTATTTCATCTTTGTAATTAAAAACACATTATCTATGTATCTAGCAGTAATATCAATACTATCATAAATCCGGTGGAATATACGAACCCAACGTGAGACGCATCGAAAATTACAATTTGCCGAAATAGCTGTGCCACATAAATGCAGGGGCATCTGGCAAGTTACTCGTGATTGGCTACCGCTTGCGTGCTGTTTCGGTTTAAATATTATAAATAATACATACGACTGTCATGTCAAAGAGACGTAATATATAATAATTTATTATTAATTTAAAGGTACAAGTGAATAAAAAGCAATATAAAATGAATATGCATTGCAATAGTGAAGATTCCATAGATTGTACCTCGCCTTTAGCAGTTCAGTCAGCTAAAAATTCATCACTAGAATTGTTACCCCAAAAATCCCGTGCAAAATACAAAACGTGTTACAAGAAAATTTTGAAATGGAGAGGAACAAGAAGATATATTTTCCATTTTCTGAAATGGTTTTAATTTAACTTAAGCGACATAAAGGATGAAAATCGACCGCTGTAGCAGAAACGTACAGACGAAACTAACAATAATATATGGAAATATTAAACTAATTTTGAATGCAATAAATGCACCATAATTTCCGACATTTCAAAAACAGGACCATGTATTCCAAGTGAAGCAGAAACTGTACAGTAAGTTCGTCTTACAGTGTTAGTTACCATACTCCTCGGAAACGGCTTGACCGATTTTTATGAAATTTTATATGTATATTCCGTAGTTCATAATCTATTTTTGATACCCTTAAGTGATAAGGGTGGTCCACCCCAAACATTTTTTTTATTTTTTGGACTTTTTTATTTTTATTTTTTATGACGTGGCATTAAAAAATATATACAACCTTTAATTTTCACCCTTCTATCACAAACCCCTATTTTTTAATAGCCATTTTAGTAATTTAATCCTGGTAGATAACTGATCGATTATCACTATCAGTTATCCCCGCCAGGCGTCTACCGGTGTCACTTCTCACCACAAACCTACAAAAAATATAGACAGCATCGGTTCACGATATAGGTCACGTGACAGGTGCCGCGTTTTCTAGGGACTTAAGGTCCCCAAAATTGATATTTTATTTGCTTTAAGTTGGGGGTTGTGCAAATATGATGGCTGCATTGCAATATGAAATTAACTAACTTGCTGTCATTAAAGAATGTGACATGAATGTGACCAATCACAGTAAACAAATGAGATTCACGCTACAATACAACCAACGTAAATTGGCATAAAAAGCAAGTTTTAGTGATTCTGGACCTTTTAGGGCAGCCATGAATTAGCGGTCGCCGGCAATATGACACTAGCACAGTCTATATTTTTTCTAGGTTTGTGCTTCTCACCCACTAAACAGCACGAAGTAGGGATGAGAATGAAGCCGACTACCAAAATATTCACTAGAAATAATTCATATGGCAAAACAACGTTTGTCGAGTCACCTAGTTATGTATAATAAGTTACGTATAGCTTCTTATTAATAAATATTAATTTGTAATGTTAAAAAATGTTGCACACAACTCGCTGCAAAGAGCACTAATGTGTAATTTACAAAATGAAATGAATGAATGGATGAAAATGGAAATGGAAATTTGAAAACGACTCATGCCAGTAAAACCAGTTTTGATCGAAAATGAATCCTAGAGGATGAAACGTGATTAGAAGATGGAATTAATGTAATATTGCTTTGTTATTTCTATAATTAAAGTTTCGTTTCTTTTTTTTAGTTTGTAATAGGAAATATGATTATATGCTAACATTGCTTCAACAACAAACAGTCCTTTGGAATAATAAAACAAAAAAAACTAGTTTTAGGAAAAAAATCTTACGGAAACTGCGTACTACCTGAATATTGACTCGAGCCTGTACTGCATTTTCAGTTTACGCTATATTAAAAAGAACAACACTGTGGTAATTGTAAAAAAATAATTCCGTGAAAATGCCTAATTAAATGCATTGAAACAGCCTTAACTCAAGCAGCGAAGTGTGACCGAATCCTTAGACTGACACAATATTTTCTGAATACATTTACAAATTTGAAACTGTTTATAATTTGATAAATAAGATTTGTACGTTGTACACAAAGTGATTATATGCTTATCATACATAGGTATAAAAAAATTGGACCGAAACCAATCACTACAAAAATAGCGTAAACATGAAAAAAGATTTTGTATTCGGGGACAATTTCGGGCCGTCCACAAGACGAAGGGTCGTTATTGTGCCCTCCGGAGCCTACCCGAGTGTTTCGTGACTATATTATAGATTTTTAAAGTTTTGACCAAATAAGCACAATTTTGACAGATGCCTTCGTAGCTCAGTGTGTAGCTTATCGGCTTAGTAGATCAGTGGTTCGATTCCCAAACGGGTCGACTATTTTATAATTTTTTTAATATTTATACACAATGTAACAAAAAAGTACGCCATCACATTAACTGTATATTTTTGACGACGAAATCTGATGATTTAACTCTACTTATCTATATATAAAAAATGCCTCCCTTAAAAGATACAAGGTGCTGAATTTTAAATTTTGAAATTGTTTTTCCGCAATAACTTTGTTAATAATTTATTAATATTGAAGGTAATATTGTAAACGAAACCTAAAGAACAAAGTAGAAACTGGAGGGGACTTTGCTCCCTCATTTTTTTACGTACGCCCATGGACAAGTTCTTTTAATATTGTAGTGTAAAATTTTATTTGGAATATTTTATTAGTCTTTATCATTTTTCCTAAAATTCTTCTTTTTCGAGATAAATTCGCTTTTAGAAAGTAATGCAACGTTAGAGACAACTGCAAATAAACAATTTTAAAATTCAATTTCCAAAGAACCACTCTCAAAGGGTCACTTGTAAATAATTTACTGACGATTTAAATGGTCTAACTGATTTATAGAGTGTATAAGCGTATGATTTTATAGGTGCACGTTTGCACTACAGAACGGAATTTCAGAAAACTACTTTGCAGGCTAATGCTTCGACCAGCATTGAATTACACCTGAAAAATCTATAGCAAACAGCTAAAGTCACTCGTCAGCGGTCCACCAGACACATACCGGTTTCGAGCTTATTAGCTCGGTAACAAATAACACCACCTGTTTTATGTCTGTCTAATCCGACAGAAGGGACCATGGTTACTTGAAATGTAGCAAACGTTTGCTCTAGTAGGCCGAGAGCTGGACTCGCTCGTTTCGCGGTCTCTTCAAAAATTTTTTTAAAAATTTCGCGCCGGAGCTAATAAAAATACATCTTCCACAGAACATATTTTGACACCTAAATAGTACAGTAGAACAAGTCGGGAGCGCATAGAGAACGACATATGCGACTGGCTTTGCAAAAGCCTGTGAATCAGCTCGACACATAACGGTCCGCCATGACCCAAGACCGCGACCGCATAGTGTGTTCTCTCCTTTGTGCTATATTTTATATTCAAAAGCATAACTTCTCTAAAACTCCAGTGACTAAGAATGGTTTTACTTACAGTATAAAAAATAAAATCTTATTTAAAATAGTTTTCAGTAAGGTCATTTAAGATTTTGATATAGATGGCGCTGATATTTTATAAACACTGTTCCCATTCAACAATTGATCGAATCTTTCTATATGAATTTTGTGCAGTTTGTCAAATCAAACGATAGTTTTCTATCACACGAATACAAACCAAATTAGTTAAACCACAATTTAATAATAAAACAGAAAGTAATAACGTTTATATGAGAAATGACAAAAAGTCTACTAAAGCTAAGTTACTAGTCTCACTTTCGAAAATAATATATTTCACCTTTCCTTTTGTTCCTCAAGAAATAATAAAATTTTAAAAATATGTACCTTCGTGCAGCGCCGAACTAGTAATTATCTCTCGCCTTATCTTGTGTTAGTCTCCTTTATGGGGACTGACGTCAATACAGAAATACTGTACTAAATTAATGTTTAGTTAACAACTATTGGGCCATAAATAAAGCTTCATAATTATTTTAAAACCATGACGAAATTTAAAATGTACCGTTCCCATTTTAAGTACTTTTTGAAATGGGTGTATTCCGAACGAGTAGAATAAAAAGGCGCAATTGAAGAACAAAAGTTAAAATCGTCGATTATATTAATAATTAATATTATAATGACATGCACCTTTAAATAAATAACTTGAAAAACATCTTTCACACACGCACGCATGAAACTGCTTTTCGTTATGCAAATTAAACCTATACAATAAAACAACAGTATAACCCAAATTTTAAATGGATAGGACCTACGACTTCTGAGACTCGCATCTGACATACGAATGCTATACAACACAGAAAATATTGGTAAACTGTAAATCCTGTTTAACCTGTAAGATTGCACAAGATCATGCAATCTGTACATTTACATATGTTAATAATTAATTGTTGTTTTTTTTTTAAAGAAAATTTATAGTGAAAGCTTTTTAAGAGAGAGGGGAATAAGGAAGTAATGACACATTAATAATTTCTATAACAATTACCTAGATTTTTACTCCACAAGGCTATGGGTAAAGGTGCATATAGAATATATATCTTTCTTTCTAGCACTATGCATAAACAAACACATTATAAAAGAACGGATATCTTGAAAATCACATATTGTTAACAATATGAAAAGGAGAATTAGAAGGTTCCATAAACTTAAACCTCACATTGCTAAAATTAAATTTGCACGATATGTTTATACTTTGACCTTAAGATTATCAACCATTCAATAACAGTTCCGTTTGCCTCGGAAATATATTTCTGCTTGAACTCGAACAAACTTCCTCATGTTTAATTTCTGCAAGGTAACTAACAACTACGTTTCTAGTCTTCTTAACTAAATAGACTAACATTGCGAACCAATCACAAACTAAATATATGTAGGTAATAAAGACAATGACGATGGTAAGCTTATTTTTCTTTCTTCGTGTGATTTTGGCTTTATACGAATAAGGTGTTGAGCTGGTGACAAACCGCTATTTCTGTCATCGCCCTAAAGAAATGCTTTGCTATGTGACGAAGAGAGACGGCATCAGACGGATACCTTATTTAAAAAATTAACAAAGATACATTTCAAATTTCCTAAAGAATAAGCTGAATTATTAATCGATTTGGTTAGACAGTACCCAGTGCTGTACAATCTATAGCACAAAAATTAGTTCCATTAAAGAAAATGCGTGAAAAATAATTAACGAAAATTTACACAAACCCGGTAATTAAAATTTTATAAGATTTGAAAGACAATCTATCAAAATATGTAAAAATAAATCTTTGGAATTCATATTTTCTGAGGTTATCGCTGGTACAATAATATTACCTACCCGCTGTCTAGGAAGTACTATAAACGGAGCGGGACGTGTAGCAAATGGCACGGAAGCTTGTCAAACTCGCGTCCTGTCTACATCACGCATCCTAGGAAAGCAAGGCTTAAATAAAATACTTTCTGCAACGCAAAAACACTTCATGTTGTTATGTAACAGAAAAGTTAATCATCGTTATGTCGGCGAATCACACATGTATAAAATAAAACGCAAATGGTCACGTGTCCAAAGCGCAACTGATTTTGGTTGGTTATAGATCAAAATTTCGGCATTTAGGCATTTTCGAACATTTACAATTCTCTCTTATTACATCTTACTACCCTTCCCAATCCCTTCCTTCACCTTTCTCCTGACGCATATCCTGTAAAATTTATCCTAATTACCCAGTATACAAATAAATAATCAGTCTGTTTTTTTTTTATAGGTTTACGTTTGATTAAGTAGATAACTATTGGGCACTACAAAAATGTATAAGAAATACATTTTGTCATTCATTTTATTATAAATTCAACTGGATCTGCTAACAAGTTAAGCCGCACATAAAGAACGAATATGAACATACATATACAAACGTACATAAATGAATGTGAATATTATGACAATAAAAAATATAAAGCTGTTTACAGGCCTTTTAGGCCCAGAGACAATAATAAATAATCACAAATAAATTGTGTGAAGCGTCGACGAACACAATCTATCGTCTGTCGGTACATCAAGAAGTGGTCGTTCGTGTGCAACTGTTCACGACACATGTGGACCACCACTCACATTTTTCACCTATTTTTATAAACTGGATCATGGATGAACATTTACACTTTCTCACTGGGTTTTAGCATTTATTTCAGTATGCTTTTGCGCGTTCGAATACGTTAACATTCGTTTATGTTCACGTGGGTTTGTTTGTGCTCATGTAGGTTTGGTCGTTCGTTATTTGTGTACGCGACTTTAAGAGCAAATCGGTAAATCATTTTCTGTTTTGTTTTTTTTATAAAAAAGCATTCAGATTTCCAAAAATTTTTTTTCTCAAAACCATAATAAATCCCAATCATTTATCGACGACTCTGGCTACCCGTCAACCGCAAGATTATATTCCGCATAAGTCAAAGGTAGTGACAGGGCACGGCGTTGTCACATGTATCGATTTACATCGCTAGTAAATAAAAATTTATTTACAAAATGTAGATGATTATTTAATGAGAAATATGGTACGGTAGACACTGGTATTTATTTCCAGGACTGATATTTAGAAACATACTTGTTTACATTTTTGTACTTGCTGGATGTTATTTAAAGCAAGGTACCAAATGAATATCTTTCGTTAGGAAAATCACAAACGGTAACAAAAAAAAAACACACACACAAATGTACAGAAATAAATAAAACCACTGTCACACGTTTATTGCCAAGGCACTACAGCAGTTGTTCAATGTGGTTCAAAGAGGATTCGGCATAATGGTCTATTCGGAAAACGTCTTTGGTGTTACGCTACCATACGATAATATGCACTTCTCCCACTTCCCATAAATCAGCACCATATCCTTCATCTTAGCGTTTGAATACATGTTTGTACCTACATAGACAAAAAAAATCGCTAAAAATTAAATATGCGAAATTAAATATTATTTCAAACTAAACACCGTTTGCGATATTTTGTCTTTGACAGAATCTGATGTAGTCGCCGTCTGTAGGCTACTAGCACAAGGTATACTTCATGACAACAAATTTTTAAACTTGTGTTGTTGGGAAATTAAATATTGTTAATACTAATAATAACAATAACAAATAATCAACGATGTTTCCAGAAAATAATTAGTACTACTTTAAACTGTAACTTCCCAAGATGTTTACAGTGTTCTGCAAAAACTCTTTCTTTAACCGGTATCTTTTGACAAAGAGACGTTTGATGTTTGGAGATTACTGCAACTAGCAATGCAAAACTCGTTGTCATGATTAAAACCCTGTGTGTTTACGTTGTCATTCAGTTTTTAATGACTAATTTTTAGTTTTCAACGTTTCACAGTAATTAAATAAAGGAATGTATGTTACATACAGATATTTCCCTATAATATGATTTGCCCTATGCTATGTGCTGTTTGATTTTCTAGAGTTGAAGGCAAATTCAACGGAGCTTCGGTAATTATATAAGATTTTTATAACTAAATATTCTATTAGTAGGTATTCCTTACACTAAATTTCGATTTTGTTAGAAAATATGGTTATTTTATTTAACTATACGCAGGCTATGAATTATGTTAGTGAGTATTTCTGACGACAATTCTGAATTTGACCATTTGCAATGAAAAACGAATGCGAAATACTGCAACTAACTGGATTAACTGCTATATATCAGGTAGGTATTAGGTATTATTAAATAAAATATTTGTTTTCGTCGATTTTACATTTGACAACGCTGTAAAACACGACTTCATGGTAGTTGACAGATCTAAACCACCTCGGATGACGATTGTCATAGGCGCCGATTTTCCGGAGGAAAAAGAGGGTTTTGTCCCATTTTTTAAACATCGAGCTAGAATTTCGAATTATTCTTTTTATTATTTTTTTAGGACTTCCTGGGCATGTGGCTAAATTTGATGTACTTAATGACAGTTAATTTTGTATAATTTATTCGAATTTTATCATTACTACGGAAACTTTAAAATATATTCTACTTGATAAATACAACATATTTCCATCGAATTAATTAATTTGTACTTAGCCTAGAACGTATCTGCTGCAGCTTTATAATAAACAAGTTCATCTTTTCTGTAAACTTTTGTCGTATTGCGTAAAAACATACTTCGATTAGAGTAAAGGAGTTAATTATTTAATAAAGATTGGATAAATTATAGACTTCTACAGAAATAGCTGTTTTCATATATATAAGTCATCGCTTAAATTAGTGTCTTATTTACCTAAACAGTACTTTCAGATTCAGAATAGAATATTCATTAGGAGCTAATAAAATATGGTCAGTGTTTTTCTGTGATACTTAAATATACGAGAATAATTCTTATTAAGTGTATTGGTTAAAGTCATTATTAATATTATCTTACCACTTTTTATAGTCGAAAGTATCATAAATATGTATGTAACCGAAATAATCTACACAATTCATCACATCAATTTCCGCCATATTGTATTTTCTCGCAAACACAAACAACTCTCACACACTGACAAATTCCATGAAAACAAAACACAAACCAACCCGCACCAGATACAAACGGTTGCACCACTAGGTATAACACTAATGCATCAGAAAGACGTACTTAATAAATTTAGACCACAATTTAACGATAACTAGAACAAATATATTCATTATGGCTTGTAATCAGTATTTGTACGATAATGACAATTTAATATCCTTTCAATTCCTAAAATTGAAATTTTAGAATCCATTCTTATGATGTATATCTAAATTCTTGACAATTTACAATTACAGCAATATTTAGGTTAGGTTAGATGTACCTGTACAATTTAAACAAAAATCTGAACTCGAATGATGACTGCTAATTGCTGCCGAATAACAAATAATAATTATTGCTATTTTTATTTCCAAATTAAATACATTTTACAAATAATTGAGACATTTCTCATTTCTGTGAAAAATTTCAAAGTTTATATCTGCCTGGTGATACTACTCATATTATTAAGGTAAATGTATCATTAGCTGACAGTGTACCGGTGGCTGACACTTTCAGAATCAACCTTTTAAAACAAGCTTCATATGAAATCTAGAGCCAATTAAGTGAATTATTATCATCCAGTGACATCTGTCGATCAGTCTTATAAGATCGGTATGATGTATCTATATGAATGCAAAATGCCCAAATTTACCAAGATATGGGTGTGTGTCTTAATTTGGTGGTGGTGTAATTATATATGCTATTGTCATTAACAACTAGAAAAAAGTAAACCAGTCGTTTAATTAGTTACTTTGAAGAATGCATGTCTCATTTCATAAAGTGAAACATTGTGTTAAACTGTATTCATTATTTTGTGCAATATTTAACGGTTATTTAGCTGAAGCAAAAAAGCATCCATTTACCAGTAGTAGTTATAATATTTGACACAGGGTCAAGTATTGGGCCACTAAGTGTCAACTATTGGTGTTATAGAAAAAAATCATGCCACCCATAAAAAAAAGTATGTTGGTGTACTCTGATCAACAAAAAGAAGCTGCTTTAGACGCTATTTTAAAATGCAAGGGAATATCAGCTGCTACGAGACAGTATGGTGTACCACATGCAAACTTGTTTCCAGTAGGAACGGACGCCTTATTTATTGGATAGTGCTCAACATTTAGTAAAAGAACTGAGAGAATAAGCAAAAAGTCATGGCAAAAGAAGCTGGCAAGAGTTGAGGAAAGAAAGAAAAAAAGAAGAACGTAAATTCGGAAGAGGATTGGATAGAATCAGAAGACCGATTAGACGATGTTAGTTATAGAATCAATGATGATAAAGACTGAGCACATAACGTCCTTCTTTATAATTACTGTCTTTATGGGATTTCCACGCAAGAAAAGAATTCATAAATATGTTTGTGTAATTCATCAAATTTTTTTCTAACAATGAAGTAGAAGTTGTTGCCTTGGTATGATAGAAAAACAACTTTTAAGCTGGATGAGAATGACGTAAGCATAATTAGTTTCGAGAAATTAGAATTCCCAACTTAAGAAAAATATGATTATTAATAAAATATAACAACGACATACTTATAGAAAATAAACTAAAACTGATTAATGTCAAATTGACATATGCTGTTAAAAAACTACAAATTTCAAGACTACTTAAAATAGATCATTGCCTAAATTTAAGAAAAAAACAGAAGTTAATAAAGCATTCGAAAAGCCGTCCAGAAATTTTTTTATTTATTTATTTTCTCTAATTGAGATCCGGAAAGAGCTGTTAAAATTTACTACTGAAAATGTGATGTATATGTGTATTAAATACTTCGCACAGTCGATGACCGCCGACGTGACTGACGACTGACTAATTGAGATGCTTTGAGTAATTAAAGTATTTTTATGTTCAATTTGGATGAATTAAAACGTTACAATGCGAAATTTTTCCACTCAGTCGTTCTAATAGATGCCTGAAAGTTGCACTACCCCATTGACGCTACATAATATTGTCCATAGCCTAAATTTTATTTGACTAAGTGAAAAACATTTTGACCATCACCTAAACGAGGGGTGGCTAAATTTGACTATAAAATTTAAAATATTGAAATGCCAACTGTAAACTTTGTTAAGAATATGAATAGACAGGATGTTTTCGAAATAGGTGCAATCGTGCAGTAGAGGCCGTAAAAATAAACAATTTTCATGCAGAAACATTTGTGTTAGCTTGTAGAAACTGGGTAAAACAGGCCCAACATTTTGTTGTTGTAACATCAGGTATGTAAAACTATTTCATTAATTAAAACAATAAATTAATTCTATTAATAATTAATGACAATAGAGGCAAAAGCAGTTGAATTTGCTTTATAAAACAGGTGTTATAAAATGTTATTTATTTCTTTCCTCGGGAGTTTTTTCAATTCTTTGTCCGGTCAACGATTACGATTACATGCTTTGCCTTGCCAAGTTTTACAGTGGACCAGTTTCCAGTGCCGTGCAGAAGTGTATTTTTAAATAATTTTCGGCTGCCTTATTTATTTATTTTTTAACTAAATTGTATTTGTAAAAGTCCTCATACATTCTAAATGTTTTAAGTAAGTTCTGAATCACCCTGTTTTCCGCATTACATATTAACAATCAACTAATTACTTAGTTGAACAGAGTCGACCTTAATTTCGCGTCAAAATTCTGGATTCGTTTTCTGGAACATGACACATTAGACCAGGGGATCACCAATTAGTTTCATTGCAGGTCCGTTTTATAAAAATATACAGCTGTCACGGTCCGTTTGGTAGATGATGACTAGCAACCAAGATTTATAATATGAATTAAAAAATAAAACGAAAAGAAATCTGAATATTTTTTTTATTAAGGATAGGTACATCTAATTAAAAAAATAACAAAGTAAGTACCTGATATTAATGCGAAAAATTAAAATTTTAACAATGGACAATCTGTCTGAAGTCTGGAGTTAAGTTGGCGCAAGCTATTGCCATTAAATATTCTTAGATTCTTCTGGGTCCGCATAACGTAGGTCGGCGGTTCTGCATTAGACTATAGGTTGCTTACTAAATCTTGTTTATTTTCATACTCTATAAGCCCTTTGATGAGGCAACTGATTTCAGAAATAAAATACTCTGTACTGAAGGCCGAGATTTTCGATACAGATGGGCTAGAAACACACTCCCCCTCTCTCTTTTCCTTTCTACGTTGTTATAATCGTGTCAAAAAAAGCATTCGCAAAAAATATATACATGTATGTAGGTACGTACATGCTATTGTAAAAATAGTGACACTTTTTAAAATTAATTTAACGACGTGTTTTGAACCGCTGGCGTATTAGCAATGAAATTTACTTTTAATTGTTAGTAGTATATTTGTCAAATCCTCCAGTCAAAGAAAATTATCAATATTCTCATAACCCACAACTATTTCTAGTGGTTTACAAAATACCCCGACATTCCAATATTTCACCGAAGATGGAAGATATACGTTACACTTCACCTGGGGTTTGCCCTAGACATTGAACAAATATTGCATTTAAGAAAGTTTGCTTCGAGCTACCTACATAGTTGAGAATCTCGGCGCAGCACAATTTCAGTGTTGAATGGTACTAACCATAAAAGAACACAATTTAAATACTGCTTCTTATCAAAATAAATAATTAAAAAAAAGATTATTTTATCTTATCACAGACCAATTATATTTAGACTATATTTACGTGGATATTACAGTGCAAAAATACTTAATTACCTATAAGGACATTATAAATACGAGATATACAAAAAATGATTACATTATTATTTAATAAAATTTGAAAATGCAACAACAAAAATTAATGATTATTATATTATCTAAAATCACTGTGGATTTAAATTCATAAACATTTTTACTCCAGAAAGAAGAATTCTAAGATATTGCAAAACACAGAATAGTTACATATTATACTACTACTTAATTTAGAAAATTAGGATTAGTATACCTATTAAATGAAAAGAAAGATACAAATTTGTTTTGTTTTTTAAATGTACAACG
This sequence comes from Monochamus alternatus, assembly GCA_037114965.1. Lineage (NCBI taxonomy): Eukaryota > Metazoa > Arthropoda > Insecta > Coleoptera > Cerambycidae > Monochamus > Monochamus alternatus. The sequence goes on along the minus strand of CM073427.1, from coordinate 51,250,630 downwards.
TTAACACTTAAGGAGAGAACGCACTTAGAAGTGACACATCGCAGGCTCCTCTATGGCGAACTGATCACGGACTTCACACGTTCTCTATGCGCTTCCGACTTGTTCTACTGTACTATTTAGATGTCAATATGTTCTGCGGAAGATATATTATCGGACACACCTGCAAAGTCTGTTCATGAAGATTCCCATGTTATTTAATGAAGCATCGCACATTAGACCAGCACCTGCATGAACCGGCACCTGCAACGACCGTCATCACAGGTTGTGTCGGTGGCTCGCAATTTCTATGCTTGGCCGTGCTAGTCCAACGTATGTTCTGTTCCCACAAAAATCAGCAATTGGTTTCAAACTGTTAGAATTATTCGACCAGTTAAGTTGTGAATGTGTCGCTGAACTGGCAGACACCCTCGCTTATCAACAACCTTTATTTACGTACCTTATACAAACTGAAAGTCTTTCGTCAGACAACACTGCACTACGAAATCTTGTGTTTTGGTGGCGAGGACGATCCAAGAACTCAAAAATTTTTTTTGTGACATTCGGAAATACTGAAACAAATTTTGTTGTTTCTCTCCAGTTCAGAAAATAAATGATGAAATCCACCATACAGCTTTCTCATTTTATTGATAGGATGAACCCAAAACTTTCTCATTTTCCTCGCTTTTTCCTCTCCTCCTTTTCATATAACCTCGTTAAAATAAAAATTTCTCTTTCCGAGTTACACTCAACTACTACTTCCATGCTGGACAAGTGTGTGGTCGTGCAGGTTTGCAGGTCCGCGCTGATTTAAAGGAGAAAACGCACTATGCGGTCACGGTCTCGTCGCGCCACGTACCAGGTTAATCCCGTACTCGTCTAGTAAGAATTTTATAATGCTTTTAAATGTACACGTTTGTAGTAGCAGGTCGTAAGCTAGATTTGCTCGCGTTACGAAAACTTTTTTGATAGTTTCGACCAGTCACGTCAAATAATATAGCTAATAAAAATACATCCTACACAGAACATATTTTGACAGCTAAATAATACATTCGAACAAGAGAGAGAATGACATATGCGACTGATTTTGTAAAAGTCCGTACATCAGCTCAGTACAGAGTGGCCCTCAACGCGTCTAGACCGCGACTTCATAATGCGTACTCTTGTTAAAGGAGAGAACGCTCCTGAAAGGAGATAATGCTCCTTAAAGAGAACGCTCGCATAAATATTGATTGCTATTGTTGGTGCTACTGTTGAAACCGCTCATCATATAACGCTGGTCTTTAGCCTCTGAGGTTTTGCAGTCATCACTGAAGATGCCGACGTGTTGCAAAACATTTGGAAGCATGGGATGCGACCAGTTACAGAGGCCGCCTAGGGACGTCTCGAGAATCCTACTAATAAATCAGTAAGGAAATTGAATCATGACTAATACTACTAATACAACTGTCATCCGGCACATTACAAAAAAATTGAGTAAGAGAACGTGTCTCATATTATAATCATTAGGCATTACTTTGCCTGTATAATTAAGTAGCCCAAATGTACCTGAAGAATACTTAATTCAAATACGTTGAAACTATACAAATGTAATCAGTTACGAAAGCTAGAATTTTATCTATTAGTCCACAAAATATCCAATGACAAATCAACACAGATCGTTTAGCTTTATCAGCGTGACTATTTACTTAACAAATGGCAAGTGACATACAATTTTTTGTATGTTCAGTTAATAATTATTAAGTATGCATTCTTGTAATTTTTTAACAGCAATTTAATATAACAGGACATTTTTGCTTTTAAAAAGGCCACAATACTAAATTATCGATTTACATTATTTGACTGTTTTCAAGATTGGACTGTTGCTAACTTCTATAACGCTCTCCACACTACATGCAGTACGATATCGGTCGAAACTGGTTGTAGTAACGATACGTATTGCAAAGCATACAACTTGCTTTCACACTCTAGGATTTATCCTTGTTACAACCACTTTCGACCGAAATCGTACTGCATGTAGTACGATAGATAAATCGTTACATGCAGAGGGCGTTTTAGTGCATTTGTAGTGTGCAGGATATTAGTATCGAATTTAATAACAGATAAATAACTTAATAAAATACATCAGGAGGAATTATTTATTTTAAAAAATCACGAGCAGGTAATCAATAAGTATGTTTGTCGACACTCTGAAATATATTAATCTTATTGAAGTTATCAAAATCTACATTGAAAAAACACTTGAAGCCGCACTTTGAATTCTATAAATATTGTGATAGCAAAGGAGGCAAAGGGGTAAGTAATGAAATTCCCTACCGAGGTCCCTACCTATTAATGCTTAGATAACCAGCTATACACATACATACAAAAAATGTTCCTGAAATATATTATCAATAATACGTAATAAACTTTCGAGTTAATTTTAATGTCGATTTCTATCAGTGTATATTTCTTATCTATCATCGACAGTTTCCCACCCACATGTCTAATCTGACTTGCCAATATTGGGTAGGTATCAATTACATTATAAATTACTCATTTCTATAAATTATCAGTAAATCTGGAGAGAATTTGTAAGAAACAGTTTTATCTTGTTCTATGACTATTAAAAATTTATAGCAGTTCAATTTATAAAATGAATTCGTCCTTGTTAGGTCAATGTCTAAATACCCACTCGTATTATTTGTATGGTAATGAAATATTTCCTATCTATAAAATAAATTGTAAAAGTAAACATCAATTTTTTTAACTACAGGGTGGAACAATTTAATGTTTTTATGGAATAATTATCATCAAGGGATTTGCGTCTTTTTCTGATTTTCCAGATTTTATTCAAAAAAACTACAACATATTATAATGTTGGGATGACATATTTTCGAGAAGCTTCATTAAAACACTTGTAACTATCGATTTATGATGCCTGTAGACATAAACAATGGGGTGTTCACCACTTTTTTTACATATTACCATAGAATGAATAATAAAAACAATTTACAGGTGTTTTTTAAATTTTGTTTAGAATTATTATTTAGAGAAATGAGATAAGTAAAACAAATGTGGCTGACAGCTAGGACAGAAGTATGACGTATTAGACTGTTAAAATTGTGTCATCTGTTAACAGGAAGTATAACTAATTGCTCTTATGCCTTTATTTAGCAAAGACACAAATAGAAGTTACCTGAATATGAAGATTTCGATAATAACATAGTGCATTGCCATTTATAGCACCTTTTTTATTTTAATTTTTTTAATTTTAAAACGCATCATTGCGGAGTTTTACCTATTTTACGACCTTGACGCATACAATATTTTATATACGATCAAATAATATTTTCGCCATTAATTTCATTAACAATAATATCGTATAACAAAATAAATTTGAAAATTTTACATCATTTACATCTAATGCTAAAAAAAATAGCCTTTTACATCAGAAGATATGACAAAAATGTTATTAAAAATTGATATAAAGGCTACTGCCAGAATTACATGTACAGATATTGTCTGAAGCGTTAATTTTAACTGTAGAATAATTTTCAATATCAAAATAGTAAATTTGCCTCTTCTTACTCTTAATTTTTGATTAAAAAGGAATTTCGACTGAATGAAAATTGATGGAAATAATATTATGCATACGTAATTTTTTTTATTGCTCCGTCTTAATTTGTCTAACTAAACAATTATAACTATTTAATTTTTTCAAAAATATGTACACAATATTAAATTACTGTTAACTTAATTGCATTGCCGATGGAAGTATTAAGTACAGAGGTATCATAAATCTAATTTGGCTAGTAAAACAACAATAAATATACTAATTTTATTATTTTTCCTTCGAAGTGGCCACAGTTTCCGAAATGTACACAGTAAACCCGACAGCAAACTTTACCTATATTTTCTTTTCACTTGTGTTCAAAATTGTATTTTCAAACACTCAATAAAAACCATAGACCTTATAAATCATGGACGCGCCCGAAATCGTTTTCTGCCTATACAAATCGTTGATGCTCAGATGTGTGCGACAGAGATAGAGCTAGTCCGGGCAAAAACCCACAGATCATTGGCCGAAAAAACAAAACCCGTAATGACAGACGTATGACAGACGTGTGACAAACCGAATTATATTGGATATTTACTCATTTATTCAGAAATGTAATTTATATTTACATTTTGATAATAAAATTTGTAAGGAAGGTTCTAAATATTTAGGAAAGGTTTTGTCAGGTTATGTTTATATATTTTTCTGTCATAGAACATCTGTTTTTGCCCGGACTAGCTTCATCCCTCTTGTACACATCAGGACAGCGGACCTCTCTTTCTAGGGCCGGTCCATGATTTATAAGGTCTATGATAAAAACCGAAAAAACATTAACAACAAAACAACAAAGATGTCAGAATATTAAAATTATTTAAAATGAAAAGAATCCATTTCCAAGGTCAATATATCATTATTAATATAGGTACATTTATTGTTCGGTTTTTATGTCCATTTGTATAATGAAATTAAAATGAACTTTAATTTTTATAGTTGCTAAGTTGTAGTAAATTAATAAGAACACCACACCGTAGTATTTGAAACATCCATTTCATATTCAATATCGCTGATACTGATTTTCCTCGAATCGGTATAAAATTTCTTCTTGCCAGGTACACGTTGCGGTTTTTCATATTACCACTTTCATAAGCTGAGTTCATTACCAGTGACCCATACTTTTTTAATATTAAAAATATTCAGTTATTGCCTTTGGGGGTAACGGATCGTGTACAAAGGACAAGGCATATTGACATCATTTTTCTATTCCTCATACATGGATCAACGTAAATCAATCAACGGGACACGTCTGCGCCTGTGCCGTTAACAACATCAAGAAATAACTTGACCTAGCTAGTATACTATAAACAGTAGATTAAAGTGGGGTAATACAGGATCAGCCTAAGTTTGTCGTAACAATTTTTAATTAATAACGCGAAGTAGCACAGCACAGCTACCTCTAGTGGCCATTCGCTACTAGAAAGCTAGTAACCTCTCTCGCGATTCGGCGATACCGGTACCGGAAATCGATATATGTCTGGTGGGCTGCTGACGAGTGACTTTAGCTGTTTACTATATATTTTCCAGATGTAATTCAATGCTGGTCGGGGCATTAGCCCGCATAGTAGTTGATTCTTGGAATTACATACTTGTAATTCTTAATTAATTTTCCGGAACACATAAAACTTTAGACTGCATGTACCTAGACTAATAAAAATTATTTTCATGTTCGCTATAACCTCTTTCAAGGAATGCATTTATTTCAGAAAGATCCTGTATAAACGTAAATATTTTGGATGATAATTTGACCCCAATTCCGATACGGAAACATTTTGTCACATATTTTTAGAACGAACACGACGGGATCTAATAAAGGCCTGTTGTTTTTTAGCGGAGAATACTCGTATAACTAAAATGCCAACAAAAAATATAGAGGTTATACGTTACAGACTACAGGGTAAAACTTTAAGAACGTGTACTGTGTAGCATTACCAGTGAAGAATTAACTTGTACAGTATATTTTAGTAATTATACTCACATCACAGTAAAAGTAATTGAGTATTATGTACTTAAACAGGACACAGCTACAAGTGGCATAAGTCATTCAAGTTAACCCGCGTTTAAATGAGATCTAAATAAGCTCTTATTTATTTGTGATCTAACTGTCACTACTTAAGAATTAATATATTTTAAATTATCTAGGTATATCACTCAAAAGAAATTACACTATAATAGACATACAGAAGTTGCAAAATTTGTTGTAACTGCCAAAATAGAGAGTTCAATATCATATAGAAGTTATGTTTCCTATTTCTCATATAGTTGCGGCAAGAATTCAGGCGACTTACGTATACACTCACTTCCAAAAAAGTGACGCATTTGATTTTTGACCTAACTTTGTTTTCTTTTTACTTCTAAACCAGTCGGCCGGTTTTAAAATTGTTTTATGTGTTGGTAGGTAATTCCTTTGCCTTTCAAAGAAAATTGAAGACGTCGAAATTTTTTCAAAGCCTTCTGGATGATAGTGGAAACACTCGAATCATTTTTGACTCACCCTGTGTGTTAATCACGTATTGGTATAGTAGGTGATTACACTCTATATGCAAAATGCTTCTTTTGCGAGTATTTTGTTTTTTATTCATTGATTTATCTCTAAAATTGTCCAAATTACAGCTTAAGTTTTGTATAACTTTCTTAATTTATCATTTACGTTTATCCCATATTTCTTTGCAGGATCATATTGCCTTTAACAGTTGCCACTTGCAATTTGACGTTGTGTCATTTAACGCATTTGAAGTTTTGTCATTAATTAAGTAGCAACAAGTTTTAGTGACAAAAATTATATAAAATGTCTCAAATAAGTTCCGAACAAGTAGCAAGATTAGTTGCTTTAGTAAACGATGGGCGTAGTAAACGTTACGCCGCTCGCGCAGTGGGAGTCCACGAAGCCGCTGTCCGTAGAGCGATCCGCAGGTATGAAGAAACAGGAAGTAATGTTCGTAAGGCGGGTTCTGGTCGGTCTCGAAAATATTCTCCAAAAGATGATGGCTTAACAATTTTACGGAATCGATCAAATACTGCGGTAAATGTTCAACAAGATCTTCGGCAAATTCGCACTAAGTAAGCAGACGGCATGTAGACGTCTAATGGCCGGTTTCTCAACATTTGGCGCAATCCATTCGATAACTATCGAGTACATAAATTTATCAGACCGATAACTTTATATTGGTTTCTGAACGCATGCCTTCCAAATTTTATTGAATACATAACAGTTGAATGGATATCTTAATATCTGCAATAATCATAGAGGGAGCTAGCAAATGCACAAGTGTTTGCACATGCCATTTATGGAAGTAAGACACTTTCAAGAAATAATTGTAGATGGCGCCACTATCGCCTACCTAATGATAGCACATCACATTAACTAAATCAAAATATATACAAACCTGTTGCATAAAAACGAAGTTATAAAAACCTTTTCTAATACTGATAGTGAATTTGTTCAGTACTAGACACCTGAATACTAGTTCTCCTATTAAATCTATCAGTAAATTTACAGTTTCTTTCGTTAAGGTGGCCGTATTTCTCGCCGTAAAATGATCAAATTTTTGATGTTTTTTAGGTACTGAAATCTTGAAAAATAAAACACGTAGAACAAAAGTAATACCAAAAACAAAACTACTGATGTTTTGTTTATCCACTTTTACTATTTAAACTCTCTTCAAATAATATAATAACTTTTAAAATGCATTTGTATGACACACATTATTTCGCTATTCTAACCCCACATTTTAACAATTATTTTCACATATTTATAAACAAAAGTGAACAATCTTATATGCAGAACTATGTAAGTTTATGTTATAAGAATGTTTACATCTATAGTTGAATTTAAAAAAATACGTATTTTGAAAGATTTCAGTACCTAAAATTTGCTGGATAGATCGCTTTATGACGTTATACGTACAGATATTTAACCGATCATATGAAATGCTAAGAATAATCCCTTCCACTGCTCGCCGTCCAAGCTTGACGCGTCCTCCCCTATTTTGGCGGACTAAACCAGTATTCGTATAGCACACTATTCGTTTGGCGTTCGACCGTGGGCGTAGGAGAGTAGGGGAGTACTGACTAAGCCCGCCCTGCCGTGCGTCATCTTCCCACCAATACCCCATGCATTTGAAATGTATGTAATAGAATCTCCCCATGATCGGTTAAATATTTTCTCTATCTGTATATTGATTTTACGTCGGTACCTTTGAATATTCGCTCTTAAAGGAAACCTCTCTCGAAATTGTCGCTGTATTTTTCATACTAGTTTTCTCTTTCACGATAACGTCTTGGCCGTTCAAGATATCTGACTAGATTTAAATATTCTTCTTCCATTGCACAGTTATCGTCACGAAAATATCAAAAAAAGTTGGGTTAAGCCTTACAATAAAGATGTAAACAAGCAACAGCTAAATCGCTGCGCGCGTGCGCTAATGTTTATTGGACAGATCTTCCCATTTTTCTTTGGATATGTGTTCGATAACTTATGCAATAGATAAGCATTATCGAATGAGTCAGAAACCGAATTTATGGGATATATCCAGTTTATGGAATCGATAAGTTTATTTAATAGATATCTACTAGTTGAGAAACCGGCCATAAAAGAAATTAATTTAAAAGCTAGAAGACCTGCAGAGGGTCCTAAATTATTGCCCGGACATCGTGCTGCTAGGCGAAATTTCGCTGAAAATTATGGAAACTTGAATATTCCTGCATGGTCGAATGTCTTGTTTACGGATGTCTTAATATGGTTGATGGAAGAAAAAGAGTGTGGAGGAGGACTGGTGAAAAATTTATTCAGAATGTAATAGCAGAATGCCAAAGTTTTAATGGTGGGTCGGTTATGTTGTAAGGAGGGATTTCAGGGAATGGAAAGACACTCATGTTTTTCCGGTGATGTCTTACCTCGTGCAGAGTTAATGGGTAACAATTTTATATTGATGCACGATAATGTCCGACCACACACCGCAGCAATAGTGCGGAACTTTTTAGAAGCTACGGGTATCACCACATTACAGTGGCCTGCGAGAAGCCCCGATATGAACGCTATAGAGCATTTGTGGGATGAATTAGGGAGAAGGAATGCTCTCGCGAGAGGTCTCCGGGAACTCTCGCAGAAATGGCAGATGCATTACTGAAAGAATGGGATCGTATATCAATGGAAAAGATCTAAGAAATCTAATTTCCAGTATGTCGCGTAGATTAGAAATCCGTAGAGTTGCTAGGGGAGTTAATACACGGTATTAATCAGTTACCCCAGTTTATAATATTGCGTTTAATAAAAGTGTTTCGTGAAAATCGTATGTGTATTTCCGAGTTTATTTCACTAGAAAACTTTCTCGATAAATTAAGAAAGTTGCAAGACTTGAGCAAAAAAGCTGTAATTTGGACAATTTTAGAGATAAATCAATGAATAAAAAACAAAATGCTCACAAAAGAAGCATATTTCATATAGAGTCTAAGCACCTACTATACCATTACTTGATTAACATACAGGATGAGTCAAAAATGAGTAAAAAAAACCACTCGAGTTTTTCCACTACCATCCAGGAGGCTTTGAAAAAATTTCGACGTCTTTATTTTTTTTGAAAGGCAAAGGAACTACCTACCAGCAAATAAAACAAAAATTAAAAATCGGCCAACTGGTTTAGAAGTAAAAAGAAAACAAAGTTAGGTCAAAAATCAAATGCAACTGAGAATAAATGTTTGCATTATACACTAAATGACAAATAATGATTGTTTTTAAAGCAACAAACTATCGAAAATTATGTTGACAAAAAAACAATTGCATAGTCAGCAGTGACGTAAGTCATCTGAATTCTTGCCGCAACTATAGATAAAAATATTTATAAAAATTATGAAAATGTTATATATAGTATTATACAACCTAATGTGCTCGTATTCATTTTATCAAAATAACGCTTCTTCCCTGTATGCAAATATCCTAATTTCGATTTTGCAACGTCAAAATCTTTATTAAAGGTAAACATATAGTGAATTTACTTTGACGATAAGATATACAAGGTAGGTAAATAAGAAATTTCTAAGACGAGTTAAAAATACTTTGTTTACTATTTTACTGCATTAGTAGGCAATTAATAAGTCGAATTTTTACAAATGTAATAATAATTTATAATTAAAAAAGACGTGAAATACGTTTAGTAAGTGGATATTGTTGGTTGAGAGTTAAATACGATACACGTATACAAAAGAATATAATATATATAAAGTCAAACCTAGATTAGAATAGGTATGGTAAAAATAAGCAAAAGCAAAATATGAAAATAGAGTTTCTGATGAACCTAATAGAGGGAAAGGTAAACAGTAGTAACTACAGCCTAAGTCACTTAGAAAAAGCCACTGCAAAAAGTGACGCGATGTCAACTAGATGATCTCAGAAAACCCTTCTTAATCGATAGATTATTAGATTAATAGAATATGATAACGATAGTCATTAAGCGTTCATTGAAAGTTATTTGGAACTAATAGTTTTAATAATTATGAGAATTAAAATTTGATACCAACCATACACTGAGTGTTTCTAAAATACAGGGTGTCCGAAATATAAGTGCCTTAATTTTGCCATATGATATCTTGTACTAAGTAAACAAAATATTTTTTTTCTCTGACCAACGGTAATACAATTATGACAGCAAACAGGTATTGAATATGTGACAACGTCGCTCACATACGATCTAACGATTGTTATGTACTTATACATAATAATTACAAATAGGTACACCTACACATAGGTATTTACTGTGAATAGATTTCTTAGAGCTCTTTTCACAACATAGAATAATAGGTACAAGTATTTAAAATGACTTATGTTTCTTGCAAGAAGCGATTACCGTACAAACGTCTCGTAGCCACAGAGTTTTGCCTAGATTCGTAGTAAATTAACATGTCATGCCGGTGGTTATGGTCACTATAAATTGTTCCGTTTTTGTTTACGCACACTCACAAATATAAAAAAATAGACAAAAGTTAAACGCACTAGCTATATGCACCATGACTAATATTACTTTTAGGTCATCAGCAGCAGCCTGACAGTGCAACGTTTTCAAACGTTACAGTACGTTACAGTTCAGTTCAGCAATTTTCTCGGAAACTTCAATTGTTTATTTTATTAATACTGATCCAAAAATCAAATTACGAACAAATTACGTTACAGGCGCTTTTACTTAACCTTAATTGTACCTTAGTTTGCAATTTCGTAACATAGTTTTGCGTATTATTGCAGATGTCTTTTTATTTTTGAAATGTATGTAGACAAACTATTCGTTTTAGAAATTTTTTTCATAAGAGCTTTTTATTGCTTCTGGTCAGATAATATAATAAGCCATTACAATTACGCCACTCATATTCCGGTCACCCTGTATAGTGTCAAACTCAACCAGTTAGAGCTCGAGTTAGAGCATATATAATTTTACGCAAAAAGTTTCTTATGAATACGGGAAAATACATTTTGCTTTATTTGTTTGATAAATTTTATAGATTTTTCTTTAGTTTTATATATATAAATTATTACTAAATAAATTATTTAATTAATCTTTATTTTTTCAGAAGTGGCAAAAAACCCAATAAAACTAAAGAAAAACTAAAATATGTGAAGTTTATTTAGTGAATTTTGACAATAGCATCTGTTTTCATAAAATAGATAAACATTTTAATATTTGTAGATACTAAAATACTTTTCACTTTCACTTAGAAGTTTAAAGGGTTCACCTACAAACAAAACTCTACAACTAGTTACACCACTGGTTTTATCTGAAAAAGTTATTTATGCCAAAATATTATATTACGATTACCATGTAGTAAGTTCGAACGAAAAATTGTAATAATATTGTAGCTAATAAAAAAAAAATTATATTTAAAATTGAATAAATAATAACACAATTTCTTAATGAGAAGTTTGGTCCTAAATTAGGTATAATTCTTTCCCGGGTAAGCGAAACCAATTTCTAGGTTTATCATAGGTATATATCTCGGTATATGTATACGTATATATAATTGCTTCTTACAAATCTAATTGTTATTTATTCACTCCCTTAAGTACACTCACATAAATAATTTGTCAGTTGATTTCATACTTTTTCTGAATATTATATCTAATAAATGCATGGAATTAACTTGTTAGATGACATATTAATTTTAAAGTCATTATTGACAAGGTTATGGTCAAAATTCTTACAAGTTAAACATATATGCAGTCTCATTTCTACTATTTTCATAAAATTTCTCTAAACTTAGTAAATAATAAAACCATAAATTGCCACGTTCTTTTAAGTATACGTTTCCTTTATATATATTTTGAATATTCTACTCTACTGGAATCTACTACGATATTTCAGTAACCACATCCCTTTCTTACTATTTTTCAGCAGGCATTCAAGACGACATATATTTCCCAAAAGCGAAAAGTGACAAATGACGTATTTGGTCTGTTTATATAAACCTGCTATATATTTATTGCAACGAAAGTTGGATCATATTTTGATATTTCAAATACTGGCAAGCAAGTAGGTATATGCATTACGTAAGTTGAATATAAACAATGATTTAAAGAATAAAGTATGTAGTAGCTATTGGCAATTGTCAAATAAGTATGGTAATTCCAAAGATCAAACTAACCTAACCAAATATAACTGAAGTTATATTAAATCTTTGGGTAATTCCAACCATAAAAATAATTAATTTTACATAATACCACGAAAAAAATGTGCAACACTTGTGTCAAATAATCGCGATAAAATCGCGATTTAATATTAGGTATCCAGAATATGATGACGATTTCATATAATACATGGTGTAGCAAATTAAAATAATACAGATGAAGATGATTCTTAAGTCATTTTAATATGTATAAAATTTATAAAACAATTAACTTAATAATCTTTTGTCTGTAAACTACAATAAATCGTTTAAATAAATACCTTAATTGCATTAAAACCGAAATTGATACAATTATGGACAGGGTAGGGGGTAGAGTGATTTCAATACTCACCGTAAAAAGAGCAGAATACCAAAATAAGGAAAGATGGAGATAAGAAAGCACCAAAAGGAAATTGTAAAACCTAGTGGCATGGGTGTTTTTTTTTGTTTCAAAACAAAGTGGACACAATAATATGGAAAAGAATTATCTTATAAAAGTTTCTTGCTAAAATGCTCTGAAAAATCAAACTCTCAATATTTAACTTATACGTAAATATACCATCTTGCATATTAACAAAGAAAAAAATAAATTAAATAGTGCATGGTAATCATATTATTGAGTTAACAGAAAATAAATCTATTTTAGACGCTCTCGATTAGTCTGTAAATCTTTTCAGATCAAGGCTCTCTAAAACATAACCTTCACGATAATAAACAATTTGCTTATCTATAGTCTTTCAAATAGATTCAAAGAGTTATTGACAATACTCAAAAATAGTGTTGCATAAAGATGAAGAGAAACGGATGAAGTTGGGTAATTTAAAAACCAGATATACATATATAATCCAAGGGCGTATTCTATGATTAAAATGAAGGTAATTTTATTAAATAAGCATAGTCCCAGAGGCGTCGTTTCCGAGATATATGGTGTCCAAAGTTGATAAAAAAAATTAATTTAAAAATATAATTTCAAAAAATGCATTTATCATTTATCCAACAATGAATAACCGTTAAGTTGATACATAATACGAAAAAAGATACTAGGAACTTGAGTAAAATTTGTGATTAAATTAATAAAATAATACATATTTCGCTTAAACTTAGATCTGTTGAAAACAAGAAACACATATTTTGTATTGAAATTATTATTTTTTAAATATCTAACAAAAATTTATAGCATATGGGAACTGTAATTTTTCTTTACTAGATACTAAAACAAATGTTATCGGATAATTTATTATCGTTTAAACATTTATTTCCAAGTTTATATCATACTGATGTCTAATGGCAGCATACACTTTTTCTCATTAAAAGGGAAGTAGTCCAATTGTATCTGATTTCAAGGCGTTAGTTATTCGCTTTTATGTTTTAGTTAATGTTGCCCATATTCGCAAAAATAATCCGCATATGATTTTACACTCGATTTTACATAAACAAGATATACAAAGCATTTCTCCTGTAAACCAGAAATAATGTAGATTGTAGAAAATATATAGTATATAGAAAATAATAAATTGGATAGCACAATGTTCTTATATAATTTTTAAAGCCACATAAAATATATGCTCTTGTTCACTAAACTGTTTCGTTTGACTATATATATTAAGTGATTTATTTGAAATGAATACGTGATAGAATATAATATTTCATTTTCACATTCCAACTGAGAAACGAAATAAAGCTTTAAAAAGCCCTACCTCTCCAGCTTAATGTTACTAAACAAACAACCGTCTACTACACAATCACATGGTACGGTCCAAGCAGAGGTCTAAGTAGGATAAATATACTTCCACATGAAATAATAAGACGAATATGTGTGGACATAAATTAAAAGTGACAAGTGCTTTTAAAGAATAATAAAAGACCCATATGGCTGGCACCAAAATGAGGGGATTAACATATTGTGCAATTTGTACTATAATTAATCATTTTATTACCATTTAGTAGTATATTTGGAGTGTACTATTAATACCTTATACAGGGTGATTCAGAACTTATCTAAAAACATTTGGAAATATATGCATAATGAAAAATGGAGTCAATATCATAAAAAAAATCCTTATAGTTTCCGAGTATTACTTCATTATAGTTGTAGTATTTTCAACCTTTACATCGCTGAGGACTGTATCTCTAGACAGGCGATTCCGAATATTGATTAGGTACTTTTTGTAGGCACTAAAGTTTTTGTGGCGCCAGTCTTTACATTAGTTTTTCATGTGTCAAAAATGGCTTACGTGTATAGCATCAAGTTATGATGTTGTGAAAATGCTTTAGCAGAACGATTTCCCGGTAAACATGTGCCAAATGCAGCTACTTTTACCCCGGTATGCACTGAGTGGAAGTGTAGGCAATGCGAGGGAAATTTCCACAGCCTATTGCAGCAGTGTGGTACCATGACCGCCACGATCTCCTGACTTTAAATCATTTAGACTTCTTTTTGTGGTGATATTTAAAAAATGAAGTATACGTATCGCACAGAAGTGATATACAGGGTGTTAAAAAAAGAGTGTAAAATATTTCAGGAGGCAATAGTATGAACCAAAATAAGTAGAAAAGTCTTAATAAACATGGGTCCGCAAAGTAACGGTTGCCGAGATATGGACCACTATTCGTTTTTCAAACATTTTATTTTATTAGGAATAAACCGACAAAGGAAGCTTTTAACAAACAAAAAACAAAGTTACAGAAGATGTTCAAAGTGCCCTCCGTCCATTTCCAAGCAGGCACGACATCTTCGTCTCAACGATATTCGAACTCTTTCGAAAACACTCTCCTTGGTTTGGATTTTTGACACTTTTGTTTAATCCGTAGCTGCAGCTCTTCCAGGCTATTTACAGGAGTACCATACACTAATGTCTTCAAATATCCCCAAACAAAGAAATCTAGAGGGTTCAGATCAGCCTATCTTGGAGGCCATAAAACAGGTCCGGCCCTTCCTATCCGTCTATGTGCAAAAGTTTGGTGTAAACGCTCTCTAACGGCCATGGAAAAATGAGCTGGAGCACCATTATGCTGGAACCACATTTGCTGCCTCTGATTCAAAGGAATGTTTTCCAAAAACTCATACAGTGTGTACAGGACCTAGAAACCTGTCACCTACAATACCCATCCAAATGTTTAATGAAAAACGTGCCTGATGTCCATATTCTATTAGAGCATGAGGATTTTCGTCGGCCCAAATATGCGTATTGTGAAAATTAAACACTCCATTTCTTGTGAACCCGGCCTCATCAGTAAATAGAATATTTGCAAGAAAACGAGGGTCTTCAGCATCATGAAGTAGAAACCAGCGGCAAAAAACCAAACGTGCTTGATGATCATTTATTGGATTTAAGACCTGTACTCGTTGCACATGGTATGGATAAAGTAGTTACTCGTGAAGGATTCTCCAAACAAGAGGACCACTAATTCCTACTTCGGCTGATATTCTGCGCACACTAGTACCTGGGTTCTGCTCTACCAGTACTAGAATTTCTTCTTCTGCTCTAGGAGTGGATACCCACCTTGGTCTTCGGGATAAATGGCACTGTTTGCTCAAGGAACCGGTATCGTTGTGAAGGAATCTGGCGATTTGGATAAGTGTCAATATAAAGACGTCGCGTTTCGGTGGCGTTCCCATTAGCACGACGATACATGAAATGCATGTCTGTTAATTCTGCGTTAGAGTAACCAGTCATAGCGAAAGAAAACTTGTGCACTGAGAACAACTGTCAAATACGTACTGTTTATTTTACTAAACATCAACCAACTATTATAAGAAAATACACAACGTTTTTGCAAAATAAAAAAAGGGGCTAAAAAACATAAAACATTCCATATCTCCACAGTCGTTACTTTGCGGACCCATGTTTATTGAAACTTTTCTGCTTATTTTGGTTCATACTATTACCTCCTTAAATATTTTACTCTTTTTTTTAACACCCTGTATACATACTATTGACGATTTACGAAAACGTATGATAGTTACTGCCAATAACTTACGAGTTCAAAACGCACAAGAAGCAGAACATTTGTGTTAGTTTGTAGAAACTGGGTAAGACGGGCCCAAAATATTGTTGTAATATCAGGTAATCAAACTATTTTATTAATTAAAACCACAAATTAAACCTATTAATAACAAATAGCGACAAAAGCAGTTAAATTTGCTGTATAAAATCGGCGTTATAAAATGTTTTTATTTCTTTCCTTGAGCATTTCAGTTTCCAGTGTCGTGTAGAGTGTATTTTTAAATAATTTTCGAGCTGCCCTTTTTATATATTTTTTTTATAAAATTGTATTTGTAAGTCCTGTACACTCAAAGTATTGTTATTGTATTAATTGTTTAAATAAGTTCTGAATCATCCTGTATATTAGTTGTTTAGGCTGTATTAATGTTAACTATCAGAACTGGAACCGAGGAAAGTTAAGAAATATCTCGAGGGCTATAATAGATTATTTACACTTTTACAATGTTATAAAAACACAAATACGGTATTAAACAATCAACATTTTTTATTTATCACGTATAATATTGCATATCCTGTAATTATTTTTTTACTATCGTTTACATTAAAACGATTTTTCATTTTAACGATTTAACAAGTAGTAGTTAGTACTTACTTGAGGTGGGAAAAAATGCTTGGTGATACAATAATTATTATTATATCAAAGGAAAGATCAAAATGTAAGAAGTTTCTAGTAAATTTTGATGAGTAACGGATTTTTGAAAAAAAAAGTACAGTGAGCATTCATAATCTTGAGAAATTAACTAATATTTTTACACGAAAATCACTACAGAAGTATTAAATGTGTTGCTATATGAAAATATCGTCTATTGTTTTAAGCAGGAATATTGTTCTACAAAATTTGGACAAATAAATACCTAATAATAACAATAAACAATTTATTTCGATATTTTAAATAGCATTAGCATAGTAAATGCTTTATTTTATAGACTCAATCATACGCACTATTTTATACCTACATTATTGAAATTAATAGGAACCTTCCTATAACATACCAGTGAAACACAAACTACTATTAATAAACTAGATTTAGAAAATAATATTTATGACTAATCACTGTTATTATTTATGTTTTAAATACAATTACATAAGCCCTTACTTATATCCAACCACTAAATAAGCACAAGTACATACCTATATTTATTGTTCGTATATCGAAATGTAGGTACAATAATTATTTAGTTAATTATTCTGGGTAGTTAACACTTTCGAACCCCAAACCGAAAATTGAAATCATGGGGATTGCCAAGATGTAGGTACCTAACCAGTTCATGAGGTTTTATTTATAATAATTTAATAATCTATTGGTAGAGGTAGATCTATCATACACATTGTAAAGTTAACGAAGCATTATATTTTCTCTTCAAAAGAGGTAATTTAATATGATTAATGGTACGTATTTCCAAATATTATCTGAACAATAAAATAAATTACAAAAATATTTTCAATAAGTGGTAGGTAAGATAGAAATCCATCCACTCTAACAAGATTTGTACCGAGGTGGTAACCACTCTCCGCAATACATGTACATTTTTACTGAAAATCGCTCGCAGTCGCCGCAACCACGTGGAAATCGTCCGAAATCGCGCAGTTGTGACACGAAATCGCAAAAATCGCCCGAATCAAGCCCGCAATCAACTCCGAAATCACCGAAATCCCGGAATCGCCGAAATCGCGCAATCGGCGTGGGGAGCTCAAATTTGGACTTGATTGCCTGAATTAATAGTCATATCTAGTAGTTGTCACGATGTACAGGGTACTACGTTTTTTGATGTCAGGCCTCTTTTCAGTCACCCAAACTTTCTTTCGGTAAGCCACTGGACTTTTTTAGGAAAAGGATTTAATGTTCAATTTGGAAACCTTTTTGTTCTTGCCATTTTTTCACGGGGCCGTTTTCGAGCAAAAAAAAATAAAAAGTGATTTCCTGTAACTCGCCAACTTTACACTTTTTTCGACACTGTAACTGTTACTATTAACTTTTGGGCTAAGGTATATTTGGATCAATTCTTACATTTTAGTCCCAGCATACTCTAGTATCATATTGTGATACTTCTTTTGAAAGCACCATATAATAATATATTCACTTGAAATTTAGGTACATTTTTTAGATTAATAACATGTAGATTAACATTTTGAAATAATAATATTGACTATCTATAAGTACCTATTTAAAATAAATATAATTTTCAAGTTTTTCGTACTCGTTTTATTTGCCTTAATCTGTAACTAAATGCATTTATTCGATATTTACAGTATTAATAATAAGGAATGAGGGAAACCTGGAAAACCTCATTAATTAGAGGGGTAGTCGAATATCAACAGGTATTAATCTCTCACATTGACCCAAGCCAACATTCTTCCACCCTACCATACCCGCAGAGAGGATGCCAATCCTTCACGAATATAGCTTATATACGGTTTACCGGCAGCGGGACGCGAACCCACACCGATCTAGTCACCTCGATTCAAGTACTGACGTCTTAAACCGCGCGACCACTGACCAATTGTTTCTAAATTGATGCAAAAAATTCAAGTTAATTTTTTTTTGTCAAAGTTCCGTCACCTCTAAATTACAATTCTCTAAAGATGAGAAAAAAGTGTCTTACATTTTCCCCACTGTTAACCTGTATGTGAATATAAGTTTATTTAATTTTTTTCTGGTTTGACAAATTTTTATATCAACATACATTTGGGGTTATCAGATATCTCAATTAAAAACTTTGCAAAAGAAAGTTATGATAAGATGACCCCTCGGATGACCCATACCTAGATAATATTCCTAAAATATTATCAGGTATACTATATAGGTGCTTTAAATTTGTATGCAAAAATGTATACATTGGAACAAACAGGGATAATTTTTTGTTTTATTATTCCATATCCTAGGTAACAGATATTTTGACATACAATTATTACTGTTATTATGATATTTACGGTATTTGTGTTTTTTGAAGTGTCTTCCAAAATTAAAAATGCCAAATCAAGTGGCACTCACTTGACAATTGAAGACAAATTATTTCGTATAAAGTAGGTATCGACATATTGAATTGAAATAGACAAAAAATATAAGGTCACGTTGCACCGCGACGCCTAGCGTCGTTATGATAAAGGGTCGTAGGTGGCCTTGATACGGAGCTTAGGTGAGGTCACTTTTAATTATTTTATATTTTTCATCGTTTCCGAAATATCGAATTTGGGTATATGAAATGAATTACCCTGTACATAGAATTCTTAAAAGATAAAAAGTAAGAATAGCCAATTGGTACATGCGAGAAATTTGTTTATAGAAAAATAAAATCGTACATTCGAGGGAATCGAGGATACATTATAAACATTTTAAGTACATTTTTTATTTTATTTTATAATTTATCCTTTTCGTCTATAGTTATTATTGACTTTATGTTCAATATGTGTTATCAAACAATCGCCAAACCTCTATTAGATATTTGGAAATTATACAAATTGTATACGAAATCGCACGAAAACGCGGATATTGTACTGGAAATCGTCAGCGATTGCGAGGAAATCGCCGAAAATTACCGGAAATCATAGCGATTGCGAGGAAATCACCGACAATCATAGTGATTTCCACGAAATCACCGGAAATCATACGAAATCATGCGATTTTCGCAATTATCACCTTTGATTTATTTTTTATTGATTTGAACTATGTAGTTTTCAATTTTTAATTTAATGAGATATCTAAATAAATAACAAAAAACATGAAAACTAGATAGTTCAAATCAATAAAAAATAAATCAATGATAAAACTCCATGTTCCTTGTATATCGATGCAAATATTACTCAAATATTATTTGCAATTACTCAGAATAAATTAAGTATTAAATACTCAATATTGCCCACAAATTACTTTTCAGTAGGTATATATAATCACTAAAGTTGGTACACTAAATTACTCCTGCACATTCCTTGCCGCGTATATGCTGCACTTTTTACATTTTGGTGTTTATATTTGGTTAATTCAATCAGTCGTAATAGTAAGTCAGCAAATTTCAATAAAAGAATGATTACGAATCACCTTGTACATGAACTTGGGACTTAAAATTTCAACTCCACTTTCATTCACCACACACTAATGTTACTACTTAGAAGGTTATTTTGTAACCCGTATATGACCACATTCAAAGACGTAGGTTTTTTTTTCACAAAATATTTCTTTATGGACAATATAAGTACACAAATAGATCACAAAGACATTATAATTTAAATTATATTAAAAATGTGTTTATTTAAAATATGGAGTCCTCGTTGCTGTGCATAACAAAAATATTTTCATTGCGGCCTCTAAATTCTTTTAACGTTTTAACTCGAAGTAGGTTATTATTAGTCAGATATTTATGTGCCTAATATTGGAAAGTACCTACATTTTAGATTTATTTAAAACAAATACATATTTAATTTGTTTTACCTATTGACGCACTCATTGACCCATTTTGATAGGGATTATAGTGTACCTGCTAAAGAATCATAGATAACAATTAACAGACTTAGAGAATAGTCTGCTGATGTTTTGTGGATTCGGTGGTAAATACGGTAATCTTGATTGGTTTCCGATCTTCTCTATTTTAGTCTGTTTCTATTGGTCCTTATATCCAGGCTGTGACTAACAGCTATATTAAATCTGCTATGGTTTGGCTAGTGGACGCCAGTTTCAGAAGTAACGTGGACAGTTCTAACCTTAGCTGGTATATATATAAAAAGTTATCAGCTAATACTATAGAAGTACATAATAATTCTGTGATTGGCGGCGACCAGTTGCCTAGGTCAAGGCATATCAACCCGTATAAACAAAACTAGTATGCCTAACAACCACGCCATTGTTTCGTATTTTTCATTAACTCGTAAATACCATGATTGATAGAAATTATTTTGCTTCTTCTATATTAAGCATACGCAAGCCAATGCTAACAAATTTAATTAATTGTCACTCGTCGTCAATATGTCCAACAGCGAAATGACGTAATCTCTCTGTATGTAAGCAAAACGGATTAATCGATATACAAGTCGTTAGAAGTTTGACTGCCATAACTTTAAGATAGGTAAAGTATAAATAAACAAACCAGTTAAATAGTAGAAGGCGGTAACTTAAACCGTTCTTTAAGTCGAGTTATTTTTTTAAGGAACTTTATCACAACGTGGCTACAGTGCAAATACGTGAAGTAATTCACTGCGTCACCTGAGCGCGTTTGCGGGTTGCCTACCACACGCCAGCTTGTTTTTTAGTGATGGCACAAAATTCAAAGATAAACAACTATTCTGAAAATTAATGAAGTTAATTTAGACAACTGCTTTGCAATTTTGTTTAAATTTTTATATTAAAATACTGTTTTAAGTGTTTAAATTTTGGTAATTTTTAAAACAGTAACATAACGTAAACTAAATAGGAATTTCAAAAATAAGTAATAAAAACTTATAACTTATAAGAAGACTCACGCCGCAGAAGTAATCATAACTTATATAAAAAATAATAATGCCATTTTTAAATATCTACATAATACATGTCAAAATATCCGTTATTTTCCACACATACACAACACTGTCCAATCTAATTTTCGCGCACTATGGGCAGTTCTCGCAAGTCATTTTCTGTTTCTCCAGTGGATTTAACTGAGGTGTACGAGCTGGCCAACGACATGGACCGTTCTAGTAAAGCACGCCTCATCAGTTGGCAAAAGTCTTTTAATAAAACGGTAGTTGAGGGTAGTTATCTTCAGTTAAAAACACCAATTTAACTGGGGGCGAAGTAAACATTTCATTTTATGGCCACTTAATACACAAAATTATGGTGAGATTCCTTAATTTAACTGAATTTTTACACATGAAATTGGAAATTTATTAATTTTTTTCTCGAAAATGGTTGAGTCAGAACCGAGGGGGAAACTACTGAGGTATTTTACTGTCCAAGCTGTAGGTAATTAAAGGTACTTTTTATTATTGCAATAGATTGTACAGTATCATATATGAATGTTTTATAAGACATTTATGTAGAGTATATCCACTCACATACTAGCACATTCCCCTCTTCTGTTAACAAATTTTAGTATGGTATAATTTTTTATATATTTTTAGGTATTAATAATATTGTGTGAAACTAACTACTCAGTGGACAAAAGCCCCAACCTGCGTTGAATTACACCCACAATATCTACCCATATATTCCTTATTATTAGCTTTTGTAACATTTTTTTACTGTTTTAGAAAGGTATTTTAAGCTAATATAAATCAAATCTTCTACAATTCCTATCAATGAAGTCATATGTATGTTCTCTGATACCAAACATCTAGGTATGCTAATGAACAATTCCACAGACAAAGTGCTATTCAATAGGAATTGTAGAAGATTTGATTTATATTAGCTTAAAATACCTTTCTAAAACAGTAAAAAAATGTTACAAAAGCTAATAATAAGGAATATATGGGTAGATATTGTGGGTGTAATTCAACGCAGGTTGCGGCTTTTGTCCACTGAGTAGCTAGTTTCACACAATATTATTAATACCTAAAAATATATAAAAACTTTTAGATAAAAGGTGAACATTTTTCAAGTAGGTATTGTCATATTTAATTCATTGACAGGATGTCACTTTTTTGTCATTGGCGATATTTAACTTCTAATAATTTTAATTTTTATAATAATTTTTATAGTTAGATATTTGATTCAACTTAAAGGAGACCACCTGAAGAAGCAATCCTAAAAATGCAGAAATAGGTCAGATCTCATCTATTGTGGTTGAATTTGTCGTGTTCCCACTGCCAAAAAAGTGAAGTTAGATTTTTATAGAGTGAGTAAATTAGATTATTTTCTTTAGATAATTATTGAATAGCACTTTGTCTGTGGAATTGTTCATTAGCATACCTAGATGTTTGGTATCAGAGAACATACATATGACTTCATTGATAGGAATTGTAGAAGATTTGATTTATATTAGCTTAAAATACCTTTCTAAAACAGTAAAAAAAATGGTATAATTTCTTAAACTTTATCTTTAAATCAATATATTATTAGATACGACGTGTTAACGAAGTTCGGTCAAACTTCTCCGACATATTCTATTGATGAAAAATATGTAATAAAAAGTGAATGAAAGTCTATAATAAAAATTAAAATATTACTAAATTAGGTTTTCCTATCCCATTCATATCCTATTTAATAAAAAAAACGGTTTTTTATGTAAACAACTGCCAATTACGAGGCCAGTTATCTAATCCTAATCATACATGACGGAAAGTAAGCTAGGGCTAAAATTAAATTCTCCCTCGATACCCATGCATTTACACTTGTTAATGAAAGATTTTGGTTGTACTTTGTACTGGAGACACCGATGGTGCCCGATGAGTATTTGGGATTCGGACAATAATTTTAGGAACACCCTGTATAGACCAAATATTATGATTTCATAGACGAGGAAGAAGTTTGTTTTTAGTTAGTTTGAAAGGGGTATGGTGTAGGTATTGGCACCCTTCTTGGGTGCGCCAATGGGTTTATGATACATTTTATGTAATCTAAAATGTTCTTTCAGATGTATTCAGATCCAGTCAAAGGAGCCCTTAAAAAAATCTATATTATTTACGTAGATCTGTAAATGGAATGGAAATGAAAGACAGTTTTGGAAAATTAAAGGTACTTATATTAACTAAAATCATGGGTCATTTAATATATTTTTCGTTTCTTAGATATCTGGGTATGTAAGGGTATTTTTGGGTACTATTCGGTATTTCTGGGTACTTAACGGGATTTTTAGGTACTTAAGGATATTATTGGATAATAGTCATAGGTCTTCTTTAGGTACTTGGGGGTAATTCGTGGCTTTTGGGTATTTTTGAGGTATTTGCTTATTTGATGAGGTATTTTTTTGGGAAAATAAGGTATTTACGGGTAATATTTTTAGAAAATGGTATTTCATTGTAGAAATTCCAAGCAGTGGTTTACCCCTCAGTCAGAACCCATGCCATATACCAAAGAAGTTTTTGTTTATTTTAATAAATTGAGTGAAGAAGTAGATATTTTATGGTCATTTAATGCATACAATTATGGTGAAATTCCTTAATTACCTGAGTTTTTACACATGAAATAGAACATTTGTTAATTTTTTTCTCGAAAATAGTTGGATTTATAACCCATGCCATATGTTTTTTTCAATGTATCGCCTGTTAAGTTTATGACAGACAAACCTCTAACATCCAAGAATTGGGCGAGTTGTTTTGAACTGCTAACGTATTCGTAATAAAAACTATTTACGACTTTTAACAGTAGTTCTTAGTTGTGCCATTATTATCGTAATAGAGTGTACATGCGTAGTTGCATACTACTTAATGCGGGTCGCTGGTCGAAAATTTATTCGTTTAGCTGGAAAATTTTATGAACATTTTTTTTATAATTCTCTTTTGATAATTTTTTTAGTAGAAAGTATTTTTATCTAATCTGCCCTGGAGGATTCTCTGTTTATATTTTTAAGTAGTATTAGTGAGGCAGCATGGAATAGAGGCTTAAGTCTTAATCTTGTAAAAAATGTGGTTAATGGCTACATACATAACCAGGTACTTAAAGCTTTAAATGTACGGACGTATAGGCACACCAGACAGTAATTAAAATTTAAATGTAGAACGACTGAAACATGTATTTCTCTCCAAATGAAATTTCGGCGAATATAAGAACGTTACTTTCACCACAAGGTATGTATAGACACTAACACTCGTGCAAGAACCATTTATATTCGTAATACCTACTTATGTAATATATCAAAATTTATCAATAACTTAATAAGTACCTATTGGCCTATTCTTGGCCAATTTTAAGAGGAGGTTTTCATCTATTTTTTTTTTAATTTCAGTCTTCCTTAGTTATAAAATATAAACGAATTTTGGCAGAAACATAATAGGTACTTATAAAACGACATTTCTTGCTGGCAGATTTCCCATTTACCGGGTTTCCTATAAGAGAGTGAAATAAACCACCCTATCCATGTTTATTTTCTAAACTTTCTACTTTTAAAATTCTTAATCAAAATGAAATTCTAAGATAGCTTTATTTATTCAGAAACTTTTCTGTCTTAAAAAGATTTCATATTATTTTTAGTTCGATTCCGAGGGGTGTTTCATGTATTAAAAATTTGTACACCACTGCCAGTTTTAAGCAGTGCTCTTTAAAAATTGCCGTCATTACACCAATGCCCTAGGTACTGCCTAAATGCCCGGCGACACTTCTTCAATGCCGGCAATGTCGGCCATAATTCTGTTAATGTTGGTCACCACTGCCTTAATGCAGACCGTCACTGCCTCAATGCCGTTCTTCACTGCCTCAATGCTGACTGTCACTGCCTCAATGCTGACCGTCACTGCCTCAATGCTGGACGTCACTGCCTCAATGCCAATCGTCACTTCCCCAATACAATTTTAAACAGTATTAGAGAAATTGGGCAATAAAGTGAGAACGATTAAAGGATATATTGTGTGTAATAATTATATGCATATTTTTTACAAAAAATAATGGACAAAATTATTAATTAGATATGCATTGGCTAATATGCTATATAAAATGCCAATAAAAAAAACTATAAACTGATTAAAACTATGTATGCATAACAGCCACTTACTTAATTATTAATTTTAATGACTTGAGTTTGACGATTCTCACTTTGTTCTCATAGATTTTGTTTAATTGATTTGGCCATCTTCTGACTCGGGTGTTTTACTAACTACTAAACTAGAGTAGAACGCACAAAACTAATTTTATATTCGTGTTCAGCATCCTTGAAAATGTGGGGGTAGGAGTTTTTTTTATTAAGATTGGGGAGGTTTGCGCTAATGTAAATAATTATCCAGAATGCTTTTAAATACTGTAACATTTTAGTCAAATCGATTTTTTTACTTTATCGTGTGCCTTACGTAACATATTTTATCTAAATTTAATGTAATGGTAATTTTGGCGCTAGATAATATTGAACATTTGATATTATTATGTATAATGTAGAATAATTAATTACACCCCACTCACCCCTTAAAGGTTTGGGTCGACATGCTTTGTAATTTTTATGTGCCAAATATGCAAGATACTGTACCTACAGTTCGTCAGCCAGCCCAGGCTTACCCGACTTATGTAGGTACTTGGGAAACATACAGCCTTGTATCTGCTGGCGAACTGTCGAAATATTATTACTACAGCTCTTTACTTAATTTGCTAAGATTTAGATAAATTTTTCGATCTCTTCGGTTGTATAGCAAACGTTGCTTTTTGATTGAATCATTTTCTTCCTTATACAGTTCTTTCGAAAAGTAACAAATAAATTCATTATTTTTGAAATTCAGAAGTTTTAGAAAAAATCCCCTGACACGACGATTTTGTTTTTAAAAAAGGCACTTTTTGACATATGACCCACACTCGGACCCAAATTTGTGACGTCATCGTTGTTCGAGATATGACGTCATCGACAATTTTTTTAAATAGCAACCCTCAATTTTGACTATGTCATTTGTAAGAGCCTGTCATTCTACATACATACATCATGAAAAATTATGGTGTTACAAAAATTTCAACAAAATGTTTAAAGATTTTAAAATTTAATTTTCACAATACTGAAAATGATAATGATTATGTAAAAAATCGACTAAATTAAATGTTCAAATTGTGCACCGTTGGCTGCCTGACAGTAGCCAAGACGATTAATAGATTCTTTTTGGACATTATCAATAACTTCAGGAGATATGCGAAGTATCTCGTGACAAATTCTTGCTTTTTAAATATTCTAAATTAACTGGTCTAGTAACGTATACTTTGCTTTTTAAGTATCCCCACAAGAAATAATCAAGGGGTGTCAAATCAGGCGATCTGGCTGGCCACTCAATCGGTCCCCTTCTCCCTATCCAACGATTCGGGAACAGCTCATCTAAATAAGCACGGACAGGTGTTGCATAATAGGGAGGTGCACAGTATTGTGAAAATTAAATTTTAAAATCTTCAAGCATTATTTTCTTGAAATTTTTGTTATGTAACACCATAATTTTTCATGATGTATGTACGTAGAATGACACGCTCTTTCAAATGGCATAGTCAAAATTGGGGGTTGCTATTTAAAAAAATTGTTGATGACGTCATATCTCGAACAACGATGACGTCACAAATGTGAGTCCGAGTGTGGGTCGTATGTCAGAAAGTGCCTTTTTTAAAAACAAAATCGTCGTGTCAGGGGATTTTTTCTAAAACTTCTGAATTTCAAAAATAATGAATTTATTTGTTACTTTTCGAAAGAACTGTATATGACTGCCATTATTTACTAGTTTAATGCCGCAAAACTGCGATAATTTCCGACAATTACGGTGCCACTGCTGTAACTGCCTAAAGCACTGCCAATACCTTCAACTACCTAATCAATGCAAACATTGCTCACAGCATTCCCTTAACTGCCGTATTCACTGCTGCTATTTTGTACACCACTGCCGATCGCGAAACACCCCTCGAGTATTGCTGATTGTTCACCATAATTAAATGCTAAATATGTATTGTAATTAAAATTTAGATGTTATTGTAATTGTATAACATTTACCGAAAAGCTCGACGAAAAGAAATTTTAGTGGCTGCAGAATACTAAGAATCAATTACACTGATAAATTGGTATTTTGTAGTTGTAAAAAATATGAAAGTTTGGAAGCTAAACATGTTTATTCACCCCATTATAGGAAAATAGAAAAAAAGGGACATACCAGTAAAATATCATTTTATAATTATAACGTGCCTGCCAAAATTAATTTATTTATAACTAACTTTGAGAAAAATTTAAAAAAAAACAGATTTTTTCTCCCCTATTTTAAGGGGCTGTAACTTTTTAGGGTAGGCTCCAATTAAAAAAATGGAATTAAGTATATGAAAAAAATTTGCCAAGGAAATTACCTCTGAATTTTTAGTATACATTTATGCAACACTATAAACAGGCAGGTCAAATTAAAAATTTTATAATATTTTATTGCATATCAGAATTTGCCAAGAATTTGTTCTAAAACCGCGAGAATTTGCGCATACTGTATTTACAAAAAAAAAAGAATGGCTGGTTAACTTAATATAAAATTAATGAAATTATATGTTCATAGTGACAGTGGAACCAAGTATCTATATCTGGTTGATGCAATTGTATAAAAACTCATCCTTATAGTTTCATTATTCTTTAAATTGCAAATCAAAGATACTAGTAGAATGTTTTAGTTCTATTTCTATATTAGGTACATATTTACATTTACTTACATTCTTTTTTATACGTTTTTCCTCGCGTTTTTCAATATTAAGTTAAGTATTATTTTACTGAAATAATCTCAATATACCAAGCAATACATCAAACTATTGTCTAAAGTTGAACTAATAAGTAATTATGTTTTTGTGCAAATGTCAAAAAATGGGACTTATTTATGCAGTTGTAGATGCGGAAAACATCTCATTTTTTCACTGTGAAAAAGATTTTATTGTAAAACTTCCTATTGGTTAAATAACTAGTACCTATGAATGTACCTATTGGTATTGAGGGGAATGTGGGTAGTTGGAAGGAATATGTATAATTCAAGGCAAAAAAACTAAGTTTCAGAAAAAAGGTAAGTGCGATATTAAGTAGTTGAAAATGAAGAGAATGAACAAATCCGAAAAAAATGAAAGTAAATTCACATAAAACAGCAGAAATTTGAAAATATTAACATAAAATAGTGTAAATATTTTGACATCTTTATCTTTAATTGATTTACTTAAAGATAATTAGAAAAAGCTTCAAAGTAACAACTTTCTGAACACCTTTCACATCCTGTATGTCAGAAACATAACATTAATGACAAAAATTAATTAATTAAATTAAACTCGTATGAAGTATTCACACTATTTTTTCAAGAAACTCACTCCTCAGTTTTTTAAGGTATAAGTGAATCATTTGCCATGCTAAATTAATATTAAGAAATGAGAATCCCAGAGATCAATATATATTCAAACGAATACATCTAATTCAAATATTATTTATAAACATGCATTTTGTTATAGCACACAAGTTTGATGTAGCTATTTAGATCTTTACCAGAAAGAAATTGCTTCAATTTAAAAATGAATAGAATCTGCTTACTTAATCTGTGATGTAACTGATATAACTAAGGTGCAACAGATGTGTAGGAGTGACCAGCAAAACAATCAAAAGACCACAAACGCACACAAGTTTTAATTTTAACGTTTTTTTTTTTTTTGGTTTATCTCGGTTGTACACTAATACCCACTGCCTGCTAATGCTAATGCCTAATGCTCTTAAATTTCAGAGTAACGCCCACTAATTCCCTATTAATGTCCTCTAAATCCCCACTGATGTCTCGACTTATGTATTCTAATTCTAACAAGTATCACCAATAATGTCCTTGTAATTCATGCAATTTCTTCTAAAATATCACTAGTTATGCTTTTAAAATACTTTAAAGAAAGAAACTTATGTAATAAATCAATGCATATTCTCTATTCTCATTGACGTCTTACAATAAGGTATTACCGAGGGTATTTCATTTCAAATAATTAACGCAATTTTTATATTACAACAAAAAAACCCTTCAAAAAACTAAGACCCTCGAGTAGGACTACAGAAAATATCTGTTTTACTGGTGAAAATAAACTGTTGACGTTTAAAGATTCATAACATATTGCTATTAGCTAATGGAATAAAAGTACTTTTCTATTTTTTTTTTTTTTTAATTGTACCAGTGATTTGGGGCTTTACATCATGAGGCAATAAAAAATTGTACTATTATTTGTCATAATAATTACTGGTGCTCTTACACCAACACACTCGTCTTGTTGATGATGTGAATTTTGTGAGGTAAGTCAGAGTGTAAAAGTACGGTCCATTTCTTACCTTTAGTGGTGATGTTTAGAAGATATGACTAAACATATAAACATAACCATAAAGTCTGGTTCATTCTGCACATTTTATAAATAATCTGCTACTTAGTGCAACTCTTCCAAAATAGAGATGCTGCATGTTGACAAAGCATTGTTATATGACTATGAAGAAGACATGATTTTGTCTCTATGTAAATAACACGGAGATACGCATCTCTTGGTCTTGATAAAATGTATTAATTGTATGCGAGTATCAAACAAACATGTATGTTTTCCCATTTTATTTATAAATATTTGATTTTTCTCTGGGAAATGCAAACGATTTCCTTTGCTTCTGGTCATTTTTTATGAAGCGATTACAAATCGTATGCGATTAATTTGCCTCTGAAGTAAGTCAATTTTTAGACGCTTCGACTAGTATTATAAACAACCAGTTATATGTAAATCTCGAGGCAAATCCACTTGAGCTAGTGACGACTAGGCATTTCGTCTAAAAGCAGTCTTATTTTATTGTTGCCATTCTTACCAATTTTTATTTAATTAAATTTATCTTGAAAACCGTTAATATTTGCAAAATAAGTAAAAAGCACCATTTTTAAAGAAAAATCTTTAAGATACTAACTAAAAATAATATTTTCAGTTTGATAAGACAACTTCTACCAAAATTTTTAAATAAATTGTGATAGTGCCAGCCTTAGGGACAGACCATTTCAGAACATTTGATAATAGTAAAAGGTTGGTTTAACCATCAAGTTATAGATATTTATTTGTAGTAGAATGTTACCAAAATTTTATTAAAAAAGTGGCTCTAAAGTTATAACTAAATGTAAACTTCTAGCTACCTCTTTGATGTACCATAACTCCGTTAGAAGGTACATTAGAAAAAATATTATAGAGATATAGTATTGATTTGATCTTCCTTTTACCCTCCCGAGAGGGAGGGTAAACGATTTATGTTTGTTATTATTTTTAAATCTCATTCTCTCTTAATAAAATTTTAAGTAAACCGAGTTGTAAATAAATAATACATATGTGGGTATCTTACTCAAATATTTAAAATACGTAATACCATGTAATAATAATATACATGCAAATATATAATCTCTCCAAAAGAAAAATTTTCATTTAACGAAAGAACGTTGCATGCATCTGTCGATACATCAAGCATCTATTACAAAAATGGAATGCACATATTGAAGCAGCCGAGAAGAGAATAGGAAGAGGAATTTGTCAAGAATGTGGGCAAACTACTGTCTGCGCAAGTGCATTACACATATTTATGAAGTGCCTAGTAATGCCTGAGTAAGTCCCATAATTCCCTAGTAATTCGTCTGTAATTTGCAATATCCACAAGTAATGCCTATTAATATTAGTAATGCCTGAGTAAGTCCCATAATTCCCTAGTAATTCGTCTGTAATTTGCAATATCCACAAGTAATGCCTATTAATATTAGTAATGCCTGAGTAAGTCCCATAATTCCCTAGTAATTCCTCTGTAATTTGCAATATTCACAAGTAATGCCTATTAATATTAGTAATGCTGTGTAATTCCCAGCAATGTCTGGATTTTGTACACAATTCCCCAGCGGTTTACCTCTCGGATAAATTTTA
This sequence comes from Monochamus alternatus, assembly GCA_037114965.1. NCBI lineage: Eukaryota > Metazoa > Arthropoda > Insecta > Coleoptera > Cerambycidae > Monochamus > Monochamus alternatus. The sequence goes on along the minus strand of CM073427.1, from coordinate 51,218,937 downwards.
TAAGGCTTCTAGTAAAAAGCAAAGAAAAAGGTTAAAAAAAAATTGTATGATCCTTTAAGGGCTTTATAAATTCATTTTTTTTTAATCCATCTTATGTATATAGCAAATTACTTTTCTCAAAATACACTGTAATTTAACTATTATAAATTTAAAATTAATGAGATAACAAGGATGCAGTTACATGGGTATTCGAATACACATAGTTGAGATCACAGTACTCTGCGTAATACCTATCGGCATATTAAATATATGGTACTTACCTAACGTACAGATACAAATTAAACAATATAAAAATATACCTAAATAAAGCAAATATCTATGTTTAATTATTTTTATAAAAATAAATATTTGAAGACCTCAGATGCCAATATAACTTTTGTAGAAAATTGCAACTTGAAATTAAAAATAAAATTATGAAGGCGATCATTTTTGGTGGGAAACTGAAAGTAGACAGGTAGGTATTCATAATCACAACTATGACTACATCAAAAATAACTAGAACTGAATAGATACACTAATTTATTGCCTAAGTACATTGAGTTTTTGAATTATACTCAGTTCAAAACAAAAATATACATAGATAACTGTTCAGACAATTTTTTTTTATAATTGGTAACAAATAAATTGTATCTTTGTGTAAAATTCATAAGTAAGTACTTACCTATCTTAACATGACTATAAAATGTACAGTTTCAAATCAATATTTTTCAAAAAAATATATTTTTGGGATGATTTCATATATCATTTTCGGATAAGAGAAAGTAGGTTAGTAATAATTTGAACAATATTCCGAGATAATAGCTAAAACCTGTTGAATAAATATTTAATTCAATGTGGAGAACTTTATTATATTCAAAATATTCAGCAAATATTGTTCAAGTAAGACTTTACTAATAACAGCTGAAGGGAATGTTATGACATGACACTAACCTGCGTTTCTCCTTTGGGGCTTTTTCTTTTATATCCATCGTATATAAATGTACTTCTTAGGCACTGCTAAGGAAGTACATCAAATGCACATGAAAATTAAACCACAACAAACACAAAAATCAACACTGGACCACAGAAACAATAATTTTGTCACAATCACAATATAACTCTGGCTTTCTATGACGTTAAGAACATAGGAACTGAAATAAAATGCACGTGCTGACAGCTGTTGGATTATATACCAACTAAACTAAAGCGGGAAATTTAAATCTATCTGAAATAGCAGAGGGTACGATCTGTTATTTATGGATCGTGCCAAAGATGTAATTTCATTCTGATAGGAAAGATAAATCAGAACATTATAACTCGAAAGATTTGATTCTCTTATTTTACTGCATTTTAATATATTATTCCCAAATATAAATATTTCTGTAGAGTTTGTAAAATTCAGTAAATAGTAAAATATACATGGTGAATCAGATTACTATAGGACCTATAAAAATAAGTAACAGTAGTGCTTTTGAAAATGAATAGGGTTTTCACATGAACCTCTTCCAAAAATATTTTTTCATATTAAAAAAAATTTTGTTTTACAAATTCTTGTTTTAATATGCTCTTGTGTAATATCAAATCACTTTCATTAAATAAATAAAAAATAGTGGTACTATAAGTACCTACTCTGTTACCAAATAAAAATTTCTGATACATTTTGATATATGTCATAGTCTAACAGTTTTTATTTGTTAAATTTTACTTTAAACTACAAAAAGATTGGGTATTGTTGAAACATGACATACTAATTTGTTGTTTGAATAACCTTTGCAAACCAAGTTATTTATTTACAGATTTCCGTTAAATGTGAATATATATAAAACGTATTTTAAAGACAATCAAACAAATTTTTGCAAAAAATGTTTAAATATTTTATACAGTATTAGGTATCTCACTTATATTCTTGGGTGTGACGTTTAATTCTACGACTGACCCCGATGATAAGGGAAGTCATAAACAATACAAAATTTGAGGTTACCGAACACACCTATAAATATCCGCAAACACTTTCATTTTTGAGGTACAGGATGTTAAATAGCAAATATACAATCACAAAATTTGCATAGGGACAATTAAGTATATCGTCAACGATGGTAACTACTATTCAAAACCATACAATTTCAACACTGCTAAGTTTTTTGAAAATTTAAAGTCTATTTGACTCATAATCATATTTCAACAAAAAAAAAGTTTATTTAAAAAATGTGTCATTTTTCAAAATTCAATATATATATTGATATACATATGCGATTATGTGGGTGCATTGTAAAATTCTAAGGGAAGAAGAAAAGTCTTATCACGCCTTTATTCATTTAACAAGATACGGTTTTGAGGTAAAAATTTTGCACCTTATCTTCAGATTTCAGACCATATAAAATATTACAATATAATGTAATTATTGATTAGTAATTATTCATTTTTAAACAAATTTTGAGAAACTTTTTTAATTTTAACAATAAGAATACTTTTAATTTATTATTTATTTATTTATTTTTAATTCCACCTAAAGAAAACTATTAATTTTTAAAGAAATTTTTAGAAATTCTTTTAATTTTAAGAGTATTTTTAAGAAATTCTATCAATTTTACTAATTTTTAGAAAATCTATTTCCTTTTTTTTTTTCTTTCATTTTTTCCTATTATTAAAATTAAAGGATTTTTTAAAATTATACCTAAAAAAACTAATTTATTTTTAAACAAATTTTTAGAAATTCTGTTAAATTTAAGAGTATTTTTAAGAAATTTTATTAGTTTTACTAATTTTTAGAAAACTTGTTTCCTTTTTTTCTTTCCTTTATTTCCTAGTTAAAATTAAAGGAAACAAACTTTCAAAATAGTATTTCTCGAAAAATATAACAGAAAATTAAAAGTATTGTTAAAATTAAAGATGTTTTCTAAAAATTAGTAAAGTTAATAGTATTTCTTACAAATATTCTTTATTAAAATTAAAAGTTTCTAAAAACTTGTTAAAAAATTAATAGTTTTCTTTATACTTAAAGTAAAATTAAATTTAATAATAGAATATTTTTTTTTTAGTTAATTACATTACAATATGTATACATATATTATATGACCTGAAGATGAGGTGCAAAATTTGACTTCGAGTTAAATGAATAAAGGATTGTGAGTGATAGGACTTTTCTTCTTCCCTTTGAATTTTGTCATTTCTCAGATATTATTTTTTATGTATGCAGTAATTTGTATTTACAACATAAATAAATCAAAAATAATGTTTAAACTGCCTCACAAAACAATGATATAGGAACCAAATGCAATTTTGATGCCATCATTAAAAGTTATGAAATATAGCAATTTACCCCTGGTTATCACTAAGGACAGTATAAATTTTTAAAACAATAATTCTATTGGGTTTTTAACTGAAGTAATAAGTGAGTTGAAATTTTACATTTGTCAGTAGTAGTGTTCTGCCTATCTATATATACATATATATGACACTCTATAGCTGAAACAAAAACAGCACTGTGCACAAATTTCATTTTACATTTTTTATTTATTAACATCACTAAATAGCAGATGTCTATTTGTGTTTGTAATAAAAGTACAGTTAACGCAGATAAAACTTACTTACATTTAATTTCTTGCAAATATTAAGGAAAAAGATTTCAAAGATCTGTTTTATATTTTCAACAAAATAGCAATAAATTCATTGTAGGACATATGTTATCAAGAAAAGAGTTATAACGTTTTTTAAAATATTTTCCTAGATATGTATTGTATTTTAATAACTTTATTATAAAACTTTTATTGAATATGATGTTCTGTTATTGCTAAAGCTTAGCGTAACTTGGCTGATAAGTTATTGAAAAATAAATAAATAAAGATGGATAATACCACATTACCTTTATTTTTTCTTTACACAGTTTTCTTCATTTTTGTGTAATGTAATACAAAAACCGAAAAAATAAAAATTGTAACTACTTATTACTATTAAACGATATTTTAAGATCACACTATTTATTAGAAACTTCTAATTTACTTCCTTCTGACTCAGTTTTTGACTCTGTTGCTGCCTTATCCATAGTACTTAACTCATCATCATCAGCTAAATCTTTATTGTATAAGGTTGGATACTTTTGCATACAAGTTTGCATTGTTTTAAATAAGTCGTAGCAGTCACTACCTATAATAAAAAACATATGGATGTATAAATTTCTGAATTTTTTTATAAAATTCAAATAACTGAAACTTTGTTTATATATTCCAAGAAGGTACCCCTTTAGAATTGTAATTTTTATGAATATACAAGTATTACATCAATTAGAAACTGTTTCAGTAAATTTTTAAAATATTATCAAGATTCCAGAAAAAAACTAATATTGATTTCAAACAATATATCAGAATGTTTCACGCCACCTATAAAACCATAAAATATAAAATTTTATATACAGGTGTATTTAAATAAAGAAGCAAAAAAATACATATTTACAAGATAAAATATATAGGGAAATATTAGCATCACAATAAAAATAAATAGTGAGCCGTGTTCCCTGTTGTTAGGAAATTTTCTGGACCAGTTTTCTAATTTTAAAGCGCCAACAAATGCCATCTCTTTGGGATAGTGAAACTGTAAATATACATTTTAGTGTTTTTAGAATAGTTAACAAAAGTTTTGGTAAAATTTTTTTAGTATAATGAAACATTTTTGTAAAAAAGAATAGAAGTTTTTATTGCCTTTAATACTATAGAAATAACAAATAATATTAAACTCTGTACAAATAATGTTTTTAACTACGAGAAAACACATAATAAAAATATTTTGGAAACAAAATGATAAAATAGATCATACTCATTGAGCTAGTATATAATATCTCTATCCCTCATTCTAATCACGAGAATTAGCCCAGAAGTCGAAGACTAGTGTGGGGTGGCATATTATTATTAAGCAGGCCTCACTTGCGGCCAGGAACAACTTATGTTGGTAGACGCTAACCACCATTCAGTGCAGAAATGAGGAAAACCTCATTAATTAGGGGTCAACATCAACCGGTATCAATCTCTCACATTGACCCAAGCCAACATTGTTCACCCTACCATACCCACAGAGAGGGTGTCAATCCTCTCTACGAATATAGTTTATATAGAGTCTACCGGCTGGGGGGGTCAAACCCACAGCGATCTAGTCACCTCGATTCAACTGACGCCTTAAACAGTGCGACTACTAAAATTACAGCTGTTTGACAAAATTATTGTACCATAAACAAGGGAACTGTTATAGACCGGTATCTCTAAGAATTGGGGGAAGCTAAGCTTAATCAAGCAACAGCAGGGCCGAAACTTAGAAACATTTTTAGGATGAACTAAACCAGCTATTTATATTTTGGGGAGGTTGGGGAAGTTTGACGATAGGTTTTAAATCTGTTTGATAAGGTTTGTTCTTGCAGCAGTTGGAAACTGTTTGAAACGATAAGAAATATTAAACCAGTCAAGTTGAGAATGAGTAGACAGACATTTCTGATAGTTTCAAACTGTTTCCAACTGCTGCAGGAATAAACCTAATGTTAATGCTGATAATACTTTCAACATACTTGCACTTTTGTACTTAATGTGGACTAACTGCAAACGCAGGAAGTCTAAATTTTGATTTATATTGATAGAACTCTAATAATAAACATTTGTACTAAATACTGAAAATTAATTGCACTTAATGATTGGTACTGATAATAAAAATAAATACCTAACTGTGGTATTAGGTAGGTATTAATAAACAGATATATAGAAGTATATTTAACCACATTACAAATAAATATTGTTTGTAGCAAGTCAGAGTAACATTGACAAAAAAAAAACTACATGCAAAAACAATTTAAAATAGCATATACATAGCAAAATGTAAATGACAAGATCACTAATAAACCATAAAATGGAATAATAGTTAAATAGTACAGTAATATATACATATGTACAATGATAAAAAAACAAATAAATAAATAAAACAGAGATAGAATCAAATGTGGACATGTTCACACATCAATGCAGTTAGATCAGATACAGGTTCTCCAATAATTCATTGGTAGAGTATAAACCGTATTGAAGAATGTAATTTCTTATTCTTGTTTTAAAGTGATTGCATTCGAATTTTTTTATATCTTCTGACAATTTATTGTATAACATAAGGTTAGGCAAATTTTTAGCAGATTTGGTTAAATACCTTCCCAACATTAGTGGTTTTCCCAAAGGAAAATGCCGTAACTCAAATTTGAGTGAATAAATGCATAATATGCCATAAGCAGTGTTTCCAGATTGACAGTCACTTTAAGTTTACGTAGCAGATATATGTATTTAGAAATCTTATTGGAAAGTGTGTTAATGTGTGACGACCAATTTAATGTATCGTCAATAGTAATTGCTACCAACTTATCGTCAATACCCTGTGCAGTCAAGTTATTAGAAGACAGAATTTTTGAGTTTTACCTCTATTTAGTTTTAAATCATTGCTATTATACAATTGCTCGGTGATATCCTATCAATCATTAGATATATGAAAGAGCCCGCTGATTTATTAATTTCTTTATAAACACTGCAGGTAGTAGATACTTTATTTGGATGCAACCAATTGTGTCTAGTTACCTGCATATTTTTATTGTTTTTACAACTGGGCACAACAATAAATTATTTGAACTCAGAAACATAAAATGCAACTTATTTTAAATAACCAGTATCAACTACAAACAGAAGCGGCAATTTTGGTATGACATGTAACAAACGTCAAAATTGAAACGATATGTAGTGATCTATACAATACTTCAGTAGTTCTTCCTAAAAATGTTGTAGGCTGCCACAATCGCTCTAGCGTCTCCCTGCCTATCAAGAGAATAGTCTATAATAGTTTCCTTGTGTGTGTATCGTACCAATGTGGTGGACTGATGCTTCTTTTGAGTGCATCACAGTCTCCCTTCCCCCTATATACTAACCCAATAATCATAGCACATGCATCATAAGTATTAGAGTTTCTGAGATCAGAACTTAACAAACGAGTAACTGACCATGCTTGAGCTCTGCTTCCACTTCCGTTTATTTATTTTGATGTATTTGCACCATTGTCATTCGTCACTAACAAATTTTAACAGAAGTCATGTTTTTGTATGACATTATTGTCTGTAAATGTGTGTTTCTTAGTAATTCCTAGTAAACGTTTACTAGTAAAAGGTTTTGTATGAATAAAATATGAAAAATGGGTGAGGTTTGTTCTCTATTTACGATGTTATGGTTTGGTCCTATTTTTATAATTAAAAATACAATTAAAAAATTAAACTTGGACATGAAATTAGCATTGACTGCAATGTCTTCTTTTCATATCATCTTTGATATATCCTACTTACTAATTAGATAGTGCAGTCTTCTACAAATTCATTAAAAGACAAAACATATTTGTGATGAAATATATAGTGTGTATAGTGTGTATGACTGCATCATTACGGTTCGAAGTGCAAATACCTGTGAATCAAATCACAGCATAAAACTATCTACTCAATGCTCAGATACCTTTTAAATTGGCTACCCATTACTTCAGACCTCGCCAAGTATCAGGTATTTTGACACAGTAGTTATAATACTCACTAGAGATAAGTTTAGTGAAATCAAACCCTTTTAACTCTAGCAAAGTTTACAGAAAATAAGTTATTTTACTCATCGTGGTATCTTTGATAAGTGGTCCTGTGATATCTTGTTTGCGTACCAATGTGTACCACAAATGATAGCCAGGGTGCATTGAAAATATCGACACGTGTTCAAGTGAAGCAATTTATATTCCGTAAACTTTGACTTTAGATTTGGGGGTACCTATATAATTTGTGATTCTTCATTTAAATACACCTTGTATAAAATCAATGATTAATATATTGCTCAATTATATAAAATGTTAAAACCTGTCTAAATCAAATAATAAATATTTACCTTTCGGTTCAGCTTCCGAATAATGAAAACAACTAAAAGCATTCCGAAATTCGACTCCACATGGACCTGTAGCCATTCCTCCCAGACATGGACAATTCCAATTAATATCGCCATTAGGCAAAATTAATCCAGGTTGTGGATCTGGTTCTGGTAATTTTACTGTACTAGGAACTTGATGGTCTTCTTTGGTGGCAAATATTACTACGTCTTTATTATTTGGACCAATCCTTCGACAGTGAGACATTTTCTTAATGTGTATAATCCCTACTATCTCCTTGAAGTGCTAAGAGCAATGGGCTTGCTTTATGAATTCTATAAGCGCACGGTTCCCCTTCGTGTTTACCACAAAGAGTTAAACTACTTCGTAATTTAATATAATGTGTTTTAGGAACTCGTAAAATACCTCTTCTATTAATACAATCGTACTTTAAAATATCAATGTTTACTGCAGTTGCTACTTCCCCAAATAACTGATTTACAGCACTTATTATATTTTTCTTAAAATATACAGCAGTTACTTCGGTTTCAGAAAGCTCCGCCAATTGCCTGTAACCAAATGTAAGGTTAACTAACATTAATTATTTTATTACGTGAAAAGAAAAAAATAAATAATATTGTACTAACAGAGAAACATCTAAGTAATAATATTTGCTCATTCCATATTCTTTGAAGCTACATTAACACAAAAAATTATTACATTTAAAGCTAATACCTCACTTGTAATGGTATTTATTTAATTTTATTTGTAGATTCAGATTTTTTCAACTTTACTTTGCTTGCTTTTATAGGTTATGAACATTGAACATGCATTAATGTGGTTATGTCATATATTTAATACTACTATATTGCGGGTTCCCTCTTGGGAAAGCGTTAGCTGACATCCTATATCTCTATTTCTTATTTCTAGTGCACTTGTTGCTTCTGCGCATGCGCCGATTAAATGTGGCCACGCCCCCAATCCCCTTCGTATTTTTATTTTGATTACAAAACTGTCAAAGTCACAAAACATTTGTTTTATAACCTTATTTTAGTGGATTTTCATACAAAATATAATCTATTTAATTTAGGTAATGTTTTATATGTCGCTGATTTTGAATTTGCATATTCCAGTTCAAATTCCACTTTTCTGATAAAATCGTTCTTGCCATCAGGAGCCCTTGAAGCAACTATAATATCTACTAAATTCTTAATATGATGTACAATAACTAAGAATTTAGATCAATTTAGGTAATATATTAGATAGGTATGTTTATAACTGAAAATAATTTTTGTTTAAATATATATTTGTTGTAAATTTTTAGCAGATAGATAGACATTTCTAATAAAAAGCTTAAGGTACATCTACATCTGACATTTGCATCCGTACATATATGTCAAGTATCAGACATAGGTATATCGCTAGTGACTGTTTACATTCTGATAAAAATTGCTATAAATTTGTGTCTAGAAGCTCTAAATTTACAGTAAATATTGAATCGTTTACATATTTCTTAAAGACACTTGTGTCATACACATCCAATCATTGTAGGAAGACAATGTTCAGTTGTGAAACGATGAGAATATTGAAACAAAAAATGTTCCTTGTGCGATTATTGTGAAGATACAGAAAAATAGAATACAGCGTTCACTGTGGATTCAAGAGTGAATTTTGATATACGAAGAATTAGGTGTTTATAGTCAATTAATGTTATATTTTTTGGGGACGAAGCCAACTCAGTTTGAGAAACTTGTTTGTAAAATTGGTCTAACAAGCAAGCTACCAAACCAGTTTTAATATAATTTGGTATGCCACCAAATGACGCAGAGGGCACTATACCATTTAGTTTGTTAAGATTGTATTTCTCAAATCTTTTTCAAAGTGAATACAAGGCACAGTTTTACTATGTATCTTTTTTCATTTAAGGGTTAGTTGTAGTACGATTGGCAAGCTTGATAATTAATAAAATATAAAAGGGGTGTGAAAGTAATCCAAACAAATTGAGTGAAAGATGTCAAGTGATGTTATGTTAAAAATTTTAATAACTTTATATATTTATTTGCTAAAGATAGTATGGATTGTAAGGGCCTTTGGAGAATTAAAATTTGTGTCAAATTATTTCTCAAGTTGATTATGTACCTAATAATTATATTTAATTTCTAAATCAACATATACAGGGCGTTGTATGACATATTGGAAAAATATAAGGTTCCAGAGGTCATTCTGAGTAAAAAAAAGTTATAATATACATGGTTACGTGTCAACGTGCTTGTGCTGTTTTCAAATATTTTTGTTTCTATTTGTATTGTCATTTTGTTATTATTCCTGACAATCAAATATACTGAAAGTTTAAATAAAATTTGTGTACATGTAAGTACTTATTTCTAAACTTTGAAGGCCAATTCTCATTAGATATGCCAGGCATGGTCCAGTCACAGCCAAATCATCACCATTGGGATCTCTTTATTTACTACAAAACTTTTGTTGAGCCTGGGTCATGATTTGACAGTGACTGAACTGTGCCCGGCACGTCAAGTGAGAATCGGTCTTATAGGTCTATAGCTCGGTAACCATGGAGAATTGACCCATGCATATATATTTTAAAAATTTTTACTCAGTTTGCACAGTACGTCATGCAACACCTTGTATTTATATTTGAAAACTGTTTTGAAAGTATGAGTAAAAACAAAAAAATAAATAGTAAACCTGGCTTTGTGATAAAAATTTACCAAAGCAATATAAATTTTATAGTCATTGTTTTTAATTTGCTATTGACACTACCACAAAAGTAGACGACTAGTCAATTACAGCAATTTCTGTCTTGCAGATCTGAACATGCAAATAATATGTCTAATCGTATAGATGTCGACACTCATCCTGGACACTTAAAATGTATCTCTCTGACAGAAATTTTTTGCTGTTTCCATTAATTGCAATTTCTGTCCGACATAAATTGTGCAATTAATATCAGATGAAAACTTACCTTTATGGATATGATGTTTGTGTTCTTTTTTAAGAGGAACAGTAAATAATATATTATGCAAAGTATATTATATAATGTTGATTGAATAATAATTCATTCAACAATGGTAATCATATACATCAGGCAGGATATAGCAAATTTATTCTATTTCTTAAAAGTCATAAAGGCATAGCACAAAAACAGATATGTTTTAGCAATACAATCAAGTAGAAATTGAAAAAGTAGACATAATCTTAGAAAACTGTTGTAGTAAGATAATTTATTTATTAGGAGTAATTTTTATTTTATAATAATTGTATACTGTTACCAATAATAGAGATGATCAATTTTCAGAATTCAAAAAAATATTTTTACTGAGTTTACAGTCCTCTGACCTGAACGGGTCATTCTATAACACTTGTGGTGTCTTTAATGTTAAATATCTTTCTAGTTTATTATTTAATTGCAATATGTTTTGCGATTAACTGATGAATTTTCAGTTTATGATCAAGACGATTTCATTTTCCAAATTGTTTGGTGTTGTAGTGAAATTGTTAGTAGTTATTGAAAGAGTTGTTAAAGAGGCACTTACTTGTGGTTTATAAATCTGACATTTTCAAGCCAACCACTTTCCTTGTTTTAAAATGGTAAGTGTAGCATTTATTTAAAATAAAATTTTTGGTTTTGAGCCGATTTATTTTCATGAATTGTATTTTAAATTTGTAGTGCTTTAGAACCGTATTTAATTTATTACAAACTAATATGAATATTTGAAAATAACTAAATATAATGTTAGAAACTTGAAATAAAACAGATTTTAAAAGAAAAATTACAAGCCGTATATTACTTAAAGTTGGACAGTAAATAAGCTAACAATAATCGAATGTGCTACTATGTTAGGATCTATATATCGAATGCCGTGTCTTGATCGTTGATTCCGCTATTCCTCCCGATCAAGGGGCTATTGTATTTCCCCTTTCGTCTCTCGAGGTGCCACCAAGTAAGAGTTCCAGCATCCGTCATCATTTTTAACAATAAGTAAGATATTAATATCATTGGTTTTATAAACTTCTCTACCAGATAAGTCAAAGTAGGGATTCACACAAATATTATTCCGTCCAAAGTTATGAGCCCCTCCAAATCCAGAGGTCATTGCTATCGACATCCCCAGATCTAACAAATTAAGTATTTATTAAAATTATTTATTATATTTAGTACCTTTGTTACTCTATTATAATAGTATAAGTTACAAATTACCTCTTTTACTGGCATAGGTTCTGAGACCTGGCAATGTCTATTTCAATGCCTGACATTTTGCAAACGTCAAAATTTGTGGGCAATATAAAAAATTAAACGGACCTTCTCATTCCTACAAATCGAATGATTATGCTCCTAACAAGGTGAAAATTTCAAGATTGTTTAAATTAATTGCATCCTGAAACATTTAATGTTTCGACATGTCATGTATCATAATACATATAAATATGTATTATTTCATCTATTTCTTGGCATTCTTGCACTGTTGAGCCTATTTTATTAAAAATAAAGTTACTTCTGTAAATATTCGTATCGAACACCATTCTTATAGTTATGTTTTCATATTCAATTCTTAATTTTTTTATAGGTATATTTAACACTCTCTCACTGTTTGTGTAACCAGATTCTAATTAAAACACATTTACTTCCTTGTTTTATATTTCTTTTCATTTCAAAAGATGCTTTACTAAATCAAATAACTATTTACTGTCACTGTTAGAAATAGGTTAGTGTTTTTCTAGGTTAAAAATTCAAAACAACTTGTTGACGAAGTGGATGGTAGGCGGGCGGTGTCATTTTAGAAGTTTAATTTCATTGGATGTGTGAATCGATTCCGCGCATGCGCATTTCTCACAAGTGCATCAGACGAACAAAGAGGGCACAAAGTTCTCGGCTGAATTCGTAGGCCGAAACCCGCAATATAGGGCGGGTTGTAACGACTTGGTTTAAACTCGGTTTAAACTTGAACCACACTTGAACTGAGTTTACATCAAAACGTATGTTGTATCATAGAAGTTCACCTCTGATCATTGGTTTAACTAGGGTTCAGACTGAATCAGACAATTTGTAGGGTTAAACTGTGTTCAACTCTAATCGTTAGTAAATTATAACCTCAAAGTACCCAGTTTCTTTTTAAAGTGAAATATCGTGACTTGTTTAAAAACATGGCATTAAGAGAATATTTAGAAGACCTCACAGATGATGAGGACTTTCTACAATTAGTTGAAATAGAAGCGTTCCCAAGAGCTCCCAGAATTTTCCGTCAAAGGGAAAATCATTTTTTAAAATGGAACGAAAATGAATTTAGGCAGAGATTTCGCCTTTCTAAAGAGACGGTGGAATTAATAACTGGAGAAATTAGGAATGAAATTGTGTGTTTGAAAAATGAGTGAGTATAATGAGCCGCATACTATTTTCCATTTATTACATTACATACATTACCTGTTTAATTTTTCTATTTTCCAGAAATACTGCATTGACGCCTTCAGAGATGGTATTAGTTACATTGCGTTTTTTGGCGACTGGGTCAATTTTACAAATTATTGGAGACTTTAATGGTATAGACAAATCTACAGTAAGTCGTACAGTTACCAAAGTACTCAGATGTATTGCACAATTAAGAAATCAGTTCATCAATATGCCATCTACGGAAGAAGAATTTCAAAAAGTGAAACAAGGATTTTACAGTATAAGCCGTTTTCCAAAATGTATAGGAGCAGTAGACTGTACACATATAAGAATACAGTCTCCCGGTGGCAATAATGCTGAAATTTTCAGGAACCGAAAAGGATTTTTTTCATTCAACGTACAAGTCATATGTGACCATAATCTAAATATTCAGGATATTGTTTGCCGCTGGCCAGGCTCCACACATGATTCCACAATTTTTAACAATTCAAGAATAAGAGCAAGGTTTGAAAATGGCGAATTTGGTGACAGTCTACTGCTGGGAGATGGTGGTTATGCTGTAAGAAATTACTTAATTACACCTCTGCGAAACCCCGTCACTCCGGCAGAACATTTATTTAATGAAAGCCAAATAAGGACAAGAAATCCTATTGAAAGGTTGTTTGGGGTTTTAAAAAGGAGGTTCCCTATATTATCATTGGGAATTCGTATTGATGTACGCAAAGTGGAGGCAATCGTTGTGGCATGTGCAGTGTTGCACAACATAGCTCGTCAAGTGGGTGAACCAGAACTGGAAGGAGATGAAGATGTGGAAGGTGCCATTCAATTTGCAAATGTCATTAATGTCGATGTAGCAGATGCACAAGCTGGTTTAAATGCGAATAATATAACTAGATATAATTTAATTAGGCAGTATTTTGAAGGTTTACTTTAACATTTATTTTATTTATAATAAATATTTATTCAAATTCAAAATTTATTATATTTATTTTTATTTATATTATTATTATTATAAACAATTTTCAACTTCTTTGTTGTTGACAGTTTGTGTGTGTAAAGATTGAATTGGCCAATAGTAGAGGTAAATAAAAATATAAAAGAAATTATGGAAACTCAGCACTTTTATTGCTACAGAACCTTTAGAAAACAAAATTATTAAACATTTTCTCCATTACATTTTTGTCTCATTTAATAACTGGTCTCTTTGTAGTTGCAAAATTTGCATCTTCATTGCATGTTCTTCTTCACTGATTTTTATTTTTTGATCGTGACATTCCTGATCATGTTTCATGTATGCCTGATGTTTTTCCTCCATATGTCTCAGTTTCATTTCATGTTCTTCCATATGAGTCTTCTGTTGTACTGTTAAAAGATTTTGTTTTGACTCAGCCCATGTACCCAATTTCGTTTTTAATGTGTTATCTGGAAAATTTTTGGAAAATTAGTATGTAGGTATATGTATGTTTTTGAAACCATCTTGTTCTTTATAAGCAATTTATATCTACCGTAACAAAATTATTTCCTGATTGTTTTGACTACAACTAATGTTGACACGTCATGTAGCATGTTCATTTTAAACAAAATCTGCTCATTCTACCATATTTTTGGATTACTTTATTTACTTTCAATCAAATTTTTTATTCTCTAAATACCTATTTTTTCACTGTGAAAACTTCGATGTATTATTGACTTTAATAAATACTATATGAGCGTTGTACTGTTCAACAAATATAAAGTTGGCCGCTGTGCAGTAGTAGTTCAGGGCAAACTTGTTGAGCTGTACTTTACCTCGTTTGCTCTTTCTTGCAAATTTTAGTTCTGATGATACAGGTGTCCTCAGATGTTGTGGTGTATAATTTGACCAACTCATATAAGTCCCTGAAAAATTTAAGAAAAAAAAAATTTAAACAACAGAGACAAATTTTACTTTCTGTGCAAAATATTTAAAATTAAAATGCTAGATTAACAATCCTAAAACAAGTATTACTTACTATTCTCTTTATTGGCCGAATTAGATGGCAAAGTTTTTTCTAGATCCTCTATTGTGTGCTGCGACTGTTTCTCAGATGTTTCTAAAATGTACATATAATAGTATTATACTCCTAACAGAATAATAGAAATTAATTATTTCAAATCTGTGTAAAAATGAAAAACTAAAAAATTACTTGTTACATTGAAGGTCTCGGTATCTTCACACACAGCATTAATTATGTCCATATCGTCTGGGAATCTTTTTTGTGGTGCCACCAAGTTCCCTAAAAATTAAAAAAGCAAGATAAATGTTTTCGATTGTTACAATAACTCAAATAATTCAATATATTTTTAATTTAATTTTAGTTGCAAAACAAAACGGAAAATACATTCAATAAACTTACCCTTTACAGCATAAGGATGTTCTTCACCATTTTCATCAATAATTACTATGTTATCAGAAACTTCTGAAATTAACAAGAATTACTATCGGCACGATTAATAACATGGATGCATTATAAATACCTATATTTTCCACATCATTGTCCAGTTCTGAGGTAAAACCAGTTAACTGGGTACCTATTATTTCTTGAATGTCTTTCTCAATATCTGTATTTGTATCTTTTTGGGGTGGACCACCCCCAGTACCATACAAATATTTCTTTTCCTCAGCAAAATTTTTCTTTGCCCTTTTTTTCATATTCAGATATTTATTTTTCAAAACTTTCGCATCGCGTGGGCAGTCCGAACAATAACTATTAAACTCTTTTGCCAAATTTATCCAAGCTTCGGTTTTTAATCTTGTAGCATTAGTATCAGTTTTCTTGTTTTCTATTTGTGAACCATATTTTTCTTTTATTAATTGGATTAAAATCTTTTCCTCAGTTGAGGTAAAATTGGTGGTTCTTTTATTATTTTTTTCATGAACGTCTGAAAATTGTTAAAAATGTACTAAATACATAAATTTTAATATTTTATCTTTCAACGAAAAGTACTTACCCATATTGCACACGTATATTATTATGTAAAAACAATCTGCTTTATTTCTTTCCCGCAACGATTAAACTAAAGCTCACATAAATGTGTTAAATTTGAAGTATAAACCACAGAATATATACTGTATAAACCATAAATGTCAAAACAATTTTTAGGTTAGAGGAGCAACGGGAAATTAGATAATTATAACATTCACGGTAGCCAACAGTAAATGACTAGTGGTTCAGGCAACCTTCCTCTGAACCGAAAAGATACAACTGAAATTTTGTTAATCTGAGTTCAATGTTAACCGACAGTTAACCTGAGTTCTGTTAACCTGAGAGTTTACTAACTGCGATACAACCGACCCATAGTAGTATTACATATATGGGTTATGTTCTAGGGTTATGTTATGTATGAATACGAATAGGAAAGATGAAGTGGAGATTATAAGGGGTTTACGAATATGTACTCTTAGTAATCTGAATAAAATGTCAGTTGCTTTCTCCAAAACAAAATCACAAGAAATAACAGATAACAGTCATAATAATCTGAGCGCTAGAGTAAATTTCGTGACACTGCTGTAGATTTAGTTAAAATGAATGATTTTCTTTATGAGTTGCGATAGGCCATTGGTTTCAAAAGTTTATTTATATACTCGCGTCAAGAATTCAGACGTCTTACGTCACGGCTGACGTTACACATTTGTTTTTATTGTCAACGTAATTTTCGATATTTGGTCGCGTTAAAAACAATAATTTTTTACAATTTAGTGCAATATATAATGCAAACTTTCAGTGTAGTATATAGTTTTATTACTATCAGTTGCAGTTTCTTAAATATTTTGATGAAAATATAGTGAATTATTCATTTGTTCGTATGACGTAAGTCGTCTGAATTCTTGACGCGAGTATAGTTAGGTAATAGGATAAGTTGAAATAAAATTCAGATTTCTGGGTTTTTATATAAAATATTCAATGGTAACTGAATTGAAAAAAAAAATCGAACAGAGAGAGACAGTTTACGAAAGGTTTATTCCAGTATTCAGGCAATAGTTTGAAATTGTCAGAAATGTACGTTCAACTACTACTACTTTAAATGTTTCGAACATAATAAGCTGAAACGGATTTGAATGTTTTTAGTGTAAAAACTTCCGATCAAGTCAAGTACTGACTTGCATTATGTAGTGCGAGGAAAGTAGGGATGTTTCGATACACATCGATAGTCAGAAATCCGATTTGTATCGATAAAAATATAAAAATGATTGCGATATTATTGATACATTGAAAAAATTTTGAATATCGAACGTTTCGATACGGGAAATACCAAATTAAAATTTTTATCTGTTAAGTTGTCGAACTATTTTGATTTTTGGCTGTTTGTAATAAAACTAGAATAAATTTAGACAGCGTCGGTTCATGATGTGTCACGTGACAGGTCCCGCGTTGCCTATGGCACAGTATATAATTCTATATAATTCTATATACTGTGCCTAGGGTCACAAACTTAGAAAAATATAGACGGCATCGTTCCGTTATATAGGTCACGTGACAGGTCCCGCATCACCTAGAGACTTAAGATCCTGAAAATGGATATTTTATTTGCTTTATGCCAGGAAAGATCTAGTAACTGCAGGCATATTGTAATAGTTACTTTGTATGTCAACAGAAAATCGCCTACACCTTACTGGCATAGACTACTAAACTGGTTATAAGGTCTATTCTTACTGGTATGTTAACATTGAAATGTAATTTTATATTATGATGACTGGAATGCGCTAAAAGCTGCGCGAATGGATTATTTATGATCAGCGCCATATTTTGTTTTGTGCCTCTAGCAATGGCGGAGCAGTAGGGGCTTAGCTGATTGTGAATTGAAATGAAATTGAATTCTGGATATGGAAAATTATTTCGTGCTATATGCTGGTTAATTTTACAGTCCCTTATAAAACATGACATGTTCCAACAATAACACCCACAAAAATACACAAAGAATAATACTAACAAGATACAAGATAAAAGAAGAAACCACACTGTACGCCAATGACGTGTTTACAAACAAAATAATGGGAAATTAAGAACACAATTCATATCGTACGTGCAGATGGTTGTCTCTCTCGCACACACATACGTAACCAATGAGGTATGTCTTTGATGAGTTTCATGTGCCTCCTTTTTCTGCTCCTATGGTTGGTACCTTTATTTGGATGCGCAAATGGACTAAACGCGTTCCATATCGTACATTTCAGTGTATTGACGATTTCGATTTATATGCACTGAGAACGTGTAGTGCGCACTGATATAACGCAAAGTTTGATGCGAGTGCTTATTAAATTTTGCCCGGAATACTCCGAGCATGCAACTAAATCGAATACGCATCAGATTTTAGTGCACACTACATAACCGCATTATTTGATAAAACGTTATCAAAATTAAAAAGTATATGGATCTATAAACGCTTAAAATTGAAAAAATAGGCACTAAACGCAGAAGAAAACCAGAAGTATCAATTGATTATAATAAACTACTATAAAAATGCAAGAATGTATGCGTTTCAGCTGTTATAGTTTTTTTTCCAAATTTGTTTTTTGGATAAACACTGTTTTCTCAAAATCGTCAATTATAATAATATACACCAGTTTTTCTGTTTAATTATTTTTTTTTAACTAAAGACAAAACAAGTAGTACAAGCAGTAATTAAATAAGTCTAATTATTATTGATTTGGCTACATCTTGCGATGCGCTACTAATTCCATAAAAATGTATTTCCTTTTATTTTGTTCTATATAACTATTATTAATAACATATTCCTCTTCAGATAAACTATCTGATGAACAAAATAAGTTATTCAGAAGAATTACATTCAAAAAATCTTATACTGCCGCCACATTCAACTTGCACTCCACGATTGAACTGACTATTTTCTCATGCAAGAATATTTGCATTTTCACCGAATTCAGTGCGAACTGACTTCTAAACCGAACACTTTCCACCAGCAGAGTGCGCACTCAAATGTAAATCGAACACAGAAGTTGGATACAGTGCGCACTCAGTGCAAAATTGCATGTAATCGAAATCGTCATATGTGAACTGTGATATCAAGGTCAAAGATGTCAACTTTGACAATGTAAAGTTTATCTTTTTCTATAGTTTTTAGGTTAAATTTGAAACTGCTAAGTTTCAATTATATTTTGTGTTTCAGGCTCAATAGTCAATAGTTCTATTCAAACATCAGTCAGTATCAGCAGTCATTTGTCAGTATCTCAAAACGTTCAATACTCTAATTTTCAGCTTTAATATCAAGCATCAAATAATAAAATGGTTGACATTAATCAAGTAACAATACAGGTAAAACAGCAATATATTGAAAGAACATTTTATTCAAACATTCATTTTCGTTTCAGAATAATGATTTAGATGAACTAAAATTATCTGAGGGCATTAGTGTATGGGGTACAAATCAGGAAATATTAGAGAAGCAGGCATTAAAAGAATTAGAAACATTTGCTGACGATAATAAAAAAAATGTTAACATCTTAGAAGATGGTGAAATAGTAGAAATTGAAAGTAACAACAAAGAACCAAAGGACACAAATCTAGATATTGGAACATATATTAAAAGACAACAGGAACTGAAAAAAAGACAAGAACACAGAAAGTCTTTGGGTATAAGTGCTCACAGCAAAGAGCTTGCTCAGAAAATATCAAAGAGAAACAAGAGCAATGTTCATTCTAAGGGACTCAAAAGGGGAAAATATAATCCTCATGACAAAGTGGATGTTACTAACACGCAATCACAAGATAAACAACAAAATGAGTTAAAAGAGAAAGATAATTTAGCAGTCAGTAAAGACATCCTAGAAAAACATTTTCATGAAAATTCTGACAGTGAATATATTCCTTCTGATAGTGAACTTGGTTAGAGTTTTATATACCTATAGTTACTATTCTTCAATGTTTGTATAGGGTACTCCTAAATTGCCGATATTTTTATGATAATAGTAGTTACATAAAAAATAAAACATTCTTACATAAACATTTATCCCTAAGAAGATTTGTAATAAGATAAATGTACCCCTTTAAGGAGATTGTGATTTCAAACCTAAGCATTAGGGCATTAATTTACATAGTATTGTTGAAAGACAATTTGGGGCACCCTATACAAAATCTTCGATTGTTTTTAGCAATACCTATATGTAATAGTAGGATTGCCACATGCCCTTACATGGGAAGGACAGCCCTTACTTCAGCCTCTGTGTCCTTCCGTCCTTACTTTTACTAGAAATATCCTTACTGGGTGGAAAGAGAGAAATTTATATTAATATAGAATTGTCAGGACACACAAAGAGACAAAATATGTAAAAAATGTGTTTAAATATAATGTAAAATGTTGTACACGCCTTCATACTCCGCATTTAGACAAAGCAAAGAATGTCCTTACTTAAGAATTTGAAAAGGTAATACCTTACTTGAGCGTATGAAAAAGTGGCAACCCTATGTAAGAAGCAATCACTAGACTTATTTACTTTCGCTGTTATACTATTACTATCATACTAATTTCATATTTGATAATTGATATTGATCTTTTATTTGATATCTTAAAATTGTCAAAGTTTGAATTCCGCAATTAATGTCTCATATTGTTCCTACTTAAGTGTACATTATTATATATATTTTTACATCTACTATATAAAATATTAACTAGACTGCAACAATGATTTTCTTTCCAAATAATTAAGTATGTGCAGAACACAAATGATCAAGTTAAAAATAAATAAAATGACGAGAAATGATAAAAAATAAATGTTTTGATTTTCAGACGAAAATTCATAGACCTGTCGCGTCTATGCCGTTAATGCTTAATGTAATATTTAAGCTTAGAGTAACATGAAACATGTTTCATTTTTTTCTTTTTTTCTTCAAGAAAAAAAATTCTTTCAGGGTAGGTTTTCATAATTAGATATATTACAATAAAGTAGGCTATACCTATATGTACATGTATTCACACATAGTTTTATACTACAAAAACAAATTCAGGAGTATTCGAGTATTATATTTTACAATGGTTTAACTGACTAAATCTTTATACAGTATATTTCAATAAAAAAAAATATAAACTTCAGAAGTTGCTTTTCATGCTTACTATTATTATAATGATTATTATTGTTTTTGTTTTTCAATATAAGAAACTGTAGTAGTAATAATATTTTAAAAAGTATTAATACTATCTTTCAATATCATCACTACGTTTTATTTGAGCGAATTATATAGTTAAAAATAATTTTATAAGTAATGAAGGAGAAGAGCAAAAACTGTACTTTAGGTAAATATTTTTCACTACATTATCGTCATTTTATTTATCGTCGACTTGCTCAGAATTTTATAGATAAAATAATTTTTATCTTAAAAATTTAATTATACAACTACATAAAATCTTATAAGTATTATCAGCAGAAACAAAAGCCTTGATAATTTCAAAAAAGTAAAAGAAATGTTGGTTGCCAAAATTAAAATTGCATATTGATGAGCTGGCAAATGATGACAATATAGAAATCCAAGGTTAAATTAATGTTACATATTTACAGATTTGTTTATTATTATTTGTTATTTCTTGCGTAACAACTGTTTTACATTTTTTTGTTTGCCTTACGTATTTCATTTTTCTCCCTGTTACCCAGCTTAAAAATTATTTTGATATCTATCGTATCAAATGTCACAAAATCAAACAATTTTTTACATAATTTACAGTGTAGAATGTTGACCTTAATAAGAGCCCACAATAGCTTTATTTGCACATGGTTATTGTATGATTTCAGTTTAAAATATCTGTCAATAAGAACATTATACCTTAATTATTAATTTTTCAACAATATGTCTATTATACAATTAACAGTTTTCAATAAAAATTCTAAGTAATTCATAACTTCTTGATGTAGAATGTCTGGGCTCTTTAAATGCTCTTCTGATATATCTGGAGGTATCCTACCACTTGACTTTGGTTATTAATTTTTAATACAAGAGGGTCTCATAAGTGCTCTCAAATTAACCAGGATATAAAAAAAAACATCTCTTCACTTAAGCACTAAATGCACAGGGCACATATATTATTTTTGTTCTTTCTTTTGTTTATGCAATTTGAGGCCATTACCCATTTAACAGCACAACAAATGTATGACAACTGCTACCGGTCATCACATTTACATTTATGTATATGATTAAATCTGAATGATGTCACTTAATTGCAACGGCTGATCAACAACACTCTTTTGAACTGACAACACTGATAAAGTACCTCCACTAGAATGTTTTTCTAGTTAGGTGACGAGGTGGTTTTAAACGAAGTCCGCTTTAAAAAGTGAAACCGCCCCATGTATTAAATATTTTGTTTTTATTCTCTTATTCAATTATTAAAATAGCTATCATAGCCATTTCTTGCATATAAAACATGTTTATGGTATTACCAATGAGAAAAACTGCAGGATATGAGCAGTTGCAATGAGTTGTTAAACTGTGATAAGTTATATGTGCAAGTAACCACATTGGCGTATTGACAGCGTACAGTTGGTCAATCATATGCTGTGCTATTAACCAGGCTAGAACCTTTATTTTTAACATCAGAAAAAAGAGCAGACATGAATCATACAGTCCATTATTGTTCGCCGATCCATACATTGTGGTTGGCTTACAGTTGTGCAACTACACAATGTCAACAGCGTCAATGGTATCATTTAAAGTTCATATGTACAACAAATCAATATAGTTCTACAAATATTCAAGAAGAAATTACCATTTCTTACAAAAATTTACTTGATCGAATATATAACGTAAACCACACATGTAAAAAACCTTCAATAATAATAATAATATCTCTACCCCTCATTATAATCAAGAGGATTAGCCCAGAAGTCGAAGATTTGTGCGGGGGAGAGGGCGGTATATTATTATTAAGCAGGCTACATTTGCGCCCAGGAACGACTTATGTTGGTAAGTCGTCGTAAGTCGTTCCTTTGCGCAAATGTAGCCTGCTTAATAATAATATACCGCCGTCTCTCCCGCACAAATCTTTGACTTCTGGGCTAATCCTTTTTCCTTTTTACTTGATCGAATATATAACGTAAACCACACATGTAAAAAGCCTTCAATAATAATAATAATATCTCTACCCTTCATTATAATCAAGAGGATTAGCCCACAAGTCGAAGATTTGTGCGGGAGAGAGGGCGGTATATTATTATTAAGCAGGCTACATTTGCGCCCAGGAACGACTTACGTTGGTAGGTCCTAACCACCATTCAGTGCAGGAATGAGAGAAACTTGGAAACCCTCATTAATTAGAGGGGTAGTCAAATGTCGACCGGTATCAATCTCTCGTGTTGATCCAAGTTAACATTGGTTCACCCTACTATACCCGCAGAGAGAGCTTGCCAATCCGCTGCACGAATATAGCTGATATACAGTCTTTTGGCTGTGGGAATTGAACCCACATAGGTTTACCTACATCGATTCAAGTACTGATGCCTTAAACCTCGCGACCACTGACCGACCCTTTAGAATGTTTCTTTACAATTGTATCTTACATAACTATTACTAATATTACTTATATAGTAGTGTATTTTAAAAGCTTGAAAAACAAAAAAATATATTTTAGTAAACATTTTTTATGATGTACCTAAGTACTTACTGCAGTACATTGAAGCATATATTATGAAACAGTGTGCAATATTATATTTCATATACTAAGAAGTTTAGGTACCTTCTCTCTCTTGATTCTGAAGTATACATATATGAACTTTATATTTAATATATTATAAAAAAGTAATATAATGATTTATTTACTTTTATTACTTTTCCTCAAGCTAGCATCTAGTCTATCTAGTTTAATTATATAATGTTTAGTTGTTATAACGAATTTATTATATCATTTTAGATAGTGAATATGAAGGATACGAAAAGGATGTGAAAGTAGCAGCAAAATCAACAAAGAGGAAAAGAAGGGAAAAAAGCGAACATATAGGGAAAGTAGTAGATGATGGATTGCTTCATTCTTACCAATCAAGACTGAATTTATATTACAAGGAGTTAGAAGAAGAATTATCATTAAATTCACTAAATGACAATGTAGAAGAAGAATCTGAATATAATTTACTTAAGGGCGGGTTAAAAGTTCCAGTCAAAATTTGGGAAAACTTATATAGGTAGGTAAATTATTTTTCACTTGGTCACATTATTAAATATATTTGTTTAAAATAATACAAATAAAGTAATTCCTTATAAGAGGTTGTGAAGGTTATCAAAAATAAAAAGAAAGAAAGAATGTAAGGAATATAGTTGTAGCAAGAATTAAGATGACTTACCTCATACGAACAAATGAATAATTCATTGTATTTCCTTCAAAACAATTAAGAAACTGCAACTGAGAATAATAAAACTATATACTATACTAAATGTTCACACCATACAGGGTGATCCTTAAATAAGTACAAATATTTTAACCAGCAGTACAGTGTAGAACACATAATTAATAGTTTTTTTTACAAAAAAATAAAAAATCAGTAATAAAAGTCAAATTTTAAATAAATTTCGTGATTTTTCAATAGAAAACTTGTTGAGGACTGCTGATCCAGAAGTCATGGTGGATGTGAATTCCACAGTGTTGCCAGTGTTACACTAATGTCTTCGAATAGGCTCCAACAAAGTTAACACTTTGTTATTTCATGTTTTGTGTTTCTTTTTAAAATCTGTTTCACCCACTACGAAGTACAAAATGGTTAGCACTGACATATAGACTTATATTATTATTATTATATTATAAGCAGATACTAACAAATCTATGCACTGACACGTTGTTTGAGGTTATGTGGCGAAAATTAGCTCTTAAGGTGTTATTTGAAAATCATAGTTTTTTTTTATTATTCTTCATAAAAAATAATGTAAGGGCATAATGTGTGATAATCTTTCTAACAGTGTACAATGGTATTAACTTCTGAAATGTGGATAACTGTTTAAACAGTTGGTTTTTCAGTAAGTATGTGTTTATGGATAATTTTTGGAATCATTGAACAAAGTCACTTCCAAAATACTTTAATTGATAGTATCAAAATTACGGAAATTCATATTTTAATCGTTTATGATAATTTTACTTTACTTATTGTTAAAAACAAGTGTTTTTAAATTAGAAATAATTGCAAAAATTGAATTTACGTTAAATAATTATTTATCTTAACAGACGATATGGCAACCTCGTCTTCAGTATGGTTTATTTTATTAGGTTAGGTCTGTGGTCTATCTGGTCAGCGGTCCTCAAAATGTGGGTATTTTTTTAAAAATTGATATATCCGTAAATAATTAAAATTTTTAAAAATGACTCGCTAAATTTATCTATATGACGAACTACACTTGCAGTTAACATATTTGTACTTATTTAAGGTTCACCCTGTATATTACACTAAATTACAAAAAAAAGTTATTTTTAACGCGACAAACTATCGAAATTTATGTTGACAATAAAAACAATTGTGTAACGTCAGCTGTGATGTAAGTGGTCTGAATTCTTGACGCAACTATATTCCTTACATTCTTTATAATATTCATATAATATTTGTTTATAGTTATCAACAAGATGGAATAAAGTGGTTATGGAAAATTCACCAGAATGCTTCTGGTGGTTTATTAGGTGATGAAATGGGTTTAGGAAAAACAGTTCAAGTAATAACATTTTTTCATTCATTGGAATATAGCAAAATTCTGTCTTGTCATGCAAGGTATATAAATAATGAATTTGTAAAATTTTAATGTATTTAAATATGTATTTCTAGATTTAAAGGATTAGGTCCTTCTTTAATTGTATGTCCTGCCACTGTTATTCATCAGTGGGTTCAACATTTTCATAAATGGGCACCGGAATTTCGTATTGCTGTACTTCATCAGTCTGGAAGTTATCAAGGTTAGAGATTTATTACCCTGCACCTATCTAGCGGTTATTAAGTTCTAGTAAACAAATTAGAAAGTACTAATTGTTCTATGAAGAATAAGACAGAATATTGATAGGCGACATATATTTCTGTCATTCTGTAGCAGTAATTTTTTTGTTATAATTATTTAAGTTTTATATATATTGGAAAAAAGGGCTATTATGTATTTTAATAAAATTATATGATTTCTTGAACTATGTGGAAAGTGAATAATTTTCTTAAAATCTATATTTTATTGAATGCCTTATTTTTTTATAAAATGATGGATATATTTTTTCTTTGAAATATACACTGACCAGACTACCCAAAATTTTGCCAAATTGTATTATTTTATATATTTTTTTATTTCTCCATCGATTTACACGATTCCTTCGTCAAGTTTGGAGATATCCTTGTTTAGTTTAAGGCTTGGCAATTTTAGAGAAACAAAGCTGTGGTATCAGCATTAAATTTAAAAAGCCATGTTGAGTTAGCAAGAACGTTCAGAACTGTATGTCAAATGTCATATGGTAAAGTGGAAGAACATTGACTTGGGTCAATGTAAGATTGATACCAGACGGCGTTTGACCGTCCCCCTAATTAATGATGTTTTCGAGGCTTCCCTCGTTCCTACACTGAACTGCTTTTTAGCTTTAGTTGAATTACAAAGAACTAAGAGAAGTGTGGTGTGTATATGTAAATAGTGATATAATTAAGAGAAGATTTGTTGAGGCATTATCAACCTGACGTCATTATTATAGTTTTAAATGTAATATACATATTTTATAGGACCTATAGGTATATTTTTATTAGATTTTCTACTGTTGTTTGTTTAGTTTTTAGTGGTTGATCTAATAAATTTAGTGTATCTATTTTTCCCTAAATAGATCCTTTTCAATTTTATTTCTATTCAAGGAGAGTAGGTATTCTTTAAGATTAATGATATATAATTTATTTTATTGAACGATATTGACATGTGGCTTTTTGCTTGATGCTGCGCTTTTATCTTGTCAAAGCTGGACATTTTTACGTATTTTGGAGACAGCGGGACACATAGCTTAAAAGCGTTAGGTATTACTCCAGAAGACCTGCAATGGGGCGAGACCTGCTAAGGCCCATGTAGCTCGACTCAACTGTACAAACATCTAAATTGGAACAACGAAGATTGGGGTCGCATATTATTCATGGACAAATCTCGATTTGGTCTTAAGTCACCAGATGGACTCAAAACGGTTAATTTTCAAGGAGGGTTAGTGAGTATACGTTGGAATTTCTTTACAAGCACGCACCGAATTGGACATTATCACAGGAGGTGCCTTGAATTATGATAGGAACAATCAAGATTTCATTACTACCAACATAGTGCAAATTTTTTTAGAAGTTAGAACTGAACGACTCAATTGATCAGTGCGAAGTCTAGATAGAACATTTTGGGATGAGCTTAGCAGACGTGTCAGAGGGCAACATGTAAGAAATATTGGACAACTTAGAGAACCTCTGTTGGAAGAGTGGAAAAGTATTGCCCAGCTAACGATAAGAAACTATTGGTTAGAAAAAAAACTGACTTTAAAGTTGTTATTTTTTTGTTATGTGTTATATTATCTAGTTAATTTGATTCATTATTTTTTTTTTAATAAAAAGTTTCTCTTCTAGTAAAGTACACCAATATTAAGAATTCAAAAAAACATTTGATGCATAAGAAAATGTATTTCATTGTTTCAGACATTTTACAGTTACATGCCTTCCTGTTAACTCTATAGGGGTTTTAAATTTAATGTAGAAAACATAAGAATTGTCTGAATCGATGGAGAAATATAAAATATTTAAAATATTGGACTTTGCCAAAATTTTGGATGAATCGGTTATTTGCTGGTCAATGTAATTAGAAATCAAATTTTCATAGTACTTACGAACTACTATAAATTATATGGTGATGGTGGTAAGCAAATTTAGTGGACTTTTGTGAACTTTTAAACGTTACTTAATTTATTAATTGTCTCCTCAAATTTTCAAACTGTTTTCAAGATCTTGGTGTTAATGTGATATTTAAAAAAAGTTAATGTCCTATGAAATAGATAATAATCTAAGGAATTGTCACCTAAATTTTATATTTGTATGACTCCAGTAATAGCAGGTAGCTCTTGTTAAATTCAGATAACTGTATTTCTAGGAAATAAGGCAAGCCTAATAAAAGAAATTAACAAATGTAATGGTGTTATTGTTACAACATATCTGGGAATTCTCAAATATAAAGGTAATTTATTAGAATACAACTGGCACTATGTAGTATTGGATGAAGGGCATAAAATTCGTAATCCCACTGCCAAAGTGTCCATTGCTGTAAAGCAGATCAGGACACCTCACAGAATCTTATTGACGGGTAGCCCAATGCAGAATAACTTGACGGAACTTTGGAGTTTATTCGATTTTACTAATCCAGGTATGCTGGGCAATTTGACAACATTTCAAGAACATTTTGCTAATCCTATTTTACATGGCGGATTTACAAATTCCACTCCTATGCAGGTAAGAGAATTATTAATAAACTTGAAAATACGTAAAAGAAAGATTTTGACAGGATTGTGCTATTAAAAAATAATAATATACAGGATTTCTTTAACTACCTACTTCTACTCACAAAAAGTCAGCAGCTACTTTTTTAGTTTTTATTAATTAGCCTATACATTAATGACCTAATAACCTATGTTATAGTATTGTTAAATATTTCCAGGTTATAATTATCTTATCTAACTTAATCACCATTTACAACCAATATATTGACTGTAACCTCTAAAGTACATGATTGCTATGATTTCTAATATTACTTAAATAGTCATATTCGAAATGTCGGGAACTTCTTGAATTTTCTACACGCTTCCAGGGTGTAGATGTAGACCTAATTTATCCTCTTGCTCAGTTGAATGGAAAAGTTGAACATAAAGGTATCAATATAAAGAAAATAATTTTAGACATCCTTTATAAAATATGTTTGTAACATTACTTTGAATAACTTTGTTTTAGCCTTCTTCAGAAAATTTATAAACGGAAAACAGTGACTAAAAAATTCTTAAATAAAATATATATTTAAACTTCGCAAAGAAGCATTTAAACCTGAATAAATTTAAAGAGGATCCAGTTGGAATAACAAAGTTTATGATTATTAATTTAACAAGATATGTCCTCTTTTATGTGCCCCACTTTTATCTACATCCTGTACACATTGCTAATTCTATTTGGTTAGTCTTTCCATAACGAAATTTTAAAAAATTTAATTTTCAGGAGGCAACTGCTTTGTCAGTTGCCACAACTTTAAAAAATGTTATTACTCCATATTTGTTAAGAAGATCTAAAAATGAAGTCCAGCACGATATTTCCTTACCTCATAAAAGTGAGCAAGTATTATTTTGTTCATTAACACATGAGCAGCGAGATTTATATAAAGGATATTTAATGGTATGTATTGAATGGAAGCTTATCTCAATATATTTTTATACTGAACATATTCTCGAAAACAAACAGTCTAACAATAGAAAAAATATTTAGTAAAGATAATATAATAATATCTCTTAACATTAACAAAGAAAATTAGCAAACATACTTTAATAAATATATGTCTACATTTTAATATACAACCTATATCTGAGTTCAAAAATAGTAAAAAGACGAATTTATAGCACTTAGATGAGTATGGCAGGGGGTTGCAGGGTACAGGATTCCATATGCACTTGCAAAGGTTCAAAGACCACCCACTTAGGCCTTGTCCTTATGAACGCGAAATTCGCATAAAATCTCGCGAATTTCGCAGATTTTGAATTATATTATTAATGGCGGGAAAGTGTGAAACTTTCCGCGAATTTCGCGAAACAGGAATATTTTTTATTTTATTTTATTTATTTTTTTTTATTTATTTTCGTGTCAATACACAAATGTGTTTACACACGTCACAAGGAAAAGGGCAGAGCAGAACTAAGTTCACTAGATAAAAATTACAAATACAAGCGGAAATTAAAATGAACAATAATAACATAGACCTTAGAAATTAAAATAGTAAAATAGTAAAAGTCAAATACACAAGTTAAAATAATTCAAAGTATCACATACATACATATTCATTGAAGTATACTACAAGTCAATACTAAAACAAAATTAAAAACGAACAAACATATAAATAATTAAATTAAATTAAAATCACTCACAAAAAACTGTTCTATGTCATAAAAAGCGTTTCTCAATAGAAATAATTTGATTCTTTTCTTAAATTGAACAATATTCAGATCCCTTATACGAAGCGGCAACACATTAAACAGACGTATACCTATAAAACCCGTACCATTTCTGGTTCTAGATAACCTATGGAAATTTGTGTGATAATTATTTTTTGTTCTGGTATCGTGTGAATGTATCTGATTTCCAGTCAACATGTCACTCGAATTCTGTTTTATATATAAAAGACACTGGAATATGTATATACAAGGCTCTGTTAGTATATTTAATTTTATAAATTGATCTTTACATTCATCCCTGTAACCCAAACCAGTCATAATCCTGACAGCTCTTCTTTGGTGAGCGAAAACATTCATAGTAGAAGTTGCATGCCCCCAGACAAGTATTGCATATGAAATATTAGATTGGATAAAACTGTGATAAGCTATTTTCAATGTATTTAATGATACTTTACCTACTAAACTTCGTAGGAGATGCATGTACTTGGAAATTTTCCTACAAATATAATTAGTGTGTTGTTCCCACAGCAATTTGGAATCAAGGTATACTCCAAGAAATTTAACAAAATCACAATTCTTCCAATCATCATTAAATTCGCGTAGGGCGAATACCATTGTCTCAGTCTTTGTTACATTTAAACAAAGTTTATTATTAGTAAACCAGTTCTCAGCGTCCGACTGTATCAGAGAAGCATCTTCTAGCAAATTCTGTAAAATTCTATTTTTAATAACTAAACTGGTATCATCGGCAAATAGTACACTTAGCACGTTGTTTTTTCAAAGAATTCATGAAATCGTTTATGTATATCAGGAAAAGTGTAGGACCCAATATAGATCCTTGAGGAACACCATGTTTTACACTTTTCATGTTAGATTTCTCATTATTATAAGTTACAAATTGTTTCCTATTTGAGAGATACGATTTCATCAACTCCAGACTGTCCGCAGTAAAGCCATTCCATTTTAATTTGTCGATAAGAATGTTATGAGATACACAGTCAAACGCTTTGGTTAAATCCAAAAACTGAGCACACACATATTCGCCTTTTTCAAATCCATCATTCACAAAATTTGTCAATTTGTCGATAGCAAGGGTAGTTGAACAGTTTTTACGAAAACCATATTGGTGAGAATTAAATATATTTATAATATTTATTATAAAATTATTATAAATTTATTCTCTTCAAAGTAATTAGTTATCTGTCTGTTCAACAAACATTCAAAAATTTTACCTAAAAAAGGAATCACAGCAATGGGTCTGTAATTAGTAGGATCACTTTTATCATTCTTTTTATGAACAGGTACAACTCTAGTTAATTTTAGTGAATCCGGGAAAATATTAAGAGCTATACTATAATTAATTAAATTTGTAATGGGATTTAGTACGACATTCAATAAGCTTTTCATAATTTTAGTATTAAGGTTATATACATCCATGCATTTTTTATTTTTTAAGTTTAAAATTACATCGGCAACCTCCCAGGGAGATATTTCAACATAATTAAAATTAATTCGTCGAGGCATTTCACGAAAATTCTCCATATAATGCTGATTGTTAGGTGGCAACTTAGCTAATATATTGTCGGCGATATTGACAAAATAATCATTAAATTCCTCAGATGTAATTTTCGACACATTGGAAGTTGAAACATTTTTACTATTATTTATTATACTCCAAATAGCTTTTTGTGGGTTACTATGGTTATTTATAAAATTATCATTGGATGCGATTTTAGATTCAGATATCTTTTTGCGATACACAGATCGATAATTTTTATAAAGAAGTTTATTGCCTTTAGTTGGATTATGTTTATAAAATTCATAGAGAAAAGATAACTGGTTCCGCATCTGTCTCAAGTTGTCAGTATACCATGAAAAATTATGATTATTGGAAGTTTTTACAATTTTTTTTTTCACAGGTAAAAATGTGTCAATTCCATCAGTAATGATGTTAATAAATAATTCAAATCGTCTATTAATACTAAAATTAGCGTTATCCACAAAACTCCAGTCCAACCTTTTAAGGTAATTGTTTAACTTTGCAAGATTATTATCTGATATTGGGCGATACATAATGATTTTTGGGGAAGATTGAAAATCATCAACCTTCGCTGCCAAAATAATACCAGAATGGTCAGAGAGTCTAGTATCCACAGAACCTGTATATACATTCCCCGTCTCTAAATTCGTAAATATGTTATCAAGGTAACTATTTCTCCTAGTTAGACCTGTAAAACTCAGTGACATGCCAAACAACTAAAATGTATTTATTAATAATAGAGCCTGTTTATTGCTATTTTCGTGGAAATGTACATTAAAGTCTCCAGACACAAACAAAAATTTGTTGGGCTTTACGAATAAATTTAGCGCCAAATTAAGTTTTTCCATAAATATATCAAAATTACCATTGGGTGATCTATAAATTGTCATAATTCTAACATTCCCATACTCTATGGCTGATATTTCACAATGAATCTCCAAGGAATATTACTGTTAATTTCATAATTTTGTGGGATTAATAAGTTTAACTTAAATTTTGTCAATCTACAATGACAGTCAGTGACAGTTTTATGATGAAAATGATAGAAAATGTTGCAGTTGGTAAAATTTGCTAAAAGTTGAGACTTGTTCCGCCATTAAATAATTCCCGCGAATTTCGCGACCATGAATACTGGAGGCTTTACACTGCACTCAAAATGTCACACTTGGTACTTATAAAACATTTCATACACACTATATACTATTGGTTTCTTGCACATTTACTAAAAGACTCACACATTTTACAGTTGTCCTGCACTACGACTTTTACATTTTACACTATACTAGCCATGTTCTGCAAAGCCCTCGGATAGCTCAGATTAGTCCAGATACTTTTTTTTTGCACATGGAGGTAGGAGAGGTAAATCTCGATCGTTCGGCAAATAAAATCAGCGATCTGACGTTCATCAAATTGAATTGAATTTTCTGTCAACTGCCTGAATTCAGAGTGTGTCAGTCTGCATGTTGTCTCTTGCACCGATTGTAGATTTGCAGAGAAATTTATTTTTTAGTTATACATAATTGAAATAATTAGAAATAAAAGGGTGTAAAGTGCAAATTTTACCAATTTGGGAAAAGGAGGATCGAAGTTAAAAATCTATTAAATTATTACAGATATTTGAAAATTACTGAGATTCTGATTTAATAAATTGTACTTGTTTTCAATGTACGAAGCTTATGCACAAAACTCTATTTTTCATAAAAAATCACTTCCATCCATTTGCTTCTAACGGCCTCAATTATATATCTGTGTAGATTTAGCAAAAATAATATTTTTCAAAGTGTTCGATAGCGAGAAAGAGAAAACATTTATTGAATATCAGTAAAGTCTTCAAATGTAGCAGGGGACATTATAAAGTTCTTTAAATTATTTATCACTAAAATTCGGTACGATGTCAGCAAAACTTCAATTTTTTTTTCCTGCAGTACTGACATCGTCATCACCATCTCAAAAATAATTTGATGCCACTGTACAACAGATGCTAACATATTTAAATTCCATAAAAAATATATTGACAAGTAATATATGACAAAACAAAATCACACATATGAAAAGTGAGGTTAAGAAAAACAATATGTTCCGTTCGTTTATTACAGATAAGTCTGTTTGGTCTGTAGTCACGTGACAAAAATCCACTCACATCTGGGAGCATATTGCCGAACGCAGTAAATATACACTACATTAATACACATACATTACTGGTCACTAGTTAGTTCTGTCACTGTCACTGTCTTATTCATCACTAGCAGCTGTCGTCTCCAATGGGCTGTCTTTATCCATGTTTCGTCCGTGTAATACATTTTTTTGATTTAGATGTCGACCTCCTAATGATTTCCATGTACTGCAATAATTTTAATTTTTTAGTTGTCTATTTAGAGACATTGAAAGATAATTGAAAATAAAATTTTTTTTTTGATTGGAAAATTTGCTCACATACCTACAAAAAAATGTGATCACTAAATATTTTTAAACATTATCCATTTCACTTCTACAAGTGCAGACTGTTACTTAACCAACTTTGTAAATAGTAACAGTAAAAAAAAAATATCACATGATGCATGCCCTTTGAATAATAAAATAATGTTTTTCTAAATATCCCATCCGAACAAATCAATGATTTGGACACCCTGTGCATTTTATTGTCTGGATTAAGGAGGTTACACTGTAGTTGCTTCATCATATTACTATTACATTTTTTTCTTTCAGCATACTCTTTCGGTTTTGATTTATAAATCACAAATTAATGTCACTCGTAATTTGTAAAACCGCCGTTCTAGACACTCTATGCAAAGTTCCATTCTGTGAGATATTAACTCAAATTTTTTTATTGCCAGAAGCTCTGTTCTAAAATACCATATTTTGTGTCGTTAGCCATTTTTTCTCTTTTTGCGAATTTTCACTATTTTTTGATGTGCAGTTGTATGCTTTTCTTTGCCACTTTGTATTGCATGATGTACCTACACTACTCATAGATATTCATATTAATTCAAGCTCACTAGCTCACTTCTTAATCCCTTCAGACAAGTTCAACAACATACAAGTAATTCAAGGCGAACTTCTAAAATGACGCCTATTTGACATAAATTTCGTACCAATATTGGGACTGATACTACTTTTGATTGTATCACAGCGTCTCCTCTCCATATACTAACTCGCTCGGATTGAACTATATTGGAACAACCACTAGTGCATTTTTTATCAAAGATATCGATGAAATAAATGATAGGTAATTTATATATAAAGTATACATTTCAAGCCACTAAATATATCTAAAATGATTGTATTGAACACCTTTTAAAAAAGACAAAGTTAGCCCTTTGGATCTTTATATTTTATTATCTTGATACTTAATATGAGATAAAGCCATAGAAATCATAAAATATTGTCATGGGTTTCCTAACCCGACTTTTTCGAATACTAATTATAACTCAAATAAACACTGTTTAATTAATCACTATCTGAATCAATCTGAATTCTAATGGATCTCTCCTAAATATCCAAATAACAACTCTCTAATCCAAGGCTGACTGACTCGGCCGTTTATTCTTCTTTTATAGACATAACGAATATTCCAGGTTATTTTCTAGCATCTCTAGATCTATTTCTCGAACGATTCTCGTCGCTTCTCAATTTTCCAGTCGCGCCTCAATACACGGCATTATTTTGTTTGTTTACCAGAATAGCGTAGGAGCGACCGGGGCAATCGTTTCGCGATACCACAGTCGTCGAATTGGGTACGAGTGAGGCAAATTCTGTGACAATATATAGAACTCCAAAAGAGGTATCGAAAATAGTCAACCTGTGGAGAAAACATGAGTCTGGTAATATTGCAGTAACATAGCTTTCATGAGTTGGTTACACTAACGGGGTAGCTTCACACTAATAGGCGGGAATTTCATAATATGAAAATTTTACGTCCAATTTGTGATTTCTATGGTCCAATTACAAACATTTCGTTTTGGATTCAATTGTATGCTAGGATTAAAATGCAGTGTAACCAACTGCTTACATTAAGTTTTCCCTAGATGGCTGCTTTCTGAGGCTCTGCATAGTCTGACTATTTTTGAGTGCCTAATGTAAAGGCTTCTGGCGTTCTATATATTTTATGATGTCTATGGATAAAACCCAATAATATGATTTTCAGTCAGTTAGATTTTAA
This sequence comes from Monochamus alternatus, assembly GCA_037114965.1. Lineage (NCBI taxonomy): Eukaryota > Metazoa > Arthropoda > Insecta > Coleoptera > Cerambycidae > Monochamus > Monochamus alternatus. The sequence goes on along the minus strand of CM073427.1, from coordinate 51,182,841 downwards.
ATTAAATTTTTGTAGAGTGAACATGTAAATATGATTTTGGGAAGAGGTGTTAAAAATTGGTTTTCAGAAAACCATATGAAAGCAAATGTGTTAGTTGCAATCACCACATTGAGAAAGATTTGTAACCATCCCGATATATATTTAAATGAAGCAGATGATAGTCATGATAAAGTAAGAACTGATATACTATAAGTGTAAGTTTGAAGGCAGTTTGAGATTCCAATTTTTATAAATTTCAGGATAATGAATCTACTCCGATTGAAGAGAGATTTGACTATTACAAGAGGTCTGGAAAGATGGTAGTAGTATCTGCTTTGCTAAAAATTTGGAAGAAACAAGGTCATAGAGTCTTGCTTTTTACTCAAGGGAGATCGATGATATCCATTTTTCAAGATTTTTTGGAGCAGCAGAGCTATAAGTATTTGAAGATGGATGGGTCAACTTCAATATCTAGCAGGCAGCCACTGATTGATAGGTTTAATCAGGTAACCTTTTTTTGTTCTAAACTTCTCTAAATTTTATAACAAATACATTAATAGTTATTTATACAACAAGTACAAAAAGTAAGTGTTTATTGCACGCGACATAAAATTGTCCAACGAGGCCTTCAGGCTGAGTAGGACAACACGTCGAGTGTAATAAACTCTTTTTGTTCAAGTTGCGTACAATATTTTTTCTATGTTCATGCAAAAACCAAAAAATGTTTTATTTAGATGACACTAACTCTAAGAAAATATGAGGTGGATTTGAACGTTTATGTTTGTCATGATGACAAAACACTGTAGTAGAATGACATATGAATGCAATAAACATTTTATTGCACTAGTGCAATGAAGAACCACTTTTTCCACTAAATATAGTTCAATAAAGTTTTGTTTTATGCATGAACGTAGAAAAAAAAAATATTTAATTCGTATACAGCAATTTCACAGTCAATTTAAAATTATTGGTCTATATAAACAAACTTTGATCACTATAGTATTTTTTATGAAAAAGAACAGAATGGCAGAATACCAGAATCAGTTTCCAGTCATCAGGTGCATGCGCTTTTCAACTAAAACAATGCATTTTCAATCTTATGCAGGCATTATAAGTAAAGTGCGCATATGTCTAACGATTGGAACCCTTTTCAACTGTTGTGTGAGTAGGGCTAATATGAGAAGATTAACCAATAGAAAGCAAGAATAACTTTACATGTGGCTGACAATGGCAGTATAATATATTCCGTAATTTATAAGGAGAATAAAGTGATCCGGTTATTGTACTATGTAGTTCACCACCTCATTTTAAGTATAACCTTATACCTGATATATCCTTGGTTTGTAGAACCATCTTTAAATGACATTAATTTTTTCTTAATTTTCGAGATGAATTTAAATTTCATATGTAAATTAAAGAGTTGAATTGAATGAATGACCTCCTTATGCAAAGTGTGCTTGATATTTATTGAAAAAGGTTACAAATAACAGATGGTAAATAAAGATATGGACATTTTTTGTTTTAATAAGCACTAATTCATTAATTCACATTCAACGACCACAAAAACTTCTTCGACTTTTGTTAAGAAAAAGCTTTTGTAAATAACCTAACGAAAACGAAACAGGGCGATATGGAACAGCATTTTTAGTAAATAAAAATATGAAGGATAAAATTTATAAATTTAAAGCAATTTCAGATAGATTATGTATGATTAAAATTAGAGAAGAAATAACTATAGAAATGTTAAATATATATGTGTCAACAGAAAAAAAACAGAGGAAGAAAAAGATGAGTTTTATGAGAAGCTAGAAGAAAATTACGGAAAGCTGAATAAAAACACAGTAAGAATGGTGGTAGGGGATGCAAACGCGAAAATAAGGAGAGAAAGGATGTATGAAAGTATAGTAGCGACAGAAGGTAAACACCTAGAGAGCAATGACAATGGGCGTATGTTGACTGAATTTGCAGAAGAGCAAAAAATTAAAATAATGGGCATATTCTTTAAGAGAAAAGACATACATAAGGGTACCTGGACCTCTCCAGATGGAGCATATTCGAATTAAAATGATCATGTTTGCATAGATGAGAATCACAGAAGCATAATAAAAAATGTTAGGTCATGCAGAGAGGCAGACATAGACTCGAATCAGTATCCAGTGAGAATAGATTTGAAGATAAAAAAAACTATTAAAAGGAAAGGATTACAAAGGAAAAAAAACAACTAAATATGGGGGCATTAGAAAATGAGAGAACCCAAAAGAAGTATGAAGGAGAGATAAGGAAAGGTTTGCAAGAAAACATACAGATATTGGAAGCAAATATAAATGAGGAATGGTAAATATCGAAAATGTCGTACAAACAGCAAGTGAGAAAGTAATACCAGAAAAAGAGTTTGCAGGGAGGAGAAGATAGTGGGATGAGGAGTGTATTAGAGAGGCGGAGAAGAGAAATAAGCTAAGGATTAAAGCTCGTTAGTCAGTACAAGAGGAAGATAAGGGAAAATACGAGGAACAAAGACGAAAGGCAAAGAAAGTGTTTAGATAAAAGAAGAGAGCAGAACAGGTTAAGAAAATAGATGAAATAGAGCCACATTATAAGAAGAAAGAAAGACGTAACTTCTACAGAGAGATAAAAAAGGGGAAAAAAGATAAAGAATTAAGTAATATATATGAAGGATGAAAGTGGCAACCTAACTGGAGAGGAAGCAGAAGTGAGAGAAAGATAGAGGCAATACTTTGCAGATATGTTGAATGAAGAGAATGTAAGGGAAGGAGAGGAGCAGGAGAAGATGATATCGGGAAGGGAAGAGGAAGTGGAAGTAGAAGAACCTACAAAAAAGGAAATATACATAATTATAGAAGCTTTAAAGAATAACAAAAGTCCAGGGAAAAACGTAATAACAGCAGAGAATATTAAGTACGCAGGAGAGGATTTAAGACAAAGAATATACGAAATGATCTGAATGATCTGGAGAAGAGAATGTATGCCTTAAGGCTAACGGTGAAACACGTGATCAAGTTTTGTTAAAACCAGATATATCGCTGCGCAGAGTAAGACTATGTTGACGTGTTGTGACAAAACACTGAAATATGTGCTGCCTAGAGCCTAATTCATTTGGGATGGAGACAAAACGAAAGATACACTGAAATAAAGGTATTACAACTCTATTAGTGGAGTAAAATCGGTTCTCCATTATGCCGTTTTTTTTAAATAAAGATATAACTAAATTAAACATTTACCATCTTGTAGAGGGACAATTTCGGCATCTGAAATGGACTTTTACAACTTTTTTCAGTAGGGTCTAACTTTATAAATTCAAATTGTCGGTGCTTCGGACGTTATTTGTCAATTATGTTTTACGAAATATATATCGCGTTTGTAAATCAACGATTCAAGTTATGTTCATAATTTTTTCACAACATATATAAAAAACTACAGCGCTTCTAATGGTACATACCAATTTTTAATAACTTAAAGCCTTTTCGAAAAAAATTGTTCCAAAGTCAATACCAGTAAATTTGTGCATTAAAAACTTTATTATGCGGAGAGCTACATTAATTATTGAAAATAGAACTATAGTTATATCGAGACAAATGTAGTCGATAGTATGAAAAAGTTTATTAAAAAAGTTTACTTCGCTACGTGTTACTGTTTTCAAGAATTTTTATGTCAAATAAGATAAAATTTTAGTTTTTTATGCTCGTATTTTTTTAATACAGAAAACTTGTCATAGATTATAGAAAATTCATAAGAGATATTAACATTAATGTATATTTATTTATGTCCAAATGTAAAATATAAAGACTATGTATGGATTATTGAAGAGAAATATGAGAAATTAAAGTGTAAACAGGCCAATTAGATTAGATCAAATATTGAAAGCATATACCTTTGTTTTGTTAACATTTGTGCGTTCCAAAATACATATGTGGCGTACAATGTTCTTAATTATAAAGATATAACACTGGCTTAAAATTGACGTATTCTTGAAACAATGTCTTCTACAGACAATACAATTTTAAATATTTAATAATTGGATAATGTAGGTGTTAGCAAATAATAGGAATGACACCTGGGTATTTTCAAAGACACCGAAGTAAAACAAACAAACAGCTGCAAAACGCTGTCTAAGATTTTAGATACATAGATCTAGATAGATAGATAGATTTAAATATATCTGTAGATATAAATATTCTTATAATAAAAATTTACTTGATAATAAAAATTGTTCAATATTTATAATTAATTGTATGAAAATAATGATTAAATGTGAGGTTAGGATAGCTACAAATGCGTGTCTTACAGACGCTTTTCAAAATTATTATTTTATTTGAGTAAAATTTAAACAGTAACTGTGAACAAGCACAACGTCAATAAGGTACCTTTGTTGTATATGTTATATTTTTTGAGATTTCAATAGTTAAAAACACAATTTTCACTGCGAGAAATACGGCGATGTAAGTAAGCGGTTCTTAAATTTTATTTGTGTTAAAAACTTTTTTCATAAAGTTGTGTGAAAATCGAAGTACTCACTACTTAAACATGTAGTTTTAAAGGAACAAACAAAATCCATTTTTAATTGTTGTGCTACTTTTCCCATAAATACTCAAGTAGTTAATTTATATTTACAATGTTATCAAGTATACTATAGAAATTAATAAAATCTTAAAATAATGCATTGCAAGTTTTTACTGAAAAAATATATTTTTTGTGGTATTTATTTTATTAAACTCTCTCTCTAAACTTGTAGTTTTCGAAAAATAATAGTAGGTAATGATATTTTGGTACATAAGGCATTTCACACATATTTTTATTGTTGATTTTTTTGGAAAACATAATTCCTGATAGTTAATTTTATATATAAAAATTCATAAAATAGAAAAATGAACAGAATGCTTTGTATATGCTTGTAAACAGTGATTTTTTATTTTTCTTTGGTTTTGGGATAACTATGTTGATTGACATTTTTCACAAAAAAATAAAGATGAAAAATTTGAACATTTTTTACTTTCGAACATCATATTTTATCATAAGTTGGACTACAGTTTGTAATATCTCAAGACAAGCAACATTTTTTAAAAATCAAGAATGATCTTTTATTAAATAATCGACAATAAAATAGTTGACCAGAATGCGTTACCCCATCTGGAACGGCACTTTCTAACAAAAAAATATCACTTTTAACGGTAGGATCCAAAATAGTTCCACTAATTGCGATGCTTAATTTTTTGTTTGTTCCTTTAATACTAAAATATAAATACTTTCACTTGACATAGGGCTCAACTTAAATCAGAAAATATGGAATAAAGAGATAATTTCATTTGTAGAATAAAATGCTTTTGACACATTTTTTCTTTCTATGTGTATTTCTACTAAGTTTGGATTTGAAACAAATAATATATTATTATTTACTGAAGTGCTGAGAAGCAAACCATCGATGCCATGTAAAAAAATACTATATTATATACTAAATAATATTTCAATAACATTTTTATATATTCCATAAATCTCAACTACCCATTTGCATTCCCCATTTTTTTAATATTTATTAAAAATATTAATTATATTATATTATTATATATAGTAAAATATGTTATTCTATTTTTTATATACTACAAATATTATTTTACATCGAGTGAAAAATTTTAAATAAAAAAAAATTTTTACATTATCTCAACATTTTAAAAAACAGCATTGATGTAAAATAATATTTGTAGTCTATTAAAAAAAACCACTTATTTTTATCATTTTCCGTTGAGCAGTTATTGAGCGAAAACGTGGCGAAAACTATATTCCGTATGATAGAACATTTGCCGTTAGCCTGAATCACTTCTCTCAGTGTTGGATATTTAGATCTAATGTGATGGTCTCTTTTATCAATGCCACCGCAAGGTGGCAGCATTTTATTGCTAAGAAATATTTTTTTAGTTTTCGCTCAGTAGCTCCTCAAGGAATAAAGATAAAAATATGCGGTTTTTTTTAATAGACTACAAATATTAATTTACATCGACGCTGTGTTTTGAAATTTCGGAAAAGAGCAAAATTCATATAAAAAAAAATAATTTTACAGTTTTTCAAATTTTCAAAACACAGCGTCGATGTAAAATAATATTTGTAGTCTATTAAAAAAAACTGCATATTTTTATCTTTATCCCTTGAGGAGTTATTGAGCGAAAACTTTATATCGTCTTATAGAGCGCTCACCGTAAGCCTTAAGATTGGAGAGATGCTATGATTATATCAATCTTAAAAAAGGGAGATGCAACAGACTGCAGAAACTATAGGGGTATATCATTGTTAGATATGGGGTATAAAATTATGGCAATGTTAATAAAATAGAGAATAGAACCTATAGCAAAACACAGGGGAGTATCAAGCAGGTTTTAGAAAGAGGAAGGCAACAACGGACCAAATCTTCATGGTGAAGGAAATCCTGACTACATGCTATGAGCACAGCTTAAATAACAATCAGCTCACAGACTCTACGGCGGCACCTTTGAAGTATTAAAACCTGAAAATTTGTCCTTGAAGTTTATTACGGGATACATGTCAGGACCGGATTAAAAATAGTTGTCCCAATTTAGAAAGTGTTTTAACTGCAATTTTTCTAACATACGAAATATAAATTTGTTTTACTTGAAATTGTTTAAAAATAAAATAACAGTATAAAATACAAGAAAATCAACAAATCACAAAATACAGCACTCGTGCGCCAATAACGCAGTCGTCGAGCGGTATGGCTATAAGGGCATAATTTGCAACCACACATCCCTGCAGTGTTGTATCCTCAAATGGCGGCATGCGCGAAGATCTACGCGAGACGTTCCCGCTCATACGAGTCTGTGAGCTGATTGTTATTTAAGCTGTGCTATGAGTATGGGATTAAAGCAATGGTTTTATTTGTGGCCTTCAGGAAAACATGATTCGATCAAAAGGAATAAACTAAGTAAAATTTTGAAACAATTTGGAATACCAACCAAACTGATTAGGCTATTGAAAAGGACCTTAGAAAATACTAAATCCAAAGTACGAATAAAAGGTGAATGTTCGGAAGGCACAGGACTGAGACAAGGAGACCCACTCTCAACGCTTCTTTTTAATTTACACAGAAGGACACATATTGTCTTGAAGTCACCAAATAGTAAGTTATGGAGATGACGTGGCCATTATTGCTAGAGATAGTAGGGAATTAGAAGAAGTAACGAGAAAACTTGTGGAGGAAGCACGTAAAGTGGAATTGCAGATAAATCAAGAGAAAAGTAAGCTTTTGAGAATAGGAGAACAAAAAAAGCATACCAATTTTAAATTGAGAACACAGCATGGAGATGGAGTTTGAAGAAATTCAAGAATATGTGTATTTAGGGGCACTAATAACAGCTAACTGTGATGAGGAGCAAGAAATTAATAGGATAATAATAAAAGCAAACAGAAGTTTGGCAGCAGTCAACCACTTATTGAAGTCAAAAAATTTGTCCAGAGGAGTAAAATTTAGAATGTATAAAACATATTTCAATAAAATGTTTTCAATTTATTATTATATACTAATCAATAAAACAACAAAACTAAAAAAAAGCAAACAAAATAAAGGATAAAATTGACACATTTTCCAATTGTTATTAAGAAATGTATGAACTAGATTGGAGTAGAAAGACTAGACTGAACTAACTCTGTTTATGGGTTCACGATACCCGAGTTCTAAAATAGTAGACGGTAATTAATTTACAACACTTAGATTAGTACGGGAGGTGAGAGTTACACCTCTTGAGAAGGGTTTAAAAAGTTTATACTCACCCATAGAATGCACACTCCACAGATATTACACTTTAACACATAATACACTGCACTATTTCAATCAAGGCCTAGGTTTGTTCTAATCAATAACTGTTGCATTATTTTTATGTATGTTAGGTTAAGTACAGTATGTATACCTTGTTTTTACGGTTTGTCTACTACTTTTTCTATGGCTGGTTGGTTACGTGGAAGAGCGGCATAACGCCGAACGACGCCAACCTTATATAAAGTATATTTTGTATTTACTCTCCTGTGTATGAATAATAAAGGCAATATTATTATTATTATTAATATTATTTAGATACACACTCTACACTACTGGTTACTAGCACTGTCACTATAACGGTCACACATTAACACTTTTTGTCCGCTATTATAGGATGCATTATGCATTACAATCACAGCACCAGGTTCCATATGTGAGAAAACAGTGCCACATTTTAGTCATTATTTGGCCTTCATTTATTTATGTTTTGTCAGTGTATAATCTTCAATTTAGATTTCGAACTTCTAACCTAAATTTAAGTAGTTTCTTTGCCACATCAATATTTCATCTTTTTCTATCAGCATACTCTTGAAGGGTGTTTACGGTTTTGAAAACACTTTGTAGAGCTTGATTTAATATCCATGCTTAAGAACACAAATACAAAATCAAAGATAAATTAATTACAATCACAATAAAATTAGCGGAAAGATATACTGAAAATTTTACCACACATAAGCAATAGAAATTGAACAATCTGATATGGCGCATGCATATTTGCTGCAGCAGATGCTCTGCCAGATATACAGAATATACAAATCAATACTACTTTATACAAAAATATATGGACAGCATATATTTCTCCTGATGTTAACTGCTATAAATTGTGAACAGGTTTATAACATGAATCACTCTCTACTATTTTGAATCCCGACTGTAGTTAATTTTTTTTATTATTTTTAGATGGACTGTAGAATATGGTAACAAAGAAAACTACCATTTTTTTACAAACTTCTTTCTTACTTTACTTAAAACAACAATTTTCTTGAAAGTAATAAAAATTATCGATATTTATATTTTATAGTATGTTGCTGAAAATGTAAAAAATTTAAAATAGTTTTGTTGTAAAAAAATTTCCGAAAAATTGGCGGATATTACTATTTTTGTATTACTTACTAATCATACATTTTTCCAGTGTATCGATATAAATATTCTAATTATTAAAAAATTCCATATCAAACGAGAAAATGTAGGTATGCAAAAACTTTTAGGATTCAAGTTACGATGTCTTTTTATTGACAACTAGAGTTGGAGGTCTAGGTATAAATTTGACAGGGGCAAATCGAGTCATTATTTATGACCCTGATTGGAACCCAGCTACTGATACACAAGCTAGAGAAAGAGCTTGGAGAATTGGCCAAGAAAGACAAGTTACGATATATAGACTTCTTTCAGCTGGTACCATTGAAGAAAAGGTATATTTGTGTTTATTTGAATCAATCCCAAATGATATTGTTCTTTCATTATAGATGTATCAAAGACAAGTATGGAAACAGTTATTGAGCAACAAAGTGTTACTTGATCCAACAACCAATAAATTTTTTAAAACTTCTGATTTGCATGATTTATTTTCACTACAGGAACCAACCGACTCGAACCCAGAAACAACGAATATATTTCATGAATCAAGAGTAAGATATTTTTTTGGTTGTTTTGTAATTCATTTTAAGCTATTCAGTTATTTAGGTAAGGATTCAAGAGAACATTAAACAAAAGGAAAAGAATAAAAAAAGAAAAAAGTCTAATGTTACCACATCAGATAATAATAATTTGCCTAAGGTAGAGTTTACAGAAGATAAAATCCAAGCGATGAAGAATTTAGCACAACAAATAGCAAAAACTCTTTCAAATAAAGATGAAAAGCCTTCTAAACCTAAAACATCTTTTGAATTTGAATTGGAATTAGAAAGACAAGAAAAATTAAAAGTGAAACAGGAACTTAAGAAGCTAACAGCTCAAGAATTACTTTTCTATAATAAGGAGAAAGCAAAACAAAAAGAGGATGATACAATTAATAAAGTTGATGGTTGTGAAACTAATGTTAGTTTTTCAAATGCTCTTGAATATTCTGAAAAAACTGCTAAGTTACATCATGTTCTCACATCAGGTAAAGTAAAAGATCCTGCTATTATAGTAAACAAAGTCAAAGATATTCAACACAATATTGTAAAAATTAATAACAATGCAATGCCGGAGGCCAAGGGAAGAGATTTTAGTGAGAGAAACAGTACAGATACAATTGGGCATAGAAGTAGGAACTCAGTAAGTGACTCTAGCCAAAAACATTCTGATCATGAGAGAAAGAAAAAAAAAATTAAAAAGAGCAGCCACAAGGACAAATCTGTAGTAGATTCTTCTGGCACTGTAGAGGGAGAGGAGGTTGAAGGTTTAGTAAAAAGTGAAACAAGAAAGGTTAAAGACAAAAAACAGAAATCTGTGCATAAAGAATCCCAAGACGACTTCATTTTAGGAAAATTGTTTTCAAAAAAAGGTATTTTAAATTTCATGCAATTGAAAATTACTTACTTTCACATTTGTTTATTTTTTTATGATAACGTTTTGGTGACTTTAATAATATTTATTAATCAGTACTCTTTTTGAAGTGGTATATTCATAATAAACATTTGCAGGTGTTTCTGGTGCATTACAACATGATTCAATAGTGCAAAGTGGATCTCAAAGAAACAGTTTAAAAATTCATACTGAGGCTCGAATGAGAGCCGAAAAATCTCTTGCAGCTCTTAGAAAATCAAGACTCGATAATTGGAGATGGTAATCTGTTTAGGATGAATAATTTCTTGTTACAGTATTTGTTTTGTATATTTTTGTAATAAATATTGTTTTTTATATGTGTGTAATTTAATTAACAGTATATTAAAGATAAGCAAATGGTGTCTACTGGTAAGTATAAGGCTAATTTTTTCATTATTTAACAATGACAGGCCTGTTAAATATTTATCATTTATTCCACCCTCCCCTTCTATACTGAGACATGTTTAATAGTTTCCTACACTATTTTATTGTATAAAATATTTCCTGGGAATTGGTCAAGACAATAAAACCATAGATTAAAATACTATGCAATCATAGAGATTTAATTTATTATTACGATAGTTTCGGGATAGCACCCAACTTCAGATAAAAGAAATTTTTATGTTAAAAATATTAAAAGAACGAACTTACAAAATTGTCCAATTAGTTTTAAAATACATAATGACTTGACTTGCCAAAATATATATACATATATAATTTTCACATTTTTGTTTAAAATGAGACCAGTTATTCACAACAAGGTCAGAGGCAAAATGACATGAAATATTATTTTTGATTGAACCAAAGTAAAAGAATGTTTGAAAAGAAATCGAGCGGTATTGTTTTTTCCTCTATTTTTTCCCTACTAATACAAAGGTAGTAACATAAACTTAAAACTATGAAAAGGAAGAAGTAAAAATTTGCAACATTATTTATTTATTTAATTAGATCAAAATAGATACGTGATAAATTATCAATGTCACTATTATTATTAATAGAATTTTCATTTTTTTTTAAATTTAGGTCATTTCTAATATGCATCTTTTATGAAAGTTACTTTCATTATTAAGAATTTTGACATTAATAAAATCAAAATTGTGGTTATTTTTTATGGCATGTTTGGACAAAGCAGTACTATTGATATTTTGAACTTGTGATTATAGATTCTTTTATGCAAATATTGTTTAGTTTGGCCAATTTACACTATTCTATTGAGATTTTTCTTGGCTGTCCTCTGCAGGTTTTTCCTGACACTTTTTCTATGATTTTCTAGTGACAAGTATGAGGTTAATTTTTTCTTTGTTTACAGTGATCATCCTACAATATATTTATCCATTCATCCCTATCTATCTTGCATTATCTATTTAATACTTTCGTGCTCTGTTTCATTGATTCTTGCACCTCTTCTTCAGTTTGTTCCATCCATCTTTTTATGACCGTCCTTTGTAGTTTTTCCTTGTCAACATTTCATACATTTTTTTTATAAGTTTGTTATTTAATTATGTGCAGGAGTCCAAACTACCTAGATTAGTCTTCCATCAATTTAAAATTTGATAACTAGGTATATTTTTAAATTCTAGCTGTGTATTATTATATTTTCATTTTGTTAATTATTTTCTTATGTCTTCCAGTTAATATGCATGCCTCGCTGCGATGTGGTATTGATAGTCCTTTATTTTGTTTACTGTTCTATTTTTATAGTCTTCGGTATTTCCGTTTTTCATATTAAATTTGTCCAGCATCTTTCATTTTCTTTTCTTTCTCTTTCTTCATTTTATCATTACATCTGTTATTACCCTTAAATACTTTTAACTCTTCTACCTGTTGTATATATTTTTTTATCTTATGCTATGAATTTTTTGTTCCCTTCTCGATTACCTTGCTACGACGATGCTTTTTACTTTATTTATATTTATTTTTGGTAAAATTACTTCATACTTCTACATTGTTACAAATTTCATTCGCTATCAGCTACAATATCATTTGCAAACAATAATTATTTCAGCTGCATGCCTTCATCCCATATTCCTATTTCCTAGTGGTATCGAAATTATAGAAAGTAACATAATTTCAACAACTCTTGCAAAACGTAAACTAAATTTTTTATGATTCACTCCTAATCAGTTAAAACAATAGATATAATTAGTTTTTATTACAAAAAAATAAATAAAAATAAGCCCTTTAAGAAAGATATATCACCATATAGAAAAATAAAAAAAATCTCATAAACAAAAACAACTATTTAATAACAAAATCTAGTCTTCTCATTTTGTTAATAAATAATAATAATTACAAATTTCGTTATATACAAGGTGTTCCATAATGATGGGCGCTCCTTTGAAGTTCTTTGGGTCATTGTAGGGGGGGTGCTTTCTATAAAATTTTTCGATTTGAGCCCAAACTGACGAGATTAGGGGTTCCAAAAAATTGGAAAAAATTTGGTTTTCATTTTTTTTTCTCAAAAATAGTGGCATTGTTGAGTATGATTTTTATTTTTACCAAATTTCTGAAAGGATGGCAACCACCAATCGCTTGTTTTTTTTAGTTAGATCTTTTCATTGTCATAGTAGTGTCAATGGAAACCAACGCCAACAATGGCATACATTGCATTGGCTTGTAGAATTGGAAGTGATTGGAATGAACTCATCCTCACCGATCCATACCAAAATTAAGATTTGAATTCGACAACGTTGGGAAAGGTTCGGTGTTAGCTAGACCGTTGAAATGTCCAGCGATGAGGACGATTTGCTGTTGGTGGTGCAGGATTTATAGCAATGCATTTTTTAGTATCATAAAAAAAATGGTGGCCTAGGCATTGGTGGCTGACAACACTATTCCAAAATAGAAGTTTGTACCAGTGGCAAATACTTAATTATTGTTATTATTAAAGCATAAGTCTAGTTCTTATCAACTGCAAACCTACTGAATACTAGAACTACTAGAAACAGGCTGCAAATCCTGTCCAGACCAAATCAAACATTTATTTTAAGTGCCGATCAAGTAGCGAACGCCAAACTTGGAAACCATTGAGCACAAATCTAGAAAAAATATAGACGGCGCCGTTTCATGTTATAGGTAACGTGACAGATGCCGCGTTTTCTAGAGACCTAAGGTCCAGAAAATGGATACTTTACTTGCTTTATGTTGGTGCTACTGCAAATATGATGGCTATATTGCAAAATGAAGTTAGTAAATTTTTTTACAGACGCAAAATGTAAAACACTAATTTACTATGTAACTACTAAGTTCGGCGCCAATACAAACTACATCTTTGTTTGTAAACTTGGTTTTTGCGTTGGAATATCAGTCTGGATGCGGCGTAAACCAAGCTCAAAATATTTCCGTTCGGTAGCTTGCGCTTTATCCAAGCAGATAGGCGCTGGAAAAATGTATTCATTTATATCACATCAAATCATTAATATATAGTTTACAAATACATATAAACTCAAAAACTGTTTTTAGTTAGTAATTTTTAAACGTCAAAAACTAGCCACCTGCTAATATCCGTGTGCACATAAAATGCGGTCGCTCGAAATGTTTGGTGACGGTAAACTCGACTATACTGTACCATCTCATGGACGCGGCTTTAAACGGATATTGGCGTGAATTACTTAATGGCGGGAAAGTCTCAACTTCTAGTCATTTTCATTATAAAACTGTCATTGGTTGCCATGGCAGATTGTCAGAAACTTAAAACCACAAACCTAGAAAAAATATAGACTGTGCCAGTGTCATATTGCCAGCGACCACAAATTCATGGCTGCCCTAAAAGGTCCAGAATCGCTAAAACTTGGTTTTTATGCCAATTTACGTTGGTTGTATTGTAGCGTGAAGCTCATTTGTTTACTGTGATTGGTCACATTCATGTCACATTCTTTAATGATATTTAAAATGACAGCAAGTTAGTTAATTTCATATTGCAATGCAGTCATATTTGTAAAACCGCCAACATAAAGCAAATAAAATATCCATTTACTGGACCTTAGGTCCCTAGAAAACACGGCACCTGTCACGTGACCTATATCATGAACCGACGCAGTCTATATTTTTTCTAGGTTTATGCTTAAAACAAACTTGTTAATCCCATATAATGATGATGATAATAACAATTATATTTCAGTTACTTTACTATTTTGCGAAATGAGGCTTTCCCGCCATTTATAATTTAAATCAAAAGCGAATATCCGCGAATTTATTTAATGGCAGAAACTCTACTTTTAGCGAATTTCGACAACTATAACATTGTGATCATGAAATTATCAGTGACTGTCATGCTAGAGAAGCTCAAAACAAACTTTTTAACAGCACATAAAAGTAGCAATAATATTTGTAGTGCTTCACTATTTTGCGAAATTAAGGCGACACAAATTCATTGAAAATACGAACATAATGGAAAAATGAGTACACTATAAGCATTAGTAAAATCACTAATTACTGTTGCCTCTATCGCTATCTCATTGTCACTAAAGCTGTCAATCGAGGTCAAAAATTTATTACACACGCCTCACAAGTTTTTACATTCCCTTAAATTAGTTTAATGGGGTTCAGCTCGGAATAGCATCGAGAGAATCGAAGAAGTGTAACATAAGCTCTTTTCCAACACGGCACCTGACTAGTTTGAAACCTGTCCGAAGCCGTCAGCCAGTTTAATATTAGATACAACTCCGCTGCAGTAAGTCGGTGAACGATTTGGCTATCCACTTGCAACAGGTTTCCAACCAGTCAGGTGCCGTGTTGGAAAAGAGCTATAGTGAACATAGTATTTTCATTCACTACATATCTCTGTATCTGGTTGTTTCTTTTTGTGCACTTGTCAATAATTGTACTTTTATTATATTCAATATGTTTTCCATTCAACCATTCCGTGATTCCTGCTTTTCTCCATACTGGTATTGGCAATTATTTTGATAAGGTGCATTATCTATACGACAATCACTGCATCAGGTTCGATATGAGACAAAATAGACAGACACTACTTTGAAATACGCCACTATCCATATCTTCATGGTAATAACCGGTTCATTGCGGCTCGAACACATGTACACCATTATCCAAAATGCCTCATTCACCTTCGATATGTGTAAAGTTATTAATCGCCGTTCCTTCTCCGAGTGTACCTTTAATCCAATAAAAAATTTAAAAATACTTCTCGTTTGATATATTTATTTAAATCATACCAAGCTTTGGAAATCGTTGTCCTTCATAGAGCAATAACTGATTTTTCCTTCCATTTGATTAAAAACGGCTCCATGTAGCTGTGGTGTCACTGCTACACATATTTGATCGTTACATTTTGTGACGTTTATTAAGCTGGTAAACATTAAATATTGCTACAAGTGAGATTTCAAATTTGTCAGGATATATTTAGGTATTTTGTGGACAAACGTAAAGATAAATATAAACCAGCAAATCGTATTTCTTCTCATCATCTTTTCTGTTGTTGTCACTGACGACAGTATAGTATAGTAATAGTATATACTTTGTGGACGATAGTTGTGACTCTTTGAAGCCAACTTCATTTACCCATGTCTTATCGAAATAATAAATTCTCCTTTATGATATTATTTTATATATGTAAATACTCTCTTCGCCATACCACTACGTATTTATTTTTTTTTCTATTAGAAAACGTTCGGTTTCGTTATAAGTTCTAAACAATCTAGGCATATCTTCATCTTCTGCAATTGTAGTTTCAATTTTTTTAGTGATGAAACTTCATTTAAAAGAAAATCCAGGAATTTGCCTAAAAATGACATATTTTACGTCGATTATAATTTTCTTCCTGTTACGCGCTTCACTTATATCACATCACACTTTGCATATTTTCACTATTACCACTTTTTGTTTAAAAAGTCATCTTTTCATATCATCGACATATACGCGATTTAATTCTCAAATTACCTGATACACATTTGTTTATCAATACAACGTTCCTTATCTGTTTGCGGCTATGCTAGTTACAGATGTCCATATTTCGTTCTCTCGAAAAAACTATTCTTTTTTACTTTAATTTTTTGAAGTTTGGACCTTTGCAAAAAAAGTATAAAAAATATCTATAGTAAAAATCATGTGTATAATAATATGTAGGTATTTACTCAGTGACGTTTCATAGTATAGCCAGCCATCTGGTTATGTTAGTCCAGCCCTTAGGCCCGTTTCAAAGCTTCGTGTATCATGGATCACAGGTCTGCAACATACATCAACGGCAAGCAGCAGCACACCACTACCCCCTGGAGGCTATTTATGTATAATGTGAATACATAGTGCCCAAGTTATCCTAAACATTTTTAAAAGTTCTCTTTTCGAGTAAATTTATCATTCATAAAAATATTTTAGAGAATTGGTGCCTTAAATTAATTATTTTGAAGATTGTGGAAACTTTTATTATTAGAAAAGATTCAGCTGAGGTGACAAATACACAGATGTGATACTTGCTACACTTTTCATTTAATTTTTATCTTAGTATATATTTATGTAAATTTTGTATTCTCATTTACTTTTTAGAAATAGAAAGATTGTATGTCAATTTCTGTTTTGATTTAGGTATACCATAGTATACAGATTTGGAAAGTGAGGATCTTGATGGTGAATTGTGTTTTGCCGCTTGCGTGTATTTGTGTCATGCTACACGCATACTTCCACCACAGCGTGCTTCTACTGTTCGCATCAGGCAGTGTTGCCAGGTGGGAAAAATTCAGTGCATGAGAATAATTTCAAAGAAGCATGAAGTTTGGAGAAAAAAGCATGAAATGGCTTAATTTATCAAAAAACACCTCTTGACACAGCTTAATTTTTAATTACTTTTGTAATGCCATTTTTATTTCATTAAAAAGCATTATGTTATGCTGTTTTATCATAATATTACATTGTAAGTAGGTACTTACAGGTACCTACTTAAAAGTTAACCACGTAACCTCTCTAATTTATTTTATTGTTAGGCCGGGCGAACGTTGAGGCGCAGTTGACGTGACGCAGGGTGACTCACGGGTCGTAAAATCTGTTGTTTGCAGAAAATGTAGGTACCCTTATGGAATAGAGCTATGAATCACTCCTTATGGAATAGAGCTAAGAATCACTGCAATACAGCGTGAATACAGCACACACACCGCATATCCGTAGACTGTCATACCCGTTTATGTATTCATTGCAAATTATTAAGAGAGCAGTCTACAATAAAGGACATTTCAAGTACCCAAATATTGTAGATACTTACCTCTATCTATTCAATTTTGCCCTCGATTTTGCCTTTATTTCTCGTTAGGTCTTTGTTTTGGTAGATTTCAAAGAGTAATTTTAATAATTTTATTATTTCTTTTTGTGTTTATTAAAAAACATGAGATTTTGTAATCAAAATATGATGAGATTTCCTCGGAAAGCATGAGATCTCATGCAAAAGCATGAGACCTGGCAACACTGGCATCAGGTGACCGGACAGTTATATTCGCAATGGCGAATTGGCGTTGGCGATACGGAACCGATTACCGTAGTAGTGGGGAATGCAAGACCAATGCACGTCGCCGCGCCTCTTATACTTCGTACCTTCCCTGGGATGAAGCGGCAATTTCTACTTTCTCTGTAAAGATCCGCATTTTCCGATTCTGTATACACTGCATACATATTTCATTTTCAACGTCAGCGCTTTTTAGTAATAGGTACCTACCTATATGATATTTTTTAAACTGTAAACGGTTGAATAACGCCTCGTTTGAAATTACCTACTTCAAATTATTTATTCAGTAATATAAAAATCATTTAAACTGTTAATAATGTAGGAAAATAGATAAATTAACTATTTTAATGGTAATGAAGTAAATTCTAGTTTTGTCATGTTGTATTAAATGGCCTGTCGCGCATAATGAATACCAAAACTGCAGGGACAATGATTCTTTTGCGAGCTTATAAATATTATTAATCAGATATAATTCACCTGTTCTGTTTATCTCGTCTTTGTAATAAAATTGTTTCCTACATGTATTCTCAAAATTCTCGAAATAAAATCTTTTTAAAAAGAAACTTTTTAAAACGATGTTGTTAAATGGCGCAGTCTTAGTGGATTTTGACAGTCAAATAATATTAGTTAGTTATTTAAAAAGAACTCATTTAGGGTATAATAACAATTAGAAAACAAAAACGAGTGCAGTGATTTTTTATATTTCATGTAGGTACTAATCTCTCTAATTTCCACGGGCAGACAATTGTATACTCTACTGAAAAAGTGGAAAACGCTTTTCTCTGAACCAGCTAGATTTATATGTTTTGTCTATACGCATTGGCAGTGCGTATATTATATTCGTGAATATCACAATTTCTTGAAAATTTATTAAAATTTCTTTTAATGTATAAAGCTGCCTCATAAATACACATGCAAGGGAACGTTAGTATGTTATTTTGTTTAAACATTGGCCTACATGAGTCTAGCGGATCTAATGAAAATATAAGTCTAATCTGACGGAATTCACAGGTTGACCACAGAAAATTACTAAATACCTCAAATGTGAGTAAGCTAATGCATAATAAACATTTAATAAGTGTTTGCGATTTATTATGTGACTAATATTTCTTAAAGCAAAACATGCGGTATTAAGTTTAGATATTACATGGTGTATGTGACTTCCCCGTTTTAAATTTTTATCTACATTTATATGAAGACCTAAAAATTTTGTGCAGGAAATTTTTTCAAGATTTTAATTATTTAGGTTTAAGCCTAATTCTTTATTTCACGCCTTTTCTTAAAAATAATGTACTTGGTTTTATCCGTGTTTATAATCAATTTGTTAGAATGACACCATTGCCAAAAGAGTGTTAGCAGCTTTTTCTTCAGTTCGTTTAGTGTGTTAGAAGAGATATTTATAGTTGTGTCATCTGCTTACATAACTAATCGAATATTGGGATTTGCAATAACATTGATGTTGAGATCATTCATAAACAATGTAAATAGTAGGAGTGCGAGAATACTACCTTGGGGTACACCAAAATTCAATGTCAAAATCTCTTATCTGTGTTCGCCTAATTTTACTGTAATTTTCCTGTCTGAAAGAAAATAATAAATAAACTTATTTAAAGGTGCTCTTATTCCTAAGTATAATCGTATCGTTCACACAACTTCTCCATCGTTTTCAACAAAAATGAGGTCGGGCTGATGGGTCGATACGCCTTTGGGGTTGTGTAGTTCAACCTGCCTGTTTTAGGGATGAACACAACCCTCACTTCCCTCCAAATTTTCGGAATGTAGAAGTGTATAAAATATAGCCTAAACATCTGTTCCAGGTGCGACACTAAAGCATTCAAGCCTCATTTTAAAATGGCTGGATATATGCCACCAATGCCTGGCGGTTTTCACTACCCATCTTATCTTTGGTAACAGTCTGGTTGGCAAACTGCCATTCCATGACCGAAGGTTGATTCTCAATTTAGTATGGTTATTCTCCCTGTTACATGTGTGGATCCTGAGAAAGGGTCTGCATCAGCAGCTCCAGACTTTCATTTAGATTGGTGGTTCTTTCACTATCTTCTTTGGTTAATAAACCCAAATCATGACCTTTTTTTTTGCAAGGACTTTACATAACCTAGCAGCCTGCGAGTGGACTGCAGTCTCCTTGCAGTAGGCTCTCCATGCATCCCTTTGTCTTTTCCTGACCAATTTTTTTTTTAAGTATCAGATGGGTTTTGTACAATTCCCAGTCCGAGTCTTGTTTAATAATTTTTGGCTTATTGAATAATATAGCCTTCTTCCTCAGTTTGCTCAGCTCTCCGTTCCACCAGCTAGTGGTTGCACCAAACTGCTGGGCTGGTCTGAGGGGACAGGATGTTATAAAGGCTCTCTTTATGGCAAATTGTACGGTATCCACGAATACATCAATCTCTCCATTATTTTTAGTCTCCCGATCTTGTACCGCTACCAGGTTCTGCCGAGGGTGATTATCAATTCCTCGAGGATCCCTGAACAGTTTAAGTGGAATTTTAGTGAGATTAATCTCAAAATTTATCCAGCGATGATGTGACATCACTACCTTCACGAATATATAGTCACGCGTGTAGGCCTTGATCTCTTGGTGGCACAATTTGTTCATACTCAGGTGTTTTAACAGTTGCGTCAGGAATTGGTGGAAGACTCCTTTCCAACTCCTCCCACAGTGATCTTTTGATAAGGACCTCCTTATTCTTGGGAATTTTCTCTTAGGGGTTGTTCCTGTCAATAATGGCAACCTAGATGTCCTAGGGCCGCCTCACTATAGGTCGTGGTGGAGAGGGCCTATTTAACCGTCGTATGAGTGAGTGAGAGACCGATGAAGTATCCTAATCCTCTTTTTGGAAGGTGGTGCCCTCCCTTCTTAAGAAGTCGTTTTGTCTGAGAAGGTGCCACATCTTGCGGGTGCTCAGCCTTCTTTGTTGACGGCATTCTTTTGCGATTTTTTTTACTGACCCCCGTTTGAGGGCTGCGATGAGCGTTGCAGCATCGCCGCTGGTGGTAGCAGTCTTATAGGTAACAGTTAATCCACTTAGATGCAGTATTTTACATTTGTTATTCGTTGCGAACTGCCAAAACAACATTTTCACTTATTACACTTCCGTCAGGATTGCCCACTAACAACAAATCATACCGCTTACAGTTAAATAACATGTTTATTTATTCTAAGAAAATCGAACAAAATGATTTAGCATTCCTTTGGTAGATAACAGAAAACTTCAAATTCGGCAGTCTTTAATTATAAAATATTGTTCGATAACAACGAATTTTAGAATTTAGTATTCTGTCAGCCATAATTGTATTAGTGGTTGCCGTACTCTCCAAACGTCAAACCGCCCATAGATAAGTAAGGGTTTAATATAATATCGAAAATTTTGTTTGAAGGGTAATTTCGTTAATTGATATTTTTCGCTATCCCCTTAAAATATTTGAACTCAGTCATAGTTTACCCTGCATTTATCTGTTATACAGTATGCGCCAAAAGTATGGAATAAATTCAATAAAAACGAAACAATTATTTTTTGGGAAAAATCCTCGAACAAGTCGATTTTTAATTTAAAAAATACATATTTAAGGCGTAAAATGCGATTTTCAAATGTCATTTGTTTTCGAGTAATGACGTCATCGATTTTTTTTTTAAATGGCAACACCATATTTTTTTCCTTGATTCTGAAAGATCGTGTAATTCTCTATCAGACAGTACTAAAATTTTGCCCTCTTACATAGGAAAGTTTTCGATTAAATGACGATTGAATGTTAGAAAACGTAAATTTTATCCATAAAAAAGTAACAATTCTGAGGTATGTAAAATAAAATACAATTGATTAAATTTTATACTTAAATTAAATGTTCGAATTGCCATCCACCAACTTCTTGACAATGCGCAAGTCTGTGAAGAAATTCTTCTTGCACATTATGAATGATTTCTGGAGTAACTCTGCGTATTTCGTCCCGAATGCGATTTTGAAGTTTTTCTAAATTACGTGGTTTATTAATGTACACTTTTGACTTCAAGTATCCCCATAAAAAATAGTCAAGAGGTGTAAGATCTGGCGATCTTGCAGGCCATTCTATCGGTCCGCGTCTGCCGATCCACCTCCCAGGAAAACAGTTGTCCAAAAAATCTCGTACAAGGCGCGCATAGTGCGGAGGTGCACCGTCTTGCTGAAACCATATGGTATCGTCAGAAATGTCAGGGTCATTATCGTTAGGAAAAATTACTGCAAGGGCTGGAACAAGGTCATTTTCTAGAAACTCTAAATATCTTTGTCCTGTAAGGGTTCCTTCAAAGAAGAAAGACCCTACTACCTATTCTGTCGTCAACTATTCCAGCCCACACATTTAATTTCTGAGGGTGTTGGGTATGTGCCTCTGCCATCCAAAGAGGATTTTCCCGACTCCAATATCTGCAAGTTTGACGGTTTACTGTACCATTCAGACAAAATGTGGCCTCATCTGAAAAAAGTATTTGCCGGTGTAAATTTCTATTTCCTTGACATAAATCTATTAGAATTTCGCAAAAGTGTAAGCGGCGATCGGAATCATCTTCATTGAGTTCCTGCACAAGTTGAATTTTGTAGGGATGATATATTTCCTTCCTCAAGATACGTAGCACTGTGCTCTGACTAGTGTCATTGTTTAATGCAACCAATCGTGAAGAATTATACCATACTTATCAAAATGTTCTGTTTTTGATTTTCATTAATGCTTGGACGTCCAGGTTTTGGAATATTTACAACATTGCCAGTTTCTCTAAATTTAGACTCTACCTTACTGACTGTTGATTGGCTGATAGGGCGATCTGGATATTTTTCATTAAATAAATCGCAAACTTCCTGCTGAGTTCTAGTCATATTCCCGCATCCGATAAGAATTAAAATTTCAATTCTTTGATTAACAGTTAAATGTGCCATAATACTTTAAATTGAGTAATAATTTCTATGTCGCTTACAATACGTATTAGAAAGACGGTGTTACAATGACACTTTGCAAAGATTTTCACCTACGTGATCCATAAAAGAACTATGGAATTCGAAAAACTAAACTTGATAACGTTTTTGCTTTATTTTAATTGATTTACGTTTTCTAACATTAAATCGTCATTTACTCGAAAGCTTTCCTATGTAAGAGGGCAAAATTTTAGTACTGTCTGATAGAGAATTAAACGATTTCAGAATCAAAGAAAAAAATATGGTGTTGCCATTTAAAAAAATCGATGACGTCATTAGTCGAAAAGAAATGACATTTGAAAATCGCATTTTACGCTAAAATATGTATTTTTTAAATTAAAAATCGACCTGTTCGAGGATTTTTCCTAAAAAATAATTGTTTCGTTTTTATTGAATTTATTCCATACTTTTGGCGCATACTGTATAGTGATATCGTATTAGTGGGTCAGATGGAATTATTGATTAACTTATCAAAATCAAATGTATCAAATATTACACTGTCTTTCAGCCCTCACACTTATTATTTAAATTATTAATCAGTCGTAAAAGCACCATTAGAAAAAAATCTATTAGGCTTTATAAGTACACATGTAAATATCTTCTTCGTGGCAGTATCGAGATATTCATGAAATATTAATATTGATGTTACAGGGAGAGGTTCCAAGTTTAAAGCGGGCAATCATAAATTATTCATGATCCTAACATATATTAAATTAATTAAATACCAAAGTTTACGGGTCTTTGGCTAGCCGATACTTTCTGTAAATTATTCAATTTGCATGTAATTTATCCGAATATTCGAGGCTTCTAGAATAATAAGTGAATTACCATTTTTATACCACTAATTACTAATAAGCGATATGCTACGTAGAACTTTGAGTTTAAATCCTATAATATGATAATAAATATGTATCTGGATCTATAGAACCTAACTGAGCTCCGGAACAGGCTATGATGTTTATATTAGTAAATATATTCTAGATAAATAAATATTCTGAAAATCAATAGCAATTTGTTAACGTTACATAATCCACGTTGTTTTTCGAATTTTCCAGGAGTAAGTATAGGGTGATTTAGAACTTAGCTCTTTGAAGATGGCGTCTTGTAAATAGTTTTGTTTAAATACCTCCAGAACGCTTTTACTTAGAAAAACAAAAACTGGTACGCTTGTTTAGCCTTCAGAGATGAATCGATTCCATCAATTGCGAATTTCTAGTACCGGTCATAAGCATCCGTTTTGGGTAGGTCAACGGTTATTTTAACGCATAACTTTTTTGTCTTTAACTTTTAAGTATTTGTGACACTAAATTATTAAATTTTCAGGTATTCTAGTACTAAAAAGTACTCTTACTTGAAGTCATTAGGATACACTGTTTTCTAGAAAAATGGATTTGAAAATTTTTCGTTTTTTCGTCATTAAAGTTTAAAAATTTTAGTTAAAGATTTTTAAAAACAAAGTATTTATTACTATGGAACGAAAGTAACAAAAACAAGTATCAAAGGTAGATAGTTACAAAAGATGCTCGATGTGATGACCATTAGTTTCTATGCATAAATTTACCCGTTTGCTTAGAGAACGCCGAATTCTTGCAAAAGTTATTTCTAAAATCGCTGCAAGCATCTTGTATCGTTCGCCAGAGTTGTGCACGATTTTGTATCGGAACGGAATAAACAAATGCTTTTATGTATCCCCAAACACAATAATCGCAAGGATTCAAATCCGGCGACCTTGCTGGCCAAGCAACTGGACCTCCTCTTCCAATCCAATGGTCTTCGTAGTTATTATCTAGAAAGTCTCGTACATTCCTGCTAAAGTGGGCCGGACAGCCGTCGTGTAGAAACCATAAGTTTTGCCGAATATTTAAACGCACCTCATCTAACAAATCAGGTAAAATATTTTGCAGGAAATGTAAATAATCAGCACCATTTTAACGAGCAGGTAATTCCATAGGTCCAAGAAGATAATCGTCAACTACTCCTATCCAGACGTTTATCTTAAACCTATGCTGATGCTTAAATTGTTGAACAACGTGGGGATTGTCACCAACGTACGAATAATAATGTGCATTATGTACATTAAAAATTCCATTTTCCAATGTAGCTTCGTCACCAAACAAAATGTATCTGAAAAAATCTTCATCTTGATTTTTCTGGTTTTGTAACCATCTAGTGAATTCTACACGAGCAGAAAAATTTCCTTCTAGCAGTGCTTGCACCTTTGTAAAATGAAAAGGATATAAATTTTCTTTGTGTAAGATATTTCCTACGGAAGATTTTGAAAATGTGGGGTACATGGCAGATAGTCTTCGAACGCTAATTTCTGGATTTTCATCAACTTCCATTAAAATAACATCTTCATGTTCTGCTGTTACATCATTATGTCTCCCTGTTTCATTATTTTTTGGGACCACTGAACCTGTTTCTCTTATTCGTTGATGAAGAGCTGTAAATGTTGAGTGAGTGGGATGCTCACGATTGGGAAATTTATCAGCGTATCTACGTTGCGCTGCTCGAGCGTTACACCTCATTTCGCCATAAACTAAATGCATATCGGCGTATTCCTCATTGGTAAAAATCATTTTTAAAAAAATTGGAATCGTTGTGTTTGAATTCTACAAAGTAAAAAATTAAAAGATAAACTTCGCGAACTGACAACAATTTGACAATGAAAAACGTATGTTTTACTTTTGTTGGCAGTTCATAGCCAATTAGTGCAAAAAATATAAATTGAACTTTAATGACGAAAAAACGAAAAATTTTCAAATCCATTTTTCTAGAAAACGGTGTATCCTAATGACTTAAAATAAGAGTACCTTTTAGTACTAGAATACCTGAAAATTTAATAATCTAGTGTCACAAATGCTTAAAAGTTAAAGACAAAAAAGTTATGCGTTAAAATAACCGTTGACCTACCCAAAACGGACGCCTATGACCGGTACTAGAAATTCGCAATTGATGGAATCGATTCATCTCTGAAGGCTAAACAAGCGTACCAGTTTTCGTTTTTCTAAGTAGAAGCGTTCTGGAGGTATTTAAACAAAACTATTTACAAGGGACCATCTTCAAAGAGCTCTAGTTCTCTTAGGAAGCATTTTCGGACTTGGTGAATTGGGTTAAATTGCCTTAAAATTATCTGAGCAATCTTCGGTCTTCGTTTGTCAGGAGAATTTCTGGACACCCTGTATAAAAAACATTATTGAATGTACTCTTACAAATATAATTTTGTAACAAAATCCAAAAAGGCTAGCCAATCAATCCTAAACTTAACTCTAGCAACGGAGAGAGTAGCAAGAATGGTTATTGGATGGGAGGTGATGGAGGAGGAATCACTTAGAACAAAGCCATCAAGCACAAAAGGGAGTGGAAAATACATCTTTCTGGGCGGCAAATTCCGTGAGGCGGTTAGAGGGGCCGCTGCCTTTGCGGAAGACATCAGCAACGTAGCGGACTTTGTTCACACAAAGGGGAAACTGGGGTTTCATCTTAGATGAGTTAAGGACGAGAGGGGTGAATAGAAGACTGGTGGTCTTAGTGGCAAATTATTTATTATTAATTATTATATGGGAGTGCCTCAGGGATCAGTGATGGGTCCTCTGCTGTGGAATGTTCATATATGACGGTGTTCTGAGGATCGTTAGATAGGTCGGAACAAAGATACTGGCGTATGCCGACGTCTTGGCAATAGTGGTGGTGGACAGTTCGGAGGCGGGAATGGTACAGAAGGGCAACATGGTTAAGCGTACCATTGACAGGTGGCTTGCCGGCCGAGGCCTGGGAGCCGCAAGGAAAAGACAGAAGTCGTAGTCTTCAACGCCAGGAAGCTGATAACCGCCGGCTTCTATCTAAGAGGAGAAAAGGTGGTGATAAAATCGGCTGTAAAATATCTGGGAGTGTGGTTCGACCTCCACCTCAATTTTGGGAAACACGTGGGAGTAATATGTAAGAAAGCTGCTGCATTGACAAGGATAATGCCCAACATAGGGAGACCTACATCTAAGAAACGGAGAGCCCTGAGGAACGTTGTAGATTCCGTACTCCTGTACGCGGCCTCGGTTTGGAGGGGAGCCTTAGTCAGGAAGAAATCGTCGAATAGTCTAATCGTAGTACAAAGGAGGATGGCGCTAAAAGTCGCTATGGCCTATAGTACGGTCTCGACTACGGCTGTGCACGTGATCGCAGGAGTGATCCCTATTCCCTTCTAATCGACGAGAGGAGGATGATAATGGAAGGAGAGGGATCACGAGATGTGAGGAAAGTCGAGAGGGAGGTCACGCTATCCATTTGGCAGCGTAAATTCAATCAAAGGGACAAGGGCCGATGGACGAGGAAATTAGTGACCGATGTTAAGGGCTGGATAGGATGGGCACACGGGGAGACAACATACTTCCTAACATAGTTCCTCACCGGGCACGGTAGTTTTGGAAGCTATCTTATCAGTTTCAAGAAGAGAACACAAGAAGCTTGTATGCAATACTGCGGCTGAGCATACAGTTTATGAGTGCCCTAGGACCCTAAGAGAGAGAGATAGAGAGAGATAGAGATAGAGAAGAAATGCAAGCTTCCTGCGGATTTCCAATTACAGTTGGAAACCAGGTAGCAACAATGCTGTCCAGTAAGGAATCTTGTGACCACACAATGAATGTGATCCACAAAATTGTGAAGAGGAAGGTTGCGGACATGAAAAACGCTCAACAACGGCAGCATGAGCTAGAGAAGAATGGTAAACAGAACGGGGCTGGTCATGTCCGAAGTAAACCTTTATTAGGTAGTTCCGGAAATGGTCAACAGAACAGGAGGGGTTTTAGCCGGTAGAAATCCGGTACTATCCAACAGCAATAGATCTAAGCGCCGGATGTCCATGATGGATTTCCCCTCCTCGAATGAAAAAAAAACAGCTCCGGAACAGGCTATGATGTTTATATTAGTAGATATATTCTAGACAAATAAATATTCTGTAAATCAAAAGCAATTTGTTAACGTTACGTAATCCACGTTGTTTTCTTTCGAGTTTTCCACGACTAAGCATTGCGTTGTAATATGGGATAATATAATATATAGGGCGATTTAGAACTTATATAAGAAAACATCATTGACTCTTACAAATATTATTTTGTAAAAAAATCCAAAAAGGGCAGTTTGAAATTTATTTAAAAATTCACTTCTGCACAACACTGGACATTGATCCAATGTAAAACCTGACAAGGCAAAGCATGGAATCGGCGACCAGACAACAATTTGAAAGAAATCCTCAAGAAAGATATAAATAACATTTTATAACACCCATTTTATACAGCAAGTTCAACTGCATTTGTCGCAATTGTAATTAATTATTAATATAATTAATTTACGGTTTTAATTAATAAAATAGTTTGAGCTACCTAATCGACAACAAAACTTTGGGTCCGTCTTACCCAGTTTCTGTAAACTAACTCAAATGTTTCTGCTTCTTGTCCATTTTGAACTCAAAGTTATTGGCAGCAGCTATGATACGTTTGCGTTAATCATCAATACTGTCCGCTTCGGTGCAATAAACATTTTTAAATATTCCCATAAAAATATCACCATCCAATCCCTTGGTATTAATGCTTGGACATGCTGTACATGGTACGGATATAATTATAAGATACTTAAAACAATGCCAAATAAGTAAACGTAGATATTGACAACTACTTGTGCGCAGTGGTAATTTTTCGTACGTTTATACTTAAGTCCAACGCAAAATTACGTGTACCTACCTTAAAGCAATTCTTATCGAGCCGAACGTAATGCCGATTATAATCGAATAGAGATGAAATGTAGGTGACAGTGCCTGATAGGACTGTTGAGTGCTGAGAACAATAAGTAACATAATCTGATTAGTACATATACCTATTACATATATTTTTGTTATTGGTGATGTGTTAGTCAGTCAGTAGAAAAAACAAACCCATCATATGTTATTCTGTATTTTTGATATGTATTAACGATTGAAAATTGATGCTTTAACACTATTTTGAAACACCTAATATATCCATGCGTATCATAGGTTTCTACGTTTATGTTAGGATGTATCACTTACTACCTGCAAGTTGGTTTAAGTGTGTATTGAGCCTCGTGTAAGATACGCCACACTGCTGCAATACGCCGTGGATGCCCTGGACCTCCATCTGGACGGTTGAGTTGCAAAATTTGCAAATTTTCCGTGTCACGCTCGCATTGCACTCACTGCACGCCGCGGTAAAAGTAGCTGCATTTGGCATATGTTTGTTTACTGAAAAATCGTTCTGCTGAAGCATTTTCACTCCACCACAAATTAAAACGATATCCATCAACTCCGAGTTGCTATACACGCAAGCCATTTTTGATACTTGATACTTTGAAAAACTAATGTAAACACTCGCATCACAAAAATGTTAATACTATAACTAATCGGATTTCAATATTCGGAACTTCAATATTTTTTTTCTCTGAAACTAAAAGGATTTTCAAAAACATTTACGACATCGACTACATTTTTCGTCAGGCATATATTCCCAATTTTTTTAGATACCTAAGTTGTGAATCACCATGTATTATTACCAAATCCTTTTATTAAATTTAAAAACAATGAACACAAAACGATGAGCTTATTTAAAATATATTTACAATACAATAATTATTATAATTCATCATCTTTATGTTGGGTGGTACAATTTGATTTTGGGTCTTGTGACTGTTCAATCTTTTGTACGTCCAAAATGCAAATAAATAAATAAATCGACCCTTGAACTTCATAAGTAAATATTATTTCCCAGAAGCACAATAAGCAATATTTTAAGCCACATTTGTAATGATGAAAAAATAAACCGCCATTTTATATAACGTTAGCTTCTTGATAGTATTTTCTTTTCTTATATTAAACAGTTTATTATAATAATATTATGCACTTTATGGCTCTTAACTCATTTGGAACATTCACTGTCCTTTCCAAATTATTAAATGAATAAAAAATGTATGCTATATATTTAATATGTATAAATCTTGAACTAGTGCTTCATATAAAATAAAATTGTATTTTTTAGGACTTGACTTGAAGGAGTCATAAAGGAAAAGAGAGCCGCGATTTATTAAAATTATAAAATATGTACATATTAGATATTGTTATTATTTTTTGGGTTTTCCTCTCGAGCAATATAATTTAAAATATTTAATACAGAATATAAAAAAATTACGTGACCGAAAACGCATCATTGGTTAACGTCATATAGATACAGGTGCATGATTATGGTGTTGGTAATGTAAACAGACGTTTGTTTCTTCTATTTTTACGTTTTTATGGCATTTGTGGGTCATAAATACATAGTGTAAATACTATGTAAGTAATGCCATAATTATTAGTGGTGATGTGGTGAACTTACGGTGTTGTTAAATGTAACTTATTCCTTTGTTTACAATATAGATCCGCTTCTGACAATTACGGCAACAATGCTATTGGGTAAGTGTCAGATGGCTTTACTTGAGTTATTTATAAAATTATGCCATCTGATTCTACATTAAACTACTTGTTAATTTGAAAAATAATAACTAAAAGTAATGAATAATGATATTTAACATTTATTAATCTTTTTAAAATTAATTCAATAAATTTTGACTAATATTTACTACTAATTTTATTTCTCCTTAAACATTAAAAGAGCCTTATTTGTTACTTTTTTTTATTATGGTTTCAGAATAACAGGTACTTACGTAATTTAATGTAGTGGAATCAAATGGCAAAATTTTATAAATGCCTCAAATAGTATTCTACCACACGTAAATGGTAGTAGCAAATACAGAACATATTGTCACGGATTTCCCAATCCGACTTTTTCTTACTTCCAGAAAAACAATCCGTTAATTAATTACTTCTTTATTAACTATACTCAGTACACTACTGAACACTAATTAAAACTCTACTAAACACTTATTTAATTAATCGCTATCTAAATCACTTTCATATCTTCAACTAAACACTTCAATTCAGACTGTAATACAAGACTTATACAAGACTAACTCGGCCGTTTATTTTTCTTTTATAGACCCAACGAATATTCCAGGTATATTCTAGCATCTCTAGATCTATTTTCTAGCATCTCTCGAACGACTCGAACGTTTCTCGTCGTTTCTCAAATTTTCTAGTCCCGTCTCGATCCACGGCATTTTGTTTGTTTAACAGAATCGTGTAGGGGCGATCGGGACAATCTTAGTAATTCGCGGTACCACAGCCGTCGATTTGGGTGTGAGTGGGGCAAATTCCGTGACAATATTATTTGGAATCGCAATGCAGCGCTGAATACAATACATTTTAAAAAATGTAAGTTTGCTATAGCATTGATTACCTAAACGCTCTGTATACATTTTGGTAGCTTCATAGACAAGTTTAATTGATTCTTTACAACTTTACATTATATTTTTTAAACCTACCTGTATTTCCAATTAAACTTGTATTAAAATGGTCTTCATAGACAATGTTGCAATACTTTCCTTTCTTCGCACTGCCCTATACCACATTTTTCTTTTCATTTTCTTGCCCGGTGAGATATACTTTTTGTGTCTATTTTACGAGTCCATTTTGCAACTTTATTCAATACCAATGTCTGCTTAACACAATAACACCTAATATCACAAATGACAAATTAGCTTTTCTATAGATATGTACTGCATTGTTCGAAAACATAAAAATCGGATACAAATATGTACTAAAGCACACTGCTTTATTTAGGTATACATATCTGACGTCATAGGTCTACGCTGTGGCGGCTATCGTTTTATATGGGCGTGGCCAGACTAAATTTTTAAATACCGTTGGTTAATTTTTCCACGAAATTGTCTTGGAAAAACGCTAATAATACATTATCATATGCAAACTCTTTCTTCTGCATATATTTGGAAATATACAATTTCCCAATTGCCCGGTTCAATATATACTTATTTAAATTTTAAAACAAAATTTGTATGTCTAAACTTACCCAGAATTATATAAGTTTTATATTATGGATAGTTTAGGAAACTGCCTTTTAATAAAAATTAAGTACAATTGTCATGTACGAGTAAATGTTATTTATAGTCATAGCTATTTTTTAAATAAATGTTGCGGCTATTTCTTACGCATATTGAAAATATCTTGAGTTGCTTGTAACTGAATACTTACAGGCAAATGTGTAAATTGCTTTATTGAGCTGAAGCTGATAATTAATTGAGTAGTATCAATCATGATATATGGTATAAATTGGCTACAGTTAAGATATCCGAAGGGATTACCGACACGTCCACATTTGTCAGCCTAGAGACATCGAAATTCTCTTGAGAAGGTAACTCAGGTGAATCAGTGAAATGTAAGACAAGAGAGTTTCAATAATATACGGAATAACTGACATTTGTCTGGTAGAGATTTGTATTACTAGTTACCACAACGAGAGTATGAATTTTATGAAAATATATTACTATATTAATTGAATTTTAAATGTTTTATATATAATTGAATGTATCACAAACACGAGTAGTTACTTAATCTATCAGAAATGAATGAAAAAATCATATTTTAAGAATGGATGTCATTTTTCTTATTGAGTATAATGTAAATTGATTTAAGTAATTATTATACAGAATGTTGACATAACATGGCATAACTTGCTGGAAAATGAATCGGCTGAAATGTTTCGTTTTTATAATTCGTTTTACATTAATATTAGATTTACAGTAATCATTGATATCAAGGTATACAGGGTGTTTTTGAAATAAGTGCTTCCATTTGAGGTTATAGAGAGCATGGAAATAAATAATTTGCGTCTAGAATTCTGTGGTCCAAAGTGTCATGTGTTCCATAAAATTAATCTGGAATTATTACTTAATCAAATGCTGAACTGTATACAATATGCTAACTGGGTTAAGTTCAGTATTATTGTGGTTAACAGTTCGGACGGATCTCAACGGCTGTAGGTTTATTTACGTTGTATGCTTTACGCTATTTTTTTAAAATAAAAACTAATAATGTAAAAGGATTAAATTCGTGATGTGACATCAGTATAAATTTTGTTGTCATGAAAATGAGAGAAACAAAAATTAGTTGTAATCTGTCACATAAGATGTTCTAACATTGATTACTTAAATAGTAAAGCAGAATTGCGAATAATGCCGCAAAAATCGGAAAACGCTTTTAGAAAAGAATACGAAAAGTTCATCAAATGAATGGAAGTAAACAGTAGACCTACCACCAAATTTAATTTTAGTTTGTTGTATTTTTCAGGTTACGCTATAAATAATAGTATATTAAAGTATAAGTAGATATTAATGTCTTTAAAACAAGTGCCTGAATTAGAGCAAGTGTTTTAAAGACCAGTTATCCACGAATGCTTTACGCTATTTTTTTAAAATAGAAACTAATAATGTAAAAGGATTAAATTCGTGATGTGACATCAGTATAAATTTTGTTGTCATGAAAATGAGAAAAACAAAAATTAGTTGTAATCTGTCACATAAGATGTTCTAACATTGATTACTTAAATAGTAAAGCAGAATTGCGAATAATGCCGCAAAAATCGGAAAACGCTTTTAGAAAAGAATACGAAAAGTTCATCAAATGAATGGAAAAGAAAAAGGTAATAGTTACAAATTAACGAGTTGTGCTTGTTTACCTTCAGAAAATGTATGATCAGTACAAGCCTTGACTATATACACTAAGACGAGTCAATCTAATGGGAGACCTTGTTGGCCTGAATGGGAAACCAACTCTCGCGTAATGGGAACGAACTCAAAAAGAACGTTTACGCTTGGACTATTTGCTAATAGATGACGCAATATTAGGTACTAAAATTACATAAATTTGGATATATAATTTTGAAAGCTCCTCCCATCGAGGATGATTGGTTCATACATATTATGTTAGTACAATCGTTTGCAATAATAATGACATTCTTTAAATTGAATTTTGCTATTTCTTTTTAACTGCTGACGTATTTGTAATGAAATCTACTTTCAGCTTTTAACATTAGTAATTAGTTGTTTCACTTACCAATATAAATTTAATGAGTTTCTACTCAGAACTTCGAGAAGTTCAAAAACTGTTTTGAGAGAGTGTCATTGTTATTTCAAAAGGTTGTATGTACTTTATTGACATTCGATAGGATTACTGTTTATTTTATTATTAAGTGAATATGTTAGCCATGAGGAAGCAGGTAGGAAATAAATGTTAATTTTTAAAATGTAATAAAACTAGATGAATCATTCCAGGAATAAAACTTTTCCGCGCAAGACGAAAATCGACTATAATGATGAATTCTGATAAGTAATTATAGTAATTTCATCACGATTTTTAATAAAAAAAAAAAATACAGAAGTGCAGTTATCCAGTTCATATTCACTTTCGCGTATTAATGAAAGTCAAAGCTTAAAATATATTAACCGCCAGATAACACTTTTATCATACTCCTCCAGCTTTGGTAAATTCAAGTGAAGAAGTCATTCAGTACGTGTCGATAAAAATATACAGGGTGGGCTGTTAATAAGGGGACATAGAAGAGGAGTAACATCATTGGGAGGAAATATGAAGATATAGCTAAATATATCTTCGTAAAATATTTCTGTGGAAAAAGATAGAAGGTGTCAAAGTTGAAATATTTTTATTTGTGTTTTCTTTTTTTGTATTAACGCAAGTATCTCTCAACTGATTGTCACCAAATTTGGTAGGGAAATATTTTTTGAGAAAAATAAAAATAATTTAAGTATTAAATCAGTTTTGCTAATAAAAGGCGCCGCACTAACAATAGCTAATGATGAATTTTTCTCTTATTTCGTGTTGACAAAACATTTTGATTCGGTTGACTACAAAATTGTATCCGAACATCATTTCTACGTAAAACATAGAACTCTACACTTGGTAGAGTAGAACTTGATAATTTCTACCGATTTCGAAAAAACTGCCATAAAGGTTTCTGCTTATACGCGACTTCAAAAATGCTATTGAAATTAAATACAAAAAAATTAGTAGGTATCAATGAGTCGTTTACTTTTTTAAATGTTCAGAGTAACTTTGGAAAAAAAATATCTACATATTTACTTTTATTGACAAAAATAACAACAGAGCAGTAAAAACAACTTAGCCCTTGAGCAAACTCTCTCTACTTCTACATGTCTTAATTAATTAAACTAATTATTATAGCTAATTACAGAAAATTTTCAATATGGCAATTTTCTAATGCTCCTAAGAGATTTCTTCACGTCGAAAAATACATTTGGTTGTTTTAGATCAGTTTTCTGGAAAACGGTAGAAAAAAAATAAGATAGAAATTGTCATCATCTGGCAATGGTCTATCTGTTTTAATAGGTACCTACTACATAAATTATGATTGCTTTTCTTAAAATATGTTTTCCTACCAAATTTGATGACAATCGGTTGAGCGATCCTAGTTATTAAAAAAAAAACGAAAAAAATTATGTAAACCTGGATCTTTTTCCACAGCAACATTTTAGTAAGGCATATTTAGCTATATCTTCATATTTTGCTCCAAAACTGTCATTCCTACTCTGGCACATTATTAATGGTTCACCTTATATAATACTTAAAATAATAAATAAATTTTGAAACACATTCTTTTCTGATGAGGCCTGTAAAGTTCACAAATTATTTTTACTAAAAACATTAGAGCATGTAAATTTATTTAAATTTGCATGCGCAAATGTTAAATTATTTGAATTTTTAAATTAATTTAAATTTAATTTTAATTTAAAAATTACTCTTCAAAAAGACTACAGAATAATATTTATTTCACACCATCACAAAATTATACTTAGATCAAACATTGAAAATAAATAGATAGATAGAAACACCAATTTTAGAATTTTTACTAATGAATTTTTCGCAAAATAATAATGCATCTTATGCAGTAAGAGAAGCCCACACGATAATCTGCAGTTCTATATTTCTCTTTATAGAAGTAGGTATGTCGAATTCATTTGAATTATCTTAATATGTTTAAAGGAAATAAAACAGAAAATGTAAATTTTGGCATATCGCTGAAAACTCTTTTAACAATCTTATTTTTCGGTTTTTTTTTTAAATTAATTTACAGTTCATATTCTTACTTCTCTAACGCAATAAAATAAACTGCTTATGTTTCAAACTTTATGATCTGTGGTTTGAATATAAATATATTGCCACAATCTTATTATTTAGGCAGGTATAAGAAAAAGGATCACGCGGCCACGCCCTCGAACCGCCTTCGCAGTTTTTTGCAGATTAAAATAGTAGCGCTTTATTTCCTTCGTTTGAATAAATGCGTATTGTTACACAGTACGACATCTAACAGGAATTATGATAACTATTTAGGTCGTTATTAAGGATTGACCCTCTTGGTGTAAATACTCAAGGGTACAAGGCATCGACTGTGTGGGCTATCCACTCGAAATTGCAAAGTATGTTGATTTAAAATCATTTGCGAAAGTGCATGCACTCATGAAGGCAATTAGCAAGTATGATGCAGCCAAGAAGGCATATGTTTTTACGGATGTACCGGACATTACCTATTTATTTTTGAAGGTAGTAGTCCTTTACGGTATCTTTGGCTCTTGTAGAAGATGTGAATTGTGCGACTTAATCTTGCATGATATCAAAGAAGAAGAAAGCCTATTGATTATTACTGTCTGACCATCTAAGACAGTAAAGGCTTAATGTTTTACTGTTGCCAACAGTGATGGAATTAGTTATGTGCGTTTGGTGAAGCAGTATTTACCACTGCGTCCCCAAAATGTACAGACCGAGTTTTCTTACGGAATGCTATGGGGAAGTGCATCAATCAAGAGATGGGTATTAATACATTTGGATCATGTCTCTCGCAAATTGCACGTTATCTTAAATTGGACGATCCTGAGAAATATACTGAGATGCGTGTCGACGTACGTCCGCTATCATTATGAAGGATAGTGGTATAACAATAGATCAAATAATGCAATGATAAGTAGGATAGAAATCGGCAACTATGACGACTGGTTACGTTGATGAGAGTATCAGCAATAAGAAGAATGCTTCAAACATTATTGGGAGTTCCATTAATGGAAGTGCAACCTCGTTGATTTCCGCAAATGTTAGCAGTATTTGAACAGCATTTCCCTCGATTTAAAAAAGTATTAATATTTCAAATAACACCTATACTTTTTACATTCGTCAAAAAAATTAAAATTGTTGAACATTTGAATAAAGCTTTTGAAACATTTGTTCATTTGTCAATAATTAAAAAGATGATATTTTAAACTTGACGTTTCTCGGTTAGTTGATTTTGCCAGAGTTACAGGCGTATTTTTAAAAGTTTTTCTACTCCTATTAATTTATACAGGGTGTTTCAAAACAAAGGCGAAAAATTTCAGGGGGTGATTTCTTGTTGAAAATAAAAGGTAGTTTGTTATATAAACGTTGGGTCACAAGTCAACCATTAGGGAGATATCGCGTTGCAAAGATGGCGGAAAAAAAGAGTGTTTTTATTGTTTTTCTCGAAAGTGAAAAGCGTGGGAACGGTAAAATTTTTTGGAAGTGTTACCATCATCAAAAGACACTTGTGACATATTTTTTCACTTTTTGAAAATAATTGGAAAGGGTTGAAATAAACTACCCCTTTCAGTTTTTTTAACTATACTTTCAAAAAACTTCCTTAACGATATAGAAAAAAATAAATTAGGTTAAGCCGATTCGTTTAGAAACTTTTTTCTCTCTTATATTTTTTTGATAAAATTAACTGTTTCGACGTTAAAAAATAAAATGTAAAGTATTACACGTCGGGAAGAGGCAGTTTTACTACACCCATTATTAGGAAAAACTCGAGTTGGCTGCTGTCAATTTCCGGATGCTTCCATTGTTGCTTTGACAGATAGCAAACATTTTGAGAGTGGGTTACGGGATAATTTGCCTTTCGTTGTCTGATGTGATTGATTGTGGAGTACGTTGGGATTCAATACTAAGTTAATACAACAATGGTTATTTTCACAAATGCAGAAATGACAGACATGCACTTTATGTACGACCGGGCAAATGGGAATTCCTTAGTTTGTCGCCTTTATGCAGAAGCGTATCCTAATCGTAGAATTCCTCATCACCGTATATTTGCTAAGCTTCATCGAAGGCTATGTGAATCCGGAAAATTCAAAAAAAGAAGGTTTGATACAGGCCGACACCGGGAGTGCAAACCATTTGAAATCTGTCAAAGCAACAATGGAAACATCCGGAAATTGACAGCAGCCAACTAGAGTTTTTCCTAATAATGGGTGTAGCAAAACTGTCTCTTCCCGACGTGCAATACTTTACATTTTATTTTTTAACATTGAAACAGTTAATTTTATCAAAAAAATATAAGAGAGAAAAAAGTTTCTAAATGAATCGGCTTAACCTAATTTATTTTTTCTGCGTCGTTAACGAAGTTTTTTAAAAGTACAGTTAAAAAAACTGAAAGGGGTAGTTTATTTCAACCCTCTCCAATTATTTTCAAAAAATGAAAAAATATGTCACAAGTGTCTTTTGATGATGGTGACATTTCCACAAAATTTTACCATTACCACGCTTTTCATTTCCCAGAAAACCAATAAAAACACTCTTTTTTCAACCATCTTTGCAACGCGATATCTCCCAAATGGTTGACTTATGACCCAACGTCTACATAACAAACTACCTTTTATTTTCAACAAGGAATCACCCCCTGAAATGTTTCGCCTTTGTTTTGAAAACCCTGTATAATAATTATTCAACTGCTTTAGAGAAATTAATAGTATCAATAAACAAATAGCGTGAGTTTTTATAGTGAGTTATTATAACTCACGCTGGGCTTCTACAATGATAATTCGGTTTGTAAATAGTGTACGCAGTAAATTCTTGGAAATTTTTAAGCCGATAAATACGTTCCATTAGTGTAAAATGGAAAGAATTTTTAACAAGTGGAAAGGAATGAATTATTAAAAGATTTTAAAATTATTAAATTGCTAACGCCTCTCAGTAGGGGGAACTGTCAATTATTATCATTGAGGGGACTAATGTCATTTGATATTTTAATAAAATAATTTTGACGTTTTTAAATCAATTTTCTTTCTCGATACTTGTATCTTAGTATTTATTGTTATAGCCGTAGATAAAGTATAGTATTCAACTTGCGGTAATGGCCATAACTCACTTGATGAAACTTCATCTGCGTGAGTTATGACCTGCATTATCGCTCGTTAAATAATATACTATTGATTTAAAAACGCTGAGGCGTGCTTTAAATAAGACAGAGGTATTACTTTTATTTAATTTTTTTGTCTTACCCTACTCTATATGAATTGTTTTGCAAAAAATGTACTCGCTAAAATTTTATAGAAATATTTTATTACTTTACGCCAACTTAACGTAAAAATTAATTGAAAAATAAGTTTAAAATGAGTTGGAAATGCGAAACTAAGTTATTTAGAACAA
The DNA here is from genome assembly GCA_037114965.1 of Monochamus alternatus. NCBI lineage: Eukaryota > Metazoa > Arthropoda > Insecta > Coleoptera > Cerambycidae > Monochamus > Monochamus alternatus. Next base: position 51,143,656 of record CM073427.1, on the reverse strand, counting down.
ACAGTGCCTCAGTAAAAATAATCCTCACTATGCGGCAAGAGAACACTATTACGGGTCTAGTTACGGAAAACGTTAGTTGCACTATTCATGTTAACGTTAATTAAATGAAACACTACAGTTGAAAGGAAGCATAGTCCTTTGGCAATGTCCGCTTGCGGAAAGTGTTCTAACTCAGAAATTACCATGTCCATCACACAACATTATTATTTGGCCGGGACTTTTGCAACTTCCTTCGTAACAAAGCCCTCTTAGGGAATAATTAGTTGCTACAAGTTGATGGATTGGTCATCTTTGGATTGAAAACAGAAGGTCAGACTCTGGCTAGAGGAAGTTATTTAATCTGCAAACTACGTAGGACGTGTGAAATATTCAAATGCTAGCTGCTAATATTTCATTAATAGTGGGAGGCATACAACAAAACTGTTTAAATAAATATTTGATAGTGGCGATGAAATTAGAGTAATTCATAGATATATTAAAACAGTTATTGAAAAGTGATTTCATGTTGAATGTGATAGCATTTCTGTCCCTAGCACCTTGAGAGAGAAAGATATAGTTAAGTTGAAAATAATGAGAGTAATTGATATAGCTTTTCTCATTAACATGGCGTTTTCAAGCGCAGGGTGTTAAAGTTGTTACTCTGAAAATGGTCTTAACTATCTTGAAGTATAGCAAGTTATAGAGATAAAGATATCAAAATTGATACACGAAGTAATATCAACTGTGTTTTAAGAAAAACATAAAAACCGTTTTATTCCTAATAGCAGTGACGTAGATGCGAGTAGTTTGACGAAAAAATATGTTACATGTGAAAATTCCTTAAAAATATGCTAACGGTTATGTAAACACCAAAGGGTAAAACAAAAATAAGTTCTCTGCTCACATAAAACGTTAAGTTCACTATAATTTGACAAAACAAATTTTAATTGTTTAAATATATCAAGCTTAATGCTTAATATTTTTTAGATAAGTCTTGTATGAAATCTGATAATTTCAATAGATGTAACTGCCTATAAGAACGTAAATTGAAAAATGTTCAGTGTCTTTAAATAATGCTAATAATTTTTTAGATAACCAAATTATTAAACAATATATATATTGTGATAAAACAGAAATTACAAAAGAATTAAATACTATGAAATTCATTTTAAGCCACAATAATAGAGAATTATTATCGAAATGTTAATATTATTGATGTAAAATATAGATAAATTATTATCATTGAAATTATCTTAAATAAAAATATCGAAAAATGCCTATTATTACAATAAAATAACAAAATTTTACAAATTTTATTAAATTCAATTTAAAATTTTATCTATCAAATTTGGACATGACGATACAAAAACATACAGTACACAAAGAAAATGAATTCAAAACCCAGACATTGAAAGCTTAAAGAACAAAGATTTAGCATATATGCATATCGCAAGACGAAACCAACAGTCAAATAAAATATTAGTTAAATAAAATGAAAATTCCAATTTTGAACACAATAACAATTAGAAATGTCAAATGTAAAGATGGCTATTCAATGAAATTTCAGCATCTCTGACAGGACTCTAAAAAAGAAACAAATTAAAGAATATTTCAATATATAATTAGTAAAAAAAATGTTATGTAGTTGTAAAAATAGTTATAAGAATACAAAAGACAATTAGTGTCGTGAATAGTGCTTCAACAAGAATAATAAAAAATGAAAATGTTACATGTGTATTGACACTAATAATAATCTAAAAGGTTACCTAGAAACAATAATTTATTGATTAGTTACGAAGAAAACTGTGAAACGAGAAGAGGTGTGAATTTTGTAGAGCTGAAAATTTCAATTTTTTATAGTTAAAATTTAATTAAAATTTATTAACTCATACTTACCAGTTTCGTAGTATAATTAAAAACTCAAAGTAACTCAAGACAACATCTACCAATTCAACCACATTCAAGAAATTAAGTGGAAATCATCTCCATAACCAGACCAGACCAGACCTGGGGGTTTGCAAAAGGTGGAAGAAATCCATCTTTAGAAGGAATTAACCTCCAAATACACACCAAGAAATCAACAAGAATAAAAGTCCAGAATTCAACAGAATATCCAGTCCAGAGGATCAACAGTATCCAGAGAACACAACATCATCCAGAGAGGAGAAATTCCAGACATTAACATAAGAAATATCATCCACAAAAAAAAGTAAGAAATATATGTAACGTATACGTACAACGATATCTAGCTAGATGGAATACAAATTGATCAATAACAATAAACTTCTAAACGATAAATAACAATATACAACAGTCAATTACTTACCTTATATTAGATTGCAATCACTTTAAAAGCTTGAACTTATAAATTCAGTCATTAAATGTTGTAAGAGACAAATAGAAAGTAAAGACGTAAAAATTCAGAACCTAAATCTAAATAGAATTAGACAAGTTACATTGCACTCGTGTGTATTTCTAGTTGCATACGAGCAGTAAGTAGATTCATATAAATTTTAAACACAAGAAAAATACACGAGGCAATATACATGAAAAATCAAATTTGTTAAACTGTAAAATATATTCTTTAATATTCATAGTGTTGAATGCTTTCGAGTTTAATAGAGGAATTATCATTTTGTTGTTTTAATAAAAGTTAATGTACTATCCTTTAAAACAATTGTTTTTGTTTGTATGTACTGAGTGGTTAAAGATATTTGAACATTTAAAAATAAAAAAAGGTGTTAGCTACTCTGTTAGAATCCAGAAAAATGAGATAAAACATAGCCAGGGTATAGCAAAGTACAGGTAAAAAATTTATTAGCAAAATAAAATCATAAATTAAAATTATAAAACTAAATTATATTTATTCACTTATATATCTCACATACAACATATGACATAAATACAATCTACACTAATAAAAAAAATAAATTAAACAAAACAAAATAAATAAAACATTGGCGCCCAATTAAAAATTTTATATACATAACAAAAATCAAATCACATGTCACACATATCATCACAAACACATACACATTAACAAATCACAATAATATATATATATATATATACAAGGTGTAACAGTAGTAAGTATTCAAAACTTGTGTGCTTGTAAAACAAGTCGAAAAATTGCGAAAACCTTAGTAAAACTTTTGTCAGTGGCGGCTTCTAAGGGAGATACACTCTTTTAAAGGGGTGACCTCGGAAACAGTTTTTAAAGCGTAATATCAAAACGGTTCAACATTAAGTCACAAAATTTTGCTGAGATATTAACATTGACGTGCTTAATAAGTCTCATAAAATACATTTCAAAATTTTCTACAGGGGCGTGAGAAAATGCAAGGCTCTGGGGGATATTCATATCTTTTTTCTGACTCGAAAATATTGAAATTTGAAGTATTTAACATAAAAAAGGTACTCTTGTTAAATTTCAATAGAATGTACCGTTTTTTAGTAAAATCGATTTCAATCATTCCTAACGTGCCCCGCATTCAACATCCATTACATAGCCAAATAAATTAATTGAAGTGTGTCATGGAGAAAACAACTAGTCCGACAGTTAATAGATGTGTATTTTTAATACTCTTAAGAGTAACAAATAAAAACAATAGTGCAAATAAAAATACGGTAATATAAATAACATATGAGATTAGCTATTTATTAAACTATTGTAAACGGTTAAAATTTTTTCGTAACATTTACAGTAGGTAATTTGACAAACTAAATATTCTAATTTGTTCAGCAGAAAATGTGCCTCAGTCAAGAAGACAGACTAGATTCATCTTTCAAAATAACCGCCATTTGCCCTAATGCACGCACGTAATCTGTTTTCCAAAGAAAATAAGTTCCGGTATAGTTTGTGCTCCTCATTGAGTTCATTAAATGCATTTTCTATACGTTCACGCAATTGTTCTTCACTGTCAACAGCTTGGAAATACACCTTTTTTTTCATTTGACCCCACACGTTGAAATCCATTGGATTGAGGTCTAGTGATCGTAGAGGCCAGTTTAAGGCAGCATCATTTCCTCGGCCAATCCAGCGATTTGGGAAGTGCTTGTTTAACCACTGTCGACATTGACGGTTGAAATGAGGAGGGGCACCATCATGCATGTACCATAAGGAACCCCTTCTCGCCAAAGAAATATCTTCTAAAAAGTCATACAATCTGGTGGACAAAAATTTTTGGTACATTGCTCCTGTTAAATTTCCAGGCATGATGTGATATCCAAACAGATTGTTTCATAATGTGGCAGCCCAAACATTTATTTTAAATGAATGCTGATAATGGGTTACCTTCCGAGCATTAGGATTTTCTTCGGCCCACATATGTTCGTTGTGCATATTAAAAACCCCGCTTCTGGTAAAAGTAGCTTCGTCGCTAAAAATAATATTCGACAGAAACATTGGATCTTTAACTTGCCCGTCCAAAAGCAGCTGACAAAATTGTCTGCGCATGGGCCTGTCTTGTGGTAAAATGTCCTGCGCCTATCTATAATGATAAGGATACAATTGTTGTTCTTTCAATATCCGCCATACTGTCATATTAGACATGTTATTTTGTACTGCTAGTCGTCTTGTACTAAGTGTGGCGTTAGCTTCAACTAAATTTAAAATATTTTCTTCATTCAGGACATTTCTCACTATTCTACGTCTGCCTCTCTCAAAATTGTTTCTTTTTAAAGTACCTCGTTCTCGCAAACGTCTTTCGGTGCATAGAAATGTTTTATAATTGGGTACATTTCTGTTGTGGAATTTTATACCATATCGGTGTGCGGCTGCTCTTGCGCTCCCATGACACTCGCCTAACGTCAAAAGCATATCTACATACTCAGAATATGTACACTGTTGCATTATTAAATAATTTTTAACTATTTTCACTATGATACAGCACTATGTAGATTCAAATAACACAAATTTTAAAATAAAAATATTTGACATTTCTGTCAACTGTCAGACTAGTTGTTTTTTCCTTGGCACACTGCAATTAATTTATTTGGCTATGTAAGGGATGTTGAATGTGGGGCACGTTAGGAATGATTGAAATCGATTTTACTGAAAAACGGTACATTTTATTGAAATTCAACAAGAGTACCTTTTTTATGTTAAATATCTCCGAGGTCACCCCTTTAAAAGAGTGTATCTCCCTTAGGAGCCGCCACTGACAAAAGTTTTACTAAGGTTTTTGCAATTTTTCGAATATATATATATATATATATATATATATATATATATATATATATATATATATATATATATATATATGTAATTACTATAAAACGTTTAAAATTAGTCACTAGCTGTTCTAGAATAACATAACCTAAAATACTGCATTGCCAGTTGCATACTCTCCAAATTTCAAAGAACATGCGAGGCTTAGTTTGCTATGTTCTAAGGGTCTAAGAAACATTTTTACAAAACGCTGTAAACATCTTGAGATGTTATAATTTATAATATTACTAATTATTTTATGCAAACATCTTCGATTACTGTTAATATTGGTGCTATTGTTATTAACAGAATTTGATTCCAGAACAACACAAAAAGTGTAGTGCACCTAGCACTAGTTGTCTAGAGATGGCGTCTGCAGATGTTAAAAAATATTGCATACGGTTGCGGTACTCGGATTAGTTTGAAAATAATTTTTCAGTACTTCTCGCTTCTCGCAAATTTAATTTTTCGCATATCTTTTGTGTATTTACAAACATGTCATATTCAAATGCCTAGATGACGGGTAAGGTGCTAATTACGGAAGTATGACAAGTGCATAATAGCTTTGTTTTTGCAGCAGTTGGGAACAGTTTGAAACTGTCAGAAATATTTGATCAGTTAAGTTGACTGCTGCAAAAACAAACCTATTATCGTGTGGCAGCGTAATACCAAACACAAAATATTATGCTGAATACTTTTTGAACCACATTGAAAAACTATTATAATGCCTTGGCGGTAAACGTGTGACAGTGTTTTTATGTATTTGTGTAGATTTGCGTGTATTATTTTTATCTTTTGTGGTTTTTGCCGACGTAAGTAATCGACCTGGTCATGACTGCCGGATCAAGTAAGTACTTTTCTTTAAAAAAAAAGAAAAAAAACGGTCGAAGGAAGGAGAGGTCCACAGCAGGTTCAATAATCTTTGCAATGGCAGGTTTTAACAAGTAAGAAAACAGAAAATAATACAACATTCTTAAAATCTCACCAAATATCAATCCTGGAAATAAATATTAGTAAGGTAGGTCTGCCTCCCTGTCGTGTTTCTCATTAAATAATAATCTACATTTTGTAAATATTTTTTTTTCTTTCAAAGTGGCGTAAACTGATACATGTGGTCACTCTGTGTGACACCTTTGACTTTGGCAGAATATACCTAACCTCGTGGCTGACTGAAGGTCAGTGACGGCGGCAAATGAGGATTTAAAATTTGAAAACAAAACTTTTTCGTTTTATAAACAAGTTTGGAAATATTTTGATAGATGATTCCGTTAATTCTTATTTTTCCCTATGCCCTCTTAAAATATTTGTACGAAGTCATCGTTAACTCTGTATATGTGTAACCCCATTCCAGAATTTAGGGGAAGCTGCTACTATTTCATTTTTGATTTAGCACATGTCGTTTGAATCTTTTTATTCTTTGTGATCATAGAAATCATTCCTTAAAAGACGATATGGATTTCATGCTTCTTTATAAAAAAAAATAGGTAATCAATTTAATTTTCTATAACCATCACTGGTAACAATATAATTTTACGCTTCAGTAAACAGGATTCAAAAGGCATTTCTAACAATAGTAAGATTATCTTGTCTGTTTTCTGTCTGGCCTGTAGTCTCCTCTTTGTAATTATTATCAACGCCCTTAACTTGTATTATTGTTTAACAAAGTCATTTACTCCGTTTTCGCTTTCATTCCTCATTGTCGCTTGCTGAATTAAATTGTTTTTATCGCGATAATTAAAAATAACTTTTTCATTTCACTTGTTATTCCTTCACACTTTCAAATGTTAAAATAGTTTATCACTGCCAACGCAAAAAAATATCTTTTTTATGTTGCGTTTCCTTTGGTACCACTTACTTGCCAGATTTTCGGGTTAATTTTTCGGTTTAGTTGTAAATTGGAGTTCGAAACGTTACTATTGTGTCAAAATCAAATTATTTACTGAATCGCCATGCTATTGTCGGAAAGGCAACGCATCGAAATCTTGATATTGTTTGGATGTGGAGACAAAATAAGAAGTCACGCTGAAGTGCGCGATTTATTTAATGCGAAATATCCCGAAAATCAAATCTGGCAAGGGACAATTAATAAAAAATTTCACAAATTTGAGGAACACGGTACAGTACAAACTTTGCCAAAAACTGGACGGACACGTGCTTTGCATGAAGAAAAGAAATTAGGATTGCACTAGAACTTGTTGAAAATCCTCATGCTTCAACTGTTTCATTGGCCCGCAATCTCGATTTTTCTCTAACTACAATTCAAATGTTTTTAAAACAAGAGAAATCGATCCCTATAAGGTATGTCTTGCCCAAGAGCTTTTGTAAGACGATTATGATAGACGATTACAATTTTGTGAGGAAATGATGAGACGGTGTGTGGTGTGACGACAATAATGGTTTAAGTAAGAAAATCTTACTGCCGCACGCTACCTAGATTTCCTAACATTTGACTTGATACCTGCTCTAGCTGTGATTTTTCATCATAAAATTGATCCAGATATACCTAATGAAAGAATTTGGTTCCAACAAGATGGCGCTCCCCCACATTTTTCCAAATCGTTGGATTGGTAGACGAGATACAGTTAAATGGCCGCCAAGACCCCCCGACTTAACGCTCCTGGATTATTTTCTTGGGGGAAGAAGAAAGAGTCTACCAGAACAGACCGGATAATATTGAGAATTTAAAGAACAAGATTAGGGCGGAGATGCGTAATTTACCAGCTGAAGTCATTCAGAATGCTGTGGACAGCTTTTACTATCGTCTTGGAGAATGCCAAATAGTGAATGGAGCACATTTTCAGTATTTGCGGCATTGAGTTTACTTTTGTAAATTATCTAGTTGCTTCAATTTCTAAATGAAGTCTTACTCTACAAGCTGTTAACTGTCATTTTGTATATTTTATTGAACTAATAGGTTTTTCCTCTGTCCTTGCTACTATCTAATAATAATAATATTGCGATCACCATATTCCAAGTCACCGGTGTGCTATGATTTTTTATTTGCAATCATTTTTAAAAAAAATCATAGCGATATTTTATCGCAAATCTGACAACGTAGCTTCGCTCCAAATACCTCAAAACCTTAAAAGCCCAAATTTTATAAAATTATCTTCATTTGTAACTTTTCTGCAAAACATTGAAAGTGATGAAATAGGAAAAAATTCTTGGGTTTGATCATGTAGGCGGCTATGAAGAAACAAAAAATAGTTATTGACATACGTCAACAGTAACATTGTCAGACTTTGAAACATTTCTCGCTATAGGGCATCTGCACGTGACGTCACGATTTTCAAGGTCGTTGTTTGGAGGATAAACAAAAGTATAACCTTATATTTATTCCAATTTATTATTAAATATTTGAGTGTTATTTGTATTATAAAATGCCTAATTATTGTATGTAACTGTGGTAGTAATTCTGCAAGGGACAATGTTAGTTTCTTCAGAATTCGTTCTGAATTCGACAGACATAAACAATTTAACCAGTTAGCATCTGAGAGGCAAAAGGCTTGGATGAATAGTTTAAAAAGAGCTGACCTTACAGAGTCCAAAATTAAATTTGGAAGAATATGTTCAAAACATAAAAGAGCAAAAATTATACATTTAATATACTATAGGGAAACCTGCAAAATAATCCGGATTGGATCCCCACTGTGAATATGAGTTATACATCCGGTATTTCATCAAAAGAATCAAGAAAAGATAGATATGAGGCGAAAATTATTAAATGGAGAAAAAGAGGTTTGAAAAAATAAATCATATCAATTTTCCGTGGCTGTGCAAACGCCACAGCAGCATATGTATTGATTGTATTTAGTGGCAACCTATTTCAGGACTAAATTCTTATTTATTCTTATTCTGTGGATACGTACTTTTGGAAAACTTTGTTTAAAACTGGCACATATTTCTGCTATTTACGAATTCAAATGTTTTCAGTAATATTTTTTTTGTGAAAAGTCAATATTTTATATAAAATCTTGTAGAATGAATACCATATCGGAGTACCATTTTTCAGTTATAAATAAATATTTCTTTTGTAGGTAATTTAAATTATTTGAAATGAAACTGTTTTAGCATGTTGTATATGCATACCTATATACATAATATGCGTACATTTTCGGTGAGAAAAATTACTTTCTAAGCCTTTAATATGCTTTAAGGGTGCCGTATTCTTGAAATAATGTTTTGTACAAATACAAGTAATTTAAGAACTGAATAATATAGAATTTAGCAAATAACAAGAATGTAATCTCATGCCACCTGCGAATATTTAAATGTACCGAAGTAAAATCAATACATAACGTCAGAAAACGATCTATCCAGCAAATTTTTAGGTACCAACTGAAATCCTTCAAAATACATATTTTTTAAAATATATGTAAGTATTGTTATAACATAAACTTACATAGTTCTGCATATAAGATTGTTCAATGTGGGGTTAGAATAGCGAAATAATGTGTATCATACAAATGCTTTTTAAAAGTTATTATATTATTTGAGGAGAGTTTAAACAGTAAAAGTGGATAAATAAAGCATCAGTAATTTTATTTTTGATATTACTTTTGCTCTACTTGTTTTATTTTTTGAGATTTCAGTACCTAAAAAACCACAAATTTGATGTATGTGTATAAGCACTTTTATTATATAACAAATAATTTACAGTATTTGGATATAAAGTTTTAGGAAAATCTTCTTCATTATCAGATTGAATGTGTATGGATCTATTCCAATTTCACTTATTTTATGTCTATATCTATCAGCACCTATCAGCACTTTCAGCATCTATGACTTTCAGTGTATAATAATATATTCACTATACATGATTATATAAATGAAGGAATATTGTAGCCACAAAAAAACGAAAAATAATAACAACAATAAACTATAACCAGAACAAAACCACTTAAGATAACGTGAAAACATATAATAAATAAATAGTAATAAATACATTTGAGGTTATTATCGCTGTTTGTTTATCCTCCAAGCCAGTAGCCACGCCTACTTTGATCACGTGCCGCAGATGCTCTATTGAGTTTGAATATCATTTTTGGTAATAGTTTTTTTAAAATGGAATTAACTAATAATGAAGAGATTGCAATTATTCGTTTAATTGGCAGAAAACATAGTAGTTCTAGAGAAGTGGCGCGATTGTTCAATGAAGAAAGTCCGAATCGACAAATATCGATTTGGTCAGTACCAAGGACAAATAGGATATTTGATGAAACAATTAGTTACAACAGATCGTTGCTACTTTTGGCAGGTAGTGTTTCATCAGTCAATAAAAGAAGTGAATATTACCAAAAATGATGTTCAAAACTCAATATGAGGAAATATTAAAAAATCTGAATATGTTACTACTGGCGTCTGTCTACTTTTTTTTTTGTTTTTGTATAGCCACCTACATGACTCAACTAAAACATTTTTTTCCTATTTTAGTAACTGTTTTGCAGAAAGGTTAAGCGAAGATAATTTTACATAATTTGGATTTTTAAGGTTTTAAGGGATTTGGAGCAATGCTGAAAATTAAATTAACTACAAAAAATATACTACATAGCACGCCATTGACTTGGGATATGGTAAAAGTAAAATATTCCCTAAGTCCATGTAGAAGGCTATTACCTGCAAAAACAAATCAATCAAATCGCACAATCCAGTTAAATATTACAGGAGTTCCAGGTCAAATTTAAACACACTGTATATTTTTAGAGTTCTGGAAACTTCCTAGGTCCTTAAGAACGCATCTAGAACTAAGTCGAATATAGCCTGAGATGTTCTAGAAAACTTCAAAATAAATATAATTAACAAATTCACAAGGTAGGTGAGCTTTCGCAATATGTTAATACAAAGAAATAAAAAAATCTGAACGAGGAATTGAATTTGAAACATTTCAATTTATTTGGTAAAATTCTTAAGTGTTTTGAATCTAACCTTATTCGTACTCTGTCCACGCGAAATACTTAAAATTTAATTTGTTAATGGAAGAGTTATATTGAAATATTTATTTTTATGAATAATAAATCCCATTCCTTGGAACTTGGACCGAAAAATACACCAAACCTTACTGCCAACTTTGAAACGCCGGGTTTTATATTAATCTGATACTTGGTAATTTAGGGAAACCAGAGTGAACTAAACTGACGTCCTTTAAATCTTTCCTTTTCAATTACCAGGTCCCCGAAAAAATAAATTAAATTCTCGGGGGCTGCCTGAAAGTTTTTGCAAGTAACTTGAGTGTATTTCAGATAAACCTTCGTCATTCCCTTTTAAATGACAGACAACACTAGGCCTAAACAAAGACATCTCGATAGTCTAACTGGTTTAACGAAACCCAGTTTCCCGCAAATTCACTTCGGATAATTACTTTTAAAATAAAAGGGACTCAAGATTCAAGTTACAGACAACTGCACTGTTTTTTCTAATAACATAAACTCTCTGGTCTGAACTGATTTCTTTTTATTTTATAACGAAGTACTAAACATCCTGTATACAGGGTGGTCCGTAATAAAAGGGCCCTGAGTAACTGTTGAATGTGGACGTCAAAATATAAAGATTTAGCCAAACATGCCTTAACAAAATGTTACTAATTCCCACCTTACAACGAGTTAAAGTCTTATTGTAAATTTCAAATTTATTCTATAATTTGTTGATAGTGAGAAATTCGAATCCAAACTTCATTTTTCGACATCATGTAGAAAGCGCTAGTTACACACTTTGGCATAATTATTTTACATTGTAATATTTTTATATAACATCCCATATTTTAAAGGGTATAATTGTTTGATACAAATGACTTTCCGACCACTACTAATATTAATCCGGCTTTGTCTTGTGAAGCCGATACTAATTAAACTAAATAAAATGCATGTTTTTTTCTTATTTTATTTTTGAATTTGGAATCGGTGGCGGCTCGCCACTTTTAAACTGGCGAGGTAAGCAGGTTGTGACTGTTAATAACGAACTATGGAATTTTTGGAAACTTTTTTCTTAGTCATTACTTATAAGCAAATAAGAAAATTCAAATACAGGATTACTTGAATGTTAATTTACAGTTTAAAAAAATACAATGAGTAATTTTATTATGAAATTTTAATAAATCTCGCGGCAATTCTTGAATAATTAATAATATCATTAGCATATTCCTCTCATTTTCCTTTTATTCAGTCGTACTTAAGGCCATGGGCATTGCCATTTCACATTACATAGTTACAGTACACACATCTGAAACTTAACTAAAACGAATCAGATGCGACAATAAAAATTGAATTGCAGTACACTAAAATTTTAAATACAGGGTGGACCAGTTTTTTCGTGGCAAACTTTAAGAGTATGTACGTCGAAAAATAATCGTAGTTTGCTATACAAATAATAGTCCAAAATTGCTTCTTTACGAAAATACAGGGTGTTGAAGTTTATTCTGAAAAACAGAAAAATACATTTTTTTCTTGAACCGCTTGAGATAATTAAATGAAATTTGACAGGTGTCAATAGCAATGGTAAGTCTTCCATTGCTATTGACACCTGCAATTCTGCAATGCAAAAGTTTCTTTTACTGTTATCAGTGCCGCGAGTAGCGGATCGTCAGTGGTACAAAAAATTGTACGTTCCTGGTTTTTCTAGAAATGTTATTTTTGAATTTCTCGTTCAATTTGGTAGAAAAAAACTCTCTTGACTTTTTTTTGTACGATGCACCGTTTAATAAATACTAAATTACTTACTTTAAAACTTTTCAAATACCATATACACTTGCTGCAACCACCAGATAAACAAATTTACAAAGACTAGTTGGCGTCGGATTTCATGCCAACGTTTGACAAATCTTAAATAGATTTGTCTTCTGTGCAGTAGTATCAAAATGCCGTTTAGATTTTCAAATCAAGAAATAGCGGATATCCATTTTGTGTATGGATTTGCTAATGGAAACTCAAGGGCGACCGCCAGAGAATATAGAAGGAGATATCCACATCCTAGTCGTAATGTGTTCACAAGAATTCACCAGCAATTAATGGAGAATGGTTTAGGAAATTTACATGGAAATCGAAATAATGCCAACCCAAACCAACAGCAAAGAAGAATTTCTCGAGGGATATTAAGTTTGACAGAGATTCAACAACAAGTTCTCGTATAGTCTAAATCCAATGTACTTCGTACTCTCAGAAGGGAACACAGGCGTCCATTTCACCTACAACCTGTTCAAGGCTTACACCCAGGAGATGAAAAGAAAAGAATAACTTTGTCGGTGGGTCCTTCGCTTAGTCCAAGAAAATAGGGATTTTTTGAACAACATACTGTGGACGGACGAATCCTGCTTTACCCGTCGCGGTATAACTTCCATAACCAACATGTGTGGTCATATGAAAATCCTTACACCATTAGACCACGAAATTTCCAAGTTGAATTCAGCGTAAATGTTTGGATAGGGATTTACAACAATAATCTGTTTGGACCCTTATTTTTTACCTTGGCACTTAAACGCAGAAAACTTCTTACAGTTTTTAGAAATACCGAAAATTTTAAGACAGACTTCATTTTCTCAGCTTGACGGTTGTCCCGCTCATTTCGGCAGAAATGTTAGAAATTGGCTGAACAATAACTTTCCAGATAGATGAATTGGCAGAGGTGGTCCAGTTTCATGGCCACCACGGTTTCCGGATATTACCGTGTTAGACTTCTTTGTGTGGGATTTTTTAAAAGAGAAAGTTTATGCGACTCCTGTGAACACACAAGATGAACTTATTACTCGTATAAGAAATGATTGTAATGCAACAATACCACATCGAATTAATTTAAATAGATGTATTGTACGTAGGTGCGGGTTGTGCATTGAAAAAAATGGTTACCATTTTAAACAATTTTTATAACTGTTTTTGTTAATAATTTTAATTAGTTTAGTTTTTTGTATTCATTTTGACAATAATAATTCTTGATTTGAAAATCTAAACATTTTGATACTACTGCACAGAAGACAAGTAGTCTTCTTTAAGATCTTCAAATCTTTAAGATTTGTCAAACGTTGTCATGAAAACCGACGCCAACTAGTCGTTGTAAATTTGTTTATCTGGTGGTTGCAGCAAGTGTATGTATTTGAAAAGTTTTAAAGTAATTTAGTATTTATTAAACGGTGCATCGTACAAAAAAAGTCAAGAGAGTATTTTTCTACCAAACTGAACGAGGAATTCAAAAATATCATTAATTTTTAGAAAAACCAGGAACGTACCATTTATTTGTTGAAAAATAGCCACTGACGATCTGCTACTCGCGCCACTGGTGACAACAAAAGAAACTTTTGCATTGCAAAACTTAAGTCTTCCATCGCTATTGACACCTGTCAAATTTCATTTAATTATCTCAAGCGGTTTAAGAAAAAAAATATATTTTTATATTTTTCTATTTTTCAGAATAAACTTCAACACCCTGTATTTTCGTAACGAAGTAATTTTGGACTATTGTTTGTATAACAAACTACGGTTATTTTTCGACGTAGAACATACCCTTAAAGTTTGTCACGAAAAAGCTGGTCCACCCTGTATAATGTTACGTTTTCAGATTTTTATTATGAAGAGAATATATTGTAGATACAGATTTATGCTTTAATGATAACACTAACAGATTAATTTTACAATACAAACAATACATACAATACATGTGAACTATTAGACACCTTGACTGCCTCTCTTCTCTCTTGCTCAGATTCTAGAAGACACTCGACTTGTCTAGGCGAGACTTACGCACGCGCACTATCACTCGCTGCACAGGGGTGCAGAAAATTGTCCAAACATATATTAATAGCGGCAAAGGAACTACGAAACGACAGTATATGGCAAACTACATTTCTACATTAGGATTTTCATATATTTTTGTATCATGAACATATAAACTATGAGGTCATCAAAATCCGCCAAATATAACAGGAACAAAAGCGGAGCCCTTGTTCCTGAGCCTTGTGGAACCCCGGACTGTACTTGATGCGAAGAACAATGCTCTGATCCAACACAAACAGGGAATGTTCTATTGCACAAATAGTTACAAATCCATTAATTCAGCTCACTTCGAATTCTTAGATATACTTGCGGCAACAATTCAGACGACTTACGTCATACTAACAAATGAATAATTAATTATATTTTTATCAAAATATTTAAGAAACTGCAACTGAGGGTAATAAAACTGTAAACTATAGTCGCGTCAAGAATTCAGACGTCTTACGTCACGGCTGACGTTACACATTTGTTTTTATTGACAACGTAATTTTCGATATTTGGTCGCGTTAAAAACAATTATTGTTTGAAATTTAGTGCAATATATAATGCAAACTTTTAGTGTAGTATATAGTTTTATTACTATCAGTTGCAGTTTCTTAAATATTTTGATGAAAATATAATGAATTATTCATTTGTTCGTATGACGTAAGTCGTCTGAATTCTTGTCGCGAGTATAGTAAAGTTTTAAAAGAAGTCTATATTTGGGAACTTTGTCAAAAGGTTTGGAAAAATCCAAGTAAAGAACGTTCACAGGCTCTTCTCTATCAAAAGCAAGAGACCAATGGTTTAAATAGGGTATAATATAATTATTTCTACGACTTAAGACAAATAGACTTTAAACTTACTTGTCGGTAATTATCAGCAATTAAAGTAGCTACTATCAGAAAATCACCCGGGAGATATGAGATGGCAAGGGAAAATTTATATTTAATATATCTGCTAAAGAAGACGTACGGCGTTTGAGTACTGATGTTGAAAGACCATCGGATATTGGCACCAATTCCACACGGAGGTTATTGGGATGCTGCAGCACATTCTGATCAAAAGTTATAAACTTCAAAAAGTGATAACGCCTAAAAGTTGAAAATGCTGAAATAGTGCTCAGAGATTCATCCACAGTTAATAAACATTTTTTAAACGTAGTGGCTCAAACTACAGCACATTTTAAATCAGAGGCGCATAAGTCCCCTGCGGCATTACGAACCAGTGGAGTAGAAACTTTAGAAGAAATAAATTTTCTAATATATTTGAACATAGTTTTTTGACTCTTATGCATAAGACTAAGTTCTAAATTTTGTTTTGACAACTCAATTTATTTTTGCAACGCATTAAAGAAATTTCTATGAGTAGTAAAATCTTTTTGAGTTAAATTGCTTGAATTTTCTCCAGAATTTGCTTTTAGTTTTTCATTTAGCAGTAGTTGCTCTTGTAATTCGTGTCTTTTTTTTTAATTTTTGGTGATAGTTTTATATCTAGGACATATGTTTGTATTGGATTTTTGAGTTTCTGTCATCCAGATTGAGAATGTTTTGCCAATTTGTCCCCCGAGGTAAATTATTTAATTTAAAAAAGTCAATTTTTTAAATTAATTTTGTCTCATTCTTAGGAGTGCTATAAGTTAAAAGTTGTAATGTTGCTCCAATAACTATGTGGTTAGATATTCTCATAGGAGGTAGACAATGAACAAAAAAGAAAAGATTTATTATTGCTGTATAACATAGTTTCCCGACAGATATTGGGAAAATTAAAAATTATTAAAAATAAAAACATTCCGTGCAGAATTCTAATTTCACGTACTTAACCACGTAGGAGAGATTCTGAAATTAGATATAAATAAAATTCCTCAACTCCTTCAACGACCCAATACCGTTCCTCAATTCTAAAATTTAAAGAAATATCCTACTTTTAAGTATATCCTTGCTCGCCCACCCCTACGACCATCTGTTCTATTAGCTCTACATATCGTATACCCAGTAATATCAACAACACGGTTAGACATGTAGTGCTGTAGCCAATTTTGAGTGGTCAGAATAGCTTCTGAGTTCTCTTGATGCATGAAGGGGAGTAAGTAAGGAATAAATAAGGAAGAAATAGAAATAAAATACCTATAATAAATAAAGGGATAACAAAACAAGAGAAAAAAATGTTAATATTAGATAGTATTTGAAAATGCAGTCCACATTAAAATATACACAAATTATTTTCTGAACAAAATCCATTAAAATACTGAGCGACTAACATCAAAAGAGGGTGAAATTAGGGCCCTACATTTCAGTATAAGTTTTACTTTATTTTCATACTAGTTTCGGCTTCTTAAGCCATCTTTAGGAATATAGTCAAAGTTAGTTAAATATGAAGAAGGACACCAATAATTATTAAAGTCTAAACTTAAATTGTACATCAATCAAAATTCAAAATCTTTAATAATTAATAAAGTGCGCACATACTTATACATATTGTGACGTTCCCAAATGATTACCTACTCAAAATACTGATAGATTACCTTGATCGGATAAGTAGTACCAGCGGCTTGCCAGCTGCAGTGGAGACGGGCTGGGTAAAATAGAATTTAATTTGGAGCGCCACTTGGTTTACGCTGATACCACACACTATAGTTTAAACCAAGAAAACTAAGGTATAAGTGTTCTTTATTAGTTTTCGTTTTCTTTTTTTTTTAGGTAGGTAAGTCGTTAGTTGAAAATCAAATTAATTTATATATTCTAAATTATATTACTTTATTTGCCAAACATCTAATAGATCGTATAGAAAATTTATGCGCTAGACAATTCGGCCAATTGTTATACGATAAAAAAAAGGTAAGTATGTATAAGTACAAGTTCGGATAATTATTAAATAATAAATTTTAAATTGTAGTTTTTTTTACCGAACGTGTATACACGCGCAGTTCACATACAAGCGATAATATATAGAATAAATAGATATATGGATGTATATTTGGCAAATGACAATTAAAAAAAAGTGTGCCGAAGAACATTCGGCAAAGTACCACGTAGAGCGTGAGTATCACAAAAAAAAAAATGAATATATATATATATATATTACACACGTATATAGAAACCTCAAATCAGGTTACAACAGTATTGAAAATTGCATACGTATATAAAAAAAAAACATCTTTACCTTGTCAAATAGATGACTTAATCAAATCAGAACTTTAAAGGTAAAAGCGAAATATCAAAATGGCTTGTAGACTAATGAAATAAACTATAAGTGAGTATCAATAGGCTTAATTAATAATAATAAGCTAGATATTAATAAACTAGAGGTATCAATAAGCTAAAGGCTAAAAGTGATTCTACATTAAAAAAAAATATATATATATCTACTAATAACTAATCTAATTTCTAAAGATTATTTACCAATAATTAAAACTAAATATGAAGCAGTAATCGGTAAATTAAAGTATGCAAAATATTTGAAAAAAATATATAATAATTGCTTAAACATGCAAACTTAGCTGAAGATAGCAAGCAGAAGGTCTCAGACGGCAGCAAGCAAGCAAATAAACAAGCAGTAAGTCGAACTACCAGTGGACAGGGAAGCAACTGCGACCGGTGGACGTGAAGATTTTTTTTTTCGGTAAGTTCTATTCCAAGATTGTAAAAAAAAACCCTAAAAGTAGGTTACGTCGGATTAACACATGTTCTCAAAAGTACAAAAAAAATACTAAAATGATCTGATATTACGACGATAAAAAAATAATTTAGCAACGATCAAGTTAAGTAACAAAAAAAAATGGTTACATTCAATTAAAATACGAATAAAAAAATTGAGGTCCTAAATTGTGTCGACTAGTTTATATATCTACCATAACTTAAATTCTAGAAATTAAATTAAAAATCGATACTAATGTGAAAATTACACATATTTAAGAAATTACATGAGGCAATATTATAAATCAGCAGCAAAAAAAAATATATTCATACCTCACCACGTCTAGAGGGTTTTCTTCCAACGGCTTTTAGACTGACTTGCAGATGTATAAGGTGGCAGGTTAAAATAGTAGGTGATTTCCGTGGTGTGGAAAGGCGTTAATTCTCCCGCAGAAGCGGCCAGGAGGCTCCCAGAACTTGCAAATGCAGCTCCAAATAAAAATATACCAAAATCCAAATCGAAACTGGAACCACCAATTCTTGATAGCGGGCAAATTTTCCCTTATTCAAAAGGATGAGTATACCAGTATACTATTTAAATGCACCGCAACAAGTTTAAAAAAAAAATTGCCTTAGGAATCACCACGTGCACTTTCTAGAAGTTACCACCAGAAATTTTTATCAAAAAACTGCCAGAAGCCTCTAGCGAAATCGTTCCGCAAAAAAACTTATTCTAAGAAATATATTCTCAAAACGAGACACATAGTTCCACCTACTAGCGAGA
Source organism: Monochamus alternatus (assembly GCA_037114965.1). Taxonomy (NCBI): domain Eukaryota; kingdom Metazoa; phylum Arthropoda; class Insecta; order Coleoptera; family Cerambycidae; genus Monochamus; species Monochamus alternatus. The sequence continues at coordinate 51,124,315 of CM073427.1, read as the reverse complement.
ATCCGACTTAATAAAAGATTCACAGACAACTATACCAAGATCATTGGATTTAAATTGATAAGCAAATAAACACTTTCAATAGATGTATAAAGAGGGCGAAGAAAAATGACTTCGGAATAATTAACAATAGTGAATATTTACCTAAAAATTAATTAATTAGCGAGCTAACGACTAATCTAAGGTGAGTAAATACTAATTAATTCTAGGAGAACACTCAAAATTGACATACAATAAAATGAGGTAATTGTTGAGAATTAACGAAAATATAACCTAACAAGTTTGTGTTTTGTTTACAAATTCATTGTTTATTTCTTATTTTCCAGATGTCTAAACGGAGGGGAAAGAAAAGAAACGAATAAATTGAACAGGTACATATTTCTAAACTATACTAATGATTTCATTAATAAAATTCGGAGGTGCTAAAATAATAATTTTATTAATCTAAATTTTTATTTGTTTTAGATGCAGAAGACTTACGAAGATGAAGTTGTTGCTGAAGTAATGAGACTTGAAGTACACTAAGTATAGTCAGTTATATTGTACTAAATTTATTTATTTAATAAAGGTTGTAGTGCTCAAATTATTACATCACAATGTCCCCCTTACCAGAAGAAAATTTACCGCGGTGAATTTTCTTCCGCGCTAGCGGTAAGTTTGAGATCTTTGGCATTCCATACACCTGCTGGTTTTCCGTCTTTGTCCTCGAGCTCGTAAGTCCATGGTGAAAATTTCTTTTTCACAAAGAACGGACCGATGTAACGAGGCGCAAGTTTCTTTGTGAAATATTTTGATGCATCTGACAGGACAAAATTGCGTCTCCATACCGCTTGACGTGGGAAAAATTCATCAGGCCTCCTCCTAAGATTGTACGTTTTCTCAGATTTCCTTGCCGCTATATCTAGCCTTTTTCTAACATCTATAAAAAGTTTCTTAAGATCTTCCTGTCTCTCCGTATTTCCTGTTTCAACGACGTCTTCAGGTACGCCATCTAATTCTGTTCCACTGAGTACCATTCTCCTTCCAAAGTTAACAAAATAGGGTGTTTCTCCTTGGAGAAAAATGTATTACTTTTTAATTTTATGTACCACTGCGCATGTGCGCAATCGTGTAAAGGGCTACTGCCCAATCCCACTCTCAGTCAGTCAGTCTCTTTATGTTAGTGGATTTGACGAGTCGATGTTAAGTCACACCAACGCTTATAATAAAGTGATTAAACAAATTACAGTTTTTATTGAAATACAGTCCACTCCAAACATTGTCGCTATAAAGCCAAACATTTGGTCTTCGTGCCGCATTAAGAAACCTGGATTCCAGCAAAATAGTAGTGTTTTTATGTTGAATTGTGACGTCGCACCCCACCGATGCTTGTCTGAGGCAGCCCGCTACCCGCTGGCCCAACATTCCTTGGTAACGCTGTCTTTGTCCCACCGAATTGGCGGACGCTTTGTCTAGCCGAGGAATTCCATTCCATACTGCTGTCGCTGTTCAACCGCTTGTTCTCCCGCCCGTACCGTACGTAGCTTGTTTGATGTTCGAATGAGAAGGAGAGCTGTAGTGCTAAAGTAAGTCCTTGTTTGCCTTATTCCAAATTTGTACTTGTGTTGTGGTTTGAATATTCCGCTGCACTCTGCACTGAAACAAAATAAAATTAAAACAACATGGCTGTTGAATTAGCAACTCAAATTAAAAAAAGGGGTAGTATAAAGCATAAATTAACAAATTTCATAAAATTCGTAGAACCTTTGACAGTTGAATTTAATGAAAAATTAGCTATAGATGAAGATCAGTTTTATGAATTACAGCTTAAAGTTGAGCGAATGCCATCAATATTAAATGATTTCGATAGTATTCAAAATGAAATTGAAATGATTTGTGAAGAAAATTCTCTTCAAATGCATATTGATGAACGCGATGAATTTGTAAATAAATATGATAAATATGTAGCTATTGCTCATAAAATATTAAAAAAATGTGACTCAGATAAAAAGTCTACAGAATCGGAAGCTAGCTCAAAATTCCAAAAAGAAAGTTCATGCTTAAACGAGATGCAAACAGGTAGAAATATTAAACTTCCTGTAATAGAAATTCCCAAATTTAAAGGCTCGTACGATGATTTCTTATATTTCAAAGATACATTTGAAAGTTTGATACATAATAATGACTCGATAAATGATATTCACAAATTTCACTACCTTAAAGCTTCGCTGGAAGGTTCGCCGCTACAAATTATACATGCTTTAGAATTTACTGCAAAAAATTACCCTATTGCATGGGATCTTATATGTAATAGATATAATAATCCGCGAATTTTAATTCACAATCATATCAAGGCGCTTTTCAATTTGCCGATTCTTGTAAAGGAAAATTCCTACTCGCTACGTAATTTAATTGACAACATGTCAAAACATTTACGTGCTTTAGATTCCCTTGGTCAGCCAACGGAGCAATGGGACTCGCTTTTAATCTTTTTAATATCTACTAAATTAGATAAAAGTACTTCAAATGAATGGGAAAAATTTAAAGGTAAATTAGATGATTTGCCGGCTTTAAATGATCTAAAAACTTTTCTAAAAACTCAAGCAGATTTATTAGAAACGTTAGAAATAAATTTGAAAATTAGTAAGCCAAATTATAAAGAAATTTCACAAAAAAGTTATTTTACCGAAAATGTGTCAAAATTTAGTGGTAGTTGTAATTATTGCAAAAAACCTAACCACAAAATATACAAATGTACTGAGTTTGCTACGTTAGCATTAGACAAAAAATTAGAAAAAATTGCTGAAAGAAAATTATGTAAAAATTGTTTATGTAGTGGTCATGAAGCTGAAAATTGCAAATCAGCTGCATGTACAGTATGTAAAGAAAAGCACAATCGATTATTACATCCACCTAAATCTGAAAATGTAACACAGGGTGTTGTTTTAACGAATACTTCCAATTCATATGTTTTATTATCAACAGTAAAAGTTAAGGTCTTGGATATTTATGGAAATGAACATATGTGCAATGCAATATTAGATAGTGCTTCTCAGTCAAATTTTGTTTCGAAAAAGTTGATAGAAAAGTTAAGCTTACTTCAAAATTCATTTAAATTAACCGTTACTGGTATTAATAAAATGTCTGCTAATATAAATAAAAGGTCTAATCTTAAAATTAAATCTCAATATAACAATTACTCGTGTGATATATCGTGCTTAGTATTAGATAAAATTACAGATATGTTGCCTAGTATTGATATAGATATATCAAGTTGGAATATACCAGATAATTTACGCTTAGCTGATGACGAATTCAATATTCCTAAAGAAATTGATTTGCTTATAGGTGCTAGTCATTTTTGGTCACTAATAAAACCTGGAAAAATTGATCTTGGCAAAAACATGCCACATTTACAAAACACTGTATTCGGATATACAGTTGTTGGTCAAATACAAAATTTAAATCCAACATCTAATTGCTTTCTGATGATTGATGAAAATTTAGAATTAAACAATCTTTTGAAAAAATTTTGGTCTGTTGAGGAGTGTCCTGACACATATCAGATGTCTAAAGCTGATCAAGATTGCGAGAATTTATTCGTTAATAATTTTACAAAAAATGATGGACGTTTTGTTGTTAGAATTCCGTTCAAGGACGATCCAAATAAATTAGGTGATTCAAAATCATTAGCTGTTAAAAGATTTCTACAATTAGAAAATAAATTTGATAAAAACCATTCCTTAAAACATGACTACAATTGCTTTATGAGAGAATATTTAGATTTAGAACATATGGAGTTAGTTAAGAGTAATGACGAAGTCTTGTCTTATTTTTTACCGCATCACGCTGTATATCGCGAAGATAGTTTGACGTCTAAAATTCGAGTTGTGTTTAATGGTTCAGCTTCCTCTTCAAGTGGATATTCCCTGAATGATATACAATATACAGGGCCTGCAATACAAAATGATTTATTTAAGATTTTAATAAATTTTAGAAAATATGCATTTGCTGTTACAGCTGATATTGAGAAGATGTACAGACAAATTTTGATTCATCATGATGATCGTAAATTTCAACAGATAGTCTATAGATTTGACTCGTCTGAAGAGCTTAATACATATAATTTAAAAACAGTTACATATGGAACCGCAAGTGCACCGTATCTCGCTATTCGTTGTCTTAAACAACTATCATATGAAAATAATGATCAGTACTTAGATGCCGCAAATATAATTAGAGATTATTTCTATGTAGATGATTTAATTACTAGCTTTGATAATGAATCTGAAGCAATTCGTATTTGTCATGAAATCTCAGATATTTTAAATTCCGCTCACTTCCCATTACGCAAATGGAGATCAAACAATGCAAATATAGTCAATTCACTCACAAATTGTAATAATAATGCCACTAGTGTTCTCAGCTTTGGTGATAAAGTAATCAAAACATTAGGTATACAGTGGTGTAGTAATAATGATGAATTCTCTTTTAGCATATTACCTTATAAAAATGTGAGCACATGTACTAAAAGACATTTATTATCAGAAATTTCTAAGATTTTTGACCCATTAGGATTAATTAGTCCTTGCCTAATTATAGCAAAAATTATTATTCAAAAATTATGGCTCCTAAAAATAAATTGGGATGAAAAAATTCCTATTGAACTTGAAGACAAATGGTTACAATTTCGGGAAGAATTAATTAATTTAAATAATCTTGCTATTCCACGTCATGCTTTTTCTTCTAAATCAAAATTAATAGAATTACATGGATTTTGTGATAGTTCAACTCATGCTTATGGTGCATGTATCTATGTGCGAAGTACTGATTCATTAAATGTACCAAAAATTGCTCTTTTGTGTTCAAAAACCAAAGTTGCACCTCTTAAACCTACTACAATGCCGCGATTGGAATTAATGGCAGCATTAATGTTATCTAAATTATGTAAGGTAGCAAAAGATTCATTAAATTTAGAAGTTTCAACCTTTTTGTGGTCAGATTCCACAGTTGTTTTACACTGGATTCACACAGAACCTTATAAATTACAACCGTTCGTTGCTAACAGAGTTCATAAAATTCAAGAAATGTCGATTAGTTGTGAATGGAATTACGTAAATACCAAAGAAAATCCATCTGATTTATGTTCACGTGGTCTGTTTCCAAATGAAATAATAGATAATTCACTATGGTGGAAAGGTCCATCGTGGCTTTATTCATTTAACGCAGATAACCCAAATTACAAATTTAAACTTACCTTACTTAACGAATTACCAGAATGTAAAAAAGATAAAAATATATCTGTGTTCCATACTAAAATTGAAAAGGGTTTCAATATTTTTGATAAATTTTCGAGTTTCACAAAGTTACAACGAGTTATATCATACTGCTTAAGATTTAAGTTAAATACATGTTCAAACAAATCTTTAAAATTAATAGGTCCACCGTCAGTTGATGAATTAAATAAATCTTTATTGTGCTTAATTAAGCTATCACAAGCTGAATCATTTTCTAATGATATCAAACATATTCAACATGGTGATTTTAATAAATTAAGTAATCGACTTAGACATTTAACCCCATTTCTTGATGATGAAGGTGTCATCAGACTTCGTGGTAGAATAAAACATTCAAATTTAACATTTAATGCTAAACATCCAATTTTATTAGATGCTAATCATAACCTTACAAAATTAATATTTGAATATGAACATTGCAAGCTAATGCATGCAGGACCACAACTTTTATTGAATACCATACGTCAAAAATATTGGCCGATCAAAGGAATGTATTTAGCAAAAAAGGTTTTCAGAAGTTGCTTAACTTGTTATAAATTCAAACCTCAGACATGTAATAATTTGATGGGAAATCTTCCAGACAGAAGAGTTTCTTCTTTATCCCCATTTTCTGTAACAGGAATTGACTATGCTGGTCCCTTTTCGATTAAAGATCGCAAAGGGCGTGGTTACAAAATTACTAAATGCTATGTTTGCTTATTTGTATGTTTTTCCGTTAAAGCAGTACATATTGAGCTTGCGTCTGATTTAACCGCAGATAATTTTATTGCTTGCCTAAGAAGATTTAGTGCTAGACGCGGTTATCCAAATGAAATTTGGTCTGATAACGGAACTAACTTTCAAGGTTCATCACGTATTTTGAAGGAATTACATTCATTCTTAAAAAATAATGAGTCATACATTGTAGATTATTGTACAAAAAATAATATTAATTGGAAATTCATTCCTGCTAATTCCCCACACTTTGGTGGCTTATGGGAATCCAATATTAAAAATGTCAAAACTCACCTGATTAAAGTTATTGGAGAATCTATCCTCACATACGAAGAATTTTCAACTGTTTTAGTGCAGGTGGAGGGTATTTTAAATTCACGGCCGCTGCATCCTATGTCCTCTGATCCTTCAGATTTAAACCCAATCACTCCTGCACACTTCCTTATTGGAAAACCGTTAGTAATGGCTCCTGATCCTGATATACTGCATCTGAAAATAAATACACTATCCAGATATCAGCTACTCCAACAGTTGTATCAGAGCTTTTGGAAAAGATGGAGCAGAGATTATTTGTCTACCCTGCAACATCGTTATAAATGGAATAAACAAGAGAACGTTTTTCGTGTTGGAGCTATGGTTTTAATAAAAAATGACAACTTACCTCCTTCCAGATGGCTTCTTGGACGAATTGTGAGTGTTCATCCCGGTAGTGATGGTTTAGTTCGGGTTGTCAGTGTGAAAACCTCACGAGGTATCTTGAAGCGCTCAGTGGTGAAAGTGTGCGTTTTACCATTACCTGAAACAGAAAGTGTTTAATAAAATGTATCATTTTAACCAACCTTGTATTATACTATAGTACTTACCTGTAAAAAAATGTATTTTATGTTTATATTTTAGCAGATTGCTATTCTGTCTTGTTTAACATATTATTCTTTGTATTGAAAGACTTTTGTCCTTCAACCTGGGGGGCATGGAGAAAAATGTATTACTTTTTAATTTTATGTACCACTGCGCATGTGCGCAATCGTGTAAAGGGCTACTGCCCAATCCCACTCTCAGTCAGTCAGTCTCTTTATGTTAGTGGATTTGACGAGTCGATGTTAAGTCACACCAACGCTTATAATAAAGTGATTAAACAAATTACAGTTTTTATTGAAATACAGTCCACTCCAAACATTGTCGCTATAAAGCCAAACACTCCTGTAGAATCATGTTTAGCTGTTCTTAGAGCGCACCCTATTTTAGCAAGGTTAACATCCCACATTCTATGTTTATCGGTGACATAACTAGCCAACATCGTTTTAATAGTTCGGTTGACTCGTTCGGTTGGATTTGCTTGTGGATGGTAATTCGAATTATATCGGATTTTGCTACCGTATCTCTCTGCTAATGACTGAAATTGACGGGAGCGATACTGCGGTCCATTGTCACATATAATAATACGGGGAACTCCGTAAACCAGAAATACTCCTTCCTCTATTACTCTACAGACGGTCTCAGTGTTAGATGTTCTCAATGGAAACAAAAGTGAGTACTTAGAAAAATAGTCCGTGATCACACAAATATATTGATGTCCTTTCATAGATCGAGGTAATGGACCCATCAAGTCGGTAGATATCATTTCCCATGGTTTAAATACTCTTGGTTGTTGAACCATCTGCCCAAGGGGACCTCGTTGATCAGGTTTGTGAGTTGCGCAAACCGTACAGTTTCTTATAAAGTGCGCCACGTCATACTTCATCTTAGGCCAGAAGAAACGTTCAGCAATGCGGGCGTAGGTCTTAGTTACTCCCATATGACCCGATGTTGGAGGTTCATGGAACTTGGCAATTATCCTCTTTCTAGATTCCTTAGGAACAGCTTCTTTCCACAGTTCCCTAGAGTCGTGTAGACTGACATAAGGCGACTTTACGTATTTAAAGAGGCGTCCATTTTGCAGTCTCCAGTTAGAAAATTTAGCTGGTTTCATCTGGACTTTCCTACACATCCCCTTATACCATTTATCTGAAATTTCGGAATTGATGATGATCTCATCGATGACTGGAACACTTCTACTCAGCATATCGGGAACTACTAAGTCTTTACCTTTACGATGAATTATTTTGCAGTCAAAGTTACTGAGCTTTAAACTCCAACGCGCTAACCTGCCAGTAGGATCCTTCAAGTTCTGAAGCCAAACCAGAGAATGGTGATCGGTGACCACTTGAAAAGGAACTCCTTCGAGATACGGTCTCAATTTTTCCACGGCCCAAAGAACTGCAAGACACTCTCTTTCTGTTGTTGAAAAATTTCTCTCCTGTTTGGTGAGAGATCGACTTAAGTAGCTTATCACTCTATCTCCGTCGGAATGTGGTTGCAAAAGAACAGCACCGATTCCATATGCTGAAGCATCCGTTTCGACTATGAAAGGCAATTCGTAATCAGGACAGCACAGTACTGGAGCAGAAAGTAAACAAGTCTTAATTTTTCTGAATGCTTCGTCACAAGCTGGTGTCCAATCAAACTTACGGGATTTCTTCAAAAGAGCGGTCAGCGGTGACACTATCGTCGCGAAATCTGGCACAAATCTACGGTACCATGAAAATGTTCCAAGCACACGTCTGACCTCCTTGACAGTTCTGGGAACTGGCAACTTCAGCATAGCTTCAACTTTTTGAGCATCCACATGGAGTCCATGTCGATCCACCACATATCCTAAGTATCGCATACTAGGCCGACAAAACTGACATTTTTCAAAGCTAACGGTAAGGTTCGCTTCTCTTAATCTTTTAAAAACTTCCTCCAAAACTTCCACATGTTTGTCAAAAGTTTGGGTAACTATCACTACATCGTCAAGATAAACAAATACAAAAGGTTCTAATTCGGGGCCCAATACGGAGTCTATTAAACGTTGCCAAGTTGCTGGACTATTGTGGAGGCCAAAAGGCATCCGCTTAAACTGAAACAAGCCACGACCAGGCACGGTAAAGGCTGTATACTGTCGCGAATTTTCCTCTACACTCACTTGCCAAAATGCACTTTTTATATCGAGCGTGGAAAGATAATGCGCCTCTCTTAATTTATCTAGAGTGTGCGAAATATATGGGAGAGGATATGAATCTCGTTCCGTCACCGCGTTTAATTTTCTATAGTCAACGCAGAAACGATAACCACCATCCTTCTTTTTCACAAGTAGAATAGGCGATGACCATGCACTAGTAGAGGGCTCTACTATGTCTTGCCGGAGCATTTCGTCGAGTTCGATGTTAATCTGTCGTTGTATAACAGGCGAAACTGGATAATAACGCTGTTTTATTGGTGTTGCGTTGGTTTTAATAACATGTTGTACCAGGCTTGTACATCCCAATTCATTTCCCATAAGAGCTATATTACGATCAACCAATTCCTTCAACAAACCTTCTTGTTTAGGGGTCAACACAGTTTCGTCCCTTAAATGATCTGTCATCTCCAGGAGATGAGGTTCCTTAGAAAAATACCATTCGTGATGTCTCAGGTCCGGTACAATGCCCATTTCCCTCCAGAAATTTGCTCCCAAAATTAATGTGTGGGGGAGATCCGGAACGACTAAAACCTTGATTAGCTTTACCCTGTCCCTAAGTGCAAACGGTACCTCACAGCTTCCTATGCTCCTACAAGTCTCTCCATTAGCCACCCTAATATCTGTTGGTTCTTCTAATACTGGCAACTTCAGATCCTTCAGTAGATTCCAACCTTGCTTGCCTAAAATTGTAACTGACGCACCACTATCCAATAATCCTAATAATGTCCTACCTAATACACTAATCTTCAAATAGGGACGTTCGTCACCTTCACATTGATCAAGAATGTAATCCAAAACAGGCCTAATTCGTCCGGTCGAAGTTTTCATGTCGACACTCTTAACTCGACCATTTAGGAGCGTCGATGGTCGTTTCCCTGGTTGTTGCAGTTAGGACAGTTACGTGTCGTATAACCCTCCTTTTTACATCTATAACAATGTAGTCTCCTTTTCTCTAAGCAACCAATTGCTTTGTGGCCGGGTTTGTTGCACCTGTAGCAGAGGAAAGTCGATTTAGAATTTGCGTTACCTCCACTATTACCAATCGTGTTGCAACCATCAGTCCGACTAGAACTAGCGACTCCTACATAAGCTAAATCTGGCTCGAGAGTACTGGTACGTCTTCTGTTGGGTTGTGAAAATGCTTCGACAGTTTCACGTCGAGCTTCTAACTTGCGTCCCAAGGTACGTAATTGCGTTATCGATGTAACGTCGACTAGACACAACTGCGTCTGATAAAATGGAGCAATGTTCCTCATGATAATTTTTAACTGGACATCCTCCGAAACCGAACAGGTGAGCCTACCAAACATAGCGGACATTACTGAAAGATATATGCCAATAGACTCGTCACTCCCTTGAGTACGAGATTTTATCTCCTCGAGTAGTTTCTCGTTATAGTCGTTGGGCTGAAATTCCTCTCTCAAAAGTTTTACTAATTCCTCCCAGTTGTTGGCTTCCTTGCGCACAGCTCTGTACCAGATTAAGGCTTTTTCTCTAAATAAATCAACAGCAGTGTCAAACAATTCATCTTTGTCGATATGTCTGGCAACTCGCAGTTCCTCTACTCTCTGTAGAAAAGCATTTAATGACATACCCTTCTTGTCACCTGTAAAGTGTAAATCCCACTTGGCTACCGGGGTAGATTTGACAACTCTTCTGCCAGCTCCAGTTGTACTTGCTCTAGAAACATTTTGAACCGCCTCACCGTCACTCTCATCGCTTGTTGAAGATCCATCTAGTTGTAGAATAGATATTTCAGCTGGAGTAATATTTTGTGTTTCATAGTGTCCTACTCTGCGATCAAGTTCTGCCATCAAGTCCAAAATTTTTGCAACGAATTCTGATTTAGTCTTTTGTTTTTCTTCATCACCATCCGAAACATTCATCTGTTCAACTCTGCCCAAAATATGGTTCAGCTTTGTCTCCCACTTTGCATATTGTCCACTAGCTTTACCTTCTCTAAAAGTAGAAATTCCGGCGGTAATATCTTGAAGTTTCTCATTTACCGCAGTCATATCATCAGAAAAACTGTAAGGATACGGAGGTCTCTTCACACTGACGCCTTCTTTTTCCATTTGAATAGCTCTAGCTAAAGATGATCGCATTCGTTCACGAGTTCCTGTACCAATGCCGCGTATAGTTGACTCATATATGAGCTCGTCTTGAGTTAGACGGTTTATCTTCATCGTCCTGGATACTGTCCTTACAGACATATTGAAATTCTAATATACAAAACGCTACCAAATATTGCCGTATATCAATAAAAAAATAATAATACAATAGAGTTATAAATAGTAACTAAGTCTACTAAATATCCTTTTTTTTATATTAAAACTCACAAATTCAAAAAAAAACCTTTTATGCCCCACGTTGGGCGCCAGAAATGTGACGTTCCCAAATGATTACCTACTCAAAATACTGATAGATTACCTTGATCGGATAAGTAGTACCAGCGGCTTGCCAGCTGCAGTGGAGACGGGCTGGGTAAAATAGAATTTAATTTGGAGCGCCACTTGGTTTACGCTGATACCACACACTATAGTTTAAACCAAGAAAACTAAGGTATAAGTGTTCTTTATTAGTTTTCGTTTTCTTTTTTTTTTAGGTAGGTAAGTCGTTAGTTGAAAATCAAATTAATTTATATATTCTAAATTATATTACTTTATTTGCCAAACATCTAATAGATCGTATAGAAAATTTATGCGCTAGACAATTCGGCCAATTGTTATACGATAAAAAAAAGGTAAGTATGTATAAGTACAAGTTCGGATAATTATTAAATAATAAATTTTAAATTGTAGTTTTTTTTACCGAACGTGTATACACGCGCAGTTCACATACAAGCGATAATATATAGAATAAATAGATATATGGATGTATATTTGGCAAATGACAATTAAAAAAAAGTGTGCCGAAGAACATTCGGCAAAGTACCACGTAGAGCGTGAGTATCACAAAAAAAAAATGAATATATATATATATATATATTACACACGTATATAGAAACCTCAAATCAGGTTACAACAGTATTAAAAATTGCATACGTATATAAAAAAAACATCTTTACCTTGTCAAATAGATGACTTAATCAAATCAGAACTTTAAAGGTAAAAGCGAAATATCAAAATGGCTTGTAGACTAATGAAATAAACTATAAGTGAGTATCAATAGGCTTAATTAATAATAATAAGCTAGATATTAATAAACTAGAGGTATCAATAAGCTAAAGGCTAAAAGTGATTCTACATTAAAAAAAATATATATATATCTACTAATAACTAATCTAATTTCTAAAGATTATTTACCAATAATTAAAACTAAATATGAAGCAGTAATCGGTAAATTAAAGTATGCAAAATATTTGAAAAAAATATATAATAATTGCTTAAACATGCAAACTTAGCTGAAGATAGCAAGCAGAAGGTCTCAGACGGCAGCAAGCAAGCAAATAAACAAGCAGTAAGTCGAACTACCAGTGGACAGGGAAGCAACTGCGACCGGTGGACGTGAAGATTTTTTTTTTCGGTAAGTTCTATTCCAAGATTGTAAAAAAAAACCCTAAAAGTAGGTTACGTCGGATTAACACATGTTCTCAAAAGTACAAAAAAAATACTAAAATGATCTGATATTACGACGATAAAAAAATAATTTAGCAACGATCAAGTTAAGTAACAAAAAAAAATGGTTACATTCAATTAAAATACGAATAAAAAAATTGAGGTCCTAAATTGTGTCGACTAGTTTATATATCTACCATAACTTAAATTCTAGAAATTAAATTAAAAATCGATACTAATGTGAAAATTACACATATTTAAGAAATTACATGAGGCAATATTATAAATCAGCAGCAAAAAAAAATATATTCATACCTCACCACGTCTAGAGGGTTTTCTTCCAACGGCTTTTAGACTGACTTGCAGATGTATAAGGTGGCAGGTTAAAATAGTAGGTGATTTCCGTGGTGTGGAAAGGCGTTAATTCTCCCGCAGAAGCGGCCAGGAGGCTCCCAGAACTTGCAAATGCAGCTCCAAATAAAAATATACCAAAATCCAAATCGAAACTGGAACCACCAATTCTTGATAGCGGGCAAATTTTCCCTTATTCAAAAGGATGAGTATACCAGTATACTATTTAAATGCACCGCAACAAGTTTAAAAAAAAAATTGCCTTAGGAATCACCACGTGCACTTTCTAGAAGTTACCACCAGAAATTTTTATCAAAAAACTGCCAGAAGCCTCTAGCGAAATCGTTCCGCAAAAAAACTTATTCTAAGAAATATATTCTCAAAACGAGACACATAGTTCCACCTACTAGCGAGAATCCGACTTAATAAAAGATTCACAGACAACTATACCAAGATCATTGGATTTAAATTGATAAGCAAATAAACACTTTCAATAGATGTATAAAGAGGGCGAAGAAAAATGACTTCGGAATAATTAACAATAGTGAATATTTACCTAAAAATTAATTAATTAGCGAGCTAACGACTAATCTAAGGTGAGTAAATACTAATTAATTCTAGGAGAACACTCAAAATTGACATACAATAAAATGAGGTAATTGTTGAGAATTAACGAAAATATAACCTAACAAGTTTGTGTTTTGTTTACAAATTCATTGTTTATTTCTTATTTTCCAGATGTCTAAACGGAGGGGAAAGAAAAGAAACGAATAAATTGAACAGGTACATATTTCTAAACTATACTAATGATTTCATTAATAAAATTCGGAGGTGCTAAAATAATAATTTTATTAATCTAAATTTTTATTTGTTTTAGATGCAGAAGACTTACGAAGATGAAGTTGTTGCTGAAGTAATGAGACTTGAAGTACACTAAGTATAGTCAGTTATATTGTACTAAATTTATTTATTTAATAAAGGTTGTAGTGCTCAAATTATTACATCACAATGTCCCCCTTACCAGAAGAAAATTTACCGCGGTGAATTTTCTTCCGCGCTAGCGGTAAGTTTGAGATCTTTGGCATTCCATACACCTGCTGGTTTTCCGTCTTTGTCCTCGAGCTCGTAAGTCCATGGTGAAAATTTCTTTTTCACAAAGAACGGACCGATGTAACGAGGCGCAAGTTTCTTTGTGAAATATTTTGATGCATCTGACAGGACAAAATTGCGTCTCCATACCGCTTGACGTGGGAAAAATTCATCAGGCCTCCTCCTAAGATTGTACGTTTTCTCAGATTTCCTTGCCGCTATATCTAGCCTTTTTCTAACATCTATAAAAAGTTTCTTAAGATCTTCCTGTCTCTCCGTATTTCCTGTTTCAACGACGTCTTCAGGTACGCCATCTAATTCTGTTCCACTGAGTACCATTCTCCTTCCAAAGTTAACAAAATAGGGTGTTTCTCCTTGGAGAAAAATGTATTACTTTTTAATTTTATGTACCACTGCGCATGTGCGCAATCGTGTAAAGGGCTACTGCCCAATCCCACTCTCAGTCAGTCAGTCTCTTTATGTTAGTGGATTTGACGAGTCGATGTTAAGTCACACCAACGCTTATAATAAAGTGATTAAACAAATTACAGTTTTTATTGAAATACAGTCCACTCCAAACATTGTCGCTATAAAGCCAAACATTTGGTCTTCGTGCCGCATTAAGAAACCTGGATTCCAGCAAAATAGTAGTGTTTTTATGTTGAATTGTGACGTCGCACCCCACCGATGCTTGTCTGAGGCAGCCCGCTACCCGCTGGCCCAACATTCCTTGGTAACGCTGTCTTTGTCCCACCGAATTGGCGGACGCTTTGTCTAGCCGAGGAATTCCATTCCATACTGCTGTCGCTGTTCAACCGCTTGTTCTCCCGCCCGTACCGTACGTAGCTTGTTTGATGTTCGAATGAGAAGGAGAGCTGTAGTGCTAAAGTAAGTCCTTGTTTGCCTTATTCCAAATTTGTACTTGTGTTGTGGTTTGAATATTCCGCTGCACTCTGCACTGAAACAAAATAAAATTAAAACAACATGGCTGTTGAATTAGCAACTCAAATTAAAAAAAGGGGTAGTATAAAGCATAAATTAACAAATTTCATAAAATTCGTAGAACCTTTGACAGTTGAATTTAATGAAAAATTAGCTATAGATGAAGATCAGTTTTATGAATTACAGCTTAAAGTTGAGCGAATGCCATCAATATTAAATGATTTCGATAGTATTCAAAATGAAATTGAAATGATTTGTGAAGAAAATTCTCTTCAAATGCATATTGATGAACGCGATGAATTTGTAAATAAATATGATAAATATGTAGCTATTGCTCATAAAATATTAAAAAAATGTGACTCAGATAAAAAGTCTACAGAATCGGAAGCTAGCTCAAAATTCCAAAAAGAAAGTTCATGCTTAAACGAGATGCAAACAGGTAGAAATATTAAACTTCCTGTAATAGAAATTCCCAAATTTAAAGGCTCGTACGATGATTTCTTATATTTCAAAGATACATTTGAAAGTTTGATACATAATAATGACTCGATAAATGATATTCACAAATTTCACTACCTTAAAGCTTCGCTGGAAGGTTCGCCGCTACAAATTATACATGCTTTAGAATTTACTGCAAAAAATTACCCTATTGCATGGGATCTTATATGTAATAGATATAATAATCCGCGAATTTTAATTCACAATCATATCAAGGCGCTTTTCAATTTGCCGATTCTTGTAAAGGAAAATTCCTACTCGCTACGTAATTTAATTGACAACATGTCAAAACATTTACGTGCTTTAGATTCCCTTGGTCAGCCAACGGAGCAATGGGACTCGCTTTTAATCTTTTTAATATCTACTAAATTAGATAAAAGTACTTCAAATGAATGGGAAAAATTTAAAGGTAAATTAGATGATTTGCCGGCTTTAAATGATCTAAAAACTTTTCTAAAAACTCAAGCAGATTTATTAGAAACGTTAGAAATAAATTTGAAAATTAGTAAGCCAAATTATAAAGAAATTTCACAAAAAAGTTATTTTACCGAAAATGTGTCAAAATTTAGTGGTAGTTGTAATTATTGCAAAAAACCTAACCACAAAATATACAAATGTACTGAGTTTGCTACGTTAGCATTAGACAAAAAATTAGAAAAAATTGCTGAAAGAAAATTATGTAAAAATTGTTTATGTAGTGGTCATGAAGCTGAAAATTGCAAATCAGCTGCATGTACAGTATGTAAAGAAAAGCACAATCGATTATTACATCCACCTAAATCTGAAAATGTAACACAGGGTGTTGTTTTAACGAATACTTCCAATTCATATGTTTTATTATCAACAGTAAAAGTTAAGGTCTTGGATATTTATGGAAATGAACATATGTGCAATGCAATATTAGATAGTGCTTCTCAGTCAAATTTTGTTTCGAAAAAGTTGATAGAAAAGTTAAGCTTACTTCAAAATTCATTTAAATTAACCGTTACTGGTATTAATAAAATGTCTGCTAATATAAATAAAAGGTCTAATCTTAAAATTAAATCTCAATATAACAATTACTCGTGTGATATATCGTGCTTAGTATTAGATAAAATTACAGATATGTTGCCTAGTATTGATATAGATATATCAAGTTGGAATATACCAGATAATTTACGCTTAGCTGATGACGAATTCAATATTCCTAAAGAAATTGATTTGCTTATAGGTGCTAGTCATTTTTGGTCACTAATAAAACCTGGAAAAATTGATCTTGGCAAAAACATGCCACATTTACAAAACACTGTATTCGGATATACAGTTGTTGGTCAAATACAAAATTTAAATCCAACATCTAATTGCTTTCTGATGATTGATGAAAATTTAGAATTAAACAATCTTTTGAAAAAATTTTGGTCTGTTGAGGAGTGTCCTGACACATATCAGATGTCTAAAGCTGATCAAGATTGCGAGAATTTATTCGTTAATAATTTTACAAAAAATGATGGACGTTTTGTTGTTAGAATTCCGTTCAAGGACGATCCAAATAAATTAGGTGATTCAAAATCATTAGCTGTTAAAAGATTTCTACAATTAGAAAATAAATTTGATAAAAACCATTCCTTAAAACATGACTACAATTGCTTTATGAGAGAATATTTAGATTTAGAACATATGGAGTTAGTTAAGAGTAATGACGAAGTCTTGTCTTATTTTTTACCGCATCACGCTGTATATCGCGAAGATAGTTTGACGTCTAAAATTCGAGTTGTGTTTAATGGTTCAGCTTCCTCTTCAAGTGGATATTCCCTGAATGATATACAATATACAGGGCCTGCAATACAAAATGATTTATTTAAGATTTTAATAAATTTTAGAAAATATGCATTTGCTGTTACAGCTGATATTGAGAAGATGTACAGACAAATTTTGATTCATCATGATGATCGTAAATTTCAACAGATAGTCTATAGATTTGACTCGTCTGAAGAGCTTAATACATATAATTTAAAAACAGTTACATATGGAACCGCAAGTGCACCGTATCTCGCTATTCGTTGTCTTAAACAACTATCATATGAAAATAATGATCAGTACTTAGATGCCGCAAATATAATTAGAGATTATTTCTATGTAGATGATTTAATTACTAGCTTTGATAATGAATCTGAAGCAATTCGTATTTGTCATGAAATCTCAGATATTTTAAATTCCGCTCACTTCCCATTACGCAAATGGAGATCAAACAATGCAAATATAGTCAATTCACTCACAAATTGTAATAATAATGCCACTAGTGTTCTCAGCTTTGGTGATAAAGTAATCAAAACATTAGGTATACAGTGGTGTAGTAATAATGATGAATTCTCTTTTAGCATATTACCTTATAAAAATGTGAGCACATGTACTAAAAGACATTTATTATCAGAAATTTCTAAGATTTTTGACCCATTAGGATTAATTAGTCCTTGCCTAATTATAGCAAAAATTATTATTCAAAAATTATGGCTCCTAAAAATAAATTGGGATGAAAAAATTCCTATTGAACTTGAAGACAAATGGTTACAATTTCGGGAAGAATTAATTAATTTAAATAATCTTGCTATTCCACGTCATGCTTTTTCTTCTAAATCAAAATTAATAGAATTACATGGATTTTGTGATAGTTCAACTCATGCTTATGGTGCATGTATCTATGTGCGAAGTACTGATTCATTAAATGTACCAAAAATTGCTCTTTTGTGTTCAAAAACCAAAGTTGCACCTCTTAAACCTACTACAATGCCGCGATTGGAATTAATGGCAGCATTAATGTTATCTAAATTATGTAAGGTAGCAAAAGATTCATTAAATTTAGAAGTTTCAACCTTTTTGTGGTCAGATTCCACAGTTGTTTTACACTGGATTCACACAGAACCTTATAAATTACAACCGTTCGTTGCTAACAGAGTTCATAAAATTCAAGAAATGTCGATTAGTTGTGAATGGAATTACGTAAATACCAAAGAAAATCCATCTGATTTATGTTCACGTGGTCTGTTTCCAAATGAAATAATAGATAATTCACTATGGTGGAAAGGTCCATCGTGGCTTTATTCATTTAACGCAGATAACCCAAATTACAAATTTAAACTTACCTTACTTAACGAATTACCAGAATGTAAAAAAGATAAAAATATATCTGTGTTCCATACTAAAATTGAAAAGGGTTTCAATATTTTTGATAAATTTTCGAGTTTCACAAAGTTACAACGAGTTATATCATACTGCTTAAGATTTAAGTTAAATACATGTTCAAACAAATCTTTAAAATTAATAGGTCCACCGTCAGTTGATGAATTAAATAAATCTTTATTGTGCTTAATTAAGCTATCACAAGCTGAATCATTTTCTAATGATATCAAACATATTCAACATGGTGATTTTAATAAATTAAGTAATCGACTTAGACATTTAACCCCATTTCTTGATGATGAAGGTGTCATCAGACTTCGTGGTAGAATAAAACATTCAAATTTAACATTTAATGCTAAACATCCAATTTTATTAGATGCTAATCATAACCTTACAAAATTAATATTTGAATATGAACATTGCAAGCTAATGCATGCAGGACCACAACTTTTATTGAATACCATACGTCAAAAATATTGGCCGATCAAAGGAATGTATTTAGCAAAAAAGGTTTTCAGAAGTTGCTTAACTTGTTATAAATTCAAACCTCAGACATGTAATAATTTGATGGGAAATCTTCCAGACAGAAGAGTTTCTTCTTTATCCCCATTTTCTGTAACAGGAATTGACTATGCTGGTCCCTTTTCGATTAAAGATCGCAAAGGGCGTGGTTACAAAATTACTAAATGCTATGTTTGCTTATTTGTATGTTTTTCCGTTAAAGCAGTACATATTGAGCTTGCGTCTGATTTAACCGCAGATAATTTTATTGCTTGCCTAAGAAGATTTAGTGCTAGACGCGGTTATCCAAATGAAATTTGGTCTGATAACGGAACTAACTTTCAAGGTTCATCACGTATTTTGAAGGAATTACATTCATTCTTAAAAAATAATGAGTCATACATTGTAGATTATTGTACAAAAAATAATATTAATTGGAAATTCATTCCTGCTAATTCCCCACACTTTGGTGGCTTATGGGAATCCAATATTAAAAATGTCAAAACTCACCTGATTAAAGTTATTGGAGAATCTATCCTCACATACGAAGAATTTTCAACTGTTTTAGTGCAGGTGGAGGGTATTTTAAATTCACGGCCGCTGCATCCTATGTCCTCTGATCCTTCAGATTTAAACCCAATCACTCCTGCACACTTCCTTATTGGAAAACCGTTAGTAATGGCTCCTGATCCTGATATACTGCATCTGAAAATAAATACACTATCCAGATATCAGCTACTCCAACAGTTGTATCAGAGCTTTTGGAAAAGATGGAGCAGAGATTATTTGTCTACCCTGCAACATCGTTATAAATGGAATAAACAAGAGAACGTTTTTCGTGTTGGAGCTATGGTTTTAATAAAAAATGACAACTTACCTCCTTCCAGATGGCTTCTTGGACGAATTGTGAGTGTTCATCCCGGTAGTGATGGTTTAGTTCGGGTTGTCAGTGTGAAAACCTCACGAGGTATCTTGAAGCGCTCAGTGGTGAAAGTGTGCGTTTTACCATTACCTGAAACAGAAAGTGTTTAATAAAATGTATCATTTTAACCAACCTTGTATTATACTATAGTACTTACCTGTAAAAAAATGTATTTTATGTTTATATTTTAGCAGATTGCTATTCTGTCTTGTTTAACATATTATTCTTTGTATTGAAAGACTTTTGTCCTTCAACCTGGGGGGCATGGAGAAAAATGTATTACTTTTTAATTTTATGTACCACTGCGCATGTGCGCAATCGTGTAAAGGGCTACTGCCCAATCCCACTCTCAGTCAGTCAGTCTCTTTATGTTAGTGGATTTGACGAGTCGATGTTAAGTCACACCAACGCTTATAATAAAGTGATTAAACAAATTACAGTTTTTATTGAAATACAGTCCACTCCAAACATTGTCGCTATAAAGCCAAACACTCCTGTAGAATCATGTTTAGCTGTTCTTAGAGCGCACCCTATTTTAGCAAGGTTAACATCCCACATTCTATGTTTATCGGTGACATAACTAGCCAACATCGTTTTAATAGTTCGGTTGACTCGTTCGGTTGGATTTGCTTGTGGATGGTAATTCGAATTATATCGGATTTTGCTACCGTATCTCTCTGCTAATGACTGAAATTGACGGGAGCGATACTGCGGTCCATTGTCACATATAATAATACGGGGAACTCCGTAAACCAGAAATACTCCTTCCTCTATTACTCTACAGACGGTCTCAGTGTTAGATGTTCTCAATGGAAACAAAAGTGAGTACTTAGAAAAATAGTCCGTGATCACACAAATATATTGATGTCCTTTCATAGATCGAGGTAATGGACCCATCAAGTCGGTAGATATCATTTCCCATGGTTTAAATACTCTTGGTTGTTGAACCATCTGCCCAAGGGGACCTCGTTGATCAGGTTTGTGAGTTGCGCAAACCGTACAGTTTCTTATAAAGTGCGCCACGTCATACTTCATCTTAGGCCAGAAGAAACGTTCAGCAATGCGGGCGTAGGTCTTAGTTACTCCCATATGACCCGATGTTGGAGGTTCATGGAACTTGGCAATTATCCTCTTTCTAGATTCCTTAGGAACAGCTTCTTTCCACAGTTCCCTAGAGTCGTGTAGACTGACATAAGGCGACTTTACGTATTTAAAGAGGCGTCCATTTTGCAGTCTCCAGTTAGAAAATTTAGCTGGTTTCATCTGGACTTTCCTACACATCCCCTTATACCATTTATCTGAAATTTCGGAATTGATGATGATCTCATCGATGACTGGAACACTTCTACTCAGCATATCGGGAACTACTAAGTCTTTACCTTTACGATGAATTATTTTGCAGTCAAAGTTACTGAGCTTTAAACTCCAACGCGCTAACCTGCCAGTAGGATCCTTCAAGTTCTGAAGCCAAACCAGAGAATGGTGATCGGTGACCACTTGAAAAGGAACTCCTTCGAGATACGGTCTCAATTTTTCCACGGCCCAAAGAACTGCAAGACACTCTCTTTCTGTTGTTGAAAAATTTCTCTCCTGTTTGGTGAGAGATCGACTTAAGTAGCTTATCACTCTATCTCCGTCGGAATGTGGTTGCAAAAGAACAGCACCGATTCCATATGCTGAAGCATCCGTTTCGACTATGAAAGGCAATTCGTAATCAGGACAGCACAGTACTGGAGCAGAAAGTAAACAAGTCTTAATTTTTCTGAATGCTTCGTCACAAGCTGGTGTCCAATCAAACTTACGGGATTTCTTCAAAAGAGCGGTCAGCGGTGACACTATCGTCGCGAAATCTGGCACAAATCTACGGTACCATGAAAATGTTCCAAGCACACGTCTGACCTCCTTGACAGTTCTGGGAACTGGCAACTTCAGCATAGCTTCAACTTTTTGAGCATCCACATGGAGTCCATGTCGATCCACCACATATCCTAAGTATCGCATACTAGGCCGACAAAACTGACATTTTTCAAAGCTAACGGTAAGGTTCGCTTCTCTTAATCTTTTAAAAACTTCCTCCAAAACTTCCACATGTTTGTCAAAAGTTTGGGTAACTATCACTACATCGTCAAGATAAACAAATACAAAAGGTTCTAATTCGGGGCCCAATACGGAGTCTATTAAACGTTGCCAAGTTGCTGGACTATTGTGGAGGCCAAAAGGCATCCGCTTAAACTGAAACAAGCCACGACCAGGCACGGTAAAGGCTGTATACTGTCGCGAATTTTCCTCTACACTCACTTGCCAAAATGCACTTTTTATATCGAGCGTGGAAAGATAATGCGCCTCTCTTAATTTATCTAGAGTGTGCGAAATATATGGGAGAGGATATGAATCTCGTTCCGTCACCGCGTTTAATTTTCTATAGTCAACGCAGAAACGATAACCACCATCCTTCTTTTTCACAAGTAGAATAGGCGATGACCATGCACTAGTAGAGGGCTCTACTATGTCTTGCCGGAGCATTTCGTCGAGTTCGATGTTAATCTGTCGTTGTATAACAGGCGAAACTGGATAATAACGCTGTTTTATTGGTGTTGCGTTGGTTTTAATAACATGTTGTACCAGGCTTGTACATCCCAATTCATTTCCCATAAGAGCTATATTACGATCAACCAATTCCTTCAACAAACCTTCTTGTTTAGGGGTCAACACAGTTTCGTCCCTTAAATGATCTGTCATCTCCAGGAGATGAGGTTCCTTAGAAAAATACCATTCGTGATGTCTCAGGTCCGGTACAATGCCCATTTCCCTCCAGAAATTTGCTCCCAAAATTAATGTGTGGGGGAGATCCGGAACGACTAAAACCTTGATTAGCTTTACCCTGTCCCTAAGTGCAAACGGTACCTCACAGCTTCCTATGCTCCTACAAGTCTCTCCATTAGCCACCCTAATATCTGTTGGTTCTTCTAATACTGGCAACTTCAGATCCTTCAGTAGATTCCAACCTTGCTTGCCTAAAATTGTAACTGACGCACCACTATCCAATAATCCTAATAATGTCCTACCTAATACACTAATCTTCAAATAGGGACGTTCGTCACCTTCACATTGATCAAGAATGTAATCCAAAACAGGCCTAATTCGTCCGGTCGAAGTTTTCATGTCGACACTCTTAACTCGACCATTTAGGAGCGTCGATGGTCGTTTCCCTGGTTGTTGCAGTTAGGACAGTTACGTGTCGTATAACCCTCCTTTTTACATCTATAACAATGTAGTCTCCTTTTCTCTAAGCAACCAATTGCTTTGTGGCCGGGTTTGTTGCACCTGTAGCAGAGGAAAGTCGATTTAGAATTTGCGTTACCTCCACTATTACCAATCGTGTTGCAACCATCAGTCCGACTAGAACTAGCGACTCCTACATAAGCTAAATCTGGCTCGAGAGTACTGGTACGTCTTCTGTTGGGTTGTGAAAATGCTTCGACAGTTTCACGTCGAGCTTCTAACTTGCGTCCCAAGGTACGTAATTGCGTTATCGATGTAACGTCGACTAGACACAACTGCGTCTGATAAAATGGAGCAATGTTCCTCATGATAATTTTTAACTGGACATCCTCCGAAACCGAACAGGTGAGCCTACCAAACATAGCGGACATTACTGAAAGATATATGCCAATAGACTCGTCACTCCCTTGAGTACGAGATTTTATCTCCTCGAGTAGTTTCTCGTTATAGTCGTTGGGCTGAAATTCCTCTCTCAAAAGTTTTACTAATTCCTCCCAGTTGTTGGCTTCCTTGCGCACAGCTCTGTACCAGATTAAGGCTTTTTCTCTAAATAAATCAACAGCAGTGTCAAACAATTCATCTTTGTCGATATGTCTGGCAACTCGCAGTTCCTCTACTCTCTGTAGAAAAGCATTTAATGACATACCCTTCTTGTCACCTGTAAAGTGTAAATCCCACTTGGCTACCGGGGTAGATTTGACAACTCTTCTGCCAGCTCCAGTTGTACTTGCTCTAGAAACATTTTGAACCGCCTCACCGTCACTCTCATCGCTTGTTGAAGATCCATCTAGTTGTAGAATAGATATTTCAGCTGGAGTAATATTTTGTGTTTCATAGTGTCCTACTCTGCGATCAAGTTCTGCCATCAAGTCCAAAATTTTTGCAACGAATTCTGATTTAGTCTTTTGTTTTTCTTCATCACCATCCGAAACATTCATCTGTTCAACTCTGCCCAAAATATGGTTCAGCTTTGTCTCCCACTTTGCATATTGTCCACTAGCTTTACCTTCTCTAAAAGTAGAAATTCCGGCGGTAATATCTTGAAGTTTCTCATTTACCGCAGTCATATCATCAGAAAAACTGTAAGGATACGGAGGTCTCTTCACACTGACGCCTTCTTTTTCCATTTGAATAGCTCTAGCTAAAGATGATCGCATTCGTTCACGAGTTCCTGTACCAATGCCGCGTATAGTTGACTCATATATGAGCTCGTCTTGAGTTAGACGGTTTATCTTTATCGTCCTGGATACTGTCCTTACAGACATATTGAAATTCTAATATACAAAACGCTACCAAATATTGCCGTATATCAATAAAAAAAATAATAATACAATAGAGTTATAAATAGTAACTAAGTCTACTAAATATCCTTTTTTTTATATTAAAACTCACAAATTCAAAAAAAAACCTTTTATGCCCCACGTTGGGCGCCAGAAATGTGACGTTCCCAAATGATTACCTACTCAAAATACTGATAGATTACCTTGATCGGATAAGTAGTACCAGCGGCTTGCCAGCTGCAGTGGAGACGGGCTGGGTAAAATAGAATTTAATTTGGAGCGCCACTTGGTTTACGCTGATACCACACACTATAGTTTAAACCAAGAAAACTAAGGTATAAGTGTTCTTTATTAGTTTTCGTTTTCTTTTTTTTTTAGGTAGGTAAGTCGTTAGTTGAAAATCAAATTAATTTATATATTCTAAATTATATTACTTTATTTGCCAAACATCTAATAGATCGTATAGAAAATTTATGCGCTAGACAATTCGGCCAATTGTTATACGATAAAAAAAAGGTAAGTATGTATAAGTACAAGTTCGGATAATTATTAAATAATAAATTTTAAATTGTAGTTTTTTTTACCGAACGTGTATACACGCGCAGTTCACATACAAGCGATAATATATAGAATAAATAGATATATGGATGTATATTTGGCAAATGACAATTAAAAAAAAGTGTGCCGAAGAACATTCGGCAAAGTACCACGTAGAGCGTGAGTATCACAAAAAAAAAATGAATATATATATATATATATATATATTACACACGTATATAGAAACCTCAAATCAGGTTACAACAGTATTGAAAATTGCATACGTATATAAAAAAAAACATCTTTACCTTGTCAAATAGATGACTTAATCAAATCAGAACTTTAAAGGTAAAAGCGAAATATCAAAATGGCTTGTAGACTAATGAAATAAACTATAAGTGAGTATCAATAGGCTTAATTAATAATAATAAGCTAGATATTAATAAACTAGAGGTATCAATAAGCTAAAGGCTAAAAGTGATTCTACATTAAAAAAAAATATATATATATCTACTAATAACTAATCTAATTTCTAAAGATTATTTACCAATAATTAAAACTAAATATGAAGCAGTAATCGGTAAATTAAAGTATGCAAAATATTTGAAAAAAATATATAATAATTGCTTAAACATGCAAACTTAGCTGAAGATAGCAAGCAGAAGGTCTCAGACGGCAGCAAGCAAGCAAATAAACAAGCAGTAAGTCGAACTACCAGTGGACAGGGAAGCAACTGCGACCGGTGGACGTGAAGATTTTTTTTTTCGGTAAGTTCTATTCCAAGATTGTAAAAAAAAACCCTAAAAGTAGGTTACGTCGGATTAACACATGTTCTCAAAAGTACAAAAAAAATACTAAAATGATCTGATATTACGACGATAAAAAAATAATTTAGCAACGATCAAGTTAAGTAACAAAAAAAAATGGTTACATTCAATTAAAATACGAATAAAAAAATTGAGGTCCTAAATTGTGTCGACTAGTTTATATATCTACCATAACTTAAATTCTAGAAATTAAATTAAAAATCGATACTAATGTGAAAATTACACATATTTAAGAAATTACATGAGGCAATATTATAAATCAGCAGCAAAAAAAAATATATTCATACCTCACCACGTCTAGAGGGTTTTCTTCCAACGGCTTTTAGACTGACTTGCAGATGTATAAGGTGGCAGGTTAAAATAGTAGGTGATTTCCGTGGTGTGGAAAGGCGTTAATTCTCCCGCAGAAGCGGCCAGGAGGCTCCCAGAACTTGCAAATGCAGCTCCAAATAAAAATATACCAAAATCCAAATCGAAACTGGAACCACCAATTCTTGATAGCGGGCAAATTTTCCCTTATTCAAAAGGATGAGTATACCAGTATACTATTTAAATGCACCGCAACAAGTTTAAAAAAAAAATTGCCTTAGGAATCACCACGTGCACTTTCTAGAAGTTACCACCAGAAATTTTTATCAAAAAACTGCCAGAAGCCTCTAGCGAAATCGTTCCGCAAAAAAACTTATTCTAAGAAATATATTCTCAAAACGAGACACATAGTTCCACCTACTAGCGAGAATCCGACTTAATAAAAGATTCACAGACAACTATACCAAGATCATTGGATTTAAATTGATAAGCAAATAAACACTTTCAATAGATGTATAAAGAGGGCGAAGAAAAATGACTTCGGAATAATTAACAATAGTGAATATTTACCTAAAAATTAATTAATTAGCGAGCTAACGACTAATCTAAGGTGAGTAAATACTAATTAATTCTAGGAGAACACTCAAAATTGACATACAATAAAATGAGGTAATTGTTGAGAATTAACGAAAATATAACCTAACAAGTTTGTGTTTTGTTTACAAATTCATTGTTTATTTCTTATTTTCCAGATGTCTAAACGGAGGGGAAAGAAAAGAAACGAATAAATTGAACAGGTACATATTTCTAAACTATACTAATGATTTCATTAATAAAATTCGGAGGTGCTAAAATAATAATTTTATTAATCTAAATTTTTATTTGTTTTAGATGCAGAAGACTTACGAAGATGAAGTTGTTGCTGAAGTAATGAGACTTGAAGTACACTAAGTATAGTCAGTTATATTGTACTAAATTTATTTATTTAATAAAGGTTGTAGTGCTCAAATTATTACATCACAATATATAGGCCAAAAATGGACTGACGGCCTGAGGATGGCTTAAGAAACTGAAGCTAGTAGGAAAATAAAACAGCCTTGAGTTATTTGCCTACATTATTTAGTTAAATGTCTAAAATTATTTGTATTTGTTGAAAATGCTATTTAAAGAATTGTTGTTTGGCGAATGTCAATTAATTTCGAGGTATTTGCATAGTAATAATAATGTGGTTTATTACTAATATCGGTATGTAAATTATTTTATTAGGGATTTATATTTAAAATATGCACAAAATATACCTCTGGCAATCTATAAAAAACTTATTGTGTCTATATAACGATTCCTTTAAACGCGATATTTATTCATTATCCACATAATTGAATAATTAATCAGAATCACACAGCATAAAATTTAATTTTGGTAAACACCCGATAAAAAATAATAAGGGCTTTGTGTTCAATTTTTTGCATGTGCTTCTTTGCCATGTGCTCCAACGCAACTAAACCCCTGTCGATACGAACAGCAAATTAAAACCGGATGACTACCTCCAACTTCAGTATATGGTTACTTGATGATCCAAATTTTTGTTTGTCAGTTCTTTATGAACTATTTCCTACATATTTCATAATTTAAACTTAATATTATAATTATTGCTGATTTTGTGGGAAATAGTTTCTTTTTGGATTACTATTCCTTAATGCATTCAGTATCTAGTAAGTAACTAAAGATCCTACCTCAGGTTGAACTAATTGTTTATCAAGAACGATAAAGATTATCGATAAATGATCCAGCTATTTTATTATCTGTCTATAGCATGGTGTGAGTGAAGGTGAAATATAACTTATGTTATATTTTAACTGGTCACTGTTACTACTCAAGCAATACTTACACGCGGTTTCACACAGGATGATATTACCGGTATCGGTGTCGGTATCGGATCCAGTATTCACACATACCAACAATCTGTCTGTTAACACACTCATATTTTATCAGTAGTGTATCTACTTAGCAAGCGGACGGTAGAAATTATATTGCTTACAATATAATAATTAATGAAAAGCTTTATTGTACCTATTTACTGTATCTTCATAGGGAAAAGCAAAAGGCGCAGACAATGTAGACATTGCGTGAATTCAGTGTTATCTGATACATCATGTAATGGTGCACTGAGAAAAACCCTCCAAGTAAACTATGTTGCTAAAAAATAATTACTGTAAATATTTTTTCATCTGGTGTAGGTGTCTTAAATATTACGCACAAGTAAAATGACATTTCTACACATGTATGCTACTGATTTTATTAACTTTTAAAATTCACTTCCCATCAGTCATTTACTTGTAATTATATTGCATTTACCTGTAGTTGATAAATATGATATGACTGAAACCAATTATTTCACATTAGTCACCGCTGAATACGTCACAAATACGAATCGTGAATTAGTTCAATTCGGCATCATTAATGGTTATGTGTGTACTTTGAGGCGGTATAGTTTGTGTGTTTTGGGTAATTTTAATAACTATGGAATACCAGATATTATTATTGCATCAGTGGGATTCAACTTTAAGCGCTTATATGAAGATCTATCAATTCATTCAAGAACGGTTATGCCCGTTATGGTGCTAGTTTGAATGCGTAGATTGTTTGTTATTCCTTGTACGGGTATGACTTGTTTCCATTTCCTTTTTATTATTTAACGTTATAGTGTATTTTCAACCGTGATTTGTAATAGACTTTGTCTCTAATAATAATAATAAAAATGTATTTGACGGACGGAATGATGAATGTTATTCATCCTAGTTATTAGCCATAAATGAGTTTGTTTTACACGCGGTAAGAATTGAAAATACATGCATTTTACAGCTGCATTAATCTATACCGATATAATCAGCATGTGTGAACACATGTATACATTTTGAATTGCCGTCTAAAACGCAAGAATAAATTAATCATTCGATTCTACAAAACGATCTGCATAGCAGTCTCGGTGGGAGATACTTTGACGTGTATTTGATTCAATCCAACATCAATGCCGACGCCGATACCAATACCGATAATATCGTTCTGCGTGAAACCACACTAAGTCTTGAATACAACCTAACGGCTGTTTTTTATATATTGGGAATTAATTTGCACAGGAGTTAATTTCCACAATATCAAGTTATGGAAAACCTACACGGAGAAAAATCTAAACTATACTAGATGCACTTAAAGAATAATATTTTGTAAAAATATAAATAAAATATTATTAATCATAGAATATTGTGTTCTTCCTTAAGTTATAGGTTTATAGATTTGCACAAAGTTGTATGTGCAGGTGGACCACCAGGTTTATCATGTGCCCACAAGGTGTAGTTACATGTTGTATTATATCTTCTCAGGTTCCTTTTTGTCGAATAAGTCGGTAGTTGGTTACCTCGTCTCCTATGGCATACTTTGGTAACAAACTCAAAAGCGGTATATGCCTGGTGTACCGCTAATAAATGACATTGACAGTTTACTGTCTTCCTTTCCTTATATAAGGAATTGAATACTACTGAGTGAATAAGGAGATCATGGCAGCCACGATACCGGTCCGCTTCGTCCAATTACTTGGTATTAATGCTTGGACACGCTGTACATGGTATGAATATAAGTGAGCTTCGTGTATGATACGCCACACTGCTGTAATACGTCGTGGATGCCCCGGACCTCCATCTCTTCCACGATTCGGTTTCAAATTTTCCTCGCGTTTCACTACATTTGGACTGACTCACTGCGTACCTCGGTAAAAGCTGCATTTGGTACATGTTTACTGGGAAATCTTTCTGCTAAAGCATTTTCACAACGCCATAAATTAAAATGATATCAACTCCCAGTTGCTATACATAAGCCATTTTTGACACTTGAAAACTAATGTAAAAACTTGCATCACAAAAAAGGTTAATACCTACAAAATGTAATCTGATTTAAATATTCTGAATTGCCTGGCTAGGGATTACAGTAGCCCAGCGATGTAAAGATTGAAAATACTACAACTTCAATAATTTACAGACAATTTTTTACAATATTGACTCCATTTTTCATAACGCATCTGTCCAATTTTTTTTAGATAAGTTCTGAATCACTTAAGGTACATGATACGTTATATAAGGTATTACAAGGTTAAATGAAGATGTTGATGCTAGCACACTTTCTGCCTAGTCGACGTTGCATCGCAACGAGTTGGTCTATAACGAAATATACAGGGTGATTCATTAAGAATGGGCAATCTCTGAACTGGAGATACTACACACCAAAATATGGCGATTGAGCCAAATATGCCTTATCCGAATGTTGCTGGTTTAAAAAATACAGGGTATTCAATGCTAGAAATTTATTTTGAAATATCTCAATAACTTTGAAACCTGTCGGAGTATTAAAAAAAAAATTGGCACAATTATGTTTTTTGGCACGGCAAATAAGAATTTTTAACTAATTTTGACGTCACTATTAGGGCGCCACTTATGGCACAGCATGTTTCTTTTAAATGGCAGAACTTTTTTGCTGTCTAGTGTATCCATCTGCTTATTGAAACAATAGATTCTCCTACGTGTTGTATCTAAAAAAGATATACCTTGTTGAAGTCGTTAGGAGTAACAGTTTTCGAAATAATCCTATTTGAAATATTCAGTGCACCGATTGAAAACTGTTATCGTTTCAGGTAAAGTGCCTTTTCTACTGAAAATACTTGAAAAAGTTGTTCAGAACGGTAAATTATGGGGACGTGCAAAGTTTCAATAAGATCGGCCTGCTTTGTTAAAATCTTTGTGCTTTGTTGAAAAATGGTTTCAAAATCAAACCTCGCCGATCTTCTTGAAATTGCACGTCCCCATAATTTACCGTTCTGAACAACTTTTTTCAGTAAAATTTTGCTGTATTTTCAGTAGAAAAGGCACTTTACCTGAAACGATAACAGTTTTCAATCGGTGCACTAAATATTTCAAATAGGATTATTTCGAAAACTGTTACTCCTAACGACTTCAACAAGGTATACCTTTTTTAGATAAAACAGGTAGAAGAATCGATTGTTTCAATAGACAGATGGATACACTAAACAGCAAAAAAGTTCTGCCATTTAAAACAGCAACATTCGGATAAGACATATTTGGCTCAATCGCCATATTTTGGTGTGTAGTATCGCCAGTTCAGAGATTGCCCATTTTTAATGAATCACCCTGTAAATAAATAGATAATGTCATATTAATTACAATTTTTGTATAGATTTCAATATACGTTTTCTAATTTCTAATACAGTTCTTTGCTTCATACAATCATACAATAACAATTTCGAACGTTAATAACATTTTTTGGATCTTCGAACCAAATAACCAGATCAGTACCTAAGAAGAAAACTACATATTGCAGTTCAGCGCTACACAAAATCAAGACGAGCAGCTTTCAAGTTCTATCGCTTGTCCATAGCTAGGAAATTCCCGTTGGTAACAGACGACGCTTTAGAGACAAACAGGCCAGCCCAGTCCTATTTCCCCAATCCTATCTACAAACAAATCATTTTGTTGCATACTAAAATTTGCCTTTAAACAGTCAGTCAAATGCAATGAATAAGTCAGAACAATTAGCAAAATTAATAAATTCTAGGAAAACAGTAAAATCAACTCTCGCGAAGTTCAAAAATGCATTTCAAAAATTGAAAAGTCAACAACCTACAGATATCAGATTGAACTTCGTTTGCTTAAAATTGTATCGATATTACAAGATTTCAATATAATTCAAACAGAAATTAAGGAAACAGATTCATTGTCAGTTTTAGATGAACACGAAAACGAACGCAATGAGTTTGAAAATTCTTATTTTGAAATAGTTTCACAAGTAAATCAGTTCATTTCAGAAAATAAGACTCAAAATTCAAATAATTCAATCAAATCAGATGATTCAATGCCTATTGAATACCATAAAAATATTAAATTTCCTTCTATATCGTTACCGAGTTTCAACGGAAACTATATATACCTGCGGTGCATTATTTACGATTGTTACTGAAAGGCGACGCCGCGGATTTGTTGAAATCATTAGAACGTTCAGCAGCAAATTATTCTGTAGCTTGGTCGCTACTTATTGAGCGATATAAAAACAAACAAATTTTAATTAAAAATCACAGAAAGGCTATTTTCGATCTTGAGGCGGCACCAAAAGAAACTCATTATTGTTTACGCAAACTATTAGACAGTTTGTTAAAACACCTGTGCGCACTCGAAGCGCTTGGTCAGCCAGTTGATTCGTGGGATGCCTCAATCATACACGTAATGTCATTGAAATTGGGCCGTATTGCCCGCCGCGAATGGGAGACGGAATACAACAAATGTACTTTGGAAAAAAAAAGAGATAACCCGCGAAATGTTTACAAATTTCTTGTTAGAGAAATGTAGGTTATTTGAAGACACTTGAAATTTCAGACGAAACGTCTCTGAACAAAAATGATTTTTACAGCAACACAAAGTTTATTAAATCACATTCAGCGATTAACGATACACGTGTTTATATTTGCACAGCACGCAATATACAACTGTAATGATTTTCTAGCTTTAAACGTTTCAGACAGATTGTCAGAAGTCAGCAGACTTAAATTATGTGTAAACTGCTTAAAGAAAAATCATCAAGTAAACGAATGCAAATTTTCTTCATGTCGTAAGTGTCAGAGGCGTCACAATACATTACTGCATTTCGAACCTTCACCACAGACAAAACTCAATACAGCAGTGAGCTTTGAAAATACAAATACAAACTATTCTACAAATGTATCAAATGAAATACAAATAGAAAATAATGCAGTTTAAATACCAAATGAGATTTCTATTTCACATATGTCTTACGCTTTCAGTACCACTTCTATCGCGCACTGGCGCACTTCTATCTACAGCATTAGCGTATTTATTTGATGTATACGGTAATGCACATCACTGTCGCATATTACTTGACAGTGGTAGTCAATCAGACTTTATTTCGGAGAGTCTATGCAAAAAATTAGGCATACCTCAAATCAAATGTAGAGTACACAAAATCTGGCATCGGTCAGACAAAAACTAAGGTTTGCGAAAAGGTTTATATAAGGCTACAATCCAGGCACAATGCTTTTGACCTTTGAATGTCTAGTTTTACCATATAAGTCATTTAAAAATACCTTCAAATATAGTTCAGGCAGATCCTGCATTCAACGAAGTGGGTTCAATTGATATTTTAATTGGTGCAAACAAATTTTGGGAACTAATCCTAGTAGGTCAAATAAAATTGGGTAACAACTTACCAACATTACAAAAAACGCACTTTGGATAGATCGTTACAGAAGCTATTTTTCCGACAAAATGCCTAAGTTCGCATATGTCTAATCAAGTATTGTGTAATTTTAGCCAGGCTTCATCACTTGATGTGCACCTAACCAAATTTTGGGAAATCGAGGAGATAAATTTGGAAAAATCTCTGTCTCCGGAGGAGCAGATGTGTGAGGCATCATTTAAAGACAACACCATTCGCGATTCTACAGACGATATTAAGCAATTTGAACTCATCAACACATATTCAAATTTAAATAAATTAATCAGAGTTACTGCTTATTGTCAGAGATTTTATAAAAATGTCAAGTTTTCAATGCCCAAAAACCCTCGCATATGCTGCAAACTTTGCTTTGTACTCTTTAATCAAATTTGTTCAAAATCAAGAATTTGCACGACACATTAATTACTTAATCAAGCTTGGGCAAGTAAAACCGAAAAGTAAACTTTCACGATTAAGTCCTTTTATGGATGATTTTGGCATTCTTCGAGTTGGAGGTAGAATTACACATTCCAATTTTTCCTATGACAAAAGATTTCCAGCTATCTTACCAGCTAAACATACATTGTCTTTTTTCATTGGTCGAAGGAAACACGTCAGATTATTGCACGCTGGCCCTCAAGCGGTACTCGCGGAATTTAGTAAAAATGGTTATAAGAAACTGTATAGGCCGTTTTCGATTTGACGCTCCGCCGATAAACTATAAGATGGGTGATTTACCTGCATATAGACTTAAATCTACACGTCCATTTTTAAATACCGGTATAGATTATTGTGGCCCATTCAACATAAAGGACAGATCTACAAGAAATTATAAATCAGTCAAGGTTTATATTTGTTTTTTTTTATATGTCTTAGCAGAAATGCCATACATCTAGAGTTAGTGAGCGCTCTCACTACACAAGCCTTTCTCGCTACCTTGCGTAGATTGTTTGCTAGGCGTGGTTTACAGTGACAATGGTACAACTTTCGTTGCAGTTGGAAATAAAATCAAAAAATTCATTCACAAAAATCAAAATCAAATTCAATCTGAACTGACATCTGAGAGCATACCATGGGATTTCATTCCACCAAGGGCACCAAATTTCGGTGGACTTTGGGAAGATGATGTGAAATCCACTAAATACCATTTAAAACGAGTTTTACTTAACACAATTTTAAGTTACGAAGAGTTTCTGACAGTTTTAGTTCAAATTGAAGCCCGTCCTTTACCGTATTGATCCAAACGATCCTAATCCCCTTACTCCTGGCCACTTCCTGATAGGGGCAAATTTAACTACAATTCCTGAAGAAAATTATATGAATGTTTAAGAAAATCGACTTTATAGATTCCAATTGACACAGAGACTCATGCAACATTTTTGGACCCGCTGGTCAAAGGAATGCATTTCTGAAATGCAACAGCGTGTCAAATGGAAAACTTCTTATAAGCAACTTTTTCAACCTTGTGTTATAGTCTTAGTGAAAGAAGACAATTTACCACCATTGAAGTGGCAATTAGGCGTGGTTCAGTAAATCCACCCAGGACCCGATGAAATAAACAGAGCTGCAACAATCAAAACCTCAACTTCAGTCTACAAGAGACCAGCACTAAATTGTGCACACTTCCCAATTTCGATGAAGAGGAAGAGTCATTGGCATCCTTATAAGCTGCCAAGGAGGGCGGTATGTTACAAGGTTAAATGAACATGTTGATGCTAGCACATTTGCCTAGTCGACGTTGCATCGCAACAAGTTGCTCTGCAACGAAATATATATAAATAAAGAATGCCATGTTAATTACAATTTTTGTATAGATTTCAATATACGTCTTCTAATTTCTAATACAGTCCATTGCTTCATACAATAACATTTCCAAACGATAATAACATAAGGTGTTATATAAATTATTAAATATTGAATGAATATTTAATTATTTATATAGGGTGGGCAGAGTAGTAATTAGTAAACTATTCTAGAAAGGAATACAATATAGCAAGAATACTGAATTACCAATTATGTATTTGAGTTTTATTTTTTTCTTGATGCAATGCTATTATTTACTTTATTCAACATTATTTAATATTAATTCTTTTCACTCACGTAATACTTCAAATAAACAAAAACATTCTTCTTTATTTCGAGGATAGTAATTATTGTACTCAAGTAATTAATATTATCTAAATAAAACAATTCATTAAACAAACAACTTTATCTCATATTAAGTATAGTAGTTTATAGTAGAATCAATGTATTAATCTTGATATTAGTATAGCTTTCTTTCCGTGTAGTAACTGGATATATATATATATATATATATATATATATATATATATATATATATATATATATATATATATATATATATATTAAGTAATTATTATGTTTTACGTGCGAGTTCTGTTAGGCGACAAAAGAAGTTGGTGATATTAGCACACAATTAAATTCACCCAGTTTCTCTATTCTCTCCTCGAACCGTATTCCAGACAAGTGAAGGCTTGCGATATAAACAATATGGCGCCGCTTAGAGAATGTAAAAAGTTTCAAGTATCATGACGGTATATTCGGTTATCGCAGTTTCCATGTTTTAGATACGCCACATTAAATCCCAAACTTTTCCTAACCAGAAGATATAATCTTTCTTTTCGTCTGTTTTTTCTTGGAACAGTTTTGGTTTTTGTTTTTCCGGGCGTCAAACGGCAATTGTTTGGAACCGCTTCGAATCGCACCCTTTCGCTCTTTTGTCGTGCTCGCCTTCTACTTTATAATAGCTCACCGTTATCCTGTCAGTTATTTTATGTTATATTTTAGTCCTGCTTATCTCAAACACCCACGTAAAGCACAAAAACATTCCGATAAAGATTATCAATATGTTTACACTGCTCCCTCTGACCTTGAAGTAATTCTATTTTATGCCAAAACGTTCATTCTTCTTTCGCTTTTATTATATTTAATATTTACTGAAATCAAACAAGAGATCGAATTTACATTATAAAGTATTTTTGAAAATTGCATTACACATACACACAGATGTCAATATTAACGCAAATCGTTAAATTAATTTTGCATTTAGGAATACATACTTCTTCATTACATTATTTGTTTTAAAAATATGATGCAATTGTTATCTTAAAGCCCGCATTTCGTTCGCAGATCTCAGGTCCGGATTTGGCGGCGCTCTTAATATTTAAATATACTTTCTTTATATTAAAACAAATTAAATTGTATTCTGTATTTTTGTATCTGTATTTTTGACCATTCTTATGGTAGTTATTTCCCATAAAAAAATAAGGGATTTATTTCACCTGATTTTTTCTGAAGGAATATAAAGTTTCAAGAATTGTAAATATACACATAGATAATAATATACTAAGAAATTTTTTAAGTGGAATGAATTCCCACTAGAATTTATTTCACTGTATTTGAAAATCAAGGTGCGTTATTTTTATTTAGGCATGTTAAACCTATAGCAGGTTACTACTCGTAAAACAAAGCAGCAATATGGAACAGTATAATATAGTTAGAAGCAACGTTATATTACTACGTTCATTCAGACGGTATAAAAAGTATTCTACAGCGACTACACTCAAGCGATGCTACTTCTATTTTATATCCTTAACGGATATTTAACGATCCTAGAATTCGCGAAAATTTAGCATCACACATTTTAATAATTCACGGATACCTTCAGTTATTCGCCGTTTTGAAGCAACTGTGGCAGCATCAGGATATTCAATAAATAACGCAGTAAATAATGTTTTTTTTATTTGTGACAGTTTATCTCTCAATTATAAGCAGCTAGTGCTGAACGTGTGTCGGAAAAAATTGATACCGTTTAGCAGAACAATTCAGGATTTCTTGACTTTATGCTGTATTGTAGATCTTTTTGAAGGCAAAGTAGATTTTTCTGAATCCACCGTAAGTGTGGCTTACATGAGAAATTATATGCACTTTAAATATGCCCCAGTGACCTCTGTGGGCGCTGAACACACGTTTTCGAAACCGAAATAGATGATTAGTGACAAACGTCACAGCCTAACGCCTGAACATTTACAGCAGTTGCTGGTTATTCAAGTACTACAAGTGAATAGTTATGTAGTGTTTTGCAAACTAATAAACTTGAAAATGAATAATGTTGGAATATTATAAATTACCAGTAAGATGTTGATTTCAACTTTTGGTAGGACCACAGCTTCTGCGAAAATTAACTTAGCGTCCTAAGAGCGTCCTTGATAATGACGTCATCTGCCAACGAAGTGCGGCTTTAGTTATCATGCATGAATATAATTTCATTGGTTACGCAGGGTAATTTTGAAAGTGGGGTATTAATTTTAACTGATGGCAGTAAGCATGAATCATTTTAAAAACATTGCTTTAATAAATGTTTTCTAATAACTGAGATAACTAAGTTTAAAGTTATTGCAAATTTTGAAGCTGACTGTAACTCTAAACCTACCCTAATAAATCAAGCAACTCTATTTCACGATACGTCATCGGTAACTGATATGATAAGATGCAAACGCAGTTTTTGTTTGATGTGACGCTTCCTTTAGAACCATTAGATGACTAACATACGTGTTATAAACGAATCGTGTTATTGTTATTTTGTTGTGTTTTGTAGTGTATGTGTAGCATAATTTTGTGTTAAATTCAATTTGATGACAGAGTGATAGGTTCATGTGTTTGATAGTAAGGAACTTGTGTATGTTATTAAAGTGCGCGTAGAGTATAACTAAAATTTGATGAAATGCACAAAACTTTCCCTGTAGATTTAATCCTTGTGTACGACAATTTGTGTATTAAACACAATGGGCCCGGGATATAGGTGAACTGTGGAAGGTGGATATAATTTTTAACATTTACTATGAGTGTATTGAACCGGCATACATAATTTTATAATGCAAAAATAGATGACTTATTTATGTACGTCCAATGCTTCCAAGCATTCGACCAGTTACAGCGGCGGCTACGGAACGTCTCGGAGGACCACCATTGTCCGAGGAATGGTATGGGCGGACCCAGAGACACCGATAGTGGGTCTGTCCACACAGAGCCTAGCCCGAGAACAACCAGGGCAGGTAAAAGAATTTCGGCTAGTGATGTGCATTTTAACCCTGTTTCTGGCAGCGACCAGTTACCGAGGTCAGGGCACAACCCTGAAAATCACTATGTATCAAAGTATGTATGATTGTATTAACATTTTATTGAGCTATTTTTTGCATTTCACTTGTTCTTCGAATAAGTGGGTGTATACTAAAATTACTATCTCATTTTCAAAATCTCTCTGTATATTAGATACAGGATGTCCTCGTCCGCTGGTATTGTTCGTCAAAGTAATAGGGGTAGTTCGATATACAAAGACCTCTTGAAAGGCCAATTAAAAGTTGAATATTTAGTTGCCCAGCTGTTAACAAAATATTCAGATGTGTATAAAATTTCACATATAATAGGGATAGGTTTGGCGATTATGACTGGGGTTTTCCATTATAACTTAATTCAGTCAAACATGATTCGCAAAACAGTACCTATTGTTTGAGACACAGGATGCTAAATTATGAATGAAGGCAATAACAGAAATAGTGGATACTAATGGATATTTTGAAAATTTTAACAGTTCTTGTAACTACTACTGATGTTTCATTTGAAAACTTGTTGAAAAATGTTTCTTGTATCTATAGTAATTACATGTATTTGCATACGAAGAAAGTAGCGCTAGAAAGAAATTTCTAGTTTAACTGGGCTACCTAGACAGTAGCGGTTCTCATACCGTGGTACGTGTATTACTGGTCCACAGAGTTTCTTAAGACGCTACGAGAAAAATGCAAATAGAACCACACACGTCGACACGCAATAACGCGAAGTGAAGCTTCGTATAGATTTGGATCAGAACCTCGACACGTAACTGTGTCTCGAAGAGGGTCAAAGTAAGCCGTAATACGACATTTTGCAGAAATTTTTTCGCCGAGCAGAACTGTGTTGCGTCGCTAACATTTCGACATTTTCATGTTGTATGCAGTATAGTCTACTATATTAAGATCCACGTCCACACTCTGCGTAGCCGCATACCATATCATCCTTTGATGTGATGCGGAAATATCGACAAGTGTTGAGAACACCAATGTTCGCTATGATGTTACGTGACGAGGTTATAGGGTCTTGTCCATACGGTCGTGTTGAAGTTACGCCACGAGGTTCTGTTACATCACAGAGAACATAGGTGTTCGCATCGAGGTTCGATACGGTATGAGGTTACGCAGGGTATGGACGTGATTTTTTTTCCTAACACAGTTGATTGACCTGCATGAAACATCAAAATGTTCGCGACGCAACGAAGTTCTCTTCGGAGAGAAATATTTTACCAATATGTTACGCGTATCATGATCTACTCTAACCCTATTCGAGACAAAGTTACGCAACGAGGTTGTGTTACGAGTACACGATTTTACATCGAACCTTCGCGTTGTTGCGAGACACGCGTTCTCGTATGTTCGAAAAGTTTATAGAGAAACTCCGTGACTCGACCGCATAGTAAAAACTGTTATTTTCAACCTGTTATTTCAAACCTGTCATTTGCTAATAATAGTAACAGGTTTTACAAGTTATTAAAAAAAACCAACTTTGACTATCTCTACACCCAGTCTAGACGGCTGCTCAACAGCTACAGTACCGGTGCGTTGCTGCGCGCGTATGATACTATACTCGCGTCAAGAATTCAGACGTCTTACGTCACGGCTGACGTTACACATTTGTTTTTATTGTCAACTTAATTTTCGATATTTGGTCGCATTAAAAACAATCATTTTTTGCAATTTAGTGCAATATATAATGCAAACTCTTAGTATAGTATATAGTTTTATTGCTATCAGTTGCAGTTTCTTAAATATTTTGATGAAAATATAATTAATTATTCATTTGTTCGTATGACGTAAGTCGTCTGAATTCTTGTCGCTAGTATATTAGATCGCTGTAGAGATCCCAAACAATCGTAGACGCGGCAAAGATTTGGCATAGCAACCGTAATACCAACAGGAACCGAATGTAATATATAGGGGCACTGATAATGGGTCCGTCTCAATTAAGGTAGGAATGCGCACATTAACTATGCTCTTGGCAGCAACCAGTTGCTTAAGAAACCATTATAGTTTAAATAGAAGAGTTAATTTTAATAAAAATACATTAACGACGACCATAGAAAATATAGTCAAAATCATTATTATACTGTACTATGTTAAACCCGAGTTTTAAAATAGAAGATAATGCCTAATTCACAGCACTCAGATAAGTACGGAAGGTAAGAGTTATAGGGGTCCATAGGCGTACCACTTAAGAAATGTTCAAAGAACACAAAATTATCAAATATAAGTTGACGTTAAGTGAATCTAGCACTTTAAAAAGTTATAAAATCATATATGTTATTCCCTCCACAATTGGAGAATGCCGTTCTTTTCAACGGCGATGTCCTCTTACCATTTACTTAAAACTCACAAGATGCGCACTCCGCGCATATCTTATTTTAACCCTTATAATATAATGCACTATACATACACACTATTATATAGTACTGGTGCTACTAGTTACTAGTACTTTTATTATAATGATGGTTACACAATAACACTTTTTATATTTTATTCTATACTTACATACATTGTATCACCTTCTATTTGGCCTTCATTTATCAATGTTTTGTCGGTAAAAAATAGTCTTTGGTTTTCTAATATTTGTTTTAAATCATTTCTTCGCCATATCACTACTTCATCTTTTTCTAGCAGCTCTCTATTGATTTTTTGTATAAAACGAAAACTCATGTCAAACATAATTCGCAAAAGCATTCTTCAAGGTATTCTACGCAAAGTTTCATCATGAGACAGCAAACCTTTTTTTATTTTCGGAAGTTCATTTTTAAAATACCAGTAACGACTCGTATTTCTCTTTGTGTTAACTGCTATAACTCATGAACGGATGTATAAAATGTGCCACTTTCTACCATTTCGAAACCCAATTATAGGTGAATCCATTGGCATTTAAAATATTACATCATCATCAACTACAAACTTTTGGAAAAATTACGTGAGTACAGTCGCGCATTATTGCACCCTTTTCATATGTTTGGTAGCGTGAAAGTGAGATTTGATTATAATTTGACAACTACACTTACGTGTACCGACATCATAGACGGTCTGTGTAAACACCTGGATGAATTTTGAATTGCCATCTAAAAGGCAACAACAAATTAATCGTCTGATTCTACAGAATCCATTCCATTATGCACAGCGATATTGCTAACGGCCACCGTTCTATCAAATCGGATACTGTGTGAATCACCTCTATTTCTATTTAAAACCAAGCATCTCTGATACAATATGACGTGGGTAACCATATCGACACCGATAATATCATTAAAACTTACGACGTTGACAAACGCTAAGACAAAAAACATGTTTTTGGTTGTAATATGGTTTTGTTGATTTTTTTTCGAGAGTATACATTTCTAAAATTTGCATCGCATTTATCACATATGACTGGTACGTGAACAAAATAGATCATTTATTAAATACATTGAAAGTAAAATCTTTAGAATTGGATAAATTAATACTAGATGCTTGTATGTCTAACGATTTGCTGAAATATGTGGAAATATTTTGATGGTGAACATAATTTTTAGATGTTGATAAAATTACTTTGGATACTGAAGGAATATTTTCGGTTTCCAAGAGATATTCTCGCTTTCGTCTCAAATTTTCATAGCTCTGTAGTCTTCAGCGACAGGATTAAACGTCTAGTCACCATGTCTTTTCATACTCAAAAGATCTGCCCCACAGTCGGCTAAAAGACGGGTTGAAGATCGCTGAAAACAGTGGTCAGTATACGCACTTGGATTAGGCAATTTAAGAAATCGTTCCACCGTATTGATTAAAACTCTGGATATTTCCTTCTTTGTTAATACCTTAAATTTATTAGGATTTTACCCTTCTGATATTCGCTTCAGGAATGCAATCAAATTTAAGGATGTTTTGATATCGATATTCTTGGATCTTCTTACCACTGAGTAATTGCACCAAGAGAGATGAAGGCTTATGTGTTTTGCTTAGTTCGATTTCTTTCTCTACATAATTTCTCATAACGGCCAAATGCTTATTCGTATTTCTTCCGTGATTTCTCTGGTACGAGACTGGAAACAACACTGGAAGCTTCATTTTCAATATCTTATGGCATCTCATCGTTTGAACTCATATTTACACTTTCGCGATAATAATGAGAAATAATTAAATAACAGCTATGCTTCCGCACAAAAAGCAATACAATTCGTTGCTGAAATATAAAAATATATATTTTATTTGCTACATGAATCTATGTGGGGCTATGTAAACTTGGCAATAAATTAACCAATAACAAACTAGTGTTTCAGCGCAAGAAATTTAAATCTTCTTAAAAACAGAGTATATCATTTTTTAAAGTAAAAAAAATCTTTAAAAGTATCCTATAAAAAAAATAAATTCAAACCATTCCTTTATTCTTTCAGTGGACAATGCTTTATTCCGAAAAGTTAAAGAATAAAGAATATTTAATTGTAAAATATAATTCCACTTGTTCTCATTTTTATAATTACTGGCTTAATTTAGGTTAATCATCTAAATTTATATTAAAAACAGTTAACTTGAGTTAAACATCCTTTACAAAAAAATTATTATCGTTGGGTCTCTGCTTAAATGAGCATTTATTTGTAATCTCGTAGATGATCTCAATTTAGGCGGCATTTGTTATAATAATGTTGTAAAGAGCATTTTATTTTATTCCTAAAATATCTCATTCTGGAGAAAGTGAACAGCGCAACAAAAAGGAAAAGAATATAAACAGCTAATAACTAAGATTGGCTAAAGAGATAAAAAGGAATCATAATGCCAATATTTCATGCAAGCTTGGCGAGCTTCTTGACTTCACAGCGGTAATTTGTATCCGTCATAACTTCAACACGCAAGGATATTTTGATATTTGTAGCTTCTGTTTCTTATCGATTTGAGAGAACAAAATAGGATTGTGTGTATTGTTTATTTTATTTGATTTTGGGACTTTCTTCTTATAAATTACAGTATGAATAACAATTTATGGGACTTATATTATTTATTGTTACAATTAATTTAAGTTAGTAATTTAAGTTTAATGCATATCGTACCTTACGTCTGTTCAAGCTAGTTTTATCCAGAGTAAAGTACAATGAACAAATAATACTCTATTTAATGGTTTTATGGTAACAGGTACCAGTATTTTTTATTAAAAACTTTTCTGTGATCTTTTTTACTTCATTAAATGTTAACCATATTTAGTGGAAAAAGTGGTTCTTTATTGCACTAGTGCAATAAAATGTTTATTGCATTCATCTGTCATTCTACTACTTACAGGGTTTTTTGACAAACATAAACATTCAAATCGACGCTATATTTAGTCATTTTTCTGTAAGATTGTATTACGTTCCAAGCAATTGCATATTTTATATTATTTTCAATCATATTTATTACATACTGGATTACGAAATTAAGTACCAGAAAATGCAATTTATTTAAAATAAAATTAGTTTCCAATATACGCGCTTACGACTACTATGATTTGGATAATGCAACTGTAGTTCTAGAAACGTCAGTCAAAAATTAATTCTGACAGTTATACAATTTAAAGTTTGAAAATGAGTAATATTATAGGAAAAACAGATGATAGTGATGAAGAATTTGTTGGAACACCACCAGAAGTTAGTGAAATAGCAAATGCAGCGTCATTAAACTTATTGCCTAGAAAATCAAGAAAACAGTATGAAATAAGTTATAATCGTTTTAAAGAGTGGTGCTTCGATAAAAAAGTTGTAAATCTTACAGAAAATATGCTTCTTGCATATTTCTCAAAAAGATCGAGTGATATTAAACCCTCATCACTTTGGTCTGAGTACTCAATGGTGAGAGCTTGGCATTTATGAAGCAGAACTCTGTAGGATTTCGGCCAAAAAAGTCAAAAGTATTGAACAGGGAACACATTTATAAATTTTTAAAAGAAGCTCCGGACTCCCAGTATTTGTTTTTCTTTAGTGTTATTGGGTTTTTGCCATACTTCTGAAAAATAATAAAAATTAATTAAATAAGCCCTTGCGCCAAACGGAACAGTCAAGGGTTATTTTTGAAACTAAGTTTGCCTAACCAAAAAATCTCACACTGAAAAAAGCAGATAAGTAAAAAATAACAAAATCACTATCGCGCACTTCCGTAATATTGACGTTTCGAAAAACTCTCTGTTTTCGTTTTCAAAATAGTATTAAAAATATTAAACGTATGTCAAGTTTGACAGTGTAAAATTTGTTTATCTGCTTCCATAGAGATGTTAAATGATTTTT
Organism: Monochamus alternatus; assembly: GCA_037114965.1. NCBI lineage: Eukaryota > Metazoa > Arthropoda > Insecta > Coleoptera > Cerambycidae > Monochamus > Monochamus alternatus. The sequence continues at coordinate 51,079,376 of CM073427.1, read as the reverse complement.
ATTTTATTTTTACTTACTTCTTCTTGATACAACTGTAGCCAACAATGATCGATGTTTACTGAACAGTTTGACACACACTTATCTCCGTTCAACAAAATAATCGCGGAAGTGCGCGATAGTGATGTGATTTTTGTTATTTTTTATTTATCTGCTTTTTTCAGTGTGAGATTTTTTGGTTAGGCAAACTTAGTTTCAAAAATAACCCTTGACTGTTCCGTTTGGCGCAAGGGCTTATTTAATTAATTTTTATTATTTTTCAGAAGTGTGGCAAAAACCCAATAAAACTAAAGAAAAACTAAAATTATGCCACAAATAACTAGCTTCAGACAATATTCCAGTATTTCATGAAAAAAGTAAGTCGGTATTTCATTTAGCTTTTTTAAAATATATTAAAACTGCTTGTTGTAGGTAGCTGCCATATTTGGTATAGCAGGGGCATGTCGTAGAGATGAGCTCCAAAAACCTACGACATAGAAGAAGTAGGCTCAATATTAATTGTAAAAGTGCCACGGTCAAAAACTGACAAAGAACGAAGTTTTGTCATTAGAAGTGAGGTCGATGAAGGATTAAATTTGATCGAGATATCATAAATACACGAAATTACGTCCCAATCATATTTCGCATAAACGTTTTTTTATCAATTACCGAAATGAAAAGTGCACTGTCCAAGCTGTTGGTGTGAACACGTTTGCTAAAATCCCGTATGAAATTGCAAAATTTCTGCATTTGGAGAATCCTGAGCTATACACAGGGCACTGCTTCAGGAGATCCTCCGCAACACTTCTTGCAGACACTGGAGAAGATATACTAGAGCTTAAACGACACGGTGGATGGAAATCGTCGACAGTAGCGGAGGAATACGTAAAGGAATCACTTGCAAACAAACTCAATGTTGCAAAACAAATATTTCAGCCTGAAAAAAATGACAATGTACAGATACCAAGTACTAGTACATTTACAGAAGTCGCAAATCATGAAGTAGAATTAAAAAATAATTCACTAAGAAATATTAATATTGAAAATTGCACAAATTGTACATTTACTTTTAATATTAATGGTAAAAATCAAGTTTGAGTTAAATTGTTCCTAATATATTAGTAATTTATTAAATATTTTGCATTCATCTATCATTCTACTACAGCGTTTTGTCATTATGGCAAACATAAACGTTCAAATCGACGTCACATTTTCCTACACTTAGGGTGCATTCCACTAAGCGATCGCAACGCCCAGAACGACCAATGAGTCGTTCCACAAAGCGACCACAGGCGTTACAATTGGGCTTGCAACGTCATGAGATGTCAAGAGTTGACGTCATCGCAAACGACCGCTTCGAGCTCACAACGCCCACGGTCTTGAGGTGGGTCAACACATAATTTGTCATAAATTGTGGGAAAAGTCAAATAAACTATTTAAATGTCAAGTCTAAGATCTATGGTTGAGATGGAAAAAATAAGTTTATATAACTGTGAAATAGGCACTGTTATTGAGATCGAGGTACCAGTTGCTCAGGCAATACGTGCACGAGATGGTATGTAATTCAGTTATGCTTTTATATTTAATTTTTTTATCAGTATTTCTTTTTCTTACAGATATTGCCTTCGCAACAGAATTAATGAATGCTGCTTTACAGGAGTCAAATTCTTTTTCTGGTGAATCTGCTGGAAGGGCATTCGAAAAGGAAATAAGACACGACACGGAGGTTATTGGGACTGAAGTTGCAGTTCAATATTCATTTTAAGACCTAAATAATTAATATATTTTACTGAAATATGTATATGTAATTGATGTATTACATATACATATTTTTACATTACATTCTTAGTTACATTAGTAAAATCTATGAGTAACACCAGTTTAACTTTTTTTACCTAGAATATATAAAAATTATATATAATTACCTTTTCTACCTAACCGTCAAACCATCTGTCAAACTAATAACTGACAAATATAAACAAACATGGATCCCAACTCTGTTCCACTTGGATTCAAATCACATCCGTGAACAATGCGCACAAGAGCAGTTTTAACCTAGTGGAACGGGTAAAATTGCGATGGTCGTTCTGGGCGTTGCGATCGCTTAGTGGAATGCTCTTAGTGTCATTTAAATAACATTTTTTGGTTTTTGCATGAACGTAGAAAAAATATTGTATGCAACTCGTACAAAAAATACTTATTGCACTCGACGTGCAATAAACACTTACTTTTTGCACTTGTTGCATAAATAACTATTTAATACCACTTCTAAAAATAATGTCTTTTCTAGGTAAGTACATAGGTATATAATGATTTTAAATCTGGTGCTTACTAAGCCATCTCTGACTCTGGTGACCTGGCCGCACTAATTCTGCATAAGGTCTGTTCCCACAAAAATCAGGGAATGGTTTCAAACTGTTCGACCAGTAAAGCTGTGGATGTATCGCTGAACTGACGCTTGAAAAAAATTGTTTGTGACATTCGGAAATACTGGAAAAATTTGGATTCATCCTTTTTTGTTGATAGAGCAAACCCAACAAATTCTCATTTTCCTGGCGTTTTCCTTCCCTCCTATTCACACAACGTCGCTAAAATAAACTTGCTTCTTTCGAGCTATTCTCAATTACTACTTAAAAACTTCTGTCACACACAGACCCTGCACAAAAAGTGTCCGGTACCGTGTGGGACAAGTGTGAGAAATCGTGCAGGTTTGGAGGTCCGCGCTGTGAAGGTCCGTGCAGCATAATGTATGCGATTTTTATTATGATACATATGATACAAGTGTTAAATACTTGGAGTTATTATGCTTTTCTTTTGCACCAATCATATAACACAGCACCAAAAGAAAGTGGTCTATTCGACGGACTAGACCTATATATTCTTATATATATTTACCCACTGAATCTGAATTTAGGGTCTGTTTAATCCCATCAGTTAATATTCAATGTCATTCCAAGATCAAATCGAAAAATAAATATGCAACTGGATGAGACTTTCATACACAAATGTTTTCGGGATTGCTGAATCCGAATCTGGGATGTGGTTAAATCAAAAGACAGATTTATTAATCCCATCTGGTGAGTGGTGGTGGTCTTACAAACTCGAAAATCTTACAACCACTAACGTCCATTTACCTTATAACTCATATACCTTTTAAGAATACGAAATATTATACAAAAACTTGCATCTTAACTTTGGAGGTTTTATGTCTTGTGGGTGGATACCATGTGCGGTTCGTTTACCTTTATAATATCTTTGTCACACTCAAAAAATGTATTCATATTGACTATTTCCCACAACATGTTGGCGATTTTAGTGAAAAAAAAAACAAAGTGAAAGATTTCATTGTTATAACAAGGCAGGTGGGATAAACATATGTTGCCAGGTTGATGTTAGCTGCTCTTAAGAGATTACCAAAAATAGGACGAAAACTTAAGACAGTCATTGCACAGATCTCTTTGAGTGCAAAAGCATAAGAAAGAATATATCACACATGCTGTTCACTCACAAACTTAAAACTTTCAAATTTAAGGTGAATCTTACTGTACACAATTCTTCCTTTTCAAAAATTACCTATGCAGCACTTCTCTGTAATAATTACAGGGTTATACGTTTTTAAACGTTATTGAGTATTAGAGTTTTAAAGTTGTCATGTTAATTAAAATGAACCTGAAACGCAGATCCAGTGGTTTAGTCCACTTGCATATCTATCCGCCGATTTGACCTTGGAATGAACTTCACAATTTGTTACTAGAAAGATATGATTTTCATTATTCAGATATAATTTTACCTGTTCATTTCAGATATTACTTTTATAATTACTTTTTAATACTTAATAAAAGGTCTGCTCTTTTTTCAAATTCTAATTATCTGGAACTACAAACTTACTTCAGTATGAGGTTCGTTATTTTCCATTCTTATCATTAATAATTTCTCGATTTAGTTGAGTCCTTTTAGAGCTGGCATGATTATTGTTTTTGTATTCACGTAATAATAGGATATATTTCAATGCAACGGTTTCTGTATAACCCTCCGGAGGGCATTTTTGAGCGTAGTTTGTAATTGCAAATTATATGCAAGTAGTGGAATGCATTTCTTTCATGTGAATGCCAATGAATTAAATTTGGAATTTACCCGTTCCATATTTGCATAGTAATTGCAGTTGCATTGGATTGCATGAATTCCACCCACTTTAATAAAGCGAGCTTTAAATACATATTTTTTTCATTACAATGTACAGAGATTGCCAATGATAATGATCAGCTTTTTTTATTGAAAGAAGACCTCAAAAATATAACGTTGACTATTTTGGATAACAAACCCTGTACATAGCCTAGAATACGTGTTATAAAACAAAAACGACAATGATTGTGTACAATATTTACATGATAAGAACAGAACATTTGATGAAAAATTCTTCCAGATTCCCTTGTACATCAAGTATGTGATGGAATAAAGAATTTCGGGAGCTTATTTTATTATTGAAGAGCTTTCCCTTGATTGCTGAGCTTACTTATTTAAAATTGAATAAGCTGATTTTCTTTGTTTCGCACACAAAATCTCATATATGGATTTATATCCGGGAGATAGCAGATTACTCCTTCCATTTTTACAGTGCAATTTTCCAGTGAAAATAAAATATTGTTTCTTCCTGTATTCATTCGCAATTATTGTAATACTTGTTAATGTATTGGTTACTATAATTGTATTTATTATTTTATAACTATCAGGGAATCCCTGTTTTCATGGAGAATTTGTTAATGTCATTGATTAAGAAAGTATACACTTCAGACAATTTGTATCGAGAGAAAATGAAGTAATTTTAGTACCAGCCTCAAGCTGTTTTATATATTCCACTCTATCGATTTACATTGTATGGCTGGATATTGAAATTGAGAAAGCAGAAGTATATTCAGTTCAATTCTACTGTAGAGCTTGTGTTAGGACAGTTTACTTAGAAAAAATACAATTATTGTCAATTCATTAACGTATTAGAACTAAACAAATGGGGTTTTATACAATTTTAATTAGTGCAATTTCATTACTATTTTAACACGGCTGAAAAGTTAACAAAACTCAACAGAAAGCTTGAAGTTGTGAAACACTTCTTTCCAAATTTTGAACAATTTTTAAGACACCTTCAAGTTGCTATAGACAATGAGTCTAAAATTACTCAAAAAAAAAATTATTATAGAGCTTGAAAATCGCCTAGAGAAGTGTAAACCATTTATAGTAGATTTTAATCAAGTTCAAAGTGAAATAGAATGTATTTGCGAATTTTCTGCTAGATATTTTTCAGTGGATGCTGACGCAAAAATATTGTTAAGTTTATTGAAACCTAGTAATTAGTACCAATTCAAGTCCTACTTCTGTTCAACAAATTAGTGACTCATTAGAGCGTATAAAATTGCTTGCAACTGATCTCGTGATATTTGGTGATGATATTCATAACTGGTTAGAATTTAAACGTACATTTAATATTATTTAACATAACATAATATTTAATATTGTTAAATATGTTTACCTGTCCTACAAAATTCAAGATTTGGTTGGCTGGTATCTGGAGTTGTAGATCAAGGGAGTAAAAGGATTTTGTGCAATTTTTCAAAATTTGATGAAAGTATGCTTCAAAGCTTCTGAGAAATTGAGAGCCAATATCTGTTACAGATGATGAATGTAAAAGACATCTTATAATAACAGTTTGAAGAGATGAAAATGGCAGCTTTGTGGTTCACATTCCAGTGCATTGTTCTGAGTCTCTTTTGGGCAATTCCATTGCATCTTCAATTAAGCGCCTATCAATTTTAGACAGATTTCAAAGAAATATTAATTTCAAATACCCTTCCTTTCGCATAATGGAGTAATGCATCGAAATAGCGTAACAATGAACCGGAGTACTTGGTTGAATTATTTAATAAAATTAAATTGTTATTGTTTGTATTATTATACACTACAGCAAATATTACTTGTGTTTAATGATTCTATAACAAAATTAACATATCTAAAACATACATTTCACTGAAAACTATTAATATTGTTCTTAAATAAGGTAAGTATAATTTTAAGCATAAAATCATAGATAATATAAAAAAGTGCCCTAACTCACTCTCAAGAGTATTCTACAAGGAAATAATTTTCAAAAATGTTACACAAGACTAAATGAATGATTTTTTGTATTTTATTATAGTTATTATTTAGATGTAATCAGCATAATTTCAATTAAAAAGTAATACGTACCTACATAGTGGTTCATTTTTTTATTACTGACTAAATTGATTAACTTCATCTCTTTATCTTCTTCCTCTTTAAGTATTCATTATTTCTTAAGCATTTCTGTTTAATAATTTGGGTAGAATAAAAAAAGGCAAATACAAATTTTAATTTATTTACAATAAAATAAAATTACAATAAGTTAAAAGTATTTAAGTACTTACATACATTTAATTGATTTTATGTTAAACAGTTGCTCTGTATTCTAATTTCTTTACAGAGCACCGTTCAATCTAAGGAATGGTCATGCATGTACGATTAGAAACGAATCTTGCCATTTCATTGTACGATACCTTATAATGTTACGTTGTGTATATTATAACAACAACAACAAGTTAGCTGTAATCATTTTTAAGATATTCTAACGAGATGTCTTCATACTGTACATATAATTATGTAATTAGTTTATTTTTCTTAATTTTATTCGTTTCGAAATTTTAAAACCCACGACAGACAACTGAATTGAATGTCTTATAGAATACTCTTCAAAGTGAGTTAGAGACTTCCTTATAATATTTTCCATCATTCCATGTTTACAATTAATTCCAAGAAAATGTCTGTGTAATATTTTTCGCTTATTCTTTCTGGTGTCAGATGCTATGAATCATTTTGTTTCAATGTAATTTGTATCACTACACACACATACCTGAAAGATGAAAACAATAATTACAAATTATTATCTAGCTTTAAATGACTGTGATAGGTACCTTCTGTGTAAAGTAAGTTTGCAGGTTATTTTTTCTAGCAAACACCAGTTGCTTTATTTCATATGAAATACAGAAATTGTAGTTCATTGTTTACTATTTTACAGATGTAGAGTTCTTCTTAAACATATTTTATCCATCAGAAACATAAATAAAGTCCTGAAGTATGTAGATTGTGGATACAACAATCAATCATTTCTAGGTTATGCTTTAGTAATATTTCTTTTGTGGGGTTGGGCTAGGTTCAGTTCTCACTTTCAACGACAAACACATTTTAATAAAACAGTTTTAGGAATCGTTTTGTTCGAATTTATTTGTTGCTAAATAAGCAATCAATTATTATAGCAGTTGGAAAAGAGAGATATTCTTCAGGTACTTAAACAATTTTGTAAATTATTTTGTGATAAAAAAATACGGGTACCTAATTATTATGTACACTGTAGTAACATAAAAAATACAATTTACTGAAGTTTTATTAGATTATAATGGAACATTATAAAAATATCCACAGATATTTTACACAATATTCACGCTGTAACCCCAGCTGTAACGGAAGACTGTGCCGGCGCAGCGACCCCAATGTTCCAAAAGCCTTGCAACTCAAGTCGAAATTTTTATCGACAAGTCTCAATGACACCATTGTGCATACGTAAATTGCATTCAATACATTATTTAGCGTTATTTATGTTCAATAAAATACTTTATGCCATTAATATTTAACAATTCAATGACAATTCATAGTTTTGACGTTTAGCGATGTTATTTCTTCTGTGTAAGTCTGGCTCAAGGCTATGCACGTTTTACATGAAAAAACAATGAAATTTGGGTACTTTTTGGAGGCGTTTTTTTATGTTAAATTTAAAAATTTTTGAATGTTTATTTATCAGAATGTGTTTATAATTAAGTATATTTGAATTAAACATAAGTTTTAGCAGGACTGACAAGCAAAAAATCAAAATTAAATCGATTTCCTGAAAAATGGAACACCCTGTATAAGAATTGATGCTATCATCAGATTCTACGCGCCATCTAGTGTCTGTATACTAAATTTTGTCGAACTGGCTATGATGGTTTCTGAGATATTCGCACTGAAAGTCTTAGAGGGAACACCCGGTATAAGTATTGACTAGAATGAAGGGTACATGTGCATTTGTTGTGCGTAAAAACTAAGGTTGCACCGTTGAAACTGTTTGCTATTCCACGGTTAGATTTATTTAGTGCAGTTTTATTGACTGAATTATTGAAAAAAGTCACAGGTTCTCTTACAGTTGATTTTAAATGTTATCTGTGGTTTGACAACCATATCGTGTTGTGGTGGATTCAAACAGAACCTCGATTACTGGAAACATTTACAAAAATTGTCTTAAAAATTTAATCATTCACTGGTCCCCAACGTTGGAATTACATTAATACATGGGAGAATCCTGCTGATTTAGCTTCTAACGGTGTTCTTCCATATAAACTAATAAAAATGAATCAATTATGGTGAATTTATTTACTTTTTTTTATTTATTATTTTTATAAGCCTATAATTTTGTTTAAATTGTAAGTTATGAAATAAATACCATTAACATCTCTAAAGGAGGCCTAAAAGACAATATAAAAATTATTCCAGAATTATTTTAACTCGATATTTAAACAATGGGGCAAAACCCTCCTCTTTATAAATGCAGAAACGACAAAAAATAACGTTCTTATTAGTAATAATACCTGATAGATAGGTAATAGTTAATCCAGTTAACTCCAGTATTTTGCATTCGTTTTTCATTATTTTGTTACAAACTGGTAAAACTACATTTTCACTCATTCAACCACTCACTACTGATAAAACACACTTTACAGTTAGATAAAATACCTATTTATTATAAGAAAATAAAATCAAACGAAAGGAATAGGTAGGAGTAATAGATAATAGAAAACTTTCAATGCACCCGCAGCAAAAAATATCTGTACCCAACACAAATTCCTTTACCTATTTAATAACTATAAAACGTTTACAATTACAATAAGGTACTAAAAACTGAAGAACATCAAACTACAATGTAAACATAGGAATTGAATTATGAGATGACATCAAATTTTACCATTGTCTTGTGGGTTGCCTACTCTGACTCTGTAAATGTTAAACGTGCGACGGACGGCTCGCATAGGCGGCGTTAAATAAGGATTTAATATAATATCGAAAATAATTTTTTTCTCTTTATAAACAAGTTTGGAATTTTTTTGAAGGGTGACTCCGTAAGTTTTTAATTTACTCTATCCACTCTTAAAATATTTGTACTTAGTCATAGTTAACCCTGTATAAGCTTCCACTTGATAATAATTGTTTTGCGTCTTATATACAAAACAGCGGTAGAAAGTCACTTTCCTCTAAGGAAATCAAATTTGCACGGTCCACCAGTAAAATGGTATAATCAACATTTACGTGATATGCAACAGTACTTGTCGTCATTAAAAATTGTCTGCGATGTTACTGGAGATGCGAGGGGGTGGTCCCTCTACAGGAATCTTAGGGCACACTATCGAAGAGTAGTTGACCAGACGAAAAGAAGAGCATATGACTCTTTTTTGATAAATACCAACAACATAAATAGGGCCTCATGGAAACTGGTGAATTTTGAGTGCAATAAAACATCTCGTACTAAGGTTAGTAATACTTTAACTCCAGATGACTTTAATATGTATTTTAGCTCGATAGCAAACAATATAATTAAGAATATTCCACTTGTCTCAGATACGCATTCAATGTTTTTCAAATTTCTCCCCCACGTGAGTTGTAACTTTTTTTTGTTCGGTACAACTGTTGATGAGGTTCGTTCAACAATCTCTAGGTTAAAAAAATCTGCAACAACTGATGCATATGGTCTAAATGATAAATTTCTAAAAGAAACCATTGACAGCTTGGCTGAGCCATTGGCATCTCTGATAAACATTTGTTTTAGTCGCGGTGTTTTCCCTGATATTTTTAAAATATCAAAAGTATTACCTATATAAAAGAAAGGTGATTTAAATGAAATTGGTAATTACAGACCTATTTCCATCATTGTCATATTTGGTAAAGTCATGGAGGTAATGCTAAAAAATAGGTTACTTGAGTATTTCGAAAAATGCAAACTGTTACATTCTGCCCAATTTGGATATCGTAGTAAAAAATCTACTACCAAAGCATTATTAGAGGTTGTAGAGAGGATAGTTAGTGGATTTGAGAGGTATGAGCATTCCCTCCTGACAATGTGCGATCTGTCGAAAGCTTTCGACTGTGTCTCGCATAAAATTTTGCAAAACAAGCTTTCATTTTATGGAATCAAGGAAACACCTCTCAATTTGGTTAGATCTTATTTAAAGGATAGACAACAATTTGTTGATCTTGCTAATGGTCATGAGTCAAAATTGGAGAGTGTTGAACATGGGGTGCCTCAGGGTTCTGTCTTGGGACCCTTGCTCTTCATTGTTTATATAAATGACTTATGCTATTTTGGGGAGAGAAATTGTAATATTGTACTCTTTGCGGATGACACCACTTTTATAAGCTCATATGCGAATGTTGCAGATATAAATCAGTATGCAGTTCATTTACTAGCAAACGCAGAAACATGGTTCTCGGCAAATAAATTGCAGCTTAATAAATCTAAAACCCAATATTTGACTGTCTCCAGCAATAGGCGTTTTGTGAACGGTAGCCATTGCAAACTGCTAGGTGTTGCACTAGATGACACCTTAAATTGGTATCAACACATAACCGACCTTAGCACAAGACTATCTAAAGTGCTGTTTCTCTTATGACAGCTTCGTAAATTGTTGAATCCACATATGTTAATAAATGCATACTTCGGTTTGTTTCATTCTCTGATCAGCTACGCCACTGTTCTGTGGAGCAATGCAGTTGATTCTAAAAAAATTTTTTGTCTTCAGAAACGTGCAGTAAGAATCTTAGCTAATGTGGGTAACAGTAAACATTGCAAACCCCTGTTTAAAAAATATTACCATTGCCCTGTATATATATATTACAAACTTTAATAGAAATACATGCTCGCAGGAATATCGTTCCCCGGGTGTCTGTTCGCCATAATTATAATACACGAGCCGCTGTGGCGGGTGAACTACTTGTACCTCGATCCAGATTGATCAAATCGGATAGAAATATTTTAAACATTAATTTATATAATAAACTACCCTGTCATATAACGGATATGAATGAAGGATGCTTCAAGGTTAATATTAAAAAAAGTCTTTTATCTCACTGCTTTTACTCTGTAGATGATGTAGATTATTTTGTTTGTATTTTTATTAGGTTTTATTTATTTTATTAGTGTTCTAAATCTGTTGACTGTTGTGTGTTGTGTATATACAAACTATGCCTTCTGTTTTCTTGTATTGACTTGCTATAAACCATGTACTTGTGTAAAATAGTCAAATAAACTATCTATCTATCTACCACCTGTTAATATCCCCTCGTTTGCTCTCTCATTTAGACACTACTTTTATCTGAAGTGACTAATTATATTTTAATATAGTCCAAAGTTTTCACGGATATTAATAATCTTTCGATTATTTAATAATTTCAATATGTTAGGAGTTATACAGGGTGTAACTTTGAAGGGGGTGTCCGGTTTGAAAGGGGGGTACCCGTGACCTTTACAAACACATACCATAAGTTTGTTTTCTTAAATTCTGTCACAAAAACTGATTTTTATTTTGTTGCCTTTTTTCGCAATTTTCATAGTATGCCACAGAGCAGACAAGCGCTGAGCATATCTAGTTGCAGCGTCACCAGCATTGTTGCCATATTTAATTATTGAAGTGGAAGATGGGAAAAGACTTTCTATTAGAAAGCAAAAGACCCACGCCACTCGTGAGGCACTGCTTTTTGACACATACATTTGTTTGTAGTGGGTGTTCGCTTTATTATTCCATATAAACAAAAAATAAAAATATATACTTACGGATTACACACTATAAAACAGAAACAAGTCAACTAACAGAAAACTCAATAATAAATAAATACATACTTTTTACTTACTCTACGGCATTTAATATATTTGGTTCAAGATTATTACTTTCCGAGTTTGTTTTTACTCAACATTAGGGTATGGCTGACATAACTCCCATAATCTCTTAAATGTTGAATTAATCTTACAGACATTTTCTTATGCGATACGTGTCTATCGCGGTAATCCATCTGATATCGTTTTCTTGCAGCCACCGTCTAATTTTGATAAAAAAACAAAGCATTAAACATATTACCTCTCGTATTAGCTCTTTCTTAATTTGTATACATATTATTTTCATAATACCACACACATTTGGTAATGAAAACTGACCTTTATAAGGTTATTATACACTTGCACAGAATAACACATTCCACAAAATACCACTTTAAATTATTACGAAATTAAACTTGGCAAAATACAACCCTGCATTAAACAAATTCTAATTCGATTTCAGTAAAAAATCACGCAGATAACTTGCTTTCTCTCTCTCATATCTGTATATTTTTTATATAAAATGACCTAGTCTGGTTTTATGTATTGTTTTTATTTTATAAACTAGGTCAATGTCACGGTTATTGAAGGAACATTGATAAAACCCTTAAAATAGTATCAAATCCTTTGTACTGAAACTGCTTTTTTAACATTTTGAAGCTATCAAACTAATAATTTCCTAATTTTTAATTACGTACATTTTATAAAACAGCAACAATTATTTTAAAACATTAAGTTCTTACGGGCAATAACTAGCAGGTAACGTATTAAAATTCACCTACCAATACTGTTATTTAATAATAATAATTAGTTAATAGATCAGTAAAAAAAATTATTTTTTACGTACTTTTACATTACGTACTTTTTTACAGCACTTGAAAATGGTTTTAGGATCCATACTTCATCAGGATTGACAGAAAAGTATAATGAGTATGATGAGTCGCAATGTTATAAACAAGTATATTTAAAAGTTTTTTCTTCTTTGTATCTCCGTTACTTAACATCTAGACGTCGGAACTTGTCGTATCATTGACAGTTTATTAGGATCAGACTGAGGTGTATACATGCAAAAATATGTTAAACATAGGTATTTACATTGAATCGGTGTTATTTAGAGTGACTCGCATCGCCGAAATCTCATCACAATAAATTGGAAGCTATAGTTCTGCATATCCAGACTATTATCTTCTGCATTCACATTACCTCACTAAAAAATTCTCACTTTCACATTTCACGGCCTCACAATTATGTCAAACATTTTTGTTATAGCTTCTGCATTTGCGTGTTCTAGTACTTTTGATGCGATCAGATGATCAGATGAGATCTTGTGGCAAAATTTTCTTCCAATGCACCTGTTATAACGTGTTATTTTCCATCCACCAGCAGTAGTTGCTTTGTCAACACTTATGAAATTTATGGTCAGAATTGTAGAATTTTTACCTTGATACCTTTAAAGTCAAGCACAAATACAAAACTTGATAATATAAATTATGTGGGTGAGAAACTATAGGTGAAATTGCCATCATATCATCAAAATGTAATTAATAAGAATACGTAAGGAAGTATTCATTTCAATATAATGGTTTTGAGGGTCAGCGTTGTTATTATTTTCCCGGTGCCGTCACCTATCTCACTGATCGCTGCCAGTAACAAAATTAAAGTGCACATCCATAGCCTGAAATTTTTCAACCTGCTCTTGTAGTTCTCAGGCTCTGTGGGAGTGTACTCGCTATATGTTCCTGTTGTTGGTATTATAGCTGCTACGAAATCAATATATGGGAGGGCACAGGTCTCAAAAACAACAAGAGTAGGTTAAAGAATTCCAGTTAGGACTAGGGATCTGATAGCGATAGCTATCTAAGTCAAGGCATAACAATCCAGAAAACCACTATAGGTTATTTCGACAATTTGTTTCTTTTATGTATAAGTATTATTCAGCATAAATTCACCACCACGTTAGCAATAAAAAAAACAATCTCATAAGTATCTCAAACAGTAACGAAGACAGGAGAAGTTTGCATTTAGCTTAATTAATATATCCTACTAAAATATGTTGATCATTCGTTTAAAAATGGTAATCCCAGTGCATTTCTACCTTTCTGTTAACTTGTAATTTATATGCCTATCCCATCCCGTCTTATTCATTATAGATGCTAAATAACCGAATTACTCGAGCTTTGTATACATGTGTGTGTGTGGATTTTCGGGTTAGAATTTAATTAAAGCTGCTCTTCGTTAGATGAAGTAAATTAACTACACGACATCTTAATTGAACCTTATGATGAAAAAACTATTAATAGGAGTGAGCCTGGTCATTCCTCTCTTGATTGACCGAAAATATCGTTAGATGTTTTATTAAAATAATATTATTTTTTGATTATACACGATTGCAATGAAATAACTACAATTATTTTTAGTATTATTCACATTATAAGAAAAAAGTAAATTTTTTTCTTCCTGTACAGTAGTGTTATATTAATAACGAATGTAAAAATAATATTAACTGTGCATAATATTTTTACTGTAATTATCTTGTTCATGTCCGATTTGTATATTTACATCTTTTTATGGTAAACCGAACTTATCTTCTTTATTACGCTTAAAATAGTATCTCATTATGGGGTCGTGCTTGTTTATGATTCTAATAATATATTTTTATTTATTTATTTAGCCATACAATACATGAAAATTCGTGATTATAAAAAACAAATCAGTATATAACACCAATAGCTATTTGTATAACAAGGGAGCAAAGTGCATAATTTCCTCCCGCAGAAAGTTTCAATATCCATGGGAAGAAATGGCAATTAGCTCATGTGTAATACATATGATTTTTTCTACGGCCATTCACAGTGTTTTACATTGGTTTTACATATATTTTATTATATTTTCTTATGCATGACAGTCAAACTACCAAATATGCCAAAATGTCATAATAATTAGATAAGTAAATATTGTTTAAAATCAAAGTACATGGAACATTGCTAAGGTTGCTTCCCAAAAATTTATAATAATGTATTCCGAATGTGAAAATGAAGTTCCACAAGATACTTTTGAAGAAGCAAACGGGATTTCGTTCAATCTTTTACCGTTAAAGTCTCGTGAAAAATATGAACAAGAGTACCAGATATTTAAATGTTGGATGGAGACTAGGCAAATAAGAAAAATATGTGAAGAAGTGGTCCTATTTTACTTTTCCAAAAAATGCGCCTTCAGCATTATGGAGCAAATACAGCATGTTGCCATCTACACTCCAAATTAAAAGCAATACCGACATTAAGTTTCCTAAATTAGTAGCTTTTCGAAAAAGGAAATCTGCTGCATGACAATCCAACAACCAAATATGTCAAAATGTGATAATAATTAGATAAGTAAATATTGTTAAAAATCAAAGTACATGGAACTTCCCATAAGGCCCTAACCACCATTTGGTGCAGAAATGATGGAAACCTGGAAAACCTCATTAATTAGAGGGGTAGTCAAATGTCAACCGGTATCAATCTCTCACATTGACCCAAGCCAACATTCTTCCACTCCACCGTACCCGCAGAGAGGCCAATCCTTTCCGCGCGAACCCACACCGATCTAGTCACCTCGATTCAAGTACTGACGCCTTAAACCGCGCGACCACTGACCGACGGACGAAATATGATTGAAAGTAATATAAAATATACAATTACTTAAAACGTAATGTAATCTCACAGAAAATAGACTAAAAATGACGTCGATTTGAACGTTTATATTTGTCATGATCACAAAACGCTACAGTAGAATAACAGATGAGCGCAATAAAAATTTTAAATGAATTTCAGTACCAATGACTCTGACACTGATTTAGTTTAAATGAACCACTCCCTTCACTTTTCAACTTTGTGTAATTGAATAAATGGTCTGGATAGTGCAAATGGATATAGTATTTATTAAATCATCTGAAATGATCAGCGACAGCAGCATCGAAATAGTAGCCTAGTAAAATCAAAACACCACCGTCAGTTCTCAGCGAAACGAGAATAGCCTAATATGTCATAGGTTCATTTGAATACATTTATTCTAGATTATAGTTTATCTGGTTTAGCCAAGAACCCTTGTCGGACATACCACCAGACACAGACCGGTTTAGGGCTAGTTAGCCCTCATCAATATGCCATAGGTGAGATGACCGGCAACAGAACTGGCTTTTCCTTCATATGTATATTCACATATAAACTGAGTGCAGGTGAGATATAATACACAGATACTGTGCAGGAGTAAATCAATGCCGGTTGGGGCATTAATCCGCGGAGTAGTTCTTTCCTGCAGTATCATTTACAGATTTAACGGCTCGTCGCCCAGGGCACCAGATCTGCGTTAAGTACCTGCTGCAATGTAGATCGCTTCTTGTAGTAAGTCGAGCCGCTTAAGCTGAGCTGGAAATAAGCGGACCATTTACATCTCACAATTATAAAAGTTATATATTATATTATATGTATAGCTTTAACTTTTAGACGAAATATTTTTGGAGTAATATAAGTTAATTTAAATTCAATTGTTTTTATCTCAGGGATCTTTAGTTGCTGTATAGCTGTTTTCTGGGATACCCTTAATAAAAAGAACCTTTTTTATTAACGTACATTCGATATATATATATATATATATATATATATATATGGTTGGAACCGAGAGGCGTTTCGCTGTCCAGATTTTGTACACCAAAATTCCTTCCTCGCGGAAAATGCACCAAAATGCCTCTGAAATGCCACAAATTACCTCAATATGCTAAAAATGTTCGAAATACCCCCTAACTGCCACCGAAATGTTACCGGAATACCAGAAATACCACAAAATGCCTATAAATGTCAGGAAATACCTCGAAAAGCCTTATGTTTTTAGTTACCATTTTCTGTCCTAATTGTATTACTTATCATTTTTATACAGGGCATTCGTTAAAAAATAGGCCAAACCTTACCATTACATTCTACGACGAAAATTAATTGGGAAAAGTCATACAATGTTGCTCATTAAAGCTTAGTTTTCCAGATACAGGGTATTGAAGTTGAAAAATAAAAACGATTTTTAGACGTACCTATCTCAGAGATGCATTAAGATATTTTTGTCTAATTGAGTATGAGGAGTTCTAATGGCAACTTACTTCATTTGCTGTGACTTCACGTCAATACGAAAAAAACAGTGGCGTGCAAACTATATTTTCGAGATTCTTTTCTAAAAAATAAATGCGCCACTGCATAAAGCGGAAATAAATAATGTTTTTAAAATTTTCAATGAATATGGCTGTGAGGCACCGTTTTTGAAAAAATAAACTGCGTTTTAAAGTAGGCAAGGATGTGCAGTTCGTGGATTACGTAACTCCATTAACTTGCAACTTATGTTATAGAAACATAATTTTTTGATAATTAAATTACATTAACAAACATTATACTGTTTACATAATATATTTCAAGTATTATAGTTGTAAAATATATCACACAATTAAGAAAACTAAAATAAAAATATAAATATTTTTTGTATGGCATAAGTAAATAATAAAATATAACAAGAAAAACTATGAAAAACATTAATTAAACATTAATAATGTTTAAGATCATTTTCGATTATTTGACTAAAGACATGTTCGATATCTTTCTAAAAAATTTCTCCAAACAGTGAAAAATGATGGATTCATGTTTTTCATAGCACTTGCAGCTGAAACTATTCTTTGCCATAGTTCATTTCTATTGTTGATAGAGGAGGCACTATAAACTATGGCCTTAATATAACCCCAGAAAAAAAAATCAATCGGATTTAGATCCGAACAACGTGGCGGCCATGGATGTTCATTTTCTTTTTCTATCCATCGATGACGAAATATGTTATCTTAATGCTTTCTTACTATTATAAGATAATTAGCAGGGGCACCATCATGTAAATATCACATGAGCACTAATGTTCAAAGGAATTTCTTCTAGTAGTTCAATTAAATTAGATTGTAAAAAGTGCAGATAATGTTGACCGTTTAAAGATAGATGCCCGAAGTTCATATTGCCCAAGAACCTGATCGTCAAATATTCCGAACCTAATATTGAACTTAAACTCATGCTGAAAGTGTCGTACAATGCTTTCATTTGGATTTTTTCGGCTCATATATGAAAACAATCCCTTAACATATCTCCGAGATATGTCTGATAACCGTTTTTATTTTTTCAACTTCAAAATCTCGAAAACGAAGCGTTTATGAACAACATTGGATGTATATGACTTTTGCCCATTAATTTTTGTCGTATAATCTAGTGGATTTGGCCCATTCTTTAACGGACACCCTGTATAGTAAATAGTGAAAACGATTAAATAAAAACAAAATGAAGATGGTTTATACTCAATATTACCGAAAAGGTTCAAGATAAAGTAATGAAATTTTGAACGCTGGAAATTTAAGCATTTGATTCAAATATGTGTTAAACAGGGCCGACTTAAGATATTTATAGTTAAACTTTTTAGTTAGAAATTATTTTTACCCTAGCTTGGACCAAAGAAATGTAATGCATTTTAAATTATAAAGGTACTCTTTTTCGACTTCGATAAAATGCACCGTTTCAGAGTAAAATAGTACTTGAAAATTGCTACGTAACGTAAAACTATTATTTTTAGATATTAATAACTTATAAATTTAATTGTGTATTTAAGAAAATACAAGCTTTACATTACATAGTAATTTGTTTTAACTCGGAAACCGTGCAATTTATTGAAGTATAAGTCGTATAATATCATTTTAATGTAAAATGTATTATATTTAAAACTTCTTTAGTCTAACTGTAAAAATAATTACACTCATATAATATGCATATGCATGTATGCACCTAGATATTTTGAAGTCTTCTGGTTTGCAATAAATCTCCTTTGTCAAGTTATCGACTGGACAAACATACGCTAGACCCCCTTCGCCTATTTACATCCGTTTTTAACTCTTATACAATGTGTACAACTATAGAAGTCGTGAGCCGAAGTGAATCACTCAAAGCCGGTTGAAAATGAAGTTTAAAAAAAACAAAAATAGTTACCTATTATAATTAAATAAGTGGTCACTTACTTACATGTTTTTTATTTTGAATCAAAGAAATGACACTAAGGTACAATTTTCAACATCCATGAGCCTAGTTGGTCAGCCTGACGCCTTAATATCGAATTATACAATCCATCTCAACGAGCACCTCGTGGACAAACTATTACGCGTACACATACAATACAAAAATTCTTTCAAAAATGCTCTTAAATGCCTCTAAAACACCCCAAAATGCCTCGAAATTTCAGAAAATACCTCGAAATGCACTTAAATGCCCCCAAATACCAGAAAATTCCTCAAAATGCCCTAAAATACCTCGGGATTCAAGAAAATGTCTCAAAATGCCTGGAATGTGTGCACCAAAATGCCTCTGCGAAACACCCCTCAGTTGGATCGGTCAGTGGCCGCGATATACTACATGTCGCCCTTAGTATATGAAATGTACCTAAATATTTTCGTGTTGCTCAAGATAATGTAGAAACTGTTTTAAAGACGCCAACTGCAAACAATTAAGTTGATACTTGGCACTGGAAAATACGCGAGACTCCATCTATTTTCAGCAAGATGGAGCACCCCCCACACAATTCGGAAATTGTTCAGAATTGCCTTAATCAGCAATTTCCACATCGCTGATTGGGTACACATGGCCCATTGAATGGCCAGCCCGTTGACCCGATTTGTCACCTCTTGATTTTTTCTTTTGGGGTTATGTAAAAGATAAAGTTTTCCAAACAATACCAGAAAATGCCTATCCAGCAGGATCTAAAGTTAAAAATAAGAGCTTCTGCTTTGGTGCCTCGTGAGACCCTAAGGAATATAATAAATTCTGTACCAAGGAGGGTCCGACTATGAGTCAGAAATCGAGGTTTTCAATTTGAGCATCTCACGTAATTCATTATTTTTTGTCTGTATTAGTTATAGGTACTAGTATTACCTTATGTTATTAATAATTTCGGATTTTGTAGTTTTAAGTTTACCTTTTCTGTTTAAATTCAAATAAAAATTTGTTTCTAATTCAGGAATGATTATTTTAGCACTCAACTAAATCACTGAATCGATTAAATTAATGTTTCGAGAATTAAGAGCATCTCAACTCAAACGTAAAATCGCTATGGAGAAATATAATTAATGTGTAATCCTCTCCCTCAAGTAATAACACATTCAAAATAATAGTTTTTCAAACCACAATGAACTTTAACAATTTTCAAACTAATGGTTATGTATAAATTATGACTATCGAGTAGAAATACTATGACAAGAACAAACAATGTAGTATTGGATGAAAGATGAAAAAACAGGTAATTTTTTGTGGTCATAGCCAACTTCGATAGAATTTTTTTTGTCCGCCTAGAGGGCGCAGCGAACCACATACGATATTTCAAAAATCTGTTTACATCAGGTAAAAGGTATCAATTTTGCAATAAAAATTTATTACCAATAAGTTTTCTCTATCTCTTAAAATAAAAAAGTTAGACAGCCATAAAGTTTGGGCACTTTACAGGTTTTTTTGTTATTACTCATAAAGTTGGCCATGGATCTCAAATTTGTTTTAACTAAATTTGTTTTAATTAAATAATAGATTATAATGGAACATTTTAAAAATATCCACAGATATTTTACACAATATTCAAGCTGTAACCCTAGCTGTAACGGAAGACTGCGCCGGCGCAATGCTCCAAAAGCCTCATCAACTCAAGTCGAAATTTTTATCGACAAGTCTCAATAACACCATTATGCATTCAATACATTATTTAGCGATATTTATGTAAAATAATAGTATATTATGCAACGATAATGTAATGATGGTTATTAATACACGAGCATTAACCGGGATACGAAACGAGCCGAAGGCGAGTTTCGTATGGTTTATGCGAGTGTATTAATAACCATTACATGAGAGTTGCATACGCTATTTTTTCTACACCCGATAAATAATCAAAAACCATAAATTTTATATTTTTATTGAACACAATAGGTAACAGTAATTATTCGTATGAATATGCATTTTCTGCTTTCTCCGATATGTGTGGAGGAGTCGATGGTAATTCTTCTGTATCGCTGATATCAGACATTTTGATAAATTATCGAAGTTTAGCTAGGTATCTACGAATATTTAATACGTACTAATTTTGACATCTAAAATAATTACATAGGAACCTAGGATAAACGTCAAATGCACAGCATGCTTGATTGAAAAATTATGGGTTTCTATTGATTAAAAATCTGTATCGTAATGGATATCATTATGAAACGGATTATGGGCATATAAGTGTATTGTTATAATACGGGTGTAGAAAATAGCTATTTATGCCATCAGTTACGAAATGCCTAATTTTGTGTAACGCGTGAGATTTTTGCGGAATGAACGAAGTGAGTTCGCAAAAACTCACAAGTTACACAAAATTTCATTTCGTAACGTATTGCATACAAGATTTTTTCTAATTTTGAAGAAAGTAATAAAAAAATAAAATTTAATATAATTGACAAAAATTTGGAAAACATAAATTTAGTTTGTTGCTGTTACTTAATGTTAGTTGTCAGTTTGACATTTTGTAAAAAAGTCTAGACGGAAGATTTTTAGCGAGATTGATATATTTTTAGTTTTATTTTTAAAAAATGAGTGATTCAAGTTCTGAAGGCTACCAAGCGATATTGAAGAGGCAGCAGGTAATGCTCTATTATCAGTAATTACCAAAAAGTCAAAGGCAGTTTATGATTTGGCATACGAAAATTTTGTTACGTGGTGTGATGAGAAGAAAATTAAACATGTTAATGAGAAAGTTTTACTTGCATATTTTCAGGGTAAGAAAGATCTAAAAGTTTCCACATTATGGACACTTTACTCAATGGTAAGGTCTGAACTAAATCTGAAAAGGAATATTGATATTAAAAAATATACAAATTTGGTAGCATATATTAAAAGGCAAGCGGACGGGTACAGTGCTAAAAAGTCAAAAGTTTTTATTAAAGAAGATTTTGCCAAATTTTTAGTGGAAGCTGATGACAAAGAATACTTAATGGCTAAGGTTGCAATGATAATTGGAATGCCAGGAGCATGCAGAAAAGCAGAATTAACATTTCTTTCAGTTGAAAATGTTATAGACGAAGAAAGCCATTTTCGTGTTGATATCCCACCTTCAAAAACAAAAGTTATACGGCAGTTTGCAATTACCACTGGAGACATTGAAAATACGAATCTTGTTGAAATATCAAGAAAATATATTAAGTTGCGTCCCCAGGTTCTTAAACACAACAGATTTTTTTGTAAAATATGCGAATGGAAAATGTACCAGAAATCCTGTGGGAATTAACACATTTAGCAGTCTGCCAAAAGTTATTGCACAATTTCTTGGTCTTTCAAATCCTGTTCTATATACTGGCCACTTTCCTAGCAGACAGTGGCGCTGATATTTTAAAATTAAAGAGGCACGGAGGTTGGAAATCTCTGTTGCGGAGGGATATGTTGAAAATTCCATGAATAATAAAAAACTTATAGCGCAAGAAATATTTGGTGAAACATCTAATGCAATGTGCGCCGCTTCCCAAATAACAGCAAGTTCAAGCAATGAAAAAAATATGTCGTCGGGAATTAATTTGAATAATTGCAATAATTGTGTTATCAATATTTATAATAATTAATTAATTTATAATTTATGTTTTTAACTTGTATTATAACAGTTTAATAAATAGAATAATTCTTTTTGTCACTAATTTTGAAATACATTTTTCGTCACCATTTACTTTATGCAACTAGTTACAAAAAGTAAGACGTTTCATAACGTTAATCAGTTTTAAAAAGTGTCACTTTATATGTCAAAATTAGAAAAAATACTTTATGCCATTAATGTTTGACAATTCATAGTTTTGACGTTCACCGATATCAGTTTCTTCTGTGTAAGTCTGGCTCAAGGCTAAACACATTTTACATGACAAAACAATGAAATTTGGGTACTTTTTGGAGGCGTTTTTTTATGTTAAATTTTGAAATTTTTGAATGTTTATTTATCAGAATGTGTTCATAATTAAGTATAATTCAATTTAAACATAAGTTTTAGCAGGGCTGACAACCAAAAAATCAAAATTAAATCGATTTCTTGAAAAAATGGAGCACCCTGTATAAGAATTGATATTATTATCAGATTCTACGCGCCTTACTATTGATGGAGTTAAAAGTTTTCCACTAATGTTTTTTGAGGTAATGCTACCATCGTGTTTCAGTACCTAAGTGAAGGATATTTTTGATAAATCATACATTTAATAGTGCTTGGAAAAACATACTTTAGCTTGCCATTTGTTATTGATTTTGTTTTGAAAATTTTGACGGACGTGTACATTAAATAGCAAGCCAAAAATTATGTATTTATTTGCTGGTGTCTTTTTTGCTTTTTTCAAAATAAAAACTATCCTCTCAGTGGTGGTCTGCTGGAAGATAAAATATAGCAATAGAACGCAGTAAAGGTCGTCGTCCAATTAACAGCACACAACATGAACGGCACCTGCATGACGTCAACACGTTATCTGCAATAGCTCATTTAAAAATTGCTTATAAATGTTTTATTTGCAAGAAATGGCTAAGAAAAAAATACTGGATATACTGGATGAACTTGTTAAATACATTCTATGTATACAAGTCGGGGAAACAATAGAGTAAATGTCTCAATTGTGGTGGTAAAAATAAGTACAAATATTTTAAGCAGTAGCAGCAGTACGGTTTACTGTTTACTATGTAGAATACATAATTAATAGTGGATGTGAATTCCACAGCGTTGCCAATGTTACACTAATGTCTTCGAATAGGCTCCAACAAAGTTTACTAGAATTTTTAGACATGTCAAAGAATGATTGAAATATGTTTATTTATGAAAATATTAATGGCCATCTCCTCCCTTTTGCCATTCCCATGCCTAACCAATAAATTGAAAATATATACCAGATTATCTACTCACAATCATAGTTATCCAGAACTTGGTCATTATCCATTTTTACTACACTCCAACTAATTTATCACAATACGTTATCGTTATCACTATCATTGACTATTACTACTTGACAAATATGCTTTTAACATGTCAACCTTATCACTGTTTGAATAACGCGCCATATTTTATTTGATCACACTGTATTTCACGAAAAATAATAAATAAATATACAAGACCCTTAAGAGAAAAACACTGCCCGTGAAAATAATAAGACGACGTTTTATACGTTAGTGCCGTAACTCTTAAAACAGATGCGTCAAGTAATGCGTTACTTAAAGAAACCATTAGTTTAGTTCGGTTTCAGAAGATGCAAAAGTATCTCATTTTCATTTCAATTTACATGTATTGAAATTATTAAATCTCTTTCCACAAATACTACATGCTTTGTTTCCACGTGCGTTGGTCGATACTAGTGCATCGGGTGGCACCGACATCAACATAACCTCTTTGTAGACCTCGACTATCAATCCTAGAGAGTGGGATTGGTAAGGGACACTTCACCTACTGCTCGTGACATCTACCTGTTACTTGTGTCTACGGCATTAGTTTCTTTTTTGCATGCGATTGATACTGCTTTTAAATATTTTATTTCGCCTTCTTTTTATATTGAACGCATACGTCAAGCTAGGTATTTTGTTATTCCATGTTTTGTGCTTATTTTTAAAATTTGTTTCACCCACGAAACTACGAAGTACGAAACGGTCAGCACTGACACGTTGTTTGAGGTTATGTGGCGAAAATTAACTCTAAGGTGTTGTGTAAAAATAATTTTTTTTTGTTATTCTTCATAAAATTATTTAACAGTGTACAATGGTATTAACTTCTGAAATGTGGATAACTGTTTAAATAGTTGTTTTTTCAGTAAGTAGGTGAGCTTTTATGCGTTTATGGATAATTTTTGGAATCATTGAACAAAGTCACTTCCTAAATACTTTAATTGATAGTATCGAACTTGCGGAAAAAATTCATATTTTAATCGTTTATGGTAATTTTACTTTATTTATTGTTAAAAACAAGTGTTTTTAAATTAGAAATAACCGCAAAAATTGAATTTACAATTATTCATCTTACAGAAGATATGGCAACCTCGTCTTCAGTAAATCATGTAGTTTATTTTATTAGCTATGTCAGTAGTCTATCTGGTCAGCGGTCTTCAAAATGTGGGCATTTAAAAAAAAAATAATATCTCCGTAAATATTTGAAAATTTTAAATATGACTTTTACTAGACTTCACGTTTAAATGGTTTCTAAACTTTTTAGAAAACACATTGCTAGGTCGATTAAAATATTTGCCTTTGAATATTGGAAGAGGCATACGTTTTATGCACGACGGTGCACCGCGTTACGTTGAACCCGTACGGAAATTCCTTAATTCCTAATAATTTGCTGGATGATGGATTGGTCGTGGGTCAAATGCACCTGTAAATTGGTCTGTCAGATCGCCCGACATTTTTATGAATTTATGAAAGACACAGTTTATCTTTAGTACATTACGAGTACTAGGTACATTAGTGTATTTTGAGTTGCTTATCTATAGAATACTTAAATCAATTAGCAGTTTTGCCGGTGTATCGCAGTAGTGTGGCGTATAATACACGAGGTTCCTTATATCCGTACCATGTACAGCGTGTCCAAGCATTAATACCACGGGATTGGACGAGGAGGACCGGTATCATGGCTGCCACAATCTCTTGACTTTAAATTATTGGGACTTATTTTTGTGAAGATATTTAAAAAATGAAGAATATTGTACCGAAGTAGACACTATTGATGAGTTACGTAAACGTATCATAGCTGTTGCTAATAACTCAGTTCAAAGCCGACAAGAAGCAGAAACGTTTGTGTTAGTTTGTAGGAACTGGGTAAGATGGGCCCAAAATGCTGTCGCCAGGTATGTCAAAATATTTTACTCATAGTTTCGGTTAACTGACGTTATCTTTCTGGTGTAATAGAAATCGTTGTATGATTGTTGAGTGATGTGTGGTGTTGTTGAGTGATTAAATCATTGGATACAATGATATCTTATATAAATCTTGCAGATAGTTATATCATCAGATAGGAATTTCAAAGCAGTAGAACATATTGATAGTTTTTAACGTAGATTCCTTGGTTGGTTAGTTATAACAACAACATAAATTATGGGATTGTGAATATCAGGAATGACGCGTAGTCCGCGCAGGTCATTGAAAACGTTCGAAAATAAGATAGATGAGAGATATGAATACTTATTTATTTGTACAATTTTGTGTATATATTTATCTTATTTTATTAAATAATTTAAAATTACATTGGTAACTGGGTTTCTGGTGACCATACTTGTCTTATTGTGGCTTTCGACTCCGGAAGTTCACTTACTATCTATTTTATTCTTTTTGGGCAACGTGTTTTAGAGAGTATATCTACTGGTAGTAATACTTGATACAGTTTTCACAGAGCAATCGCATTTTTTAGACTTCAGAGTAAGGCAAAAAAATTCTAACATGATTGATCTAATGTAATAGTTATATACGTCACATGACAAGAGTTTATATCTGTAGGTTATAATTTTTTTAAAGCTGCGTTCATTGATCTTCTACAACATATATCTTTAAATTCTTATGCATGAAAATACGTAATGCAAATTCTTTGATTATCTAAATAAAAAGTATGTTTTCGATTGCATCTTAGCACTTTCCATTCCGCTTTCTTCTTAATTAAGGTTCTTTTGGGACACTATGGAAAGTAATAGGTTCTCCAGTTTCGATTTTTCATTTTGGGTTTACAAGTAGCGACAATATAAATTCTGCCTAAATAATTATAATACAACATAATTTGAGATTAGACATAAATGTATGTTTTCTCAACAGCACTAAAATAACAAACAAGACGTAACAAATATTAAATCAACAATTATTACACCAAAACACGAACATAATGGGGAATGCCACTCAGTAAATTACATTGTTTTGGAAATATATGAAGACCATACTCGTTGTTTTTTAAATTAAATTAAATTTAAAAAAATTATTGGCAAATTAATGTACATGTGACGTCAGATGTACATTTTTAACATGCGCCAACAGAGCAATAGCATGCAACTTGTCTTAGAATAAAATAAATGAAATGCAGTACGGTATAAATAGAGACAGATATAGTGCCTGTAAACATCACTTGTCACTTCCGTCCAGAGAAATAGAGGAGAGAAGAACGAGCTATACTCGCGACAAGAATTCAGACGACTTACGTCATATGAACAAATGAATAATTCATTATATTTTCGTCAAAATATTTAAGAAACGGCAACTGATAGTAATAAAACTATATACTATACTAAAAGTTTGCGTTATATATTGAAGTAAATTGTAAAAAATGATTGTTTTTAACGCGACAAAATATCGAAAATTACGTTGACAATATAAACATATGTGTAACGTCAGCCGTGACGTAAAACGTCTGAATTCTTGACGCTAGTATACGACGAGTGCGCATCCACATTTCACTAGGACGCTACGGGAGCTGCCATTTTGAAATCATGTACGTCACACTTTTAAGTCAAGATATTTACACATAACGGTCGGGCGGGAGACTGAACGTTTTATATTTCGAGCTAACTGAAAATTTCAAATGTATATATTTGTTTATATTTCATTTAAAATTTAATGTGTTTCTAAATACAAATTTTGAAACGACATGATAAAATAATATTTTCAATCCCCTTCGTATAGATGAATTCAAAATGACAACCTTCTGTATTACTAAGTTCGCGCATCTTGACGCTCATTCTCCCCTCCTCTATTTCTCTGATTGTCATGCATTGTTGCCAGCTGGTGAAAATGTACGCATGACGTCATGTTGTTTTAAATAATTAATATCTCTCATAAAACTGCATATTAGTCCAAATCCTATGACACGTATCCAATGTTTTTAGAGTACTCTCTAAAAATGCAAAACACCAAATTTAGTGGTATTCCCCATTCCAGTAACACAAAAATAATAACACAGGACATAGAAATACTTCTAAAATACAAATAAAAGACAAAATTTATTAGTAAGTAATGCTTGACATTTTCGTTTTATATACGGCTGATGTCACTCGTGACTTTATGGGCGGACGAAGTGAAGGCAATCAGGAGTTTGTAGGCAACCTCCTCTGATTAGGGATCTTGGTTCATCCCTTAAAAACAATGACGCTCAAAATAGTTTTTCCAATACCTTTCCACACGTCCTACTTGAATATCGTTAAATTTTCTCTTTCTCTATTGCAGTTTTTCAATTATTTTTTATTTTTGTAAAAATAACAAAATTGTCATTTCGTGGATACTAATATCCTTTTATTGGCATCGAATGCATCATTATGTATATTTTTTAGCTTGAGTAAATGACACCGTTTTTAGTTTTATGTGTAATAGAGAAACATTTGTTTTGATATCTAAAGGCTGTAACCATGACGATAATTTAGTAACAACAGTTTTGTTCATTTAGTGATTAAATTAATTGCATCAATCATTATTCAATGAGAACCTATAGTGTTGACAAAATTAAATACATATTGATGAAAACAACGCGGGTTGGAATCTATTTTGCACAGTTAATTGAATTAAACCTTAGTGCAAACATTTTAGTTCATCTAGCTCCAACAATGAGCTTTCCATATTAATTGTTGCCAACTGATTATGGGAAATTAAACCGTTAACGATGCACGCATACATTTGTTTCACATAACAACATGTATTAAGTACTGAAATATGCCATTTCAGGTAAATGCTTGTAAAATCTTGTAGCCCGAAGAAAAACTAGTGTCAACAATATTAATATAATTTGAAAGAATATTAATTTAACCGTTTGGAATATAACTAGATGCATATATGGGAAAGTCATACAATGTGCCTAAATATGCAATATTTAATAAAAACCTTAATTAATAAAAACTAAATTTTAGATGAACCTTCTTTCCTAAAAAAGAAATCTAATTTAAAATCCTAAATTATTATTCTTTAATACATGAATAAGATCAGTTAAAAATATCAATTTAAATATTCACCAATAGTGTTTTTAAATGATTTAGCAAAAATGAAACCACATATTTCCTAGGTGAAAATAAATCGATTTAACCTAACATCTCAAGACGCATAATTTAAAAAATACAAGGTGTCAAAGTTAAAATTTTATTTTCGATATTTGTAAATAACTTCCTAAGAAATCCAAATAGTTATATAAAATTTGTAAATCGGGGGTTTTTGCGGGCGAGAAATTCAAATTTGTTTCTAATTTGACGCCACTAGTAGAAGGTGCCACTTGTGGCATACCATGTTTCTTTTAAATGGAAGAATTTATTTGCAGCTTAGTGTATCCATCTGACTATCAAAACAATCGATTCTCCTACCTGTTTTATTTGAAAAAGGTATATGTACTTTGTTGAAGTCGGTTTTGAAATGCTCATTGTACCGAGTAAAAACTGTGTTGGCTTGAGGTAAAGTGCATTTTTTGCTGAAAATACAGCAAAATGTTACTTGAAGAAGTTGTTCAGAATGATAAATTGCAAAATTTCAAGAAGATCGGCGAAGTTTGATGAAACCATTTTTCAACAAAGCACAAATATTTTATTAAAGCAGGTCTTTTTGAAATTTTGCACGTCTCCATAATTTACCATTCTGAACAACTTTTTTAACTAAAATTTTTAGTAGAAAAGGCACTTTACCTGAAACGATAACAGTTTTCAATCGGTGCACTGAATATTTCAAATAGGATTATTTCGAAAACTGTTACTCCTAACGACTTCAACAAGTTGTACCTTTTTCAGGTATAACAGGTAGGAGAATCGATTGTTTAAATAGTCAGATGGATACACTAAGCTAAGCAAAAAAGTTCTGCCATTTAAAAGAGACATGATGTGCCCTCTACTAGTGACGTTAAAATTAGAAACAAATTTGAATTTATTACCCGCAAAAATCCCTAATTTACAAATTTTATGCATATATTTGGATTTTTTAAGAGGTTATTTAATACCGAATATAAAATTTTAACTTTGACATCCTGTCTCTTTTTTATGATGCGACTTGGGATATAGGTATGTTAGGTTAAATCGATTTATTTTCACCTAAGGAATCTGGGTCTCATGTTTGCCATTTCATTTAAAAACACCCTGTATATTTGTATTATAACTTGGGCGTTATGCATAATGTTTGGGCACTATATGTATTGAGCCACGCAGCTAAATCGTAGCACCAATATCTATGCACTGAAAAAAATTCGCTAGTGGTAGGCAGAAATACACGTGCCCCAGCAAAAGTCTTGTATAAAATTATGATATGATGTAGAACAGATAAACAATTCAATTGTAGGAGCTAAATCAAGTTTTTTTCAAAACCAGTCACTAGACGCAAGTGAACAATTTATCTAATTGTGGCTATCAGCAAAGACTAAAATTTCTTGTTGAATTACCTGAACTTGCCTGTATTGCCATAATTATTAAAACGTGCAACTAAATGTATTTCTGATACATTAAAAGTTACTTGATTGTAATGCATCAATAATTGAACATACTATATTACTACAATTGTACTCTTGTAAACTAGCTGTATTTTAGACGAGTAGTAGTATAGTACAAATTATAATTGTCCATACTCAATTAACATAAATAAAAACTATAAACTAATAAACTTATTTCCTAAAACGCATCGGTTCTGAGAAAGAGGGCGTTGAAGTAGGATTTTTTTATCGTTTTTCCCTCATAACTTTGGAACCACTTATCCGATTTAAGCGAAATTCAGAACACAAACACTCCTTATGATCTTACATAAGCTTCTAAAGTTTGAACTACCTACCCCTCTTAGAAGTGTATTTTGTATGCTACTACCCCCCTCTTACTTTATTTCAAAACTACAAAAAAAAAAAATAATAATTAATTTCAATAAAACATCTACACACCACTTTGACCTGATTAATTTCGAAACTTTTTCGTCTCCTATTTTTTTTTCGACGTTTGGTCTTGTTTCTGAGATATTCAAAGAAATTGGTGACAGTGTAGCACACCAGCCGCGTAAATTTCATTTAACGTTATAGCAACCCATGGAAACAAAACTCAGTGATTTGTGTAAACTGACGTGTGATTCAAAAGTTATGAGGGAAAAACGAAAAAAAAATTCCTACTTCAACGCCCTCTATATCGGTAACGATGCGTTTTAAGAAATAAGTTTATATCACAAATGAACATTATTTTAAAGATTAAACCTGAATCACCCTGCATAATGCGAAATAGAAGTAAGGTATTATTGAAATATATTTTTATATACACGTTACACACCAAAATAACACTTTTAACTAGTTACATTTTCTTTGAAGACTAGATGAACATGCATTCTTTTCTGACTATATAAATCTACTTCATTATAGTTCAGAATTCAGAAATTTCTTTCAACAATTGTTTGCATACTAATTTATATAAATCGCAAAACAAAGGTATATACTATAAAGATACAATAATTACACAACAATTACAATTTATTTTACAATAAAAATATGGAAACAAAACCCATGCAGAATGAACTATGAGTTGTGAAAGTAACAAATTTAAAATACAGTGGTTTTTAGGCTTCCACTGTTGGTGCCATCACGAGGTGACGGCATAACAACGTAGAAAGTCACTATGTATCAAATTTAAAATATGTTTTTTCTACACCCGTTATATAACAATGCACTTATATGCCCATAATCCGTTTCATAATGATACCCATTACGATACAGATTTTTTATTACGATACAGATTTTATAATCCGTTTCATAATGATACCCATTACGATACAGATTTTTCATTACGATACAGATTTTTAAACAATAGAAACCCATAATTTTTCAATCAAGCATGCTGTGCATTTGACGTTTATCCTAGGTTCTTATGTAATTATTTTAGATGTCAAATCAGTACGTATTAAATTTTCGTAGATACCTAGCTAAACTTCGATAATTTGTCAAAATGTCTGATATCAGCGATATAGAAGAATTACCATCGACTCCTCCACATATATCGGAGAAAGCAGAAAATGCAGTTCGTACGAATAATTACTGTTACCTACTGTGTTCAGTAAAAATATAAAATTTATGGTTTTTGATTATTTATCGGGTGTAGAAAAAATAGCGTATGCAACTCTCATGTTATGGTTATTAATACACTCGTATAAACCATACGAAACTCGCCTTCGGCTCGTTTCGTATCCCGGTTAATGCTCGTGTATTAATAACCATCATTACATGATCGTTGCATAATATACTATTATAATCACAACTTAACTCGTTATAATTAAAGTCTTTAATGAATATTTTGAATCATTTGACAAACCCAGGTAATGATACTGTCAACAATTCCAGTTATTACCGCGTTGTAAAACAAACCCATTTATGACTAACAACTAGGATGAAGTCAAATACATTTTCATGTTGGCATTAGAGATAAAGTGTATTATGCGAATAGGCAGGTAAATACAAAAATAGCTCAATTGCTAAGGTGAAAACAAAAAGGCAAATAAAATCAAACAAAAATTTACTTGAATAAACAGAAAATCCGCAAATAATTAGAAATTACGGCAAAAGAGTTGAAAATACACTCAAAAGTTAAATAACAAATCAGATTATACCTGCACACGAGAAAACAAACAAACTTACGCACTCAAGCTAGCACATGGTGACAGTTATAACATTTTTAAATGAACTGATGGATGGTCCTTCATATAAGCATTTAAAATTGGATCCCATTGATGCAATAAAAATATTTGGTTTTCATAGTTATTAAAATTACCCAAACCAAACAAATTCCGCCTGATAGTACACACCATATCCACACCAAACTTAATGACGTCGAATTGAACTGATTCACGACCCATTTCGTCTATATTCGTGACGTATTCGACGGTGACAAATCTGAACGCTGACAATGATGGGTGCCAATTAAGACAATTTATGTTTCAGTAATCATATTTACCAACAACCATTTTAAAATTCAATAAAATACTTTACTGACCACAAATTATGTAATCGCTAATAATTACTCATTAATATTTATGACATCTAGACCAGATAAAAAAATATTTACGGTAATTAATTTTTTTTAGCAGCATAGTTTACTTGTAGGACATTTTTCAGTGTATTTGTACAAGATGGTCAAAATATGCGAGTTAATCATGTATTACAAGTTCACATTAAATGTCCATGAGATATTGTGACAAGTATATTTGCTTTCAGAATCACAGCTAATTCAAGTACAATAAAACTTAAGTAGTCAATTTACTGGCAGTATTTTCTCAACAGGAGTTATTAATAACATCAATTTAAAAAGTTAAGCTCATTAGATGTGTAAATGAAGATTAGTTTTTAGTAATTACCGTCAAGTCAATAAATGTTTGGTAAGTGACTAGTTTGTAGACTTTGGTAAGTGACTGATGTAAAGAGGGATCGGCCAGTTCTTCCAAAAGAAGTTGATTTAGTTTTGCTAAGAAGTCACGGGACGGTGGATTGAAGACTTCATTTGCTAAAGAGACAGTACTAGGGATTGGACTAATTTATGATCAAAGGTTAACGTTAAGCCCATAGATTAAAAAAGCTCACCTAGTGCTAGAATTGATTTTGGAAGGTGCAGACAACTATGTGGGAAAACATGAAATCTTAACCCTAAAATGATCCTGTGGTGGGTTGATGACCGAAGTGGGAGTGAAAACTTTCCTATGTAGAATGTATTACACTATTATTACTGGACGTCTTCTTATATTTACAGTTATTAAACATCTTTATTCAGTGACATACTAGAGATGTTTTCACGCAGTCATTTCTTTGAAATTGGAACATGTGACGTCACTTTGAAATTAGTATAAACAGTTTTTCTTATTTTCTTTACTATCGTATCTATTTAAGATTAAAGAAACGTGCCGAAAAATGTTCTGTATGACTTCTGCATCTACATTTTGTCTTATTCAATACAATTTTCAAATCAAAAACGAATCAGAGTGAAGATGAAACAAAGTGATGTTAAAATAAATTGTTCTTTCCAGTTCTTAGAGTTTTGTAGTTTTGGACTGCTCCTATGTAAACTTTCTCCTTTCCAAAAGTTATGTGATCATATAGATTTCCACAGCCTAGCTATGGAGTTTTTGGTTTATGCAATTTCACACCTCAAAGTTTGTGGTTTGGATCTATTATGAAAACTTTTAGCTTTCCAAAAGTTTTATGGTTATCGAGGCTTCCACGCTCTGTTTAGGGAACAATAAAACTTATTGTTGTTTTTGTAGGTTCTCTACCTGAAATTTTAATTTTATAAGACCGTAAATGTCTGGTCAAATGTTTTGACTTTTGAGGCTATTCTTAATATTCTTATGAAACTATCTGTGATTTTAATAGGTATTTCCTTCCCTTTCAATCAGATCTCACACTGATCTTTAGCACATTGACCGTGAGAGTTCATCTAAAAAAGGTTTGATTAAATGTTAGTTTCAATTAAATATTTGCGTAACACATTCTCACATAGATATATGTATTAAATTGTATACCCTTAAAAAATATACAGGGTGTTAAAAAAAGAGTGTAAAATATTTAAGGAGGTAATAGTATGAACCAAAATAAGCAGAAAAGTCTCAATAAACATGGGTCCGCAAAGTAACGGTTGCGGAGATATGGAATGTTTTATGTTTTTTAGCCCCTTTTTTATTTTGCAAAAACGTTGTGTATTTTCTTATAATGGTTGATGTTTAGTGAAATAAACAGTACGTGTTTGACAGTTGTTCTCAGTGCACAAGTTTCCTTTCGCTATGGCTGGTTACTCTAACGCAGAATGAATAGACATGCATTTCATGTATGGTCGTGCTAATGGAAATGCCACCGAAGCGCGACGTCTTTATGTTGACGCTTATCTAAATCGCCAGATTCCTTCACAACGCATGTTTGGAAGAATTCACCAAAGATTGCGTGATACCGGTTCCTTGAGCAAACAGTGCCATTTATCCGAAAGACCAAGGTCGGTATCCACTCCTAGAGCAGAAGAAGAAATTCTAGCACTGGTAGAGCAGAATCCAGGTACGAATGTGCGGAGAATATCAGCCGAGGTAGGAATTAGTGGTCCTCTTATTTGAAGAATCCTTCACGAGCAACTGCTTTATCCATACCATGTGCAACGAGTACAGGCCTTAAATCCAATAAATGATCATTAAGCACGTTTGGTTTTTTGCCGCTGGTTTTTACGTCATGATGCTGAAGACCCTCGTTTTCTTGCAAACATTTTTTTTACTGATGCGGCCGGGTTCACAAGAAATGGAGTGTTTAATTTTCACAATACGGTATTTGGGTTTCTAGGTCCTATTGTTTTACCAAACCGATTAACAAGCGCTGCTTACCTCAACTTTCTGCAGAACACACTGTATGAGTTTTTGGAAGACATTCCTTTGAATCAGAGGCAACCAATGTGGTTCCAGCATGATGGTGCTCCAGCTCATTTTTCCATGGCCGTTAGAGAGCATTTACACGAAACTTTTCCACATAGATGGGTAGGAAGGGTCGAACCTGTTTTATGGCCTCCAAGATCGCCTTAAGATCGGTTTAAATTTTCACGAAAAATTGCCTTTAAAGCCCTATAACAATTATCATAACCCAAAATTGGCAGGGTTGCAGGGCGTGAAATAAAATTATGGATTTCTTCTAATAATTTTTTTGTGACTATACTGATATTTTTCTAATTTTGTACACGTATCCACTACTGTTCCTTTGTACCTACGTTCCTAATTTGACGCACATTCTCCAAAACCAAAATGAATAAACTGACATTGGTCTTCAAATAATGACTTCGAACTTTGTTTATTTGAACATTTTTATAAATTTGGATAAAACGTAATTAAAGATTGTCAAAAATTCTTTAAAACTGGTTTCACTACTTGACACCCTGTAACCCCGCTAATTTTGAGTTTTTGAAAAAATGTTATTGAGCTTTGTGGCATTAATATTTTCTGTAGAATCACCCCCAGAAAATTGACGCATCATTTCCGGACACCTTGTAGAGTCTCATATATTAAATATTTAAGGGTAATTTAATAATAATAATAATAATAATAATGACTTTATTAAGAGAACCAGCGTAAACGAATAATACAAAGAAATACAT
The DNA here is from genome assembly GCA_037114965.1 of Monochamus alternatus. Taxonomy (NCBI): domain Eukaryota; kingdom Metazoa; phylum Arthropoda; class Insecta; order Coleoptera; family Cerambycidae; genus Monochamus; species Monochamus alternatus. The sequence continues at coordinate 51,043,320 of CM073427.1, read as the reverse complement.
ATCTGTAGAAATAAATGTGAACATTACTGATTAACTTAAAAGGCGAAGTTCAGTTGCTCACTTGCACGTAAGTGCAAGAGAGGTCCTGTTCTACCACTTAACCTTTCTTAACATAAAGTAATTATAATTAAGCAAAGTAATTACACGTAGCAAACCTAAACCATTATATCACATATAATCAAATTAAATAAGTATAAGTATACTAACCTTAAAAAAAAAAAACTAAATATGTATAATTCATACATGCACACGCACAAATACAAAGGTACCGATATAATACTATAATAATACAGCATCAAAAGTGACAACATTATTGAACAGCTTATGTTGGGATGCTCACTTTACAGGAAGTTGAGAAGTAATTAAAAGCTTGAACAATGCTACTTTAAATTGTCCGAAAGACAAACGGTAAAAATCTAGAGGAATGGAATTAAGGATCTTGGCTATGTTATAAGAAAATGATTTTTTAAATTGAGAAAGTTTATGTTTAGGTATTTGAATATGGTGTTTATATCTAGTATTGAGAGAATGAATATTGTGCCGAAATTTAATTTTCTGGTATAAATAAGACGGAAATTTAGAAGAGATGATTTTAACAAACAAACATGCACTGTGTAAATATCTCCGCTGTTTCATATTCAACCAACCGAGTTCACTGAGTCTAACTGAAGTGTGCGCGAAACGAGGTAACCCGAAAATCAGTCTTACACATGAATTTTGAATTCTTTGCAACCGGGCAGCATCACGTGCCGTTATACAAGTACCATATACTACGTCACCGAAATTCATATGAGAGAGGACAAGCAATTCAGACAATATAGTTTTGCTCTTCTCATTTAAGATTTTTCTACAACCATATAACAACTTTAATTTACTAAACGAATTTTTAATTATATTATTAACATGATAAGTAAAGTGAAAATTTTGATCAATAAATAACCCAAGGTTTTTTGCATGATCCACATTGGGCAATTTGATGTTATCTATAGAAAGGTTAATATGTTCAGAGATTAACTGCCGGTTATTTTTAGAGCCAAATATTAAAATGGCTGACTTAGCGGGGTTGATTCTCAAACAATGTTTTTGTGATAAAGCCACTAAACTTGAAATATCAATATTAATATTCTCAATGGCGAGATTCATTTCATTAGAATTAAATGACAAATATAATTGCGTATCGTCAGCGTAATAATGAGAAGAACAAAATTTAAGACTATTTTTCAAAAATGATGTATAAATAGAAAAAAGTAGAGGCCCAAGGACTGAACCTTGTGGAACACCGCACGTTACAAGTAATGGGTTGGACATATTATTACCGACTTTAACTAATTGACGCCGATTTTTGAGGTAGTTAGAGAAGAAAATATTTGTATTGATACCTACACCTATATAATGTAAAATACCTAAAAGGAGATCATAATTAATGGTATCAAATGCCTTCGTATAGTCTAATAATACCAACACAGTAGCCTTCCCAGTATCTGTAGCAGATATTATGTCATCACATACCTTTAAAAGAGCAGTGGTACAACTGTAATTCTTTCTAAAACCAGATTGAGTTTGCGGTAATATTTGAAAACTATCTAAATGAGAACGCAGTTGATATTCCACTATTTTTTCAAATATTTTTGACAGTACGCTCAATATACTTATTGGGCGCAAATCTTTTAGTTCCTGTGGGGCGGTTTTCTTTGGCAAAGGTATAACATATGATAGTTTCCACTGTGAAGGAAAGTAATGTAAAAGTATACAAGAATTAATAATATGTGTGATATAATTGACAATAAACGGACAAGAGTATAGTAACAATTTAATATTAAGATTATCTGCACCAGTGGCGTTAGATTTAATTGAAAGAATTATATTTTTCACCTCCTCGTTAGTTGTTAAAGATAATTCAAAAGTGTCTACACCAGGTTTAATATTATTAGAATAAAAGTTCAGGAGATCAGCATCCGGATCGTTAGTGATATTGGAACTAGTAAAATATTGATTTATTTGATTGACATCAGATAGTTCAATCGGAAGAGTTGTATTGTTATTTTTTTTATAGATACTTAAATGCTCCAAATCTTTCCATAGAGTCTTATAATTTGTATGCTGTACTTGATATTGAATATACGCCTTCTTTTCTGCATTAACTGCGGCATTAGCAAAATTTCTTATATTTTTGTAGTACTCCCAGTCACGTACATTCTTTGTAGACTTATATTTTTTAAAAGCTTTATCTCTTTGTTTCAAAATTAATTTCAAATTCTCAGTTAGCCAAGGAGCTTTCGGTTTTGTTATACGCGCTGTTCTAACTGGTGCATGGATATTAAATAAAGATGTTAATAAATTATTAAAAATATCAATTTTTTCTTCCAAGTTTTCGGTGCATAAAATGTCATGAAATGGTAAATTACAAAGATCTTCATAAAATATTCTCTGATTAAAGTTCTTAAAACAGCGGTAAGTCAAATAAAATGGCTGGATGCTCCAATTGTCAATTTTAAATTTACATCTAACTAAACGGTGATCAGATATAAAAGGTACATCAATATTTTCACAGCTAGAAGTAATTAGATGCTCAGAGCAAATTATTACATCCAATAATGTAGCAGAATTTGCAGTTACACGAGTAGGCTGATAAACAAGTTGTTTCAGACCATAGTTATTTAAAAGAGACATAAGTTTGGTAGAACCACTACTGTCTAAATCAATGAGGTTAATATTAAAATCCCCTGCACAAATTAAGTTATCACAAAAAGGTACTAGATTAATAAGACACTCTTCGTAGTTGTTAATAAAGTCAATAACAGAATATGTTGGAGGTTTATACAAAGCACCAATACAAAATTTTTGTTTTTTAATAGTAACCGAAATCCATAATTGCTCCTCGATATTCATAGGCAAATTGTCAATTATATGAAATATATATCTAGAATTAACATAAATTACGACACCCCCACCATGACCTTGTCTATCTTTGCGGACTATGTTATAGTTATTCAAGCTGATAACGTTATTACTTATATTATCATTTAACCACGATTCTGTTATAATGATAATGTCATAATGGCAATTTTGGACAAATTTCCTAAGCTGTGTTATCTTTGGTACCAGTGATCTAACATTCAAATTTATCACATTGAAAGACATACTTAAAATAGTGAATAGTAATAATAAACTAAAAGTAAATGGCAATAGCGGATAATATAAATACACAAAAAGTTAACACAATATAATAAAATGCTAGTACTATCTAAATATTAAGAAAAAAAAAACGGTGAAATATTTTCATCAATGGAGCACTATCATATCGATAACAATAATAGTACATAGAAAGAAAAAAAAAAAATGTGTATTTAACGTACATTTACACTATCTTCTTTATAACCGGCACTCCTCGTAAAAATTTTATGTGAACATTTTCTCCATTTAATTTACGATTTTCAACTTCTGCTTTTATAATTTTATAATAATTTCTCTGATTTATAGTTTGATCATATGAGATGCTGATACCAGGATAGGAGTCTTTTATTTTATTTCGGTTTTTAAACAAATTGAACACGTCGTCTTTATTTTTAAGATACACTTTTATTGGTCTATTCTTACTATCGTTGGTATTGCCCAGTCTTTCAACTCTTACATCTGTTGTAATCAATTGTGCATCAATAGAATGCAATACATTAGTTACTTTGTCGTGGTCAGGAACACCAAGTTCTTCTTCACAGTTGTAAATAATTAAATTGGAAGCTCGTCTTTCACGTTCGGCAATTTCATTTATTACTTTTTGAATAAGCACTGGCTCATCAAAACTTGGCTTGTTATTTTTCAACTGATTAACTTGAGCAGTTAAATCTGTTACAGTTTCCTTTAACTCATGAATAAGTTTTATTAAAGATGGTAAACTCTTGCAATCGTTACAGGAAAATTTTAATGCACGGTCTTGATTTTTTAAGAGACTAATTTCAGCCCTGGACAAATTAGTGCAATCAGGGTGAAAAACTTCCTTACAGTCATCACATTTTATTTGTTTATTAATGTGGACCTCTTTTTTACAAGCAAAACAAAACAACGACATCGATAAGAATTATCACTTCTGCCGATAAAAGAAATCTCCACCCACAATTTCAACCTTATTCAAGGTATAAATAAGACAATTGCAGTTACTGGTAACTATCACAAAGAATTGGCAATGCAACTCACCAGACTAATATCTTTGATCGTTGCAGCGTAGAATAACACAATTTCAAGAATATTTTCGGCGGAAAAAACCACTAAAATTCAATGATTTAGGTACAACAAACACACAGGCTTGCTAAGTGTATAAAAGTTACACTTGATGAAGTTTTTTTTTTTACTTTAAATGACAATGTAGACCTTATAATAGTATTAATTTAATAGTGTCGATTTATAATGTATTAAGAAGACTGTTAGTAAGTCTTAATATAATATTTATAAAGTTCGTATAGAATGTAATCAAAGTAAATTTTTAACATATTTATCTTTCAAAACAAATTGCTTTATTGAAACTTATTATTGTCAAGACCGCCAACATTTGAAATATTTGGAGAGTCGTAGAATATTTAGTGATTTGGTTATGCTGTTTAAGTGAATAATATAGTAAATACCTCTGGTGTTCTGCAGAATTATATTACTTTCAAAAACTTCGGAATTATGAATTTTTTATGTAACAATTAAATGGATAAGTTACTGTCAATATTTTCCTTTTTGTAGTATGTTTATTGTGTGCAACAGATATTGTACTGATATTGACATATTCAAAGTAACTTTGGCACAATTTTAAAAACAATTGAAACATGTGCTACCTGTTTAACGTGTAAATTGTTTACTATTACATATATTTGTGCCTCTTTATATTACTTTTCTCCTATTTTATCTTAATGTAATGATGTTTATGTGTTATTCTCTGTTATTATAATGTGAATACTCGTGTAGATCTTTCAGACATGTTGTATTCGATGTGTTAATAAACAAATCTATGAATTTGTTTAAGTGCGAACCTCAGTCAAAAAACAAAAATAAAAAGATTACATTTTATCACATTATGATTTCGGTTTTTTATTTATTGAAAACCATCTTCAGATTAAAAATTTATTGCGACGTGATAAATATGCGATAAAGCATAATCAAGTTAATTATTTAAATACGCAAAAATTTGTTTTTCTTAATATTTACTTTTACGTTTACCATTAGTGTGATTTACTGTTAGGAAAAATTATAAATATTGACTGATGTTCCCACGTAAACAAAAATGTAGATGTCTGTAGACACTCAACATCTAGTAAGATTAATTAATGAACAAACAAATGTGTCTGTGTAACTCAGTGCTTGTTAGAACTTAGGAAGTAGAATAAAAAGAAAATAAATAATAATTTTTTGTTGTTTTTATTATGTATTTATTTTTAATTTAAATTCATTTAAAGAAGTTGACCTTGTACTGCTTATAATTACATCTACCTCTACACGCTGTTTATTAATTGAATGCCGATACTTAAGAGTATGAATCCTTCGGTCATTTTAAGAAGAAAACTTAATATCAACATATGTCCTAAACCTTTTAATTTTTGAGCTACAGGGCGTTACAGTTTTAAGAAAAAAATTCCTTTTTATTATAATTTTCTTATCACTCCATATATATTTATGAAATTTTGTACACACCTATTAATCATTAAGGACCATTGCTTGATGTAAAAAATGTTTTAAAATCTTTGCCAATGACGTCCGTACGAGGTTTGAACTATACGTTTTTGAAGAAAAAAAATGGTACACCATTGCTTTTTTTATAAACTAAAATTATTTTTAAAATCTCCATTTATTTTACAGCATATTCGGTCCCTAGACTTACTCTCGTACGACGCACCATTTTCGCGTAAAAAAATTAAAACCAAATAAGTTTTTTCCCCAAGTTCATTGAGACTGCTTTTGATATTTTGTTGCCATTTTGTAGACACCCACTATGCGTGGAAACACTTTTTTTAGAACAAAAAATAGTTTTCTACTTTAACCAGTGATCTCCACGTAGGCATAATATTAAATGTTTGGATAGAAAAAAACGGTATGCCTCTGATTTTTTGAAATTTTATTTAAATAATCGCGATTTATTTAGTAAAACGATAAATTCAAAATCTTAAACCTAAAACGAAACGACAAGACAAGAAAATACAAACAAAATACAGAACCCAAATTATGTATTTGCAGTAGTTGCTGAAAGTGTCCTTCACCCACACGTATGCAAGCATCTACTCTTCTTCGCATAGCCTGACGTACATTTTCAAAAACTCTTGGGGTGTCTCTTATGGTTTGGCAGCATACTATTATACGTTTTCGTAACCCTTCTTCGGCTTGAATCGGCACTGCGTACACTAAGCTTTTCAGATGATCCCAGAAAAAGTAGTCTAAACTATTAAGATCGGGAGATCTGGGCGGCCATGACTGCGTTCCTCCGCGGCCTATCCACCGATCGCGATAGTTGTGATTTAAAAATTCACGCACCTGTAAGCTAAAATGTGGAGGCTCACCATCGTGCATTAGCCACATCTGGTTTCTTAATAAAAGAGGAAGGTCTTCAAGCATTGGCGGCAGATCTTCTTCAAGAAAGTGTAAATACGATTGTACATCTAATCTTCTTGGGAGAAAAAATGAGCCTATCAAGTAATCGTCAATAATACCAGCCCAAACATTTAATGAAAACTGTTCTTGATGATTTGATTCAACAATTGCAAAAGGGTTTTCATCCGCCCACAAATTGTTATTATGGAAATTTCGTATTGAGTTTCGAGAGAAACTAGCTTCATCAATAAAAAGAATGTACTTGTCAAATAACGACTTCTCCAGCAACTTTTCAAGAAACCACTCACAGAAATTAATGCGCAACGGGAAATCTCTAGGGAGTAATGCCTGGATTCTTTGAATGTGATATGGATATAACAAATTTTCGATAAGAATTTTCCAAACCAGCACATGTAAAACATTAAATGTTGCCGCGATTTTCCTCGTGCTAGTTTCGGGGTTCTCCTCAATTTCATGTAAAATTCCTCCTTCAATACCGGTGCTACCGGTACCAGTTCCGGTGTTTCAGGGACTCCTTTAGCACTGTGGTTTACCTTTAAATTTCCAGTGTCGCGAAGACATCTATGAATCCCAGAAAATGTTCTCGGATCGGGTAGTACGCGATTTGGATACCGATCTTGATATATCCTCCTGGCTTTGTATATCTTTCCGTCGGCAACCCCATAAGTAAAATGCATGTCACCTAATTCACCGATTGTAAAATTTACCATTTTTTATGAAATTTTACCTCCTACTCTAATAATAATTTTTTAATAATGAAAAATCAATGTCAACTTTATTGCAAAAAGAAGCGTCAAAAATTATGACACTTTACCCAGCCTACTAATTTTTATTTCATTTGCTTTAACGGGGCATTTAATGAGCTTACGGTTTTTCTATTCAAATATTCAATAACATGCCTACGTGAACATCATTTATGAAAGTAGAAAATCAATTTTTGTCCCACAAAAAGTGTTTCCACGCATGGTGAGTGTCTACAAAATGGCAACAAAATATCAAAAGCAGTCTCAATGAACGTGGGGAAATTTTTTTTTTTGGTTCTTTTTTTTTACGTGAAAATGGTGCGTCGTGCGAGAGTAAGTCTAGGGACCGAATTTGCTGTAAAATAAATGGAGATTATAAAAATAATTTTGGTTTTTAGAAAAGGCAGTGGCGTACCATTTATTCTTCAAAAATATTTAGTTCAAACCTCGTACGGACGTCATTGGCAAAGATTTTAAAACATATTTTACATCAAACAATGCTCCTTAATGATTAATAGATGTGTACAAAATTTTATAAAAATATTTGGAGTGACATGAAAATTATAATAAAAAAGTAAATTTCTTCTTAAAACTGTAACATCCTGTAGTTCAAAGGTTAAGAGGTTTAGGACATATTGTGATATTAAGTTTTCTTCTTAAAATGACCGAAGGATTCACACCCTTATGTATCGGCATTCAATTAATAAACACCCTGTATAAAATATTTTATTATTCGAAGGAAATCATATTACGCGTTAGCGAATTCAGTAATTGGATGAGGAATATTGTTAATGGTTTAATATTCCGTAATCCACATTGTAACAATTACTACTATTTGGTAATGCTTCACGAATCATGTATTAAAATACTTACTCGCCAAGGTATAATTCCAATAACTATGTAAATTAAATTCGCAACACGCATTGTTTCCCGTGATGTGTTTTGAATTTTATTAGGGTAACATAATAATTATTGACGCGTGCTGATAGACATGATTCATTTGGTTGTCAATAAAATCAATATTTAAAATGTGCTTGATAGTTGCTAATTAAACTGCCAAAATTTAACTAACTATAGATTTTCATTTAATTTATTATTTAGTAACTATAAACCGTCCCTACAACATCCATTACTAAAAATTTTGGTCGATTCATGCATTTCTAATTATCCTATCCCTGCGCATTCGCCATAATTTTAAGCGGTAAGTAGGTAGTAATAATAAAATGGTTAAAATTTTGTACTTAGTAATTCAAAATAAGTATGTTATGCAGTAAGAATATTCAATTACTTATAGAATTTTATCAAAATTTTTATTCTACTCATACATATTTGGAAAACGATAATACAGGATTAACTATGACTAAGTACAAATATTTTAAGAGCTGATAGAGAAAAATAAGAATTAACGGAATCGTCCATTAGAAAAAATTCAAACTTATTTATAAAGCGAAAAAAAAAATATTTACAAAAGGTAGATGATTATTTAATTTTCCTAATGAGAAATTCGATATGGTAGCACAGGGAGATAGCCTACATTACTGATATTTATTTCCAGAATTGATATTTGGAGAGTTTTAAAAAATATTGAATCATTTTCTGTTTTCTTACGTGTTTAATTTAAAACTTGTTATTGCAAAGATTTTTGTACTTGCTGGAAACATCTCCTTCCCTCAAACGTTCTTGTTTAAAGCGAGGTACTCAGTCCGATGACCACGACCAGGTGGATTTCCTCCGTCGGTAAAAACCACGAAGGGTAACAAAACATTCTGTTAATACCAATAATAGCAACGATATTAATAACAATCGACGATGTTTGCATACAATTATTAGTATTATTTTAAACTATAACATACCGAGATGTTTACAGTGTTCTTTGAACTTTGATCAGTGTTATTTGGTGTTTGGAGAGTATTCAACTTGTAATGCAAAATGTTTTCTAGGTTATGGTTCAGTTTGAGTGACACAGTGACTAATTTTTAGTTTTAAATATTTTATAGTAATTAAATAAAGGAATATACAGGGTGTTAAAAAAGACTGTAAAATATTTCAAGAGCTAATAGTATGAACCAAAATAAGCAGAAAAGTCTTAATAAACATGGGTCCGCAAAGTAACGGTTGCGAAGATGGATCACTATTCGTTTTTCAAACATTTTATTTTATTAGGAATAAACCGACAAAGGAAGCTTTTAACAAACAAAAAATAAAGTTACAGAAGATGTTCAAAGTGCCCTCTGTCCATTTCCAAGCAGGCACGACATCTTTTTTTTCAACGATATTCGAACTCTTTCGAAAATACCCTCCTTGGTTTGGATTTCTTGACACTTTTGATTAATCCGTAGCTGCAGCTCTTCCAGGCTATTTACAGGAGTACCATACGCTAATGTCTTCAAATATCCCCAAACAAAGAAATCTAGAGGGTTCAGATCAGGCGATCTTGGAGGCCATAAAACAGGTCCGGCCCTTCCTACCCATCTATGTGGAAAAGTTTGGTGTAAATGCTCTCTAACGGCCATGGAAAAATGAGCTGGAGCACCATCATGCTGGAACCATATTTGTTGCCTATGATTCAAAGGAATATCTTCCAAAAACTCATACAGTGTGTTCTGCAGAAAGTTGAGGTAAGCAGCGCCTGTTAATCGGTGTGGTAAAACAACAGGACCCAGAAACCTGTCACCTACAATACCCATCCAAATGGTTAATGGCAAACCTGCCTGATCTCTAGATTCTATTAGAGTATGAGGATTTTCGTCGGCCCAAATATGAGTATTGTGAAAATTAAACACTCCATTTCTTTTGAACCCGGTCTCATCAGTAAAAAGAATGTTTGCAAGAAATCGAAGTTCTTCAGTTCATCATGACGTAGAAACCAGCGGCAAAAAATCAAACGTGTTTAATGACCATTTATTGGATTTAAGGCCTGTACTCGTTGCACATGGTATGGATAAAGCAGTTGCTCGTGAAGGATTCTCCAAACAAGAGGACCACTAATTCCTACCTCGGCTGATATTCTCCTCACACTCGTACCTGGATTCTGCTCTACCAGTGCTAGAATTTCTTCTTCTGCTCTAGGAGTGGATACCGACCTTGGTCTTTCGGATAAATGGCACTGTTTGCTCAAGGAACAGGTATCACGCAATCTTTGGTAAATTCTTCCAAACATGCGTTGTGAAGGAATCTGGCGATTTGGATAAGCGTCATCATAACGACGTTGCGCTTCTGTGGCGTTCCCATTAGCACGACCATACATGAAATGCATGCGTTAGAGTAACCAGCCATAGCGTAAGAAAGATTGTGCACTGAGAACAACTGTCAAATAAGTACTGTTTATTTCCCTAAACATCAACCAACCATTATAAGAAAATACACAACGTTTTTGCAAAATAAAAAAGGGGTTAAAAACATAAAACATTCCATATCTCTGCAACCGTTACTTTGTGGACCCATGTTTATTGATACTTTTCTGCTTATTTTGGTTCATACTATTACTTCCTTAAATATTTTACACTCTTTTTTTAACGCCTTGTATGTCGAATATATTCCCCTAAAACATGGTTCGCCTATGTGGTGTTTGTTTTTCTAGAGTCGACGGCCCAATGAACGTCAATAGCACAAGATTTTATATTTAAAGCCTGCCGCGGGTGCATTCCGAGTTTTCTGTTAGCAGGTATTCCTTATATTATTTCAATTCAACACAGACTGTACATTCTGTTAGTGGATAATTTTGATTCTGATGGACCTGTAATGAGTGAAAATGTGGTTTTGACAGTGTACAATGAAAGAACGAATGCAAAATACTGCAGTTAACCGGATTAACTGTTATCCATCAGTTACTTCGGTATTATTAATAAAAATGTTTAGTACTCATCGAGCTAGAATTTTGAAATAAAATTTATATTATTTTTTAGGCTTCTCTGAACACGTAGTTAAAATTGTTGTACTTAGTCATAGTTAGCCATGTACAAATTGTTCTTCAAATATGCTTAAGTGACCTAATTTTTTATATTTTGTGAATATAGTGTTCTGGAGGTCAAGGTAAGAAAAAAATTTCATAACATTATGGGCCCGTAAATGCTTCCTTTCTGAGACAGAGAGTGAGAAAGGGTGACAAAAGAAAACTGAATTTTTATAAATACATAATATTACACCGATCTACCTATAATAAGGTAGAATAGATATGGAGATATGTTTTCCGACTCGAATAAAAAAATGTATTTTTATATTTAAAGGAAAAGTGGTACACTACTATTTCTTTCACAATAATATAATAATATATAATTCTGAAGACAAAAGAAGGCAAGGAATACCATTTGTTGCTGACATATTTGTTTAGGATTACTACAATGATAGTGCAGCTCGGGCAGGTAAAGATCAGCGACAATTTTCAAATCGAGTCATTCTCAAGACAACATTTTTGAAAATTTATTTTTAAAAGTTCAAGAAACTGAAATATTTTCAAGTGCATAAATTGTTTCTGAAAGAGAGCAGAGTCTTCACGTAGATATCCTAGAGAATATTTTTAATATTGTTGAAGAAAACCCAGCTTAACTACAAGTACTACTATCACATAAAGTCGTTTGGGAAACGCTTTCATATCCAATCAGTTCAGCACCAATAAAGCTCAGTTTACTTGTAATGAAATTCATAATTTCCACAATTAACGTCCTTGATCAGAAGAAATTCCCACGCCACATTCCTAAGATATTCTCAACATCAATTTAATCTCAATCTGTGATGTGATTTGTTAGAGGCTCCACAGCTCGAACCTTTTATACAGGATGAATGTCTTACCGTAGACAAATTTGCAGTCTTTTCAATCAAACTTATTTACAATTTAAGATGATTATCTGAAATTTTGGTCAACGACTGTATGTACTTTCAGATATTCAGTTTCCTAATTGTTGGACAGGATGGGGTGAACGTTAAAGTTAACCATCAGTATCACTTGACTTTAATTCGTTAGATTATTGTCTGGAAGTACTTTATGTAACAAGGCAAGCGTTATTTGATCGCATTAACAATATTACAGCAATAATAGAGAATATAGCACGTTCAATTCAGCATGCTGCACAAACATTAACAAATAAGTTAATAAATGTCTCGAAGTCGTGATGTTTTTAAGAGTTTCCGTTATGGTATCATTTTAAAAATCATTTTAATAAAAAAATCGAGGTAATTTGTCTTCAGAATTTACTATTAATTAAGAAATAGATACCTACCTATTTTAGAAAAAACAAAGACATGCAATTTTTGTTGTTAGAAATATTAAATTATTACTGTCACATACACCGCTGATCGAATTGTAAAGAGTTATTGGAAGCTAAAATACATCTTTTCTGTAATAACATATATACAGATTTTTAATTTTCTTTTGACATCTAGGAAAGAATCTATTTTCTGCGAAGGCGTAGAAGGGCCACAACAAGTAGTAAACAAAATTCTAAAATAGCGACTTTTGAGATCTATGTCAGAATTATTACTTATAAGTCAGAATTCTGACTTACAACTCAGAATTCCTAGACAGAAGTCGGAATTCTGACTTTCATATCACAATCATGAGTTTGTTAATTTGACATTAGCTACTTAATCAATAAACATCTTATAAACCATAAAACCGTAAACAGCCAAAGGCATTCGTCAGCGGCACAACCAGACATATATCGGTTTCTAGCTTGTTAGCTCTCATCAGTATGCTATATATGAAGCAACCGACGACTAACTCTGGCTGTTCGTGCCTGTCAAACCCGAATAGTATGTACATGTATGCTTGATAATATCGGCTTTATAAATCCTCAAATGAGAGTAAACTATACAAAACGCTTCTTTTGTGGATATCGTATCGAATTTTTCAGCAGTAGCAAATAATGTATATTCCTGCTTCTGTAGGTTGTGTGCAATAGACTAACAGATACCGAGTTATCGAGATAACATTATAGCATCGCATGATCAAGAAATATAACACATGGACCAATTACAAGAAGTCCCAATAATGCCAACTCAACAGTAACAGTCATTCAGAAGATAAAGTTAAAGAACTTAACAGCTTAAAAGGCTAAACGAATTTGATAAGTCGCTCAAAATGATCGTTAACCGCCCAAGCTAACTTCGCAAGTCATCTAATTGATCACCAATTGCCAAAATTTAAATTTGGTCGCAGTTTAGTTCCACATTTCGTGAACAATCGTCCACACTGGCAACACAGACGTTTGCCTAAAAAATCCATCTTCTAAAATTTCAACTTTTATATCAGAATTCTGACTTAGAACTCAAAATTATTAGATAAAAGTCAGAATTCTGAGATAAAAGCCAGGATTTTGACTTTTAGAATTCAGCAGTTTTAGAATTTTTAAAAACAAAATTATATTGTGGCCCTTCTACGCCTTTGTAATTTTCCATAATATTGTAAACTTACTTATTTTGACTTTCAGAACACGCCTAAAATATTTCCTTTGCTACCGGATCATTTTGTATTTCTACTTTCCGACAGCTTAACAATTTCGATATTGTAAGTTTATTTTTTCCTCAATGATTGATACAAAATAGAACAATCATTGTGTTTTAAATTGATTGCAATAATATTGTTACCTCGGACACCATCAAAATAAGACGATGAGGATAATTCAATGTTCTAATAGAGATGTGAAGGTACTTCCAACTTCAACATATATAACCGATTTGAATCCAGTTCTCTTGTTAATAATTTAAAAGGAATTTCTTGCAAATATTTATTATTTTAAAATTTTATCGGCAATATCATTAAAACTATTTACCTACCAATTAGTTAAATTGGTGAATATGGAGAATCAGAATAGGACCTTCAACCTGGTTTATAATAAGAAACAACGAAATAAATTATTGGCAACGTTACCAGATCGTAGAAATGTCTGTTTGCTTGATATAGTGTTCATCTATTCAAACAAAACAGCTTAGATATAACTTTGGAATGCAAATGGAAGTGTACGTTTACGTATTCTAGTAAGTCTACTCTCTATTTTCCACCCAACAGTTTTGCTTCTGCCGACGTTCTACTTCCTGCCTACCAAACCAATATCGATGATTTGAATATCCTTCTGCTACAAATGGACATTATTGTTTAGATCGTGAGTAGAATATAACCGTCATTATGTATCGCACAAATGTCTATCGACTGTGTACAGGATGTTCTACTTGTGACTTCAAAGAAGGATCTCTTATATCCCTCCAAAAGTGGCAGCCTCTTAAAATATAAAAGCTGAAGTTTTCTTTATTTTTTTCAATAGAATCTGAAGGTGTATCTGGATTGTAACATTAAGAAATAAAATGCAAATAGATACAAAACGTATAATATATTATTAACAATTACTTTACTAAATACATTAAACGTATTAATAGTGTAACATAAATGTTACTTTATAATTATAATTTTAATTCCATGGAAATCAAACAGCATGGTTGTAGGGTTATCCTTAATAGTTGTATCTAAGGAAAACAATGCAATCACTACAAATTAATTTTGATTTTTATATTTTTTGGATAACATACGTGTACTTACATATATTTAAGATAAACAAACTGTGGACGGGGTTTATTTTGATTTTAATGCGAAATATATAGTGAATGCAATATTTTCACATTATGGCAGTGGTTGGCAAATTCATTGTGAACATAATAAAGTTTTTACTATTTCTGCAAAGTTATACTTATATACATATTGGAAATAGGGTTGGAAATATTTATAAATTTATCGATAATTATCGATAATAATATAAAAAATTATCGAATTATCTATATTATTGATTATTTATCGATATTATCGAATATATCGGTAGCCAACAATTTCTTTTTTGATAATATCGATAATATTTTGACTCACGAAGAATCACGTTTAGCCGTAGCTTGAAGCCAAAATGATTTATGAGATTTATATGTAGTTAAATATTTTCGTAGGTTTTAGATTTGTTTATACCATACCAATTTTCGGTATGATATACTGTCCACTGAACAGTTTTCGGTAAGTAAACTAAAATTTAGGCAACAATCACGAAGTGGGCGACATCTGTTGAGATAGAATGAAATCCTTCCGGGGCTGAATAACAAAGGCCATAGATCTTATAAAGAGAAGCGACAACTTGTCGGTAGAATACGCTGTGATATAATAATTATTCATTATTTGAAGTTATTACTTCAATATTTTAATTATTTTTGAAATAGTTCTATAACACTTTTCCATAAGGACTGACAAATAACGACAAATTATCGATAATATCGATATTATCGAATTTATGGGTAATATCGGTTTATTTTATTTATCGATAATGGATAGTTCCATACCGTTATCGCCCACCCCTAATCGGCACTATAAAAAATGCTATAATTCACTAAATACAGAATTTCAAATATTACATTCGCAATATTCGTTTACGTGACAGAATAGTTTGCACAGAATGTTCACTAAATGTATATTTTTGTTTCACAAGCATATTTACTGAATATATTGTGTGAATTAGACACAGAAATGTATAATAGCTCACTACTACTACCTAGCAGTAAGAGAAGCAGGTAGAGAATTCCAATTCTTGTTTGCCAAATTGCAGTACGTAATTACAGAGAATTTAATTTTGACAGTTTTCTTGAACTAACTGAAAAAGGGTTACAATTACAAAATGTCGGTACTGGTCAGTGCAGTGACCAAATCTTAGTCAAATCTCAGTTTTACGCCAATTTTTCAGTGGTGCTTAAAATTCACCACTGATCATTCAGATAACATAGATGTCTTCCTGTGTAGACACAGTAGATACAATAAAGCAATTTTCTAGCGCGGTTTCACACAGGATAACATTATCAATATCGGTGTCAGTATAGTTATGAGTTATGTAGGATACTAGAAATTATATTGTTTAAAAGATAACGAAGAGAAAGACTTTATTGGATTGGATTTCGACTCGATTGGACAGAGGAAGAAACAGCAAAGAAGCAGAGAAAAAAGATACTGGGTGTTTCCAATAGTATCTAAAAAATTGGCGTGTTTTTCAAACATTGATGTGCTAATGATAAATTCTACATATATTACGTGATTACGTACTTTTACATCTCTCGGGGAAAGTAAAAAATGATTAAATTTTCAGGTTTATATGTTAAGTTTTTTTGGAGTTTGCATAGGTCGTACTTTGTTTTAAGAATTTTTATTCACATTTGTGTTGTGAAACTTGATACAAACGACATTTTTTACAGTTTATCATGCTTAGAGTACATAGATTTGAGCAGATTTCCCAGCTTAGTGACTTTGGGAGGGAGCGGATTGTTGGGTTGCGCGAAGCAGGTTTGTCGATGAGAGAAATTTCTAGAAGGACTAACAGATTCTTAAGAACCATAGTACTCTATTACCAAACGTAGACTCGGGAAGACCGTCGACATAGAGCAAGAGACACCGACCGTCGTAGAGGATGAGGTTTGCAACAAGCTTCACAACACTTACACACAAATAAAATAATTTTTTTTCTCCATAGATTTTTTGAGAATATCAATTATTGAATTATTCATCACAACTGCCTTTTGCCAATTTGCGTTTAAGTTGTTAGATCGAAAACACAATTGTTCTCTGTAAAACAAAGGATTTTAATATAGGTATATATTTATACAAACCTTTTCATTTCAAAAGTTAGATAGATAATAGATAGTGATGACGTTTTTCTGTTATGCTGATTTAAAATAGTAAATTTGATTTATTTCAAAAATATACAGGATGCAAAATATGTAAGTACAACATGCCTTCTATCTTATTTTCCAACAATGAATAATCAAGTTCAGGGAAAAAATCAAATTTACTCGGTTACTCGAAAATGACAATAGACACTTTCCTAAAATTTTGTAGGTATCAAATTATAACCAGTGGCGTATATACCAGGGCAAAGGACATGCAATTTGGGATCTCTTTACGACATAAAAAGCTCTGGTAAAAAAAAAATCATAAGACGAGAGCAATGCTAAATGAGAAAATTAAATAAATACATATAATATCTAGACAGGCTCTTTACGACACAAAAAGCTCTGGTAAAAAAAATTTTAAGACCGGAGCAATGCTAAATGAGAAAATTAAATAAACACATATAATATCTAGACAGGCTGGCTTTAAAATAACTACTGCGTTATGTTAAAGTAGAAAATCTAAAAATTTTATTGTTAAATGTCATAGGTGCAGTTGACTGTATTTTTTCTCCGAATTTGATTATCCTGTATTTCTGTTGAATAGCTAAATATAAAAGGTATGTTGTATTTAAAATTTTCTGCTTGAAATTTCGTAAGAAATCTATACCTGAAGTTTGACAAATTAAACTTGTCAGAATCTGTGCCAGAAAAAGAGGTCATTTATAATGTATACCTACTATTTTAATAGATTAGTAAAGGTAATAAATATAATAAATAACAATAATACGTGCTTAATTTGTTAGATCTGAGAGCGTAGATCGTAATGCCCAGTGAATTCGGACGGCCTTAATTTTATAGCCAAAACTGAAACCCTACTTTGATTTGTCTCATACAGAAGCTTATAAAACCAATGCCTTTAGCAAACACTTATTAGTTTTTTTATCTCACAATAAATAACATTTGATAGAAACATATATGTAAACAGATTTCTGACAGCAGTTGCAGCAATTGTTTTTCACGGTAATGTCGATTAAAATCATGGCTAATACAAATTTAAGGAGAAGGGATAGAAAAAAAAATATATAAAAAATGTTCCTAAAAAATGATTATAGTTATCACAAAATATGGGTATATTCGTATAAAAAAATTGAGTACGTCATTTTATTTGGTTTTTGAAACAAAATGTTTTTCAAGTGAGAAATGGACCTTAGTGATTTTACAAACATAGTAAACAATATTTACCCAAATATACCGATATCTAAATGTTCATCGTTTCCGAGAGATAGGGTGGCAAACATTTTGAAATTTTTATAATATTTTTTTATTTTCTTGGAAACCCTACGCGATAAAACAATAATAATTCTAGGTTGTAATGGGTTACCTTAGGTCTAATTATTTAGTATGTTTAAATATTCCCATTATCATTAGTGGCGTAGAAACCCTTCTTCTACAACAATTTTCTTTAAAATGCATTGTGTTCTAGTAATTGTTTTTTTAAAATATCTATGTATTTCGTAATTTGTGCATATTTGTATCAAAAGCTGAGGGAAACTTGAAAATACACTATTAAAATTTTGTACATCGCCATAATTTACCATGTTGAGTAACATTTTGTTGTATTTTCAGCGGAAAAAGCGCTTCACCTGAAATTAAAACAATTTTTCCTCGGTGCATTGAATATTTCAAATAGAATTATTTCGACTTCAACAAGGTATACCTGTTCACATGAAAAATGTAAAAGAATCGATTGTTTTAATAGTCGGATGTATACACTAAACTGCAAAAAGTTCAGTCATTTAAAAGAAGCATGATGTGCTCTCAACTTGTGGCGTCAAAATTAGAACTTCTCGACCCCAAAAGCCCGAATATCCAAAATGTATCCAAATATTTGGAATTTTTAAAAAATTTGTTACAAATATTTACTTTACTTTTACTTTGAAATCCTGTAACCCTGTATCTTTTTAACCATCAACCATCAACTTTTAACTAAAGTAAATTAAACTATATCGCATTATTTTGTCTTCAGGAATCTACTTTTGCCATATGGTGCCATATTTGTACAAAATAATCAAAATTTAAAATATCTTACGTTTTTTATAATTAAGACAGTGACAAACGTACCATTTTTATTTTAAATAAAAGACGAATGCCATAGGGTTTCTACGCCACTGGTGATAAAGGGAATATTTAAACCTGCTGAATTATTAGATTAAATATATCATTACGACCTAGAACTATTGCTGTTTTATCGTGAAAGGTTTCCAAGTAAATAAAGTAACTTTTAGATACAAATATATTTTGGTAAATCTCATTTATTTTGACTGTAAAATCCCTCCTTCTAAAAATGCCAGTAATATCTGAGACACCCTGTATAGTGAAACACCAAAATTTTTAGAATAATTTGCATGGAATAATGACGACTTTCGTCGTGATTGCTAGAGGCTTCATTGGGACCATTTGTTTTGAGGAATTAGTCACGGAACAGAGCTTAGCAATTAATTAACATCCTCCTTACTTCAGTGGTCTGCTAAGTAGTGTGGTAGCTTGATGTATACATTATCGTTCCAAAGCGGAGACAGTTAAGATTCACTTCAAAGACCATTCAAATGGAACTATGATTTTAAATGCTATGCTATGTATTTATTAATTACATTTATTGTTCACTGTCATGTAGGTATAATGATAAATCCGTTTATTTAGATTAGTAATTAGGTAATTTTAAACATTAGGTGCTTTCTCTCTTAATTTTTTTTTATTTAAAAATTTAGTAGAGTAAAATATTTACAATATTATTGAAATTCATGTATTTTTATGTAGAAAAGTTCCAGAATTGTTGCCGTTTTAGTATATTTATATGAAAATGTGAACATAATTTTTAAGTCTACATACTTTTAAGAGTGTATATGCACATGCTTTTACAATGACACTCTCTCAAAACAGTTTTTGAACTTCTCGAAGTTCTGCGTAGAAATTTCTATAAATCTCTATTACATGAACAGTATTATTGATGATATTTGGGACCATTTGGACGACTATATATACAAACTATATTTTATACAGTGCGTTCCTAAAGTCACGCACAAATTAATTATTAGGTAAATAAAAGACATTATTGAAAATTCTCGAAACAGGTCGATTTTTGATTTTAATTTACTTTTTTTCAAATAATAATTTAATATACAGGGTGACCTACCTTCGAGTAATGACGTCATCACATTTTTTTAAAACGAAACACCACATTTTTTTCCAAAACAATATCCAAATTATTTACAAATAACAAAGTTTTTGTCATAATTTCTTTGATGCTTTTTAAATTTTATCTGTCTGATAGAACGTGCTCGTGCATTTTTTATAGGCAATCAATTTTAAACAGTTTGATAAAATTGTACGAGTGAATCCATTTTAACTAGTTCTTTCTTAAACTATTAAGTATTTTTTATTTAATTAACTTGGTTTCGTTTTGTAAAAACATGAATCTAAGTGAAACGAAATGGATTGAAATTCTCATGATGATCGGGTATGGTGATAGAATTCGAAGTCATGAGGAAGTTTTTGTTTTGTTTAATAAAACACATCCGAATCGTAGACCAATAAATCGATCCACTGTAAGCCGAACTGAAGCAAAGTTTCGAAACCATGGCCACGTCAAAGATCTGCCCAGATCTGGTCGACCTAGTATACTAAATGAAGATGTGCAGCTACAAGCTATTTTGATCCTTCATGGAAACCTGCTTTCCACTATGAGAGTCTTGGCAGGTTATTTAGGTGTGAGTAAAATCACATTGGGTAGATTTCTTCACAAAAGCAAGTACCATCCCTACAAAGTTCACTTAGCGCAAGAATTGTTCGACGACGATTTCGACAGGCAAACAGAGTTTTGCGAAATGATGGAAAAATGTCAGGCAGATCCGGATTTTGTCAAAAGAAAAAGCTTCTCGGACGAGGTGTCTTTTATCTGAGTGGCACCGTTAATAAACAGAATTGTCGGTACCGGTCAGTCACAATCCACACTGGACGATGGAAGCACATACTCAGCGTCCCTCAAAGGTTAATGTTTGGGCCGGAATTGTTTATGATAGAATTTTGGAGCCGTATTTCTTTGAGATTTATATGGCGCAAGATATTTAGATTTTCTTCAATTTGATTTAGTTCCTTCCTTGGTTGTACTGTTTCCCAATGAAGGACCAGATTTGCCCAATGACACAATTTGATTACAGCAAGACGGTGCACCGCCGCACAATGCCATCGCTGTTGGCCGCTACTTAGATGCATGATGAAGAAATGACCCGTCAGATCGCCAGATTTAACACCGCTAGATTTTTTCCTTTGAAGATATGCAAAAAGCAAAGTGTACGTCACTAAGCCAAATAATCTTGATCTTAAGAAATAAATTCGACAAGTTTGTACCAACCCGCCTAAAATGTACAACAAGAATTTGTTTCTCGTCTGTCCCATTGTTTGGCAGTAAATGGTCAACAATTTGAAAATTTAATTTAGGTTTTTGTGTCCAAAGGTTTTATTAGCGAACAATAAAATTTCCTACGATCGATCACGTTTCTTTACGTTTTTCTATGTAACACCATTTTTTTTATAAATTGAGTACATTCCAGAGTACACTTTAAAATGACGTGTAATTTTAATCT
Organism: Monochamus alternatus; assembly: GCA_037114965.1. Classification (NCBI taxonomy): domain Eukaryota; kingdom Metazoa; phylum Arthropoda; class Insecta; order Coleoptera; family Cerambycidae; genus Monochamus; species Monochamus alternatus. Next base: position 51,021,734 of record CM073427.1, on the reverse strand, counting down.
ATTTTTTAGTACGTTTATTCATTTGTAAATAACTTATTTGTAAATAATTTGGGTACTGTTGCCCACCCTGTAACAATTAGGCGCAACTTGTGACATATTTTTGGAAACAGCTCAGCTAGAGTAATCCGGAAATTGGAAAAAATGTGGTGTTCCATTTAGAAAAAAATGTGATGACGTCATTACTCGAAGAGAGGTCACCCTGTATATTAAATTAATATTTGACAAAAAAAAAAAAAATCAAAAATCGATCTGTTTCGAAAATTTTCAATAATGTCTTTTATTTATCTAATAATGAATTTATGCGTGACTTTAGGGATGCACTGTATTGATATTAAAATGAACGTGAAATAGAAAACGTTGTGATAAGCGATGTGCTCATAAAAGAAAAAATGGGAAAGGTATTCGCATATTATGTTTTTGATAGAAATTGTTGGTAGTAGAAGATTTCCAAGAACTATTTACGCATGAATGAATGAACTTACTAACTAGTGGATTATCGGAAATTATTCAATCCTCTCTTTGTATACAAAAAATACTATTATGTGCAATAGTTTCCTGCAACGGGTCGATTAGCTTAAGTGACATATTTGTATTTCTGTTTTTTTATATATAAAAAAAAACTGAAGAGTGGATATCACACGGCTTCGGATCGCAATTCCTTATAGGTGTGATAGATCGAAAGCATTACGATTAAGAAACCTGCAAATTTTGAATTTCATTATTACAACCGGACGGTTAAAAATATTGAAAGTATGTCTTCTCTTCATCGATACTGATGCTCGACTATTAAAATATCCAGATCTATATCAAACCTAGCATTTTTACTAGTTTTTCTTTCGTTCTGATTAAACTGATGTAATTTATCTGATAAAATCAATTGCAATCAGTTGAGTGAAATGGAAAATAACAAAATATTTTTTTCTACGTTTATGCAAAAACAAAACTTTACTGAACCACTAAATATAGTGGAAAAAGTGGTTCTTTATTGCACTAGTGCAATAAAATGTTTATTGCATTCATCTGTCATTCTACTACAGCGTTTTGTCATCATGACAAACATAAACGTCACATTTTCCTACAGTTAGTGTCATCTAAATAAAACATTTTTTGGTTTTTGCATGAACGTAGAAAAAATATTGTATGCAAAAAGTGGTTATTGCACTCGACGTGTTGTGACAATTTCACGTCGCGTGCAATGCAATAAACACTTACTTTTTGTACTTGCATAAATAACTAGAATTTTGACAGTTGACGTCTACGATATGTAGTTATGTAACCGTATCCTTCGTTATAGTTGAAAAATTTAATGGAAGAAGACATTTTTGTTGGAAAGCAGTAGAAGCGACAGTGACAGTTCATGTAGTAGCAATATTCTTGAAGAAGAGAGTGAATATGAATTGTTTTATAGCGAAAAAGATGAAATAGATAAAATTATTTTGAAGATACTGTTGTGTCATATTTTGAGGGCGATTTTAGAATTCCTCGAAGTTCAGTCAACGAGAATATACAATAAGAGAATGCACTTCCACCACTTTTCCTGAATATATTTGCTTCTTTCTCGAATTGCGCGTAGTATGCCACAAAGATAATACAGAAATTCGTCAGGTTCTGCGCAATAGTAATAATTGGCATATGTTTGGTTTATCATCTTTGTTATCGCATTAGAAATGTTCAAGGAAGAGTGAAATAGATAAAAATTGACCAAGCGGATATTATTTAGATGAAATTTATCAGTGGTCAGTCCCAAAATCAAATAATTGTGAACATTTTACATGTGTGCTTTTACGACGTAATTTTTCACATTTTCAATCTAGTTGAGTGTTTTATATTGTATTGTGTTTTAGAAGTTATCTACTGAGACATATTTATTGTATTTTTTACAAGTTTATTTGCTGTGAAATTATAATTTTTATTATATTTTTTATTAAAAAAAATAACAGCTTTAATTCAAATGTTAGTTTCTTTAGATTCCCTAAAGACCCTGAAAGGTGAATACATGCAATTTTAATAGAAAAATAGTCACAATTTACCAACGTACATTTTAGGTGTTCAATATGGCTAGAGAACTGTGAACGTATGCACCTCGCAAAGTTTACTCCTGAACACACAACAATTATTGTAGGATAAGATGCAGACAATATGTTTGCAGAGCTAGTTGGAGATTTTTTTTTAATTTCGTTCCTATGCCTACTTTTAACCTCAAATAAACATCCCAAATTTCCCATTTTTCGACAAAATAAAAAAGCTTATGCCATTTTAAAGATACTTGATATAGACATTAGTTTTCAGTCGATTTGGCCAATAAAATGATTAAACATCCATTAATCAATTTTTAATAGAATCGGATATTAAACAATAAGTTAAACGCCATCTATAATCTTTATAAATTTTAATCTTTATGAAACAACCCTGAAGTTGTCCTATTATATTAAAAAAAAATCGTCTAAATCAGTTCACAAATACAAGATGTTGAGGTACCATACGTAAAAAGACTGATACAATCGCATTTTCTATTTTGCTATTGTGAGATATCAGAAAGTAATTGTTTTTTTAAAAAATGTCGAGAAAGAACCCAAACACGGATGCAGCAAGCTAACAAATAAATGTTTTTCAATAAAAATATTCCGTATATCTATTACATTTTTTTAATGTATATTTTTGTAAAAATTTAATAATTTTATACCAAATTTCTTATTATTTAAGTGCCTAATATGATGCATTTGTTTGTCATATAAATTATTATTAATACCTAACATATTAATGTACATACATTAATCAATATATTTCTACACTAGATTGTGTTTATTGGCAGTTGTTAGCCCCAAACTCCACTATTACACTTTATTACACTTAGGCGGAACCGGTGCTGGCTATTAAGCAGCAATAATCAAGTTTGTTTTTGTGCTTGCTAAGTAACCGCTGTGATACTCACTGCGCAGGTGCGCAGTATGCTCAATTATCTCGTAAAAAACGAAACTTGGAACATAGGGAATTTGTATTGAGTGAAATACTCTTATTGTATATACTCTTTGGTTCAGTAGTGACATTGTGCCATTTGATAAAATTGAAAAAAAAATGCAGTGGTGGATGGTCTTCTGTTTATGTTATATTGTTATTTCCATCTCTTTACTTACCGTTTTCACATCTTCTTGCTTCCTCGTGACCACAAAATATAAAACTAACGTGTAATGTATGTACAAACTGTCTTTTGGCATCATATAGTTTTATATCTATCTTCCATTTTTGACAAGTAAAAACGCCAATTTTAAAAAGTTAGATTACAGAAAACTGATTTGATTCAAATAACTGAAGAAAATTTACGTACTCGAGGGTTGCGGGGAATTCACATCTGAATCACTTTTTTAGTTGAAGTAGAAGAACTGACTGTAAACGAAAGAACAACAAAATATAATGTCAAATCACTTTATGTTACTAAAATCAATTTAATCAGAAGGAAAAAAAACTAGTACTATATCAGTAATTCACAATTATACTACAGTCACGGAAACTATTAATTCCCTTGTTGAATGAATTGCATGAATTACACGTTCAATAAAGCTGACATTATTTTTAAACAATTGTCAGTATACCGATATAATAAGGTAAACAGGCTAACCTATTCTATAATTTCACATATTCTTTTCTTTCTTTTATTAAGTACATCGTTATGAATTAAATTGATATTAGCAAATATTACAACCATCTATTTAGCGTGAAAATTGAAAACATTGTATTTAATATATACAGGGTTAACTACGTGAAGTATAAAAATTTTATCCACGTGCTAAGGGTCACCAAAAAGACCAAAATATTTAGGAATTCTAACTCAATAGAATAACCCTCTTTCGGAAAATCATCGATTACGTTATTCATCGTCCGAGATGGCTTAGATCCCATGCGGTCGTTTTTGTACAGCGTATATGTAGAAAACTTGAAAATGAACATTCTTATTTATAATAAGCTGCAGTATTTTACATTTGTTTTTCGTTCCAATCTGTCAAAATTACATTTTCACTCATTACAACTCTACCAACAAAACATAACTTTGCGTACAGTTAAATAAAATGCCTATTTATTCTAAATGAATATTGAATGAAAGGAACACTAAGGCAGTCTTGTCCCATAACCTAAAAAACAGACCGATGAACTATAGGAAAGTATCTGTACCCAACACAAATTCCTTGATTTAATAGTTATTTACAGTTATAAATCATTTAAATAATTATTGAATTGAGAAAAGGCACTAAAAACTGAAGGGGAACACAGAATCACAACGTTCACACAGAATTTCAATGAAAATGAGGTTTACTGTTTAGTGTTGCTGGTTGCCTACTCTATAAACGTCAAACGTGCGAATTAAATAACCTCGTGGCAGATGGGCTCATAGTTGGCGATAAATAACAGTTTAATATAGCTCTGAAAAAAAAATCGCTGTATAAATAGTTTGGAAACTTTTTGAAGGGTGATGTCGTTGATCCTTATATTTCACTATTCCGTATTAAAATATTTATACTTAGTCATAGATAACCCTGTATATTTTTAATTCAAGAATATCTAATTAAATATTAATTAAATTTTTAAACAATTATTTATACATTAAATCATTTCAATTTATGACAATTTATTTTCCAGTTATTAAACACACCAAGAAAATGATATATTTTTGTTTTTTGACTTTTTGAAGGAGATTGTATACATATAGATTCCATTTTTTTATTATATATTTTATTGAATTGTTTTATAATTAAACTTATCTAGCCATTATAAAAGCTAGATAATCTAGTAATGACATGGATATGTATTGATTTTTTGCTTTTATATCTGACGTCTCAGAAAATCCATTTTTATTTTAATTGTTATGAATATATTATAGCGATTCCTCGAATTTATCCTGCTACAAGTTCTAGGTCATCTTGTATATGGAGGAATCTCATTTATAGTCTTCCTTTATTCTCAGATATATTCTCTTAGCTACATTAAATTCCATCCTGTGTTGTTTCATATCTAAAATTAAAGATCTTTAACAGACCTCTAACACTTAAATAATATTGAACCACTTCATTCGAGAAATTTTCCATTATTGTGAGATATTTAGTTTATTCCATTAGTTTATTTTAACTAATCCATTTGTAATACATAAATCAATGCATGCATTTAATTAGTTTCAAAATCAAGCTAGTAGATTTTTATTTATACATTATTATCGATTATTACCTATAAATCTGAATATCCTATAAAATATACTTAATTTGAAGTACTTTTAAAATCTATAATATTTTATATTTAGAAACTGAATAGTTAAATATTCTTGACAAAATAATCTACCTGTTCTTAATCAATGGAGAAGCACATATCGTTTTTCTTATCTCTTTGGGATTAAATTGTTATTATGAAGCATATATATCACATACTCAATGTAATTTGTCAACCACTGCTATTTGATATATGCACATTTAATATACTATACGAATCTTACTTGAATAAGAGTCGCACAAACATTATTGTATACATAATTCGATGTAGGTTCTACTCCTATCAATCACTAAAAGAAGAACGATTTATGTTGAGGTTACGACATGATTGTTGATTGAACCCTAAAGTACAAAATAATTAACACACCTTTTTACAAGATCAGTCAGATGCTTACCTACATACACAAAAAAAAAACAAAATTACTTTTCACTTCCCAGTAACAATTATAGAAATCTAATTTGTTCATATACTCTAAAATATGCGAGGAATGTTCTGGTAATAGGACTACATACTCGTATTTAGTTTGGCACAAAACATACATAACATATTGAAAAAGTGATTAAGACAGTAAAAACTAGAAATGTTATGACTGCAATGTTTTAGCCCCGTTTTAGACGGATGTTTAACAAGCTGATCATCCGCTCACTGACCATCAGCGAACGGATGATCACCGAGCGGATGGTCAGCGTCTGTGTTTTCTTTCACATGAGCCTCTGCTGAGTATTAGTAAAGGACAAACCTATAGGAAAATACTGACAGTAGTAATAATATATGTGTTTCTTAAAACAGGGCCACTGATTCAGCGTTACGCTTATACTTGCGTTGACCGTCCGCAACTAAATCTACCAATTAAGTAGATACTTGACACTCACACGCTGATGAGTGGTTCTTCAAGAATGTTTACTATTTATTAGTCTAGACCAACTGAATGTCAGCGTGCTGATTATCAGCGTCCGCGTGAAACGCTATATCGGTGGAGCTGATGGTTAAAACTTTGTTGCCATTTGCAAACTTAGATAAGCTGGACACTGCCTTTAAGTCACAGACATGTCCAAGTTAATTTAATTGTCAACATCTATCTGAAACGGGCTTAAGTGGTTAGTACGCTAACCCTGGTTTAACAGGACTTAATTAGTGTTAACATAGTGATATAATTTTGTATTTCATGCATATAAGGCTTTCTAATTAATTTTAACATGTTGATATGAAAGTCCAAACTGATAGAGGGTGTCTATATGAAAGAAATATGCAGTTTCTAAAGCTAGTATATTAAATGAATTCCTATTACATGAACTGTCCCAAGTTGCTGTTGATATTTCATGGGCTGATTTGTATCTTAGATATAGACTTGTAACTTGAAAAAAACTAATTGATATAAAACTGAATAAACTGTACAAACCAAATTTCTTTACATCTCTAAATCAAGTAGCTACATTTTATATTATTATTTTTTTATATGGAGAGCCCAAAAACTAATTAATTTTTGATTTTTTATTCACTCGAAATTTGATATAGGCTTAAATAAATTTATGATAAATATATACACTTTGCAGATATATAAAAATGAAAATAATTGCTGCATCACTATATTTATAATCGAAAGCTTGATTAACATTTGTACATTAATAGATTTTACAAAAATTTAAAAGTGAAATAATTTATTTATAGCGTGGCCATTTCAAATGATGCTGCTATTTTAAAATGGTTTAATCATTCCTCAGTTTATTTTATGCAAGAAAATAATTCTCATACAGCCAAATAATATAGATAGATTCCTTTTCTTCAGTTACATACTACATTAGTGTGTTATAAATAATATGAATTGCGCCACCAGATATATAGGTATATTTGTGAAGTTGTACAATATTTTGGAAACAAATTATCGCTAGGTTTTTTCCAGTTGTTGGTATTGTCATTGACAATTAAAACGAAATATGATTGATAATTTGAGAAAATGAAGTCAATGAGTTTGAAGAAAATAGTTATTTGTTTAACTAGGCAATAAAGTATAAGATCTATTTTACTGCCAAGTTAAATAGATAATTGATCGCCGATCAATTTTAATTTTATTATAATAGCAAACAAAGCTATTCATTATATATTTTAAAAATTGTATGATACTTCTTTCATGAATAATAATAATTTCATGTCGTATGTGGTTGCTATGAAACGAATGTTAATAAGTAAATAAGTAAGTAAATAACATAGGTACACAGTAATCGCTATATTGCTCCTATTTAAATCCATTAAAACGACTATTTATTGTTTGAGACGAAATAATTCAGATTAACTCAGCCAGCAATTATTGAATTAGCCAAAAATTTCTAATGGAGACCCTTGATACGTATTTGGGTGCAAAGGTAATTATAAACAAAATATTTTTGTAAATGAAGAATACTATTATTAATTTAGGTGGCAATAATTTTTACCATATCTGATGCTTATCCATGTGATGAATTACTTCAAATAAAAGATGGAGATATTGAAGATATGGGAAACAGATTGCTGATCTAAAAACAAAGATAAAAGATTCTGTACGAATATTTGTTTTTCAATATACAAATGGTAAAGCATATACCAATTTATAAGAATTAATATACTTGAGAAAATGACAAAACAATTTGCTGCGTTTCTCAGCAGCAGTTTCTCATGTTTGAAAGATGCTTACGAATATACCAAACATTGTTTCCGCAGAACTGCAGCTACACTATAATAAATTCAGAAGCTGATATCACAACTAGAAATGCATGGTGGATGGAAATTTTCAACGGTAGCTGAAGGTTACATTAAGAAGTTCATCAGCAGACACGTGAATCAGCTGACAAAAAAAAATCCCACTGCAAGTACACCAAGTGCTGGAAGCGATTTTTTAAATAATTCAGCCACTTTAGAGGATTCAATAGTTCAAAAACCATTTACTATTGAAGATACCACCTAGACAGACGAATCAAATGTTTCGAAACAAACAGGACAACGGATAGTTCTTACAGGCTGTTCTAATTTCACTACAAATGTTTATATTAAATAAAATTACTTACGTTAAAGACCAATTTTTAATTGAGCGGAAGTAAAAATGATTTTAATGCCTAAGCAGTAAATGTGACAGTTTAGTGCCTGATAGTTGTCATTAAAACTACACCTTTAATGTCGATCTGCGAAAAATATTTATTTTTAAAATTACCTTTTTAGTATTTTAAATTGATTAAGAAGTAAATTCTCAAACGAACGATGCAAATAGGAAAATTATATATATTTACTTTAATTTCATTCTTCAGTTATGTCAAATAATTTCTTGATATTGTCTCACAAGAACCCCAATCGAGAAATCAAACCGTTAAATAAGTACCCAGTACCTAAGCAAGTGACTTCTTTTTTATAATATTAAATTCATTCCAGCAAAATTTCCTCTGTTTTATTAAATATTTGGAATGTATAAGACACTTCAGATTAAGATAAGAATAAAGTTACACAATCTTATATCACGATTAGCTGAGAAACAGAATTTTGAAATATTCGCTTCAAATATCACCACAGCTTTCACATTATGGCTAATCCGCCTCGATTACAGAAGAGCAGAGCAACATTGAGCTGTCACATGAAAGCTCTGCTGAAACATGATTGATTTTCGCTTGAAATTTAACTGAATATTTTGAATAAATTATGTTCTCGGGTTAACAGTTCTTTTGTCATTCCGTGTTATTAATCAAATTGCTTAATGTAGATGTGGGTAAGCGTAAAATATAATGCAAATGATCATAACAGAAAGCAAATACGTCTTCCATTTTCTAAAATAATAATAAAAAAATAAAATAAAGCAGTTTTAAATGTTAAAAATATATTTTAAATTTTAAATGGAACATCATATTATTATGGTATATTTGAGTTGATATCTATTCAGAGTTCTATTGATTTAAGGTTTGAAGAACTACTACTATCTTTAAAAGCTCGTTTACACAAGTTTAATAAATAGGTAAATTGCTGGAACAAGCAGTTAGCTTCCGAATACTAGAATCATGTGAACAAGGTTTCAGTGGTTAGTAGAGTACTAGCGCCAGTAAATGAGGCTAGTCAAGTAAGTAAGTGCCCGGTGCTCACGAGGCTAGTTTTTCACGCCAGTATAGCAAGCTAGTAATCCAGTCATATTCTGGTTTACTATACTGGCTGTACATACGATACTGGAAATTTTAAGTTAAAGCCAGTACCTATCTTTGTAGGCTCCCGTGGAGAAAAATTGAACAATTTACGCGGAAGAACACAATTATAAGATTGGAACATTTACTTCGGATATAATGTCAAACTGAATTGATTCAATTATTAGAAGAATTGCTGTTTGTCCTTATAATAGGCAATAGTACCATTCCAAAGACATTCTTCATTCAGATATATCTGAATGAATGTTAATTTCATTATTTAATTTAGGCATTTCTAAAGTGTATATGTATGCAGAAAATACCAAACGGTGCGTTTTCACTATACTAACCAACTGTACTTTACTGTGCAGTTCACAAGAAACCAATATGCAAAGCCATGATAATAAATTCGGTGGTGTGAGGCGTTAGTAGCACAAATAATAGAACTCCATTCTATTGAAACGGTTCTGGCTTAGATGCTAGCTTATTCGCTTCTTCATTAGCTTACTGGCTTAAGAACCAAGCTGGTTCTGTTTATAAGGAACTAGAATTGCTAGCTTACTAAAACTAGCTTGCTAACTTACTAGCACTAGCTTGCTATCCTGGCTTGATTGAAAAACTAGCCTCGTGTCGGGCATTACTTAGAACTTGTTTATCCACTCACGGATTTATCTCCCATCACGGAATTATCGAATGAAATGTGTCGAAGCCAGCTGTTACTTTCTTGTTAATGTCTGATTTAGTAGCAAGCAGTTTTAAATATTAAGTTTTAGATTTTTTAAATGTCAAAGTGGGATGAAACCACAACTGTACGTTTCGTGGAACTGTACGAGAATGCCTATCAAAATATGAATATATCAAGTTACAGAAACAGACAAACACCGCAGACAAAATGGCTATAACAGGTAGCATTCGATTTGACACATCATATTTAACTTTGAAATTTCTACTAATACGAAACACTACTACACCTGTGAACAGTCACTGGTAGAGTTGTTAGTTTGCTATAATTTTTAGCTAGAGTTTTACTCCAGTAACTGTGTTTATTTACTAAACCCATGTAAACGAGTCTTAATTACAAGGGAGAAATAGTATGTTAGTAGGGGACCTTCAACAGTTCATTCATTGTCAAAATAATTGGAAAAAAATATTTTTTTTGCCTTTCCTTTTGCCTTTTGCTGTAGAGTCAAGCGTGGTAATGAAACATCAAATTATTTAGAAATGGAATAGGGGCAACAACTTATTCTAAATATTGGAAAGCACTAGTGTACAGTTTCATGTTTTTACATTATGGTTGCAAATTTCTAATGTTTGTACAATAAAATAAGTTAAAAGTGTTTTATAACTGACACTTACAAGGCGAAATTGTTATACCTAAAGAAGTTCAAAGATGCTGCTAAACTTTACTTTTTGGGTTTCGGTTTTTTACACTTATATACTTCCCTTCTATTTTCACTACTAGCAACTAAATGACATTAACTATTTCCTAAGTTTTAACCAGATATGTCTAGTAAATTTGTACAATCATATTGATAAAGACTTGGGGCAATAATGAAAAATTTGAAGCAGTTGTTGGGAAATTGTGAAACATAATTTATATATTATCAATTTCTCAATAGTAAGTATTCTGTATCATAATTATTAAATAAAAATTACAAAAAATTACATAAAAAAGGTAAACCATATAGTCAGCAAGATCCGACTCGATCTGCGGAAACTTTAAAAAAGAATGATTTCATTCAGTTGAAGAAACTACAGTAGAGTCTGCCTCATGCGATTCGAAATCAAAATAATGGGTTTGAAATGTACTAACTCTGACAAAAATCAATGCATAAAAGTTTCAAAAGATATATTTTCTTCACTATAAGAGGCCAGAAACGGGATTGACAGTTTTTCTGCACCTGTTGACATGAAAGCAAAAATAACTGCTGATTACATTTTCCATTACTTATATAAACTGAATACCAACATTCTCAGAGTTTTTAATTCATTTACTTAAAAAAAATGTGTGCTTTAAAATTGTATAGCAAACATGTGAATTTTAGTTACAGTATAAGTTTAACAGAAAAAGAGAAGACATTTTTAAAATTCTTCTGTCATTTTTACCCGCATGAGTTATTAACTCTCAGAATAAGCAAATAAACGATTGTTTCATATTTTTCCGTTTGCGTTTTACATATTCCCATCGAGAGATTAAAAGTGAAACAGAAATGAAATGTTGCAATCTACTCTCTGGGATAAGTCTTACATATTAAACTTTTTTCAAAAGTTTCAGAAACTGTTTCATGTATATCTCAACCTATCCTAATACAGTTTAAATTATATGCAATTATTTTGAAAGCATTTCAAATTTTCAAAACGTTTAAATATCTATATATTTAAAATGAAGAATAATGTAGAAAACAGCACCAGAGAATTGTGAGTTAATTATATCTGTATTATCAAAAGAGTTAAAATAGAAAAAACAAATTAATATCTTAAATCAATTTTTTATTAAAAATTCTTTATTGGCTAATTAATTGTCATGATGTATATAACATATTTCTGATAGATTTTTATATATCTCAATAAATTAACTTACTAATTAGTATATTTAATGTAATCAACAATTAGAATACAAATCAATCATAATGAGCCATTAACACTCTATATCGGTTGGTAGATAGACAAGATGTTAAGAAACCCAAAGTAACATTGGTTAGTGAGGCAGCACAATGAATGTATAGTAGGTACTGGCTGTGTGACATACAGGGTGTTAATTAAGTATATGCACAAACTTTAAGGGGTTAATCTATGATTTTAAGAGAAACACTTCATATAAACATGGGTCCGCAACGGCTTTATTTTCCAAATACCCTGTTTGAAAAAAAAAATCAAATTTTTGGATCTATTTTCTAGTAAGAGCTACTTAGTTGAAACTTGGCACACCCTAATAGGTATTTAGAGACTGCATTTTGCAGGTATTAAATTATTTTTAATTTATTTTCATGACCTACCTCGCAATAATTTTGCGATAGTTTCAAAACAATCGGTGATACAGAAACTGGAGTAGATTGAGACTCAGCTATAGCATGAGGTCTCGCTTACACTGTCTGAAATGTTTGCATATTTAACAGAAAATTTTCGAAAGTACTGCACATATAAACTTATTTCAGATAGTTAGCTTAGATTAGGTTAAGTTAGACTCAAAGGTGCGTTCAAAACTTGTTTAAGGTTGTTTACAATAATTTCTAAATAAACATTTAGGCTGTGTTGGGTACCGAGGCATGAAAAGTAAATGAAAAAGCAGATGAACTGATGAAGCAGGGATCTTAAACATCTTCCGTTCAACCATAACAACCTGGTAGTATTCCTTATAGCTACAAAGTAGGCTCTGAAGATTCATACAAAGTATTGTCAATGAAGGATGCATTTTTCCTCAGAAGAAAATAAATAAATTTTTGAGTATGAGTAAGGTCAGGACTCTTCAAGTTCTAGAGAACATGCAAACTAGCTTCAAAGAAGAGGGATAAATGACGAACCATCGCTATGATAGACTTCAAAACAACCCAACTCCAGGAAAAAATCATGTCCATATGTAACCTACAATTCTGAAAGAGATCTCGCCTGCTTATTGCTGTATAAAATCAGATTTGGCTAATCCAAAAAGTCCAAGTCTTTATCACTGTCACAATTTATGTTGGTAATACTCATTAATTGGTGGCTGTTAGTTCAAAATTAAAAATGCATTAATATAATTATATTATTTTTTACAATTTGAGGAGCGGCAGTTTTCAATGGAGACTTATAGAAAGAAAATTATATACAAAATTATCCTTTATTTCAAATTTTATGAGAAGGACGTATTACACAGCTCCGCAAAAAAAAAGTTCATACACAAGAGAGTGACATATGTATTCCCATGTATTTTTCGACGCTGAATCCGATTCCGAGCTTAGAAAATGGGCTGAAATGCGGTTCCCGGGATAAGGTGAAGTCGACGCTGAATTTTGGAGTTAAAACCGGATTTGTGCTCGAAAAGTTTATGGCCAACTGAAATTCCGGGTTTGGGTTCGGGAAAATAACCCCTTGGGGCGGGAAAATTTTGTTTTGGACGTCCCGGTCGCGACAGTATTTTCGTGTGTTTTTCAATTCTAGACCTGAGACTGGGTATGAAAAGTTTTTGGTCTGCTGAAATTCCCAGTTTGGGTCCGGGAAAATGGCCCATTGGTGCCGGAAAATCATATTTCGGACGTACCAGTCGCAAAAGTGGGATTTTCATGTATTTTTCAATCGTGGTCCTTAGAGTATGCTCAAAAAGTTTTTGAACAACTGAAATTCCAAGTTTGGGTCCGGGAAAATGGCCAATTGGGGCCGGAAAATCATATTTCGGACATACCAGTCGCAACAGTGGTATTTGTGGTTTCGGAAGTAGTCAGTGGTGTTTTTGTTTATATATGATTTCCTTCTATTTTATTGCACGATATTCTTTTGTTTCGTTTTTGTATTTGATTTTGTCCTGTTTTGTTGTATGAACATATTTTTTCTTGTTCTTGATTACTCTTGGTTGCACCTTGTTGATCCCTTTTTTTGTTACAATGTACACTTTTTTAAATGCAAGTTTTGTTACTGTTAATTTTCTTATCGCATGTATTTTTTGCAAGTTTTCTTATTTTTTCATATTTTGTTATTGCTATTTGGTTGTATGTTTTGCAATTGTTTTTTGCATATTTTGTTGTTGTTTTTTGGTTACATGTTTTGATATTGTTTTCTGCATGTTTTGTTATTATTTTTTTTGTTGCATGTTCTGCTATTGTTTTATATATTCCGGAATTTAAACGTACATGAAAATACCAATGTCTCAACTGAGACGTACAAAAGACGATTTTCCGGCCCCTAAGGGTCATTTTCCCGGTTCCGAACAGGGAATTTCACATGGCCATAAACCTGTCAAGCACAGTCTAAGCTACAAGAATTAGTACAAAAAAATCCCACTGTTGCGATTGGTACGTCCAAAATATGATTTTCCGGCCCCAATGGGCAATTTTCCCGGACCCAAACTGGGAATTTCAGCTGTCCAAAAACTTTTTGAGCATACTCTAAGGACCAGGATTGAAAAATACTTGAAAATCCCACTTTTACGACTGGTACGTCCGATTCAGCGTCGACAAATACATGGGAATACATATGTCACTCTCTTGTGTATGAACTTTTTTTTTTGTAGGGCTGTGTTATCTATATCTTTGCTATATATTTATCTAGGTAAACATTATTCGAACTTTATGACTCTAAATACAATTTCTCAAATTATTTGACTCAAGATTATTAAATATGTAATTCGTTTTAAAAAATTGTTAAACATGTACAGAAAAGTTAGATGATCAGTGATGAAGCAATTACGAAAAAAATCTATATATTGTTTACTCTATTAAACTAATAAAATATATATTTTTTAATCTTTAATATTTCATAAAATTAATATATATTTTTTTGTTCTAATTTATTCCACTCATGAAAATCAGTAGATAACAGTATTTATGACAACGTAGTTAAAGATAAATATTAGTTAGTTTAAAAGGAGATACCTGGAATGCACATGTTTCAAATTTGTAAATTATGCATATATATGAACAAAAATTAGGTAATGCATTAATATTTTTGCCATAGATTTTGTTATTTAACAAAAACATATCAATTGAATTGAGCAATTCAGGTGTTGCAAAAGGTAGATAGCATAACTTGATAACATTTTAACATAATTTTGTTTTTATATTTAGATGTCCAACTAGATTATGATTTAATTTAATTATTTTCAAAGCTATATACACATTTTTAAGTATCAGAATAACCGCAGAGCGATTAGCATAGCAAAACTGAAGTAAGTTTATTCCAATAATAAACATTAATATCAGTAATAGCTGCAGTACCTATTGAATGCACTGAACAAACTATTTTTTATTTTAAATAAGAAAGATTAAAATATTTATTTTAAATTTTTAAATATAATATAAAATCTTTACATTTTTTTTATATTGCTTACTTACAGTTAAACTGCTCCAATGCGACAGTTGTCGACGACAGTGTGGTTGATACATTTTTCTATAAAGGTTTCAGATATAAAATTACGACGTATAGGCCTATTAGCGTCCCGATTCAGTAATGGTCGGCTTGTCTATACAATCATGTGCGTTAAAGTCGTATCGTATCGCTTGAGAAGTGGCAAGCTGGGACTGCATCAAAATCATATTTAATGAAACTTTTGACAATAACGTCGGCAGCATTTTTTGATGTTTCTAAAAATGGTACAAAATGTCGTTGGCTATTTATGTACATATATCGAAACCCTTTAAAAAAGAATTTACGCCCTTACTGTCTTAGGCAAATGTTGTTTTAGTGTAGTTTTATTTGTAATATTTCACAATGTTATGTCAAATGTATTCTGGTTCTTGTAACGAGTAAAAACAACTTTTTAAAAATACGTAAAAGTATAATGTTCTAAAATTCATTCTTTGAATGGCTGATATGATTGCCAGGAATATCAAAACATGGCCTTAGTAAAAATTGTAAGTTATCGAGATATTGGCACTTTTATAAATTTCGTGAAAACATCTTATATCAGTTTTTCGTTTATAACAGCTACATAATTACAAAGGAACGAAAAACTTGATTGATTCTTTGGATACATGTTTTTTTTGAAACACCTGCCTCTGGCTACACGCACGACAGAGCGATATAAAAAGTTCAGCTCATTATGCACGAAAATAGAAATTATTTGGACCAAGCTTATCTAGAGAAGTGGAAGGTCTATGTGAATCCAATAAATAATATAAATGATTTGATACATTAAAACAAATAAACGTAATACAAAGTACAAGCCAGACAAAAAGATCATTTAAAAAAAATCAGCGCATGCATTCAGTTTGGTGGCAGCAATTATTTAATTTTTATTTGTGGTTTGCTCAGTTTTAAATAAATATATATTACTCTAATAAGTGATTACAACCGAATTTATTAAATTAATTCCATAATGAGCTATCTTTGGATTAACATAACACAATTTTTATTTCAAAACATAGCTAAAGTAATATCATTTGAAACATTACACTTAATGAATGATAATTTGCCAGGTTATTGCGATACATTTCTTACAATATGAAGAGTCGAAGTATACTAATACAAAAATTACTCATATATTGATTAAAAATATTTCCAACTAGATATTAGTTTTTGAGTTGTAATCAATAGCAAGGCTATTCCGCATAGAAGTGCCGATATTTAAAAAAAAACTAATGATTATTACTTAGGTTATATTTTTGACACTCTGGGTAATCATACATGGATCTATCAGTCATCCAAGGGATGGCGTTGCCTTTCTGATGATTAATTTTATGATATTCCAGATAAGCAAAATATATTCAATTTTGTCCAAGTTCAATTTTTAATACTCATTTTCATTCAAGTTATTTTTCATATACAGTTACTTTTAATTTATTAGAATTTTGTGACTTAAAAATTGGGCCTGAATACAATTTAATGTTATTTTTCAATAAAACTACCTATTAATTGTTACTAAAAACACAAAAGATGATTTTATTAAGAAATACCTAGTCTACAATTTTAAATTCTTGGGAAATTGGTTTCGAAGGTTGTTATGATTGTATATTTATAATAGTGCATTAATATTAATATGCTTCAATAGGTGTGCAAATTTAAAGTTTTATCTGAATACTGAAGCATGCACCGGTAAAATTATTAATTCATGAAAATATTCTTTGTTTCTCTTAGCGGCGTACCACCACAACTGCATTAGGAATTATAAATTGATACCATTTACCACCTGTTGGACATCTAATACAAAATAATGAAAATCCCTTAAAATACAATACATTTATTGCACCCCATTTGGAGTCTGTATATATCAACAGTAATCACACTTATTTGGCACACAATTATTCACATTCATAATTGTGTTGTTTAACAGTTAAAACCGTTTTTTTAGTATTTCCATTTTTAAAAATCACACGTTCTGGTTTAAAACCTTTCATGTTTTCACTTATCACGAATTTTTACACGCACTATCACTGAGAGAGTATCCATTGTTGATGGCATGGTTTTAGTGGTGGGCCGTTCTTCTTAACCAGGCGTGCAGGTGAACGAAGAAGAGGAACACGGTCATGAGGAGGTCAGACTTAAAATTCCTTAAAGCGTTGCTCGTTCCTGAAAGGAGAGAAATTATCAATTTGTAAAATATGCCAGTTTTTAACATAAGCAGTGTTAGATATAGTGATTTTACGGGTTGTTATGCCGTGACCTCGGTAATTTGTCGCTGCCAGTAACAGAATTAAAGTACACATCTCTAGCTGTAACTGGGATTTTTTGACCTGCCCTTGTTGTTATTGGGCTTGGCTCTGAGGGAGCCCCGTTATCGGTATCTCTAGACCCGCCTATATATTCATTTCAGCTCCTGCGGTTCGTATTACGACTGATACAGTCGGAACCAATCATTGGATAATTGTGATATTCCGATACGTTCCGTAGCCGCTTCTGTAACTGGGCGCATTCCAGGCTTAAAAACCTTTCAACGCTATTCATTGTCGGCATCTTTAGTTGTGACTTCGCAAAATTTTCAGCCGAAATCAATATATGGCCCTACAGAGCCTATTCCGAGAAAAACAAGGGCAGGTCAAAGAATCTCAGCTATAGCTGGGGATGTGGATTTTAATTATGTTACTGGCAGTGACCAGTTACCGAGGTCATAGTATAAGAACCCGGAAATTCACTATAATATATCAAATAATTGCACCGGCCATGAAAGCCTAAAAATCACTATAAGCAGTATGGTTTCTGTGAATCAACGAAAATAAAATATAGTGGTAAAAAGAGAGAAAATAAAATAAATTTTTGTCGCTTAAATTAATGTTATCCTTTGGTGTGCTAAATTTTCCCATAACTTTTGTGCTTTATTATACAATTTTGCAGTTTTTTTTAGTAAATAATGACACTCTTGTTTAATATTGATAAAATGCTTAATTTTTGAGTAAAACCCGTTTAAAAATAATGGCTAATCCAGAATCTTAAACCCAATAAAGGACTTACCATTTGTTAAGTAAATGATCGACTACGAGATTAACTTAAAATTACCACTTTCAAACCACTACGTTATTTCTGTACCGATTTGACACCAAGGGACTGTTTCTGTGGGGTCTCTGGGGTTATTATTTTGTATAAAAATAAATATAAATTCATCAACAAGTACTTGAAAACTAGTATTTTCTGGGTTGATGGTCACAAATCCGAAGTCAAAAATTGAAAATTCAAAATGGCGGATCCAAGATAGCTGCCAAAAAAAGTTGGAAGCATATAATTTTGTACAGATTAGAATGCACCTTTTTATTGTTATATTGTCTCTTTTACTCTACATAACAAAGAAATAATATAACAATATAAGGGTACTTTCCAATCTATGTACAACTCTATATTTCGACTTTGGGTCGCCATCTTGTGTACGTCATTTTAAATTTTGATGTCGGATTCGTGATCAGCGGCCCCGAACACCACCTTGGACCAATTTTCATTATGATTCGTCGGCAAAATCAAACTTGGAACGTTTTGGCCGCGATCTTGAATTCTTCATTTTGAATATTTAATTTTTGATCTCGGATTCGTGATCAACGGCCTCATAATCCCCATGGGAGACATTTTCATCATGTTTCGTCAATAAAATTGAATATCGAACGTTTTCATCACCATTAGTATAATAATAAACAATCATATTCAATGTTTTAAAATATTTCTTCACGTATTTATATTTATTTGTATACAATGCTGCCAACTTACCTAAATTAGTCAAAATCGTCACACTTAAAAAAGTAGACGATCAACAGAAAAGTTGACTGAGAAAGCCTCTACTATAAAAATATGTAGAAGTTTACCATAGAAATGGAAAAATTGAGTATTCATTCAGATTGCTATAAAGAAATGCAAATTATATTACATTGGAACGTCAATGAAAAATACTGTCCAACCGTGTGATGAAATATAGAGTGTTTTATTTAGAAAAACATAACATCGCATTATAATTAGGAAAGGAAATCAAAAGTACTGTGTACGTCATTTTAATTTACATGAAAAGCTGAATAAAATATGTATTTATAAAAATCTAAAATTTTATCAAACAAGGAAGTTATAAAACGTTATAGAAAGTGTAAAAAATAACAAATACTAAGCGTGGAGGAGGAGTCTTATTGGCAGTTGATGTTGATCTCGGTGCTATTCAGGTAGATGTTCAGTTTGTGAGAGTTTAGTAGATCTTTATTTTATAGATATAAGAATAAGCTATAAGAATTCAATGTAAACGTGTTTATCTGTATTTATTTGTTTTGTATATTCCTCCAAATACCAGCTATCAAGAATATGATGTCCTCTTTGATGCTCTGGAATCTCTGTGAGCACTGTATAATTCCACTTTAATCATTTTAGGAGATTTTAATATTACAGAATTCTTTGAAAATTCAGTATGTAGTCAAGTTAAATCTATTGAAAACTTTATTATGTTTTATGAACTTACGCAATACAAATGTGTCCGAAATGTAAATAGCAGATCCTTAGACTTGGTTCTATCTAATATCAAGTGTGATGTTTATAAGTCCTGCGAAATTCTACCAGTCGACTCCTATCATCTTCCACTTGATTTTTTATTGCTTGTCTCTAAACCAAAACACTTTCCAAATATCTTACAGACCACGTTAAATTTTAAAAAAGCTAATTTTCTTGATCTATATCAACATATGTTGGCGATCAATTGGGATTTCATTTCAGATTTTGATAGTGTCGACGATGCCGTTGAGAAATTCTACAGTATAGTAAACTCAATATTTGTGACCCATGTCCATAAAAAGTCGTCTAACAATACTACATATCCCGTGTGGTTTAGTAGGTAAATTATTGATAATTTAAAACTTAAAAATAAGTCTTGGAAAAAGTACAAGATTATACATATTTTAAACACCTACGTGAGATAACTTTTGTGCCGAGCGGGTTTGGTTTTTAAAAACAAATTTTTATTCTTAAAAAACACACAAAAGTATCGTTTGAGTTAAAGAGAAGCGTACAATAGTTTCAAAGGCATGAATACTGTATTTACCTCTGACGATAACTGCTTAAACAATAAACTTGACCCATATATATAGACTATGAATAAGGAATGTGCAAGTGTTGCACTATCAGCACATTGTTGGTAAGATAACTCGTCCACCCTGGGATGAGAACTTGGGGGTTTTCTCAAAAAATGCCAAAGTTCGAAACTTCTACCACTTCTGGAGTATATGCACTTTGTTGGACATCCACTTCTTCTTGGGGTTGAACCTGGAATCTGGATCTTCTTCTTCGAATAATTCTTTTTATGTTCTTCCAAAAAAGAACTAGGATAATTATCACAATCAATAAAATTAAAATGTATGTAATCCAATGAATCGGTTCATTTATCATAGTGTTAAGATTTTGATTTTCAATGTCTTTTTGCAAATTCTCTGTACGTCTTGATAATTCTTCTAAATTGACCTTGTTTGATAGGGTCAATTTTTGTTGATAATTTGAAAATGTAATATTATTTGGTACATTTATAGTTGGCACATTAACAGTTTCTACATTTTCTTGAAAATTTTTATTTGGAGTTAATTTGTAAGTGTCGATCACACAGGAACATGTTTCTGGAATTGTAATAAGGTAATTTCCTTGTAGTAGTTTCTTTTTCTTTCCCTTACATTCCATTTCGATTAAAATAGTTGATATCGTTGATATTATCCAAGAATTTGAATTTTCGATTCTTTGTATTTGTGGGCTGTCACTGTATAATTGTGTGTGTTGACAATTATTTTGGTTTGAAGTAAAACTGATAAGTTGTATTTCACACGGGTCATTAGTATTTCTTTTTAGCACAGGATTATATGTGCATAAAAAATTGTTAAGTTCTATCTCTATACAGGGTATATCAGCAAAGGAGTACCAATTTGTGTTTAGTATCAAATAATTTCTATTTGGAATAATTGTATATAACAGAGCATTGTTGCTCACTGGTAGAGGATACAACTTGTAGTAATCATAGGAGTTCATTTCCATTAAGGGCACTGCTATAATAAAGTAGATTTTGAAATCTTTTTGGAAAACAGATGTTTTGCATATTCTTTCATATTTTAAAATATTCTCCAAATTTGGTGTGAAAGGAAGTTTTTCATCTTTTAGGTATTTTTGAATATTTTCTAATTCTTCTTTTAAGTTTTCTGGTCTAATTATGGTTTGGTGAATTTTTCTCATTTGGGCAAAGGAGATTGCTGTTGATATTTCTTCCAAAACATCAACAATTAATGATATGGAATGTGACAATTCAGTTAGAAATGATTGGGTTGTGACAATGTGAATGCAGAAACCCAAATTTTTAATTTTCTCTCCAAGCTCAGTAATTCTGTCATTTCATTTTTCTTGATTTTGGACTAGTGTGGCAATTGATTTTTTTGTTGTTTCAATGACTTCTTTAGTCAAAGATAAATGTTTTTCTACATCAACTTTTAATTGTGCCTCATTGTTATATAATCTTTTAAAATTTTCTTCGTATCTTTCTCCGTCGTTAGCATCTAAAGATCCAGTGATAGCTTTTTGAAAGGTTCCAATGAAGTTGAAAAGTCCTCTAGGTCTTCTAGTATGTGTGGGTGATACTTGATTAAATAACAGAGTGGCTCTCTGAATTTCATATATTAAAGTTTTATTTAACTGATGTAATATATCTGCAATTATAGACAGTTCAACTCCTTCTATTTTACAGGGCATTTTTGGATAAATGGATTTGCTTATCTCTGAAAGAATTTTAAGAATTTCATCTTTTTCTTGTATAAATACTTCGTATAGGGGTTGTAAGTCGAAAACATTGATTAATTCCCATTCTGATATGACATTGTTTGCTTCTCCTAAATGTACTGGTAGAAGGCCTGGATTGTCATTTATCTCTTTTAATTCGATGTTCCTGGTTGTGGTGATGGTAAAGGTGAGGGTTCCACAGAGGGACCTATAACATTAGATTTTAAGTTTGATAGATGTACTCGTTTTTCTTTATTATTTTGTAATTTAACGACACATGTGTTATCATCATTTAAACGAATAATTTTGAAAGGGCCATTAAATTTAGTTACGGTTTTTGATCCACGTTTTTTCGGTGCTTTTATATACACTTTTTGACCAATTTTGAATTTTTCTTGGGGATTTTTTACATTTTTATTAACTCTCTCAACGTTTGTCTTTTTCCGACTTTCTGTTCTTCCTTGTATATTGTTATACATATGAGATAACGACTTTCTATGCTCGTCTAAGGAATAATCGAATATTATTTGGTTAGATTTTGTATCCATAATATCTTTACTGGATGTATGTCCGAAAATAATCTCAAAGGGCGTGTGTCCTGTTGTAGAGTGGTTTGTATGGTTATAAGCAATTATGGCCAATTTCATAAGTTCTTCATCTGTCTTTTTATTTAATTCTGGATTTTGTCGGAATATTCTAAAATGTTCAATTATTGTTGAATGGAATCTTTCAACAGTTCCGTTCGACTCTGGGTGAAAGGGTGTAGTAAAGTGAATGTCAATTTTATGAAAAGCTAACAAATTTTTTACTTGATTATTTATAAATTCTTTTCCATGGTCCGTTATTATAGCTGAACATGTTCCATAATGTTCAAAATATTCTATTAGAGCTCTTGTTACTTCACATGCTTCTTTGCATTTAATAGGGATAGCTTGTCCGAATTTTGAAAAACTATCAACAAGAGTCAGATAATTTTTTTGTTCTAATGTAAATGTGTCCATATATATTAGTTCAAAAGGTTTCTTTTGAGTGGGTGTTAAGTTCATTGGAATTTGAGGAGGATGTCTGTCATATTTGCCTTTCTGGCATACATTACAATTGTTAATGTATTCTTGTATAGTTGTTAATATATTATTCCAATAATATCTTTGTTTAAGTTTTTCAAATGTTTCTTGTGATCCTCTATGATTAGTTTTTCCTTCGTGGTAAGTTTTTATAGTTTCATTAATTTCATCCCTTTTTCTCAAAACTATTCTCTGTTGTGTGCATCTTACTAATTTTGGTCCATTATTATTAAAATATGTTTCATATATTCGACAAAAGTCCTGATACATTTTATCTGTGTCAAAATACATATAGAAAGTTACGTTTTCTGTTGTATATTCTCTCAAAAGGGTGACAATTTGATCTTCATTATCTTCTTTTGTTATCTCCGCATATACTATAACTTTGTTATCTGTTTTTAAAGTTTTTGTCTTTTGTGGATTCATAAGAACAGATTTTATTATTATTTGTTTTGGTTTTGAGTTTATTATATCGTCTAGAATTTGAATAGTATTGCGTGGTTCATCATCTCTGTTTGAGTGAACAGTGGACATTTCTACATGTTCTTGTGGTATATCTTCAAGATTTTCCGGTGGATTCAGGATTCTCTCTACTTCATCTTCAGTGGGTGTTCTCAAGTTTGATTCTCTTTCGAGGTCTTGAATAATTTGATCTAATTCAGGGTCATCAATGTTTACTTGCATAGATTCGGTGTCTATAGGATGAATTTGGATTCTGGATAATGCATCTGCGTTTGTATTAAGTTTTCCTTTTTTATACTCAATAGTAAAATCATAGTCTTGTAATTTTGTTCTCCATCTTGCAAATTTTGAATTTTGTACATCTTTTAGAGAGAATAACCATCTTAATGGTCTATGGTCAGTGTAAACCGTAAACCTTCGTCCATATAGGTATGGTCTAAAATACTGGGTTGCCCAAACTAAACCGAGTAGTTCTTTTTCAATCACTGAGTAATTCTTCTCAGATTCACTCAATGTTCTTGAGGCATAGGCTATAGGTTTATCATTGCCTACTTCACCTTGGGATAGTACTGCTCCTAATGCATATTGTGAAGCATCTGTTGTTAAGATAAACGGTTTTGAAAAATCTGGATGTTGTAATAGTGGGCTATTTGTCAGAATTCTTTTACATATTTCGAATGCTCTGATAAACTCTTCGGTATGTTCTATTTTTGCGCCTTTTTTTAAGCATAAGGTCAAAGGTTTCGTCAATTTGGAACAATCTTTAATAAATTTTCTGTAGTAACCAATTAATCCGAGAAATGATTGAATTTCTTTCTTTGTTTTTGGAATTGGAAATTTTAAAATTGCTTGAATTTTGTCAGGATTTGGTAATATTCCTTCAGGTGTTATAATATGTCCTAAAAATTTTACAGTCTGTTTCAGAAATTCTGATTTATCTAGCTGTATTTTTAGATTTGTCTGTCTAAATCTGTCAAATATTAATCTTATACTTTCTATGTGTTCTTGCAATGATGTTGAAAATATCAGTATGTCATCCATATAAACTAGACATTTATTATGTAAACCTGATAGTACATGGTTCATTGTTCTTTGGAATGTGGAGGGGGCATTTTTGAGGCCAAAGGGCATTCTTAGGAATTCGTAATGTCCGTCGTCTGTTGAGAATGCTGTCTTCTCAATGTCTTTAGGATCCATTTCTATTTGATGGTATCCACTAGCCAAATCTAATGTTGTAAAATATTGACTTCTTCCTAGCTTATCAAGCACATCATTTATATTTGGTATGGGAAATTTATCTGGAACTGTTTTTTCATTCAATTTTCGGTAGTCGATAACAATTCTAAATTTTCTTTTTCCACTATTGTCCATTTTTTTAGGTACAATCCATATAGGAGAGGACCATGGTGAAACTGAGTCACGGATTATATTTTGACCTAGCATGGAAGATATCTGATTTTTAACTTCTTCTTTGTAAATTTGAGGAAATCTGTATGACTTTGTATATACTGGAATATTGTCTGTTGTTCTTATTTCATGTTTGACTTGATTTGTGAATGTCAATGGAATTCCTTCACAATAAAAGATGTCTCTGTAGTCATAACAAACTTTTCTTACAGCTTCGTATTCTTCTTGATTACAATGTCGCAAATCTAAATTTTCTAAATTTTTCTTTTGTAAAGTATCATAGTCAGTTAACGAATTTTGGAAATATTCATCAGTGTTCATTGGTTCTGGTTCGAAATTATTTAAATTACATCCATTTATGCATGCAAGGGGTTCTCCTAACTGAAAATTTACTTGCTCATCCGTGTTGTTTACAAGCAAAACTGTTGCTTCTCTGTTTTCTATATTAACTATTCCAGCCGGAATTTCTACTTTTTCTTTAATTACCAGGGAGTTAATTATTGCTTCTCCACTTTCTTCCATTATTGGTACTTTTGCTATGATTTCAGTTTTTGCTGGAATACTATATGTATATTTTTTATTTTCTTTTTTATAGTCGTCAGCGTCGGGGTGAATTAGTCTTTTTCCTTCACTAAATAAAGGAATTTTTGTCCTGTCTGTGGTTAAGTAGCCATTTTTGAAGTCAAGGGTGGCTCCAATCTTTTGTAAGAGATCTAAGCCGATTAGACCATCATATGCATCGCTGAAATTAAATACAAAGTGTGTGTGTATTAATTCAGGATTTTTAAATATTTTTGAAATTGGAATGTCTGCAGCCCATTCATGTATAGATGTAGTATGGGGTGTTTTAATTTTGAAAGGGTTAAAGTACATTTTATCCTCGAAATGTACATGTGCCATATATTCTGTAATTAATGATTTTGTTGATCCTGTATCTATCATAAATCTTGCCTGAAGTTCTGGGATAATTATATATGGAAGTTTACTATTGGATGCGATGTTGATCTCTAAGTCTACTATTGGTTCTTGGAACTGGTAAGGTTCGTCGTATTTGGGGAATTCGTATTCTTCATATTGTTCTCCGAGGCTGGCATAGGAAAATTTTCGTCCTCTGTATAGTTTCCTTGATATTCAGCATATTCTTCAGGATAGAAACATTCTTCTTCACAGTAGGGCTCTTCTTCGTAATATTCAGGTTCAGTATCTGCACATGGGGAATTATCTTGGAAGTGTAACTCTTGGAACGTAAATCTTGGTGGTGGTTGTTGCTGTGGTCTTGTTTGCCTGGTATTTCCCGATGAAGTATCCATAGGTTGAGGATATGTTTGTCTAGGACGCTGGGGCATTTGAACATTGGTACGATTAGAATTTTGATTATTTGAGGGGAATGGTTGATTTTGGAAATGCGATTGTTGTGGAAAATTTTGTCTTTGAGGAAAATTTGAAAAATTGGGACGTTGAAAGGGTCCTGGAAATTGCCTCTGTTGATAAGATCTCGAACTAGAAAAATTAGGAATTCGATGTGGAAAAGTTGAATTGACATTCTGAATAGGTCTATTGAATTGTGGAGGCCTTTGGGAATGCCATTGAACAGGTTTAAAATTTCCTTGTACGGTCCTTATATGTGGTGAATTATTTTTTTGGAAATTATTTTTTGGTCCTAATTTTTGTTGACGATTGTATGACATATTTTCTTCTTCGACCACTTTATTTATGGCATCCTCAAGAGATTGTGGTTGTTTGCATCGTAGTAGATGACTTAAATGTGAGTTGAGTCCTGATAGATATGTTCTTAGAGCCATTTTATTATACAGAGTGATTTTTTCTTGACGTAGTGCTGCTGACAATGTTGACATTTGAATTTTTGAAAGTAAAAGGCTTCTCAGGGAGATTACTCTATCTGCGAATTGTGTGGCAGTTTCATTATTGTTTTGTACCAGCATCATTAAATCATTTAATAGTGATTCTTCATTTCTTTGGTCTCCAAAAGTATTTAATAAAAGTGTTGTTAATTCAGGAAAAGTTGTAATTTCGCGGGCAGCTAATATTTCTGCGGCTTTACCAACTATTTTATTCCGAAAATGTAACATTAAAAATTGAATTCTCGCGGCATTATTATCTACGATAAGCATACCGTAAACTTTTTCACATGAATCTATAAAATTCGGTAATTTTGAAACATCACCGTCGAAGAATGGAATTAAATCTAAATAATTGCGAATGGTAATATTGGCTTGAGCCATGTTTAAATTTGGTTCGTTAACAGCGGGTTCTATTAAAAATTGATTTGGGGAAAAAACTCTAGAAAAAAGATTAGCTAATGTGTCGTCGTCAGAATAATTGTCAGTCATGAAAATTACTTACAAGAGAAAAATTTTGATGGCAGAAAACATGAAGGCTCTGGTGTATATAATCGATTACAAGATATAAGCAGTATTATATTTGATTGATTATATATGCTTCTCGAGCAGGAGGGCTTTTTGTCAGGTCAAAGTCTTTGTCAGTTTCCCTAAATTCCCTAACTTGAAATACTTTAAGTAGCTCAAGGCTACGTGCTTTTAGAGATGGTTTCTTTAAAGATGGCTTCTTGCTTGGGTCAATCTTTCCTATGCACGATTTAGATTACATGCAGTCTTGGGAAAGAGAGTACACGATCTTGGTTGCTTCTAGGGCTTATGTATAATTAGGCACTTCGACACCTAAAAATACAAGTGCAAAGCCTCACGATGTCTTGGTTGCTTCGGATAGGGTGGATACAGCGATTACAGCCAGTAATTTCGCAAAAGTGGAAATTTTGACTGGACTATAATTTCTCCACAGCCTAATCACTGTTGTTTTCTTACTTGCTGATTCTAATTTCTTTCTTGAATAACTTTGGACTTCTTTGCTTGATTCTTCGTTTTTCTTAGCCTAGGGGTTCACCAAAGATATGGCGACGGTTCAGCTGTGTAGGTTCTTCTTTGGTT
Source organism: Monochamus alternatus (assembly GCA_037114965.1). Lineage (NCBI taxonomy): Eukaryota > Metazoa > Arthropoda > Insecta > Coleoptera > Cerambycidae > Monochamus > Monochamus alternatus. The sequence continues at coordinate 50,993,624 of CM073427.1, read as the reverse complement.
AGTCGAAGGTACGACGAGATTTCCAATATTCCCTTGGAAAAGCTCCAAAAAAAGATCCGAACGACTGCGCCAGATAACTTTTGTGCCGAGCGGGTTTGGTTTTTAAAAACAAATTTTTATTCTTAAAAAACACACAAAAGTATCGTTTGAGTTAAAGAGAAGCGTACAATAGTTTCAAAGGCATGAATACTGTATTTACCTCTGACGATAACTGCTTAAACAATAAACTTGACCCATATATATAGACTATGAATAAGGAATGTGCAAGGGTTGCACTATCAGCACATTGTTGGTAAGATAACTCGTGCCTTGGTAAAAACACAAAAAAATGATGCTTACAGGGCCTATTTAATGGATATCGCAAATTAAATAAAAACCAGTCCTAACAAATTCTGGTCTTTCATAAATAGTAAATCAGGTTCAATATCTGTAGAGGGACTACATTGTCTTATAATAATGAATATTTCACTAATCCTTCTGACATAGTGAACTCGTTTGCAAATTTTTTTTCTCAGTCATTTTTTGTTAATGAAGGTAATATAAATGTGTCAGGTGACTTTACTTCAGACAATGTTTTGTCATTGATATTATCTGACTTTACTGAAAATGATATTATGTTGGCAATTAAAAGGCTTAAACCTAACAGCGGGCCCAGATCTCATTCCAGCATTTTTACTTAGAGATTGTTCGATAATTTTATGCAAACCACTTTGTATGTGTTTAATCTTGCTTTAAATATATCAACTTTTTCAAACAAATGGAAGAGAGCTGGCGTTTGCCCTGTATTCAAAAAAGGTAATCGTAGTGAATTTGAAAATTATCGACCTATAGCAATCTTAAACAATTTTTGCAAGGTGTTTGAAGCTGTACTGCATGATCATATCTCCATTTGCAAAATCAAATATCTGAATGTCAACACGATTTTATAGCTGGTCGCTCAACAGTTTCCAATGTTATATGTAAAACGCAATTTATTGCTATTGATAGGAGTAGTCAGGTAGATGTAATCTATACTGACTTCTCAAAAGTATTTGATAAAATCATATCATATCATAATATTTTATTATTAAAACTACAATCATATGGTTTCTCAGATTCACTAATTCATCTATTCGTCTCGTATTTTACAAATCGTCAATTGTATATACAACTTAGGGGGTTCAAATCTAAAAAGTTTTGCAGATAGCAGGAGTACCTCAGGGTTCCGTTCTGGGTCTCATATTTTTCATTTTGTTTATTAACGATATTATTAATCATTTTAGTGTGAAATACCTCTTAAATGCGGATGATCTAAAAATCTTTACAGAAGTTAACTCTCTGCAAGACTGCTACATGCTTCAGCAATGTTTAAATAATATTAATGAATGGTGTCGTTAAATAAAATGTCATTAAATGCTAACAAATGTAGTGTTATGTCCTACAACAAGAAATCAAACAAGACATTATTTGATTATGAGCTTAACAACATCACATTATGTAGACCTGAGTTTGTCAAAGATCTTGGAGTACTGCTTGACGAAAAGCTATCGTTCACTGAACACATAAATAGCATCACTACGTCTGCTTATAAGAGTTTAGGTTTTGTTGTACAGAATTCTAAAATGTGTAGTCTTTCATCGGGTAGAGTAGTTTGTTCAATACTCTTCCTATTCAAGGTTATACATAATTACATTAAATCTGAGGAGATCCTTTCACAAATTTTTCTTTGAGTACCTATATTTAATTTTTAATTCAAGATCAATCATGAACCTCGCACAAACGCTATGATCTCATTATACCGAATGATTAAACATTTTAACAGGTGATAGTGGACATCAAAATAAATAAAAAAAACTCCTATATAACATGGGTCCTAATCCTAAACGTTTTTGAAAAAGATAATTTTCAAAATATCCGGTTTGATGTGGAAAAGTTCAGTTAATTTAAGAATCTTTCCGTAAATTTTCTCCATAAAATATCATAAAATGCAATGATTACTACCTCTGAAATTTATTTCTTCTAAATTCTTCTTGCACATTATGAATGATTTCTGGGGTAACTCTGCGTATTTCGTCCCGAATGCGATTTTGAAGTTCTTCTAAATTACGTGGTTTATTAATGTAAACTTTTGACTTCAAGTATCTCCATACAAAATAGTCAAGAGGTGTAAGATCTGGCGATCTTGCAGGCCATTCTATCGGTCCGCGTCTGCCGATCCACCTCCCAGAAAAACAGTTGTCCAAAAATATGGTATCGTCAGGAAATGTCAGGGCCATTATCGTTAGGAAAAATTACTGCAAGGGCTGGAACAAGGTCATTTTCTAGAAACTAAATATCTTTGTCCTGTAAGGGTTCCTTCAAAGAAGAAAGGCCCTACTATTCTGTCGTCAACTATTCCAGCCCACACATTTAATTTCCGAGGGTGTTGGGTATGTGCCTCTGCCATCCAATGAGGATTTTTCCGACTCCAATATCTGCAAGTTTGACGGTTTACTGTACCATTCAGACAAAATGTGGCCTCATCTGAAAAAGTATTTGCCGGTGTAAATTTCTATTTCCTTGACATAAATCCATTGGAATTTCGCAAAAGTGTAAGCGGCGATCGGGATCATCTTCATTGAGTTCCTGCACAAGTTGAATTTTGTAGGGATGATATTTTTCCTTCCTCAAGATACATAGCATTGTGCTCTGACTAGTGTCATTGTTTAATGCAACCAATCGTGAAGAATTATGAGGGTTATCCACCATACTTATCAAAATGTTCTGTTTCTGATTTTCATTAATGCTTGGACGTCCAGGTTTTGGAATTTTTACAACATTGCCAGTTTCTCTAAATTTAGACTCTACCTTACTGGCTGTTGATTGGCTGATAGGGCGATCTGGATATTTTTCATTAAATAAATCGCAAACTTCCTGCTGAGTTCGTGTCATATTTCCGCATCCGATAAGAATTAAAATTACAATTCTTTGAGTAACAGTTAAATGTGCCATAATACTTTAAATTGAATAATAATTTCTATGTCGCTTACAATACTCATTAGAAAGTCGGTGTGACAATGACACTTTGCAAAGATTTTCACCTACGTGATCCATAAAAGAACTATGGAATTCGAAAAACTAAACTTGATAACGTTTTTGCTTTATTTTAATTGATTTACGTTTTCTGACATTCAATCGTCATTGTCAAGAAGTTGGTGGATAGCAATTCAAACATTTAATTTAAGTATAAAATATAATCCATTGTATTTTATTTTACATACCTTAGAATTGTTACTTTTTTATGGATAAAATTTGCGTTTTCTAACATTCAGTCGTCATTTACTCGAAAACTTTCTTATGTAAGAGGGCAAAATTTTAGTACTGTCTGATAGAGAATTAAACGATCTTTCAGAATCAAGCAAAAAAATATGGTGTTGCCATTTAAAAAAAAATCGATGACGTCATTACTCGAAAACAAATGACATTTGAAAATCGCATTTTACGCTAAAATATGTATTTTTTAAATTAAAAATCGACCTGTTCGAGGATTTTTTCCAAAAAATAATTGTTTCGTTTTTATTGAATTTATTCCATACTTTTGGCGCATACTGTATGTACATACATTGATTTTAATAAATGCATTTAGTAACATCTAATTTTGAGCGAATATTTCCTGTAGGTCATACCTACTAGTATAAGTACACATAATTACATTCGTTAAATATAAGTTATATTATGCGGAAACTCGAGCTCGTTACAGTAGTGAATTAGATGGGGTTCAAGTGTTGACACACAAATATATATAAACCCTTACCTATATACATAGATAAAGGCAAATATATATACAAACCTTCGTTGGTGTGAGTAGTTGGGACCATGATTAGGGCCAGTTGAGGGGCATCTTCCTGTATTTCAGTCTCTTTCGACAAACTGTACAAGGCAAACATTGTAGCCAAACAGCGGAGCTTCATTTTACCATTCTTGAAGAGATCAGGAGTGGCCCTTATAGAGATTGTGGACCGAACCGTTTCTTTGCCCGGTAAGGCGTCATAATGAAAGATCGAGTCGTGGATTTGGACTTCTCTTCCCGAATGGATCTGCAAACAAAGTAATAAAACCGCCTTTAAATTCATTTCGTCTTATATTCTATATTTCTAGGTAAACATGTCAAAATACAAGACAAACAAAGACAGCCTGTTTTATTACTACCCCCACATGATTCAGCTAACAGGAAATTGAAAATACAGGGTGCGGTATCTTTTATGCAGAAAATTGAAAACCTAGATTCTTGACAGTTCGTACCTCGCACTACGATGGATGCACCTTGGAGTGGAGAGCAGCGAAGACTATGAGATCAGAGTTACCAGATGTGAATAATTTCCTTATATTGACCTAAAATTGATCCCGCAAAGACAAATTTTTTCATGTCTGCGTCTAACATATGAAGAATTTTCTGATTTACTTTAGTTTTCTGTTTGCTATACATTTTTTATTTATGGAGAGGCGGATATCACGCTCTTTGCTTCAATGCATGTAAAATTAGACCTACCTCCGCATTAATGAATATAAATTTCAATATTTTTCTTTATAAAAGCGGTAAGTTTTCATCTGATTTTGTTTATAGAAATCCAGCGTATCACTTGTTTCTGTAATACCCTGTATTTTGTTTTCTACTAGGATCACACACTACCTTTTACAAAGAAGTAACCAATTTACTTTCACAACTTATTTCTCTACTAAAATACCTAAAATTATTATTTAATATCCACATATAAACTAATTTCTGCATTGAATTTATTACGGGAATTTAAGTTTATTATTGATAGAAAACAGTTGTTTTAAACCATGCCGACCTTCCGCAATTACTTTTTATTGATTTGAAAGTCTAGTTCTAAAGAAATAATAAAAATATTTGTGAAATGTTGATGAAATTATTCCAAATTGAACTAACTTAATTTTCGGTAAAAAAATTCAGTGTAAAAAAATTAATTAGGGTAAATATTTACTTTATTTGTTCGCTTTATAAATTTCCTTAAAATTGTACCATCTGGCAACACTGACTAAGCCTTTGGATAGGCAACTGCAAGGTTCATAACTGTCAAACGGTAACATTTTGGTCAGAACCGTACTAGTATTTTTCCACTACAAAATCGAAGTTCAATTTTCTTGGCAAAACATGAATATAGGATTTTTTTATATAATACTTTTTAATTCCGAATATTCCCAGTAATATGGGTTTTATTTTTTCTGCATTAAAGACGCCGCACTCTGTAGATATCGAAACATATTTGTTTTTGTTTTGATTTATGATGAATGAATTGCTATTATTAGGTATATTTTGCATTGTCTATTATTGCTAGGTTTTATATAATTAAATATGTGCGTGGTTCGAACTTTTTTTATTAAACTTTAAGTACTAGAAGATTATTAAAAGGCGATAATAGTTTAAGATGCACAGAAAAACGACATTGTTCAACTGTACCCCGTCTATCAATCCAACGATTTGGAAACATTTCATCTAAGTAGCCATCTTGTTGGAACCAAATTCTTTCATTCGGTATATTTGAATCAATTTCATCAGGAAAAATCACACCTAGAGTAGGTATAAGGTCAAATGTTAGGAAATCCAGGTAGCGTGCGGCAGTAAGATTTTCTTCACAGAAGAATGGCCCAAAGATTCTGTTGTTGATGATACCTGCCCATACATTAACTTTCTGTGGGTGCTGTGTATGCGATTCGCATGTCCAGCGTGGATTTTCTTGGAACCAAAAGCGATACTTGTGCCTATTAACTACTCAATTTAAATAAAACGTAGCTTCATCCGAAAAAAGTACGTCTAGTTGAAAACCATTATTGCCGTCAGACCGTTTCATCATTTTCTTACAAAATTGTATTCGCCTATCATAACCGTCTTCCAAAAGCTCTTGGACAAGACATGCCTTATAGGGGTGGTATTTCTCTTGTTTCAAAAACATTCGAATTGCAGTTCGAGAAGCATCGTGATTACGGGCCAATAAAACAGTTGAAATATGAGAATTTTCAACAAGTTCTAATGCAATGTCTAATTTCTTTTCTTCATTCAAAGCACGTGCCCGTCAAGTTTTAGGTCTGTACTGTACCGTGTTCTTCAAATTTATGAAAAATTTGACTAACTGTCTCTTGCGAGATTTGGATTTCGGGATATTTCGCATTAAATATATCGCGCACTTCAGCCTAACTTCTTATTTTGTCTCCACATACACACAAGCAATATCAAGATTTCGATGCATTGCCTTTCTGACAATACCTTTACGATTCAGTAAATAACTTGATGTTAACACAATGGTAACGTTTCCAACTCCAATTTACAACTAAAGCGAAAAATTAACCAGAAAGCCTGGCAAGTAAGTGGTACCAAAAAAACGCAACATAAAAAGATATCTCTTTTTGCGTTAGCAGTGATAGGTACAGTTTCAAATTCGTTATTTGATTCTGTGCCAATTCATGGAGGATAACACTGAAGATAACTAAATTTTATTTCACTTGTTAAGTAGGTGTTTTATACAACCCTAAAAACCTTGCTATTGAAAACATAAAACTTGTTTATTTGGTATGGCTGGATTTGGTTTTCTATAAGCTTTTCAACGAGCCGCCTCATGCCTTATGTTACCACTTGGAAAAAAGTAGGGGTAGCTGGAGGTAAGGGGGTTGAAGAAAAATTAATTATTATATACCCGAAAGATGGAAAAAAATCAAGATCAGTTAGCGTTTCGGCGTTTTAAAAATAATTCACTCATTCAAAAAATATGAATTTTATTCCGAAATTCTATCCATCCCTGTATATATGACATATAGATTCGTTTACGGGTCGAATAAGAATATGGAACCTATTTTTTACAATTCAGGGACGGCTAAATTTCGGTTATTTAGATATATAGAAATCAGATATAATAGCTGTATCTGGTGGACCAGTGAAGAACATTTCCATTATGTTAAAATTATATGAATTAGTATGAACCTAAACTTGGAATGGCTGTACATGAGATACGATAGTTAAGGTACTATATTAAGTAGAGTATCACTATGCAGAGTGATCAATAATGGATTATGAATTATGTTTTTTAAATAAATCATAATGGAATCAAATCGAATATTTAAACCACTCTTAAAACCTATACTTTCAATAAATAGGTAAAATGTCAATTTGACATTTAACAAGAAGTAGAGTGATGGTAAGAGCCATGAATTCTACCTCTTGAACTGTTACACCAAACATCTAATTCATCATCCAGTCCTATAAATTATAACAACAAAATTTACATGCAGCTTATATATATATATACACTTAGGACATTCTGAATTAACCTACCAAACAGCTAATATTATAAGAATATTTGATACCTATTTATTATAACATAAACCCAAGCTTATAACTTTTCCTGCTTTTTATACATTTGAGGTAGGTATGTAACTAGAAAATGGAATTTCAGGAAACAATTACTCTGCAGGCTAATGACCCGACTAGCACAGTTATTTGTTCGAGACCCATTAGATATATATATATCGATTTAGAGCTTATTAGCTCTCATCAGTATGCCACAGGTAAGGTAACTGACGAATAACACTAGTTGTTTTATTTCTGTGTAACCAGACAGAAGCGACCATGAGTACATGAAATGTTGCAAGCTACATTTAGTGGCCACTAGCTACCTATGCCGGACCTGACAGGCTGAAGCAATGAAGAGTTTGGAAAGAAGTTCTTGTAGTTGCTTCATTGCTTCGACCTGTTAGGTCTGGCATGAAGTAGCTAGTAGCCACTAGATGTAGCTTGCTATACAAGGTGTTAAAAAAAAGAGTGTAAAATATTTAAGGAGGTAATAGTATGAACCAAAATAAGCTGAAAAGTCTCAATAAACATGGATCCGCAAAGTAACGGTTGCGGAGATATGGAATGTTTTATGTTTTTTAGCCCCTTTTTATTTTGCAAAAACGTTGTGTATTTTCTTATAATAGTTGGTTGATGTTTAGTGAAATAAACAGTACTTATTTGACAGTTGTTCTCAGTGCATAAATTTTCTTTCACTATGGCTGGTTACCCTAACGCAGAATTAACAGACATGCATTTCATATATGGTAGTGCTAATGGGAACGCCACCGAAGCGCGACGTCGTTATGTTGACGCTTATCCAAATCGCCAGATTCCTTCACAACGCATGTTTGGAAGAATTCACCAAAGATTGCGTGATACCGGTTCCTTGAGCAAACAGTGCCATTTATCCGGAAGATTAAGGTCGGTATCCACTCCTAGAGCAGAAGAAGAAATTCTAGCACTGGCAGAGCAGAACCCAGGTACGAGAATCCTTCACGGGCAACTGCTTTATACATACCATATGTAACGAGTACAGACCTTAAATCCAATAAATGATCATCAGGCACGTTTGGTTTTTTGCCGCTGGTTTCTACGTCATGATGCTGAAGACCCTCGTTTTCTTGCAAACATTCTTTTTATTGACGAGGCCGGGTTCACAAGAAATGTAGTGTTTAATTTTCACAATACGCATATTTGGGCCGACGAAAATCCTCATGCTGTAATAGAATCTGGACATAAGGCACGTTTTTCATTAAACATTTGGATGGATATTGTAAGTGACAGGTTTCTAGGTCCTGTTGTTTTACCAGACCGATTAACAGGCGCTGCTTACCTCAACTTTCTGCAGAACACACTGTATGAGTTTTTGGACATTCCTTTGAATCATAGGCGACAAATATGGTTCCAGCATGATGGTACTCCAGCTCATTTTTCCATGGCCGTTAGAGAGCATTTACACCAAACTTTTCCACATAGATGGGTAGGAAGGGCCGGACCTGTTCTATGGCCTCCAAGATCGCCTGATTTGAACCCTCTAGATTTCTTTGTTTGGGGATATTGAAAGACATTAGTGTATGGTACTCCTGTAAGTACCCTGGAAGAGCTGCAGCTACGGATTAATCAAAAGTGTCAAGAAATCCAAACCAAGAAGGGTGTTTTCGAAAGAGTTCGAATATCGTTGAAACGAAGATGTCGTGCCTGCCTGAAAATAGACGGAGGGCACTTTGAACATCTTCTGTAACTTTGTTTTTTGTTTGTTAAAAGCTTCCTTTGTCGGTTTATTCCTAATAAAATAAAATGTTTGAAAAACGAATAGTGGTCCATATCTCCGTAACCGTTACTTTGCGGACCCATGTTTATTAAGACTTTTCTGCTTATTTTGGTTCATACTATTACCTCCTGAAATATTTTACAATCTTTTTTTAACACCCTGTATTTCGCGTACGTGTATGTCATGTTCTCATTTTAATATAGTTTCTCGTAGCATACTGTTTTCTCAAAATTGTTAAAATGTGTGTTTTTAATAGCACAGTGAAAAAATTAATTTTAGAATCAAATTTCATTAGTCACATAAGTACCTCACATATATTAACTTTTTTAAAAACTATCGCAGTTTGGAGTAGATAACATAATTAAATTTGTTGTTCTAACTTCATTACAGCAAAAAATAGGTACTCATTAATTCCCACCCTACTAATTGTTTCAACCTGTAAAACTCTCACGCGGACAAGTTCTAACTTTATCATTGTTGATGTGTGCTGAAATAATTTAATTGCTTCATGTTTGTTCTATAGGAATGAAAAACCAAAGTTGAGTTGGAATAAAAATTCTACAAGACTTGGTAATCAAACTTGAAATTAAAACAAATGTAATCAGGAGCATATTTCACAAACTAATTATTATTCCTTTTGACATACTGAGTATTTTAAGTATAACTTAATAATATACAGGATGCCCCAGACTATGTGGGAAATCTCCCGAATTCGGATAGAATACAAAAAAATAGCATGACAAGTGGCTAAAAATTTTTGTTCCTACAATCCTTTCTTACGGAGATACAGACCCCTAAAGAACGCCCCTGAAAATTGTTTTTAGAATAACTTTATAATTTGTCTAATGTTGTTGATAAAGCATATAGTGTTAAGCATCTAGGAGTCTGGAATCGTGAAGAGGGTAGCAGAAAGGCTACAACACATAGGCTCCATTGGGCCCCTTGTACCTCATCCCATTAGGAGATGAATTTATCTGAGCCGCCAACCAACCTAATAAGGAGTAGGTGCTGCTGTTGCTCAGGGGGAGCGCTCTAGTGTAGGCCATAGAAGGCCATCGTTCTCCCATTACGGATTATCTTATTGACGAGATGGCAGTACAGTCCCGTCTTCCTGTTCGCTATCCCTATAGAGAGGTGTTTCAGACTTCCTCATGTAATACAGGTGCTTCCTTAGCCAACAGTATCCAATTTGAATACCTGTCACTAAGCGAAGATTTTTCCTAGACATAGCTAGGTCCTTTTTGGTTATATCCTTGCAGGAGTACTCTAGGCATATTGACAGCCATTTGTTTCATCCCAACGTTTCCTAAAGTCTACGTGGTTCTCCTTATTGATAATTTCAACAAATGCTGACAACGAAAGCGTACTGGAGGGACCAGGTCCAAAAATATTGAGACCCAATGTATTCCTAGCCAGCCTTGTCAGCTACTTTATTGCTATTGCACCGGTCGTGTCCTTTTACCCATCATACACATACGCTTTTGTTGGTTAAGGCCACTACAGTGCCTGATGGCATTCCCATGCTGATCTAGTTGTTACCTTATAATTACGTAAGATCAGTAGTGATGGTCTAGTATCTGTGTAGATTCTAATGACTTTGCCCGTTGTATGTCGTTATACTTGTTAATTCTGTTTGTAGCACGGTAGCATGCCTACCTATTGCCCACTGGTGTCGAATATGTAAGGATCTGGAATAAATTCCTCATCCTGCACCTTCCTTCATTTTTGATCCGTCTGTGAAGATGTTGATTACTTCTTCACTGGCGATCTCCTCATTCCTTGTATGTACCGTGTAGGGTTTGACAAACACAAACTTGGGAGAAATACTGCCAGTGTTGGCCTACAAGAGGGGCATCTTTCCGACGACTCCATTCCATAGGCGATTCCACAACCTACATCAGGTATAATACCATCTAGGAGTCATCTGGATGACAAAATGAGGTTCACATTGATAACATAGTCAGATGGGCTTCCCGGATGGTGAGATTCAATTTAAGACGCGCCGAGGATTTTAAAAATATGAAAAGTATGTTTTGTCTTTTTTCAGTTACGTTTCAATTAGGGTATAGCACTGAAGTTTAGACCTTTTTGTTTCAAATACAGGTATAGTAATTAGCAATAATAATTATTATTACATTTTTGGTATTATATTTTGTTATATAAAATTGTTCGCAGATGTTTTCATAACTACTGATATTTTGTCTCATGCTTTTCTTTAGCCCGGGCATATGTTAACCTTCATTTCTTATTGTTCTATGTTAAATTTTCATATATTAATATAATATTTCTACGCTCATGCAAAAAACAAAGCTTTATTGAACTATATTTAGTGGAAAAAGTGGTTGTTTATTGCACTAGTGCAATAAAATGTTTATTGTATTCATCTGTCATTCTATTACAGCGTTTTATCATCATGACAAACATAAACATTCAAATTAACATCACATTTTCCTACACTTAGTGTCATCTAAATAAAACATTTTTTAGTTTTTGCATGAACGTAGAAAAAATATTGTATGCAACTCGTACAAAAAGTGTTTATTGCACGCGACGTGAACCTGTCCAACTAGGCCGTCAGGCCGAGTAGGACAACACTTACTTTTTGTATTTGTTGCATAAATAACTATTAAATTTCACCATTTGAACGAATACCAAGATATATTTTAATAACAATGTATGTCAACTAGTTGATATTTTTAATATTTCTATACACAGATATAAAAACTAAGAAAGTTTATAATTTCCAGGAAGTTACTTTTTAATTGTATCTGTAATTGTTTGTTTTCTTTCTCTTTTTTTATACTGTGAGTTTCTTGTTAAATAAATAAATAAGTAATTAAAAATAATTTTGAAATTAGTATTGATGTCAACTGAACTAAGAGTTTGTAATTAAAGAATTTCTGTGCGACACTGTATACAATATTGTACTATAGGGAAACGGAAAGAAGACATTAAAGTTAATGGAGGGCCTATAAATATATTGAAAATGTAAAATTCCATCGATATAATTCTGTTAGCACGAGCAGCACGAGACTATATCACTTACGTTTTCCCATAATACCCTATCATTTATTGAATATCCATTCTGATAGATGACTCGAATACGGACTGTCAGATCCAAAAAGGCGTATAACGACTGTGGTAGACCCCTGTTACGTACAGATAAGAGTTACAAAACTTGACAGGGCTTACGACTTGTCGAACTGTCGACTTATATCTCTAAAGACATTATTCATTATCTGCCCGGCTAAAATAGATACATCCTGTTTCGCTAGCTCGGAAAATAAAATCTTCTCCAACATGAAATTGACAAATATCTCCTGCTTAGTATAAACGAGTTTTAAAACGGATATACCATAAACTTAATCTGTTGTCTGTAATTATTTGTAGCATTATTTAACAACTGTTTTAATGAACTAAACATATATTAAGAAAAAGAAGTTCATATACAGAGTGCTGCAAATAAATATATCTACACACATTTTAGCTCAATTGATTTTATAATTTTCTGGTTTTTATTGAATCTTCACTTATTTTGCTTCAGTAGGACACAAAACATAATAATCTAATGGATTCAGGTGTGTTAATTGTGCATTTAGTGTGTTCATTGCATTGGGAGATATTTTAGGAACGGTGAGTTCGGATAAAAATAAAACTAAAATACGAATAGTTCAAGAAGACCACGTTCAGGAAACGGTGGGGTGAAACAAATATCTTTTAATTCACCAAGGAGTTCCTTGATTACCCATGTAAGAATACAGCTAAAGATTATCTAGCTATGTCTAGGACATATGAGGAAGTGTGAAACACCTCTTTGCAGGGAATGAGAACAGAAAGGCGAAACAGTACTACTATCGTCTCGTAAACAAACAAATTTATGTTGGAAGAACGATAGCCTTCTATGGCCTATATTACAGAAATTCCCCTGAGCAACGTCATTACCTTTTTCTATCTGATTAACAGCTCAGATTCTACTGCCGTCCTAATTAAAGTCATCAACTGGCTTTTACAGAATCACTGAATTAATTTAAGTTATGAGGAGTGAAACTATATAAGTATTTAAACATTGTATAACTTACCTAAACATATTTCTTCATACTACACGAATACACCTACGTTATACTAAAGGTAAAATACTTAATAACATAAGAACAAAGAAAGAAATTGAAAATTATCTCTGATACTAAAACTCAAATAACTTAATAAATGTGCCAGGTATGTAACATCAAATCTATTTTGTAATAAGAAAATGCAATATTCCCGTAGGCTCAAAACACACAATACAAGGTCAAGCAAGTGCATGTGCCAAGAACTTGCTCCTCGTCAACAGTTCATAAGTAACAAACACCGCAAATCACAGTGGAGAGTGATGAAGTCAACCTAACCTACATACATTGGAATAAATCTAGGTTATGTAATGGTGCATATTCCTTCAACTCATGCATAAATATTACTATTAACTTCCGGTGCAGTTATAAAATATACGCACGTTTAAATAGTTTATAACATTTATAAATAATGATATAAGTGTGATAAGTGATATTTTATTTTGTGCTAGTTTTAGTTTAGCACATATATCATACATTAGTTCCCAAAGTATAAACTAGACATTCGTTTTTCTACAAACACCATTAAAAGTACAAATTAGCTGTTGTTAAGGTAATGAAAATTCAATTGTTTGTTGACAAGTAACTTCAAATCTCGTGACTTTTTACAACACACTGTACCTTAATTTATCAAATAAATATCATTCCACATTTGACAATGTTTATTTCATAAGAGATTTTTGTCTAATACTTATTCAAGAATATTTTAAATTTTATGTACATTTAATTAATAGGTAACAGATATATTTTTTTTTAAATGCAGTTGCGTATTAAAAGTTGCCTATCCTTAGAACTTAAAATTCTTAAAATTATGTTACAAAAATTCTTAATCTCTTATTCAGTGGTATTATTCTGCCTAATGTTCATTGCTGGTGATATATTATATTGGAAAATGATCTTTATTCTGACAGATGGTCCACTAAATAACAAATTTTTATATATTAAATAGAAACGTGAATATTATTAACTATATTATGGTAAATAACTTATTGTTTTACTGAATTTTTGATTGTGTGACTGCCTTTTTGTTGAATTTTATGGCTAGCAAGCGTTTATTTTCTTGTAGTAAATTTATGTGCATATAAAATACCTTTATTAATGTTGATCTATCAAGGACTTTTACTGGAGCTCTTCTAGAAATCCCTCAGAACTTGTGATATTGGGCTGCTGATGGTGGATGTTTTACCCACAGTATGGTACTGCCAAGTTCCTAAATTGGACCTGGATCTCTGTTTCTTGTGCTGATTAACAATTTTCTTATAACGTTAGTATTAATTTTAAACTTTTAATTTAACTTGTTCATATTAATTTTCGAGACCTCTCTCAAAACCAAAGCTGCACGTTCTTTCTTTTCTTCGTATCTAATCAACAAAAACTTGTTTTTTCTTTATTTTTCTATCAATTTGATATCTTGATTCCTTGTTTTAAAACTTACATACATATTATGGTTCATACATATGATTTTAATGAGTTTTTCGATGCACTGTTTTTATGTTTTTCACTTCACTACTTAACCTACTACAATTTTTTTTTTATGTATTTACAATTTTACTTATATCTAAATGTTAAAATATTCTTAAATATAAAAAAATAGTACTTCTTTTGTGTACATTGTGATATCTCTTGTGAAGCCAACTTTATGCTTGACATTTGTCCATGACTATGAAATTTATTTGACATTTCTGAACATTTTATAAAATTTATTTACTGAAATTGTAGCTTCTTAAGTTTGAACTACCTACCCCTCTTAGAAGTGTATTTTGTATGCTACCCCCCTCTTATTTTTTACTGTATTAGAAAGGTATTTTAAGCTAATATAAATCAAATATCCTACAATTCCTATCAATGAAGTCATATGTATGTTCGCTGATGTTTATAGAATGTTGGTAAATTAGATTAACTTCTTTAGATAATTATTGAATAGAGCTTTGTCTGTGGTATTGTTCATTAGCATACCTAGACGTTTGGTATCAGAGAACATACATATGACTTCATTGATAGGAATTGTAGGATATTTGATTTATATTAGCTTAAAATACCTTTCTAATACAGTAAAAAATGTTACAAAAGCTAATAATAAGGAATATATGGGTAGATATTGTGGGTGTAATTCAACGCAGGTTGAGGCTTTTGTCCACTGAATAGTTAGTTTCACACAATATTATTAATACCTAAAAATATATAAAATACCCCCCTCTTACTTTATTTCAAAACTACAAAAAAAAAAATAATTTCAATACAACATCAACACACCACTTTGACCTGATTAATTTCGAAACTTTTTCGTCTCCTGTTTTTTTCGACGTTTGGTCTTGTTTCTGAGATATTCAAAGAAATTGGTGACAGTGTAGCGCACCAGCCGTTTAAATTTCATTTAACGTTATAGCAACCCATGAAAACAAAACTCTGTGATTTGTGTAAACTGACGTTTTGGGCGCCGCGACAGCCGAGGTGGCTGGGAGACGACTGCTCGTGGAACCCGTCTGGATCGGGTATGTCGGTGTAGGTTCGAATCCCACTGTAGTACCATGGATGTTTGTGATCGTCGGGAGATGCACAATAAGTCTATAGGCTGCGGTGCTTCCGGAGACACTGTCGGACGGCTCTCAAAAAAAAAATCTGACGTTTGTGAAAATCATTGTCAAAAGTATTATTTAAAGAGTGTTCTTAGCGATAAGAAAAAATGCCAAACTTATCAAGTACTAAAAAAATTACAATAATTGTTCAAAGTGCATTCCTCCAGCCTCAATACATTTTTGGCATCGACGAACTAGTCCGCAGCTGCTATTTGAACAGGATTGTTTTTTATGTCATCACAAGCATGTCTTATCATTTGGATCAATTTCTCACGGGTATGTACTGGCGTATCATACACAATTGCTTTTAGATGGCCCTAAACGAAATAATCCAGAGGATTCAGATCTGGCGAGCGCGGAGGCCAAGCCACTGGTCCCTCGCAAGGAATCCACATATTTGGGTGGTCAATTTAAAAGTTTTATCAAGTAAAGTTCAAAAATGTTCATAGTATAAGTGTTTCCTAAGTACAAAACGATCTCTTGGGCATCAATGACATCAATCTTTCTGTGCATGTCCAATAATAATTCATTCATGCATGCATTCATTAATGCATTCAGATTTTTCTCTTTTTAATAATTACTTTCTGCATCATCTCCGTATATTCAATATTCTTTGATTTTAAGTACTTCATAATATCCCCTAATTCTACATATGATAAAATAGAATTAAATAATTTTTCATATACGTTACTGTACCTATCCTCTCCCGTCCTAGGTAATTCAAAAACATTATTATTGGTTAGAATTTTATTAGTATGTATTTACTTTCCATTGGTTTAGGGCGTATTTATTTTCGTATTGGATACTTTATTTAGTTAAGAGTGTAATACATCTTCAAGGAGCAAATCACAGGTTAGGATAATCAAACTTGTCCATCACGTGTCGCTGCATGGAAATATCTACAAATTAACAATAATTATTAATATTATAGTAGAAAACAAATAAGATATTTTACCTTACAGAAAATAGGTTCCCCTCCTATGTAAACATCGATCTGACATTTAAAATATGACATCTGACATTTGACAACTGACTTCGAAATCTCAATAAAAGCAGTGTTTACTTCAAAATTATCTACGCGCGATTTTTAACTTCTAAGGCTTTACGGTGGTTTTCCCCACGTTTCTGCAGACGTAACGAGAACAGATCAAAAACGTTATTGGAGATTTGAAGAGTGCTGTGACCACTGTCTGTTTTATTGGATATAGTTCTCCAGTTTATAAATAAATAATTCCCTATGACGATTCTCTACGAGACCGCACCCCTTCATAGGTGAATTAACATCTATGCTGTTTTATAGAATCATATACGATGTGAGGGATATGTTTGTTTTAGGCCTCTTCGAACTAACTGTACCTGGGTTGTGGCTGTATTGGTTGACCCTCAAAGGATAATAACACCAACCACTAGTGAATAGCCAACACTGCCGGCAGTGGATCCATCGGATATGCTTACTTTGGCTGGACCTTGAATTGCTGCCCGCTGAATGCTGTAACAGTCTGACACAGAACGAACCATACACTCACAGATAAGTTTAAATTAAAGATATGGTTTACAATCGTGTAGCAGCGTCAAACATTTGCAACGATATTCAAGTTTGAGTATCCAAACTTGTGATTTACTTCTTTAAGATGTATTACACTCTTAAGCAAATAAAGTATCCAATACGAAAATAAATAAGCCATAAGCCTATGGAAAATAAATACAGGGTGGCCCGAAATTAATGGCACACAAAACAAGAGTAGATTCCTTACATCAAAATAATGCGATTAAGCCAAACTTAGCCTTGGTTCATTTGTGGCTAATATAGTACATTATACTGCGAGAGAAATGCGTTATTTTGGCAGAGGTGCAAGTTGAAGCCCGAGGGCTACAATGCACCGAGGAAAAAATAGCATCTCTCCCGAATGGTATATATTATTTTTTCCACGGTCTCATTAACTTAAAAACACATATTTTGTCATTATGAAGTAAGTAGCACAAGAATTATTGTATTCGGATTTGAGCATTTATTTACTAGTCGTTGAGTTATTGTCATAACTACAAAATAAACAAACAAAAAGAATTGTCAAATTAAGGTGCTAGTTTGGTTTAGTTTAAAATTTGCTTAGTGCACAATGAATAATTGTGAGTCGGAAGAGATTGTGGAGGCTGCAAATATTGCAATAAGCAATTTGCTGCCTACGAAGTCAAGATCTTTACATGATATAGCCTACAATCGGTTCAAAAAGTGGTGCGCCGAGAAAAATGTTCAAGTATACAGCGAGAATGTTTTGTTGGCATACTTCAGTGAAAATGCAAAGAATTACAAGTCTTCCACATTATGGGCGCAATATTCTATGGTTAAGTCATGCTTGATAATTTACGACAACATAGATATAAGCAAATTCCCCAAGCTGATCGCATTTTTGAAAAGAACCGGTGACGGATATCAAGCAAAAAAATCCAAAATATTGACAAAGGGTGAAATCGACCGTTTTCTATCAAGTGCAGATGACAAAGAATTCTTAATGATTAAGGTAAGATTACTTTTGTTGTTAGGTATTTCAATTATTAAGTATTTTGATTTTTTATAGGTTGGATTAATTCTAGGGATTTCAAGAGCTTGTCGAACTGATGAACTAGTCAATTTAACTGTAGATGATATTGAGGATGTAGGCTCTTTCTTGATTGTAAAAATTCCAAACACTAAGACAAAGATTCCACGAACCTTTCTGGTTACCGATGTGGGAAATATGCTTGAATTGTTTCGAAAATACCTGTCCCTTCGTCCTCCCCACGTCAAGCATAAGCGCCTTTTTTATACTACAAAGCAGGAAAATGTAATTCGCAGCCAGTTGGCAAGAATACCATGGGAAAAATTCCGAGTGTAGTAGCTTCGTATTTAAAATTACCTGATGCTGCATGTTATACTGGTCACTGCTTACGAAGATCTTCAGCGACATTACTGGCAGATGCTGGTGTGGATATCACGACAATAAAGCGTCATGCTGGTTGGAAATCAACGACAGTCGCTGAGGGTTATGTCGAGAACTCCATTGAAAATAAGATCAAAATTGCTAATCAGGTTTTAGTAGGTACCACTACTAGCGCAATCACAAAAACTGTAAATGTAAGCGAAAGTAATATTCCTTCTAATATTAATTTTGAAAATTGAACAAATGTAACATTTAATTTAAATGTCAATAAATAATTTCAATGTTATCTTTTTTTTGCATGAAAAACGTTCTCCATAATGTAAACTCCCTTGGGAGCATTATACTCCCTTGGAAATAATTGACTACTTCTGTTTTAATTTTGATGTCATAGAAACTGATTTCTACTCCCGACCGTGGAAAAAAAGTTACAGGCCGTTAAAGTTCAAATTTTGAATTCGAAATTCTTAAAATTCTTAGAAAGTTTTCAAAGGATTCTTTTGAAAATTTGGATTAGGGGGTTTTCTGGGACCAGAAAAATTAATCCGTACTTAATTTTGCTGTAGACGCTAGAGGACGCTACGAAATGTAACATACAAACCATTTCCTAAAAATCCCGTATAACTTCCAATATGTGTTATTATTAATCTTCCTCTTTTCCAAAACGAATCCTATAGAAAATATATCTAAAAACTACATTCTACCAAACATTTGATAAAGTGTGGCCTTCCTCTATCCATATTTCATACATCTAATATATCTTTTTTATCAGTCGCATGAAATTTTCTTAGTTTTTCTAAGCAGGTATTCTTCTTCTTCTTCGCCATAATACAATTTCATATCTTTCAACAAACATGCTTTTAGGATTTCTTTTCAAATATTGAAAATTCATCTCATGAGTTGCTTTCCTAAGAACTGTATTATATAATTGAGACATGATGAATTTTCTTTTCCGGCGGTATTTCATTCATTTCTGAAGAAGAATCCATGAATTTTCCTACGAATAACATATTTTACGTAATCATCGACTATTTTTTCTCCTTGTTCCAGTTTTTTATAGCACGATATATACTAGAAACTGACACTTGTGTTATCAAACTGCTGATATCATTTATTATTATCAGTTGTTCATCACTTACGTTACATTTTCATTCATTTTTAATTGTTATTGTGTATAAACACTTTACGGTTGTGTTGATTTATTTTTTATTTTAATATATCTATAGATATTACGAGTAGCACTCCAACCTGCACCTATTCTCTTGGCGTTCCTAACGTCAGTAAAATCAAGTACTAACACGCATGGTTTTACACACATTAAAACATTATTTTCCTAATGCAATAAACAGATACAGAGAATACATCGAGTTTCAGTTTGATTGAGCTTTTATCGTATCGCCGTGGAAATGGAGTATCGTAACGTTGTACATAGAGAGCGGCACAGTATTAAGGAGATAAATATTGGTCAAGTTCTTATAAAAAATCATTCCACCTTTTATACACTTTCTAGTAGGTGCTTTTTTTATATTATCTGTGGGTCCCTCTCTAGAGTTTCAGATGTCAGATATACTTAAAGAATTTCTTCGTCATTACCATTCTTACGCACTCTACTTAAGGACCCTGTATCTGAATAAATAGTTTTCATAAAAATTCAGTTAATTTCGACAGAAAATTGCTACCACCAAATAATAAATGCTACCGCCGTCTTTTCCATTTTCTTTGCCAGGATTAATAACTTGACAGGCTCATTAATAACTCGAATCAGGCTCATTGCCTAAGTAGGGGCTGATTAATTAGTGTAGGCTATACGTCTGCTACGTGTGCCCTTTGTCACTACGTCACGGGCGTCCAAATTACACTCCAATTACCCAGCAGGCCATAATAATTAGCCGTGGAAATGCTTGTTGGTGTTGGCGAAGGATATATAATATCTGGCGGATGACTTCCATGGATGAATATAAATAGACAGCTAAATATTATTCGACGCAATTTGGTATTGTAAGATTATTAATTATTAATAATGATAAAAACTCTAGACCGATAATTAATTTAGCAGAATAATTTCTGAGTGATAGGTCAACTGCCAAAAATGATTGTAAACAAATACTTTGTTCACTTAGTTATGACTAATAAATTTATATGCATACATAAAAACTGACGTTATTTGGAAGTTTTAACTGAATAAATAAAAGCTTCGTTAGACACGAAATTCTAGATAAAAATTAACTGTTGTACTTTCAATAATATTTTGTCAACAAAATTTTCATTTTCCATATAAGGGGGTACAGGATGCTGAATTGATATATTTAAAACTGTTTAAATATACGACACCTCCGATATATCACGTTTACCTTTAAATAATAATACCACAGCATAGGTAGACCAGCAGTTTCACTCCGTTGTCGGCACTTTGAACTGCCTTCAGTTCTCTGTGGTGACCTCGAAATGTGGGTGCGATAGCGCATCCGATGGAATTTACAGAATCGGTGATCAGGACCGGAATAAGAATTTTTTATTTTCGCGTGAAAGCGTAGTTATTCCACATGAAAGTTTACGTTATATCTATCCACATTATGTAATAATTCATTATAAATGGATAATTCAACATGTATTATATACTACGATTTACTGCTACTAACATATAGTGTGAAAATTCGATTTACTTCTTTGGACTCTTTAAAAAAAGAGTTTAAAATATATATTATTGCACTACAAAACATTTTTATTTATTTACTTACTTTTTTGTTATTAGTGATAATTACATTTTTTTGGGATTTTTCTTTAATTTAAAATTTGACGTTTGAAGTTTAGTGGACAAATAATTTATTATGATTTTTTTTTGTCTTAAATGATCTACGTAAACCAGAAGACAAGTATTTTTCAGAACAGAAAAATTATGTTTACTTTGAAAATTGTTAAATTGGAGATAAAAGTGCAGTAAAATGTAAATTTGGAAAAAAATTATATTTTATCATTTTGTTTTGAGACTTACTCTCATTATAGTGACTACAAGAAATATGATCATCTACATAATTTGAAGATGAGCCGTCTTGTGCAGGAAACGTTGGAACGGCCTCTTTGCGTAATCTATTGCGCGAATCGTTAGAAAACATATGATTTTCAAAATGTATTTGACATAGTTTGTATGAATTATTACTAATCCTGAGCAGCTTTTCTAATAAATCTTCTATATTAAAAGCCACTGCACAGAACTTTACTCTAAAATAAAAATTTGTATTTGTGAAAAATATGAATATGTATATTTTAAACTTCACTTTGATGAGAAGTAATTATATTCCAATGTTATACTTAAGAAAGAAGTTAATAGGTATGACAATAGCAGTAAAATATCATTTATAGTTTTTACTGTATATTATAGATTACTCATTATTTATTTCTTTAGGAAATTTAAATTTCTATTTATAGATGATAGATGATACATTTAAACATCTAACTGCTGCGCAGCAACTTGTTCCTCGATCAGACTCAAAATATTGCTTTAATACGGCTCTGTATAACCGATGTTCGCACTCCCAGAGTTGGATGTAAACTGAGGTCTCTGCAACTTGAAATGGATGCGCGAGCTGCTATGCGTGGCTTATTATTTCGGCCCGAGTGTTTTTACTGGTCTCCCTATACTGTGATAATACCTTATTATATTCTTGGAATATTCTCTTGATTGCTGCCAAAGTTAAAAGAAATCATCTTGTCAATATAAACACAAATTTATTCAAACAGACACAACAAAAACCATGCTTACAAAAGGGGGACCATTGGGCAGAATTAATTTTAGTGACTAGAGCCAGCCACCGGCTGACTGCTGTTATTTAATCATAGACTAGCTGACAGTAACTCAGTTTCAATAGTATTTATGCACAGTCGTAAAATGTGAAATGCGTTATTACGTCTATTAAAACAATGGAAATAGTCAGCAAATATATTGCTTTGTTCCTAGCGGAAGCAAGAAGGATATACATAGTGTGGTTCAGTCAGCATTAGAACTGGACACGTTTCATTGTTTTTAATTGCACTTGTGTAACATTGACACATAATCCATTTGTTAGAGTGAATTTATTCATATATTCTCATCCACAGATTATGACGTAGAGTCAATCGTTAGTGAGATAGGCGCATTTGTTTCGCATACGTGCAAGTAGTAAGTCGTAGTAGTATCTTAACATTGCCGATATGTTAATTAAAATGGTGTCAATATAACAAATAAACTTTTTTAATATGATGATAAACAGGTGCTGATATAAACCACAGCAGTAAATCATTGAATATATTTCCGACATGTGGCATCCGATGCCACTTGTCCAATAACCCGAATAAAATTAATATTCTCCTTCAATTCTCTGTGGAAGGCAAATATTGCGTTTTAACTTCCAAACCGGTTTGTGTAAGGCAAACAAACTTTATCAAGATATTATCACACCCGTAATTACACAGCCACGTACCTCACACCAAATGTCACCCTGGCTGATATCCAGAAAAAATACATTTTCCATCCCGATTAAGGTAACTTCAATATATGCGTTTTGCATGCATCAACCGCTTCTTCCGGTGTCGAAAATTGTTGACCACGTAATTTATTTTTGATGTACGGGAATAAGAAATGTCATTGGGTGCGAAATCAGGGCTGTGCTCTTCTTTTGTTTTTTTCGAATTTCTCCGAAGACTCGTGGCAAACAAATGATCGGGTACCATTCAAAATTGACTGCTCTAATGTCACTGTCGCCACGTGAGCGGTAATGCCGAAGAAACAAGCAACCATTTACTACGATGTGCTTCTTCCGTAAACAAATTTTCTTGGATTTGGCTTGTCTTGGAAGACCCATATAGTCGATTGCTGTTTTATTTCAAGTTTATATATCCATGATTGTACCTCTGCAGATAATATACACAGCCTTTGATGCACCTTCAACGTATTTTTTCAACATTTTCTTGCATCAATCGTCACAAGCCTTCTTTTGAGCATTTGACAGATTATGCGGGATCAAACGCGAGCATATCTTTTTTACGGCCAAATGTTCATGCAATATCTTATTGATGCCTGTCATACTAATGCTTAAAGATGCCTCAATATCACGGTATGGCGGTCTTGCTTTATCAGTTCACGCACAGAATCGTTGTTTTCTGGCACGATAACCAATTTTGGACGATCTTTGCGGAATTTGTTATACCATGTTTTTACAGTGCTGTAGGATGGTGCTTTGTCGCCGTATAAAGAATTAAGTTCATCGATACACTCTTGTCTTGATAATCCACGTCGACAGTTATGAAAAATAATCGCACGAAAATATTCACGAATTCCATGTTTTGCCCGAGATTAATTATTCAAATTACTGTAAATAACACAAATCGCGCTTAAATGACAAAATGTACTGAATAAGGTTATGTTCAACAATGTCAAGTTTCAAATGGAAAAGTTAGATGGTGTCTGCTAACACTTACCCCACACCCAATGCCACCCTCTTCAGCAAATAAATTATTATCTCTTCCGATTATATATGAATGGTAAATAATACCTTATAGCTTTAATACCGGTTCGCGTGCGTCAAATAAACTTTAATAGTACATTACCACACTTGTAATTATTGCAGCCACGTACCTTACATCCAATGCCAACCCCATCCAACACCATGAAAAAAAATAATATTCTTCTTCGATCTGTGGACAACAAATAATTCCTTGTAACTTTCAAACCGGTTCGTGTGCGTCAAACAAATTTTCTCCTGCGATTTTATATAGATGACACATAATACCTAACAACTTCCATACCGCTTCAAGTACGTCAAACAGATTTGTCTCCTTCGATGATATGTGGCTGACACCAATATTGCCTTATAACATAACTTCCAAACCAGTTTGACAGTGTCAAACAAACTTCAATAGGAGATTACCACACCCATAAGTAATATAACCACGTCTCCACACCAGATGCCACCTCATCCAGCACTCCGAAAAAAATTAATATTCTCCTTCGATCTATGGATAACAAATAATTCCTTGTAACTTCGAAACAGTTTTCGTATGCGTCAAACAAATTTTCTCCTTCAATTATCTATGAATGGCAAATAATACTTAATAACTTCCATATCGGTTCAAGTACGTCAAACAGATTTGTCTCCTTCGATTATCTGTGGATGGCAAATATTGCCTTATAACATAACTTTCTAACCGGTTTGAGTGTGTTAAATGAACAGGAAATTATCATATTCATAAGTAATACATCCACTTACCTCATACCCAATGCCATTCTGTCCAGTACCCCGATAAAAAATGAATTTTCTCCTTCGATTATCTACGGATAACAAATACTCCCTTATAACTTCCAAACCGGTTCGTGGACGTCAAACAAATTTTAATAGTAGATTACCACACCCACAAGTAATGCAACCACGTGCAATCACCCAATTCAGTAGGTATATTATACTAAGGCTATACAATATTTTCCAATATATTTTTAATTTTTATCTGTATATTGTGTTCAATTATATGTACTGTAAATTACATACTCATAATTAGGCTATAAATAAGTGCGTCTTATAGAAATGAATAGAGAATCTTTTCTCCCATTGTCATCACCGATTTTAATAATCATAACAAGAAAGGTGAATGAATACATCTTGCCTAGGGTGAGAAAATAGTAGGGTTATAAATCAACTCCTGTCGCCGTACCACAGGATATTTCAACATCAAGAAAGTTCAAGGTATTGAAATTGATTACTTGCGTACATGTTCATACATAACCAACCCTAAATAACGTCTTTAAATCAGTTCCCAAATTCCCCAGTATTTATGCCATTGAATTTGAGCTCTTTTTCCCGAATACAGCTACTTTTATGAAAGCGGACAAAATTCTTAACGTTAAACCTGAGGCTAAGGTCTGGGTTTTCCGTTTTAATTTTTTTACTTATAATTAATTAAGTCGGGAAAGATCTGGATTTAAAGCATAATTTTTTTCTTTAGAAATTTAAAGAACTGTAATTCAGAGAAGCATTTACAAGTAATGATACTTACCAAATAACTAAAACTTTTAATAAGAATTATCTTATTAAATAAATATATGTAAAACACTAGCATTTTGTCGTTTCATAAAATTATTTTTCATAGCAATCATTAATTGTCAGAATTTTATATACCGGGTGATTCAGTCTTATGACTGTAAATAAAAAACAATAAAAAAAATATAAATACATATTTACGCTGAAAAAAATATTTTTAAATCATTTTAAACCCCTTTTCAGGCTGTCACTGATCGATTTATAGTGTTTCTAAACGAACTCGTCAGCCGTTTGGGTTGCTAAATTAAAAAAAAAAAAACTAGTATCTATTGCCATAATAATGACACTCTCCAAAACGAATTTAGTGACTTTTTTTAAACTGCAGATGTAATTGTATGAAATCTGCTTTAAATTTTTGGCATAAGTTCTTGTTCCAATTACCAATAGAGATCTTACGACAAGTTCATAAAAAATTGTTTTCAGGGAGTGCCATCATTGCAATAACTCACGTACGTCTGTATCTCGATGAAGTGGAGGGAAGTATAAATATGCAGCCAACAGTACATTCCGAAAGTTAGAATACCGCCAAGGTACGGCTGTACGTTTTTGGTAATAGTATGTAATTAATGAATAGTTTTCGTATACTGTTCAGACTTGCTCTAGACATTTCTTTGGAATATATCCATTATGCAATCGTATTGTTCTTGTCGAAGAAGTGGCTTTCTAACTTTGTGTGTATTTGAGGTTGTTATTTAGTGCTCTGACTTTTTTATTTCATAAAATACGTTTTGATTATAAATTTTGGAATGCAAATTCAAACAGATAAATGCCTCTGCTTTACCTATTTTCTTTTAATGGAAGTTAATAATAATAATAATATAGTCTTTATTTTTTGCTTATAATGTCATACTAATATAGGAATACGTAAGAAAAAAGGTTGGCGTCCTTGGCGCTATTGAACAAGATTCTACGACTAGCATACGGAACATTTGAAGGCAAATAAATGTTCCTCGGTCAACGGTACTACATATCTTAAAGATTTCTTTAACATAATTGATTAGATGTGCTACAAACATTTCAGGTTGGAAGAATATTAAAGCGACAAGGTCTACATGCCTATCACTATCGACGTGTACATGGATTGACACCAGAAGATTTTGCGCCACGTATTCAATTTTGTCGATGGATTTTGTCGCTGAACAACGAGCAAGCTTCCAAAATTTTGTGGTGTGACGAAGCTACTTTTACCCGAAATAGAAAATTAAATTTTCATAATTCTCATTATTGGGAAGAAGAGAACCCACATGTTGTTCGGAGAACAAACTTCCAGTAACGGTTTTCCATAAATTTATGGGCGGAAATAATTCACGACACTCTGATTGGACCTATTGATATTCCATAACGTCTCAATTCAAATCTTTATTTAAACGTACTTCAAGAAAATCTTCCCCAAGTTCTCGATGGAGGAACGATCTAGGGAGGAACGGACCGGTAGCTTGGCCGCCGCGTTCTCCCGACCTAACCCTCCGGTGGACTTTTTCTGGGGATATCTAAATCAAAAAGTTTACGCCACCGAAGTCGATACCCGTGAGGAATTGCTGCAGCGTATCAATGATGCAGCCAATAAAATTCGTCAAAACCGTTTTAGCATCTTAATAGCTTCGAGAAGTGTTACACGTAGGGCAAGACATTGTATCAGAAAAGGTGGAGGGTTTTTTGAACAGTTTTTAAAATAGCTTGTTGTCTGTTATCAAAATTAAGTTTCCATCTTATGATCCCTTCGAAAAGTGACGGTTGAAGCTAAATTGCGGAATACAGTGATGTCAGCCTTCTGTTTGGAAACCTTCTGCCGTACTCGCGTTCTGCCGCGCAGCATTATCATCGCAAAAGCCATGAACAAATCATCATATCATAATTGTTCTACATAAATAATGTGTATTACTGATTAAGTATTAAATTATTATTATTATTATTTTTTTTAAATTTCAATGAAATTGACCAAAGTGGGATTAATTTAAGAGCGATTTTCTCAGAAATCGTTGAAGATAACAATTTGAAACAAGAGTACCTTTTTAACGTAAAACAGTTTGGGAAAACGGAATTTGCTCCTGTACTCGCGTTCTGCCGCTGCAGCATTACCATCGCAAAAGCCATAAATAAATATCATATCAACTAACTCTTGTCCCGTAAACTCTTCCATTTTTTTCGCTTAGAACTATTAAATTGGCAATCGGGTTGACAGTACTTTGACATAAGAATACCTTGATAACTTTGTTTAAATTACTATGAAATTGACCAAAGTGGGATTAATTCAAGAGCGTTTTTCTCAGAAACCGTTAAAGATAACGATTTGAAACAAGTGTACCTTTTTAACGTAAAACAGTTCGGGAAAACGGAATTTGCTGTTCAATTTGTTAAAAAGTCAAAGATGAAAAAGTTACACACGCAAAATACCAAAACTTTTTTACTTAGTTTTGATCATAGAATCGGCCTGTTTAAGGTTGGCAGCTAATTATGAGACACCCTGTATACGCCGTTCAGCGCAGTTTATTTCCGTGGTTAGTGTAGGTTACGGTTTTGGTGATATACAGGGATTTGTACGTTTTTGTGACATTTGTTGGAGTCATAGATACATAGTGTAAATACTGTGTAGGAAATGCCATAATTATTACTGGTACTATTAAACGTAACTTATTCCTTTGTTTATAATATAGATCCGCTCGTGACAATTACCAGATAGATGGTTTTACTTGTATAAAGAACGCAAGATATATGTAACCAACTCAAATAAGAAGATTCATTTTTTACGTATAAAGGTGCGTTTACATATGCAATGATTTGCTGGCGCCAGTATTTACGCCAGTAAATGTTTACACATACATTATGATTTTATTGCACCAGTTTCATTTGTTGAATGCTAGCTATAGTAATTTGTATACTTAATGCAAAAATCTATCAGCCACTGCAAACCAAGAAACCTTTCTGCTTTTTAAATTTTATTTAATTGTAAGGTATATGCATTCCTTATAGAACAGAGAGAGAGAGAGAGAATAATATTTATTGGAGATAATCCAAAAGGCCAGCGACCGAAGTATTTCAGTCTATTTTACAATTCACTGTTGTATTACATAAAATTATTTTAAAAATAAAATACATATTTAGATGCAAAAAAAAAATGTACATTATCTTATATTTTGTCTATTGTTCTTCAGATAGTCCTTCTAGCAGTGTTCTTTCAGGATGTGTTCTTCTTCTAGTAACATCTTCTGGTATTTGGATTGTAAACGGTTGAATCGTAGAATGAAATTCTTCTGATTGCGCATACTTTTTTGAAAGTTTTTTGAAGCGAATGAGTATGGGTTCAATACCAGTCCGTTCATACAGCAAATTATTGCGTATATTGTGAAGGGAGTTGTGTGGATGTCTAATTTTTGTTATTCTCCGTATACTACTTCTCTCTGCTACCTCGATATTATTTAGTGCCGGTTTTCTACATGTACTGAATAGAATGGAGCCATATTCAATGATTGGTCGACATATCATTTTGTATATTTTTGTTGCGGTGGTCATGCTAATACCTTCATTTTTATAGGTGAGGGATCTAAAATGTTTCGCTCTACTTATTATTTTTCTTTTCATGTCCTTGGTGTGGCTATTAAAGTTTAATTTATTATCTCATTTAATTCCGAGATATTTAACTGTTGCCGATGGTGATAATATATTGTTAATTATTTGTATTGTAGGAGTGGCTTCTGAAATTCTGTTATTAAATATAATCAATTGAGATTTATCGGGGTTTATTTTTAGTCTCCAATTATTGCACCACCGGATGGTATTGTTTGCTGAGTGTAGAAGCCCTCTGTGCCAGACTGAGTCGAACGCTTTTGTTAAATCAATAAAAATTGCTGCCGATTTTGAGCCGATTATACTACTGGCTTGTACATTTGATGTTATTATTACTAGAGGGTGGATTGTAGATGATTTTTGTCTAAAGTCAAATTGGTTCTGGGGTATATGTTGGTCTATTTCGTTGGATAACCTCTTTTTTATAATGTTTTCCAGATTTTTACCTATTACTGGTAGCAAGGTTATTGGTCTATAGTTTTGGGGATGCGAATGGTCTTGATTTGGCTTTGGGATTGTGATTATGATGCCAGTTTTCCATTCTGTTGGGAAGTGATGATTTTTTAAACAGTAATTATATATATTGATAATTTCAAGGTGTATACTGTGTTCCAGTTTTCTTAGAGTATTCCTGCTGATAAAATCGTGGCCGAAAGCTGTGTTTTTGCCTGAACTTAGTGTGCTATAATATTACTCTTCTGTGATATTGGTATTATTGTCGACGTCGTTTATGAGCGGGTCTGTATTAAAGAAATTATCATACCATTCATTAATTAAATTCAAATTGGTATTATCAAAATTATCGTTTATGGTAAATTTATAGGTTTCCTCAAAATAGTCCTTAAATGTACTAGATTTTTCTTGGTCAGTGTAATATATGTTGTTGTTATATACCATTTCGGGGGTACTAGATATGTTCGACTTGTATTTAGACAATTTTTTAATTTCACTCCAATATGTTCTTCCTCTAGCCTCATTTATATTTTTGCATGCGCTTAACCATTTGTCCTGTTTATACTGTTGGATTATGTATATCTTTCGTAAGTTCATTATATTTTGTTTTTATTTCATGGTCTTCTTCTTTTTTGTTTTATTAGGTTTAAGATGAATGGAGGTAGTTTATAGTTAAAAACATTTTTTCTTTGTGTTGGTGAATTTTCTAGGATTAGTTTGGTTAGTTCTTCGTTGAACTGAGTGATGTATAAAGGCGTAATAGCCTCATGCCTGTTTTCTATAAATTCAAGCAATTTTTCATTGACAACATCAATATTATATTTACTTATGTTTGGTATCGTCTCAATAGGATGAGGGGTGGGATTATTCTGAAGATAGAGTTTAAATTGGATGGCTAAGTGGTCACTGCCAAGGTCCGAGATTAGTTCTACATCGGCTATATTGTTTCTGATATTTTCCGTGCACATAAATACATCTGGTGTCGAGCTGGGATTATTTGGCATAATAAAAGTAGGAGGTGTGTGGATCTGCATAAAGTTTGAATTGTTTAAAAAATGCCGAAGCTGATTTTTTTTCTTTGCTGTATTTGGGTTAAAGTCAGCAATAATAATAGAATATTCATAAAGAGAGGCCTTGGTGAAAATGGTTTCTTCTATTGTTGAGTTGTTGTCGATATAAACTAAGAATATGTGAAGTTTAGAGTTGTGGTATGGAAACGTAAGCAATTATTTTTCAGGTTGTTAATTCTTGGAGGGTTTTATTTTCCCATTTGAAGATTCTTTTTGGCCTGTGTTAAGCACCCCTCTCTAATATTGACATTAGCTATGTTACCTTTCAACTGTATTATATTTCAATCCCTATAGGCTCTTATATATTCCTTGTTTTTTGTTTCGACACACATAAGACAGTCTATATTGGTATTTTGGAGATAATGGTTGATTAGATGGTTTTTCGGAGAATAACTATTTATGTTGGCATATAACATTTTAATATTAGTACCCATTGCTATGAATTACTAAGCCTTCAGTTGGTTCTGTTGGTGACGTGGTATTCGGTTTGTCTAGGTCAAACATTAATACGAACATGTGGTTACCGCTGAATACGACTGTTGTATCTATGTTGTATAGATTAATAAATCGTTTTTTTTAATTGAACTATCAGCTCTTGTCTGTTGGTGTATTTGGGTTTATTGAACTTATTGGTATACGTTTCGATAATATGATCATGAAGTGTCATAGGTGTGTATCTTGTTGTTTTTTGTTATTTTTTTTATCGATTTCGCAAGATTTTTTGTTCAAAGATTTTATTCGTGTATTTGGAATACCCTCAATAGGTTTTACAGGTCGTTTTGGACATTTTACCGACCATGCTTGGTGCTCCTCTGAATTACATGCCGTACATTTTTCAGGCAAAGGTGATGTGCAATTACTGGTACTATGTTTTCCTTTACATTTTCTACATGTTAATGGTAAATTGCAAAGTTCTGTTGTATGTGTGTAAAGTCAGCATTTTGCACATGGAGAGGGTACAGGTTCTGGCGGTGTACTTGGGTGAACCGGATAATGTTTATTTTTGTAAAATACTCCTTCGTTAAGTAGTTTTTGAAACGATGGAAAGTCTCCGGTTATAATTCTTATCAGTTGGGTTAATTTTCCTGTGGCTCTAGAAGTTATTCGTTTGCAGTACCTTAGTTTTATGCTGTTTGCTTCTAAAAATTCTCTCATTTCTAAGTCTTCGATGTCCTGCTCAACTGAAGCAATTACGCAAGCAAACGTGCATTTATGGTTTTATTGGCTGTTTGTCGATTTGGGTTAGTTTCTTGGAAATCTTGTAATACTTCGCTCTGCTTAAGCGTTGTAAGATAATTTGAAGCCACATTTTTTTCTAAATTAGTTTTAAGTAGGAATGCTTTGCTTGTTTTTAATATGACATCTCGAGATTGGGGGTTCTTTGAATTCCAGAAATCCGCAATTTGTGTCCTGGTGAATTCTCTATTGGTCGTTAGGTAATACATGTTTTTGTACTGTTGGTTAAGGATGTTTTACATTTGTAGTGAATAATTGTTTGTTGATGTGTTTTTGTTAATGTTTTGTGATGTGTTTTTCGGAATAGTTGAATAACTTGTAGTAGCTTTTTGTGTAGTGTTTATCTGTTGTGTTTTTTTGGCAGGTCCTAAAATGATATTATTAACCTCTTCTTGAGAAAAATCTTTTGTTCTTTTCCTTTTGGCTTTCCTGTCCTCTCTTGCTTCGGTCCAGTTTTCATCATCCTCCACTAATTCCATATCACTATTGCCGTCACTTTCTGAAGACATTCTTAAAACTATTCACCGAAAATTAATAAAACTCAGATCAATTAACAGCTGTTCACTCTACGACTGTCTTAGGCTGAATGCCTTATAGAACATATTTTAGCTTTGACCTCAGAAGAATTAAAGTAATCACTATTTAAACACAAGGACACTGTTCGTAATACTCTAAAAATTCAACGATTTTTCCCGAATTCCACTTCTTACTCATTTCGTATAATATTATAAATGAACGTAAAATCAAATACTAAACAAAACCTGGTTTGGTAAACTAGTACGTACATACTGGCGTACATGAACAGGTTTACATTTGCAAATTTTCTTGCACAAGCTGATCGTTACTAATGCACGGAAAAGTTGGAATGCTCTAACTTTTTTGATTCGTGCTTGCACTGATAAAAATGGCACGCCAGTAGAGGTTTACATATGCAATTTTATTTTACTGGCGCACCAGTAACTATTGGCACCACTAAATCCATGCATTTGTAAACCCGCTATAAGTTATCAGTCTGTAATATAACTGCATACGCTGTACAACTATTATTTTGTTAGATCTTGGAAATATATATATTTTTTGTGAAAATTGATGTTTTAATGAAATCCCATAGTTTACAGTTCAGGTGTTTAGCTTGCTTATAAATACAACAGAGTTTATATAAATTACGAGTGTTTGTAAATGAGAAGAAGTTAAGCGCAAGTTCAACATCGAGTGATTGCAGTAACCATACGCTTACAATAAAAAAAAATCTAAACATCGACGAGTTGATCCCAGAAGATCAGAATATTTTACTTTTGAGGAGAGGTCAAAAGGTAAACGTAAGGATCATGAGGTTTCACGGATCAATACCTCCAGCTGTGAGACCATTACGTAAGTCTCGGACTACTGAAAGAGAGTTACGAAAGTCCAAAAATATTGATGATTAATACGCGGAGTTGTGACGTCACGCGTTGAGCGATTACAAAATATGTTGGTTTTGGTTAGGCACGCTGCACAGCCGAGAATTAGACGTCCTTCAATAAGAAGTAACTGTATAGCAAATAGTTGGAAAAAGTTGATCAAGTCAGGGGAAATAAATTACTGGGATGAAGTTTCCACAATATATAAAATGCAGTCGATATTAGTGGAAGTGGCACGCAGGTGGTAACATAGTTTACCCAATTACCCAAGTTCTTGGAGTGAATGATTCTCAACGCTTTTCCAGATCATATCGATTACTTCTCAGAAAAATGTTGGATTGGAAAAAATCTCCATCTGAATTCTGAATCTGATTCCTATATGCTTTTCGAAAAAAATATTAGCTAAAAATATCAAATCTATGTGGCAATTGACTTTTTACAATGTGATGAATTTAATAAAAGAAGAATAAAAAATGTGCAATTTTCTATGTTGTCTGAAGTTATGTGACGGGACGGCATAGAAAAATTAATTGTGGCAAAAAATTAACACTAACGTGTTGTGTGAAAATCTTAGTTTTTCTCTTTTTAACAGTATTAACTTGTGAAATATCCAGTTGTTTAAATACTTGTTTTTTCAGCAATTAAGCTTCTATGCATATTTATTTTTGGAGTCATCCAACAAAGCAACTTCTTAAATACCTTAATTAGTAGTATCGAATTTGCGGAAATTAATTTTTTAATCGTTTGTTGTAGGAAGGTCAGTTAAGAAGTTAAAAATTGGGTTATTAGGTACTACTGCGTAACGTAGCGTACCGACAAATATTTTTAAATTTAAAACAATCTTAAAAAAATATGTATCAAAGAGGCGATATGGCAACCTTACCTTCAACCATATATGATTTATTAGGCTCGTGAGCGCTTTTTCTGGTCAGTGGTTCTCAAAATGTGTTTTTTTCAGATTTATATCTCCGTAAATATTTGAAATTTTTAAAAATGACTCACTAGACTCATCTATATGATGAACTACCTGCAAAATATTTGTACTCATTTAAGGTTCACCCTGTATAAGTACATTTTTTATGGTGGAATTCCATTTACAATGAGAGGAACAAAATGTAAAACTGAGGCAGACCTGGCATTACCGACCTAATTAAGTAGGTGTGGCAACTGGTAAATTTAACGAAAATTATTCTATTTGTTGCTTTAT
This sequence comes from Monochamus alternatus, assembly GCA_037114965.1. Lineage (NCBI taxonomy): Eukaryota > Metazoa > Arthropoda > Insecta > Coleoptera > Cerambycidae > Monochamus > Monochamus alternatus. Next base: position 50,958,953 of record CM073427.1, on the reverse strand, counting down.
TGACACTACAAATAGTATATTGCTATCTACATATCAATATTTATTTATTGATCAGAATGTATGCAACTTATTTATTGTAGATATATATTTGACACTGTTTGAATGTATTTTGCAGTTAACATTAACATTGGAACCCAGTTCTATAAATAAACCATTTAAGCATTTTAATGCTACAGAAATAACCAATATCCGTTTCATGAAATATATCTAAAGTTAGGTGAAGCTGAAGCAAAAAATCAATAAAAGCATTTACTTTTATACTAGAGCTAACTTCCTTAACGGTCTGGAAAATTAGGGAATCGGGTCTCTTTCTTTTAGTCTTCTAATTCGTTACCAAGATTTTCTGTAATTTGTCTACTTTTATAACCCTTATGAGGGTTTAACAGGTCAGTAATAAACTGTTGATTGCTTCCGAGATTATACTCTGCCATATACTTAATTAATTTAAGGAAATAGATAATTAAATTTTGCTGCTCAATGTTGTTTGATATTCCGTCTATTATGTAACACAATATAATATTAGCTAATAAATAGGAATGTTTCTTTTACTTTGCTATAGCTTACAAACTGTTTTGTTTGGCATTATACAGGGTGCGGCGTCTTTAATGCGGAAAAAATAAAATACAGCTTCCTGTCAGTATCCTGAATTCAAAAGTCTTATACCAAAAAGACTTATATTTACGTTTTGCCAAGAAAACTGAACTTTAAACTCAATTTTGTAGTGGAAAAATAAATCCAAGTACGGCCCTGGCCAAAAGGTTACCATTTTTCAGCTAGGAACCTAGCGGTTGTCTATTCAAAGGCCATGCCAGTGTTGCCAGATCGTATAGTTTTACGGAAATTTGTAAAAACAAATAAAGAGACAAAGAGTTTTCATACACTAATTAAATTTGAATCGGATTTTTTTCAGAAATTTAGGCTAATTGTTGATATAAAAAACTTGGTATAACGTTACCGACATCTCACAATTATTTCTATTGTTTATTATTATTTATTGCGAAAAGTCGGCAAGGCTTGAAACAAATGTTTTTTTTTTCAACAAACCTAAATTCCCGTAAGAAATGCAATTCAAAATAAATTATTAATAATTTTACGCAGTTTAAAAGAGTCCTCGTGTTAATAAAGAGAAATAAACTGTAAAACTGAATTGGTTACTTGTCTGTACCCGGTAAGTGTGATCCGAGGTAAGATGTTTTAGAAACAAACAGGGGATTACCGAAAAGACTATTATTATTTTGGCCAATAGGTAATGGGTTGGCTTTATACTAACAAAATTAAGCGGAAACTTACTGCTTTTATAGGAAATGTTGAAAATGATCTTTATTACCACGAAGGCAGACCTGGTCGCGATGCACCCAATTTAGACGTTTCTTTTTTTAATGTAATTTACAATAACACTATTATGTCTTCTGTTACTAAAATCAGAACAGCAAAACAAACATGACATAATATAGATCAATAAATATTATAACACGTAATACATTGATCTTTTTCACAGAACTCGACTTGAACATTTGTAATCTCTTGATAAAAAAATCTCAATGGAAAAGCAAATACAATAGATGAATAGATAGATGTTATAGTTTACAAAGGCCTATTGTTCAAAATAATGTTTAATGTCATTTAACGATCACGAATTGAACGTCTACTCAACATTAAATAGTTCTAATAACATTTTACTATGAAACACTACATTAGAAAAAAGATATCTGACTATTCATAAATCGAATAAAAAATATATGAAAAACAGAAAACTTTAAGAGTAAGTCCTTATATCAGAATTTCACATTTTAATGATATGAAAAAATATATTCTTCGCAGGGCCAAATTTTGGGTCAAAATTTTTCAATGTGTAGAAAATACTCACATCTAGCAGTGATCTCGTAGTCTCCATAGCATTCCACTCCACAGGTGCTTTAATCGCGATCAGGCGTTGACTTTTTGTCACTTTCTGTAACGTTTTATTAAATATTTTTTATATTCAAATCTCATAATCGATCTATAATGACCTATATTATTTTACTTCATTTGCCGCCAGGAGACTGGGTTTTTAATATTGTGAATTGATGACGCCACATCCTGTATATAATGAACATACAGGACATTTCTGCACCTTCTTATTGGCTTTATTGGCTTTATGAAGAAACTGAACCTATTAGGAGAAATCTAATTTTGGATGTAAGCCACAATATGGTCCCATTGGAAAGCTGGTCGATTCATCTTTAATTTGAATATTTTTAACTCTTCAACTTATAATACTTTAGACCACCAGTTCTTGCTCAAAAAAAAATATTTATTTAAAATGTATATTTTCATACATAGTAAGAAAAATAAATCGCCCTGAAATCGTGAACTGTTATAAGTAACATTTTCCCAATTTTATTGGAGTATAGATAATCACTACCATCATGTAGGGGTAGTCATACTTTGTTGAGATCTGTAGTGTAATGAACAATATTAAATGCAGTGTGATGAATTAGCTCCAACATTTTTATTTAATATTAATTGTATCAAAGGTATTAATTAGAATTTAATTATTTGTCTAACGATACCAGCCATCAAAATATGAAGTACAAAAAATACAGAGAGAAAAATTCTTTATTAAGTAAATTGGAGTGACCGCCATGATTATATCTAACCGACATCGAGTTCATCATTATTAATATTAATTACCTATAATACTGAGGTGGGAATGCTTTTCTGCATATTGTTTGGATTATTATAACTAAGCTTACGCACCAAGTATCAATAGCAGTTAAGTACCTATATCAGAATAGGCTTTAGGTAGAATTTATTGTAGTTTGCATAGTATGTGCAGAAAGTTTATTATATTAAGGTTATCAGTCACAAGAGAAAGAGAGAAAACTAGTTCTAATGAAGAGCCTTGGAATATCGCGGCATATCAATTTACAAAAGAGTGATTTATTTTGACTGGAATTTTCTATTAGATAAGCATTTGGCCATTTCAGTGTAATCAACTAAATGTATACAATTATGACTTCAACAGAAGTTATAGTTTGGATATCCAGTTAAATATGATATACATATAATATTAAGTTGGTAGTTATGGAGTAACTGAATACTAAATAACGTTGTACTGAACTGATCGATTTGATGTCGTTTTCAAGCAAACATTACAGAATAACTGGAACAATTGTTCTCTTATCATTTTGGGGGGACACACAAGACTAAAAGGTTGGCAATTTGTGGGATCGAGCTTGTCACCTTCTTGTAGGAGTAAGTACATAAAAGAAGAGAATAATTCTACATGGGATGATCCACAACATATCCAAAAAATTTGGGAATATATGCGTCATGAGAAATGTTGCCAATATCGTAAAATCTTTATAGTTTCCGAGAAAAAAAATATTGTAGTATTTTCAATCTTTACATCGCTGTAGTCTCTAGAGTAATCAGAATGCGGACTATTCCGAATACTAGAATCATATTTTAGTATTAATGTTTTTGCGAAAGAGTTTACATTAGTTTTTCAAGTCAAAAATTACCTACGTGTATAGCAACTCGGAGTTGATGGATATCGTTTTAATTTATGGTGCAGTAAAACACAATGCAACAGTTTTTCGCCTGCATGTGACGAATGATTTCTCGGTAGACATGTGTCAAATGCAGTTACTTTTACCGCGGTAGTGCAACGTGGGCATGGCACGGCAACCGAACCGTGGGAGAGATCGAGGTCCTGGGCGTCCACAGCGTATTACAGCAGCTGAGAAACACATTTTAGAGATTATTGAAGAGAAGCCTCGAATAAATACTAGACAAATTGATCAACAAGTACAAGGAATGTTCCAGTCAACAGTGTGGCGTATCATACACGAGCTCAATTATATCCATACCATGTACAGCATGACCAAGTATTAATACCAAGAAATTATCTCTTACGAATTAGATTTTGTGAATGGTTGCTGCAACTAAATGCTCAAAATCCCAGATTTACAGCTGGCGTGTTAGATACAAATGAAGTTATTTTTACACGGAATGAGATGTATAAAATTAATTATATTCATATTTGGGATTTTGAAAACCTGCTCGTGGTTCAAGGGCATCTTTTCAAACAACGTTTTTCCTTACATTTTTGGGCATGAATTGTCCATGATCGTTTGATTGAATCATTCAAATTGCCAAATAGAATAGATTGGGTTCAGTATCTTGAGTTCCTTCGAAATGATCCGCCTGAACGTATGGAAGATGTGGTGTGCACGATCGTGCTTCCCCTCATTTTCTACAAAATGTTTGGGAGTACCTTAATGAAGTTCAAGGGGTATGATGGACGAGGAGGATCGGTACTAAAGCCGCCACGATCTCCTGACTTAAATCCTTTGTGCTTATTTTTGTGGGAATATTTAAATAATGAAGTATATCGCAGTTTGTGTAAATCAGCAGTAGTGCTGCCAATAACTTCTAACTAGTTCAAAATCTGTTTATATTTCGGTTGACAACTGTTTGAACACTGGTTGTATCATCAAGTAGTTACGTCAAATTATTTTATTAATAAAAACTACAGATTAATTGATAATAAGAAATAGCGGCAAAACAGTTGAATTTACTGATATAAAATAGACCCTATAAAATTTTATTTATTTTTTCCCTTGGAAAATTCTTTTAATTTTTGGTCTGTTCATTCTTATTTATTACAGTGCCAGTTTCCAGTGCCGTGGAGAAGTGTATTTTTAAATTATTTTCACTGTAATTTTTAATTTTTAACACAAAATTGTATTTGAAAGTGTCCCCTCTACATTAAAAAAAATAGTAAAATCTATTTTAACTCTTTTCTAATATATTTTTCAATTTTTTTTTAATATTATGAGATTAAGTAAGAAATGTCATTCCTATATAACATTCTCATAAAGGTATTGTTGAATCTAACTGGTAGGTTGTGACTGTATGATCTTCAGATATGTGCCAATGAAATATCTTTGAGATCAATTTTTTTAATACCGCTGTGTAAAAAAGTGGACATTAGTTTGTTAAATATGAGTATATTTTGCTATAAAAATACCGAATTAATATAAATAGATACCTACATACGAAAGGTTCTTAAAATCAGTCAGAGAATCTCTGGAAATAATGACTCATTTTCATTTATACTATTTCCGAGACTGTGAAAGATTTATGTTATAAATCTAGCTAACTAGTTCAACTTTTTTTTAATAAGTTCTGAATCACCATGTATAGTAAACAATGATTTACGACTTATGACTAAAATCCATTTTAGCTCGTTTCTAATATACTTTTAAATTGTTTGAAAAGCTACGACGAATGAAACAATCTTCTGCATGTCTTGAAGCTCTGAACTTTATCCAGAGTTATCTTTTTGAATATTATGTGATTAATGTCCGGTTTTTCAACATTCAGGGTTATACGTTCGATAACTATCAAACAGATAAATTTATGTAACCCATATCTTAATTCGGGTTTCCGAACGTTATCTATTCAACTGCTATTGAACTGATAACTACTGAATAAATAACAAACGTGACAATGACACTGACAATTTAATAATTATTAACTTGCAGTTTGCTTATTAAAATCGCATTTTTAGTGTGATGGAAAAAACGTAATTTTACTGATTTTGACAAAAATTGTTTTGAAATTGTGAAAAATTATCTGCAAGTTATTGAAAATAAAAAATGCTAATGCATCTGAACATCGTCTCCTATTAATTGTATCAAAAAGTCTACACTCTCACGCAGAATATACCTAATTAAATATATGCAATCTCTATCTGAAGATGTAGAAGATTCTGGTTCCATTTTAGTTTTTACACTTTGTTTAGGGTAGGATTCTTGTAGATATTATTCAACAATACAAGATGCAATACAAATGACAGCAAAAAAATAAGTTTAAGTAAATGTAAACATTATCTGTCAGTCATGCGTCTGCATCATGTTTATGAGATAGATACCTAATGGTTCTCCTCTGGATATCTGTTTGATAACTCATGTATCAGATAAGCTTCAGTGAACGCTTGAGAAACCTAAATTCAAGGTTATTTCTACTTTATGGATTCGATAACTTTATTTAATAGATATCTAGTACTTCAGAAACAGGGCATAAGTAGTGATTGTCATTCCTATATAATATTAGAAAGTTATTGGGCGTCTAATACAGTTGAGCAGTATTTAGGTTTCCTTTATATTGACATCTAAGCATGTGCATATGTGCTGTTTCATTAAGGCTACAGTAATAAGGATAGTGCTTGACCATATTTATGCATGATTAAGGTAACGTTGAACAACCCCTTATTTGTTAGATCAGGTCATTTGGCCGTAATCAATCACACCCATTGTTACATCTTACCAAGTTAAAATAAAAATAAAATGTCTTTCGCTTTTTTAATTAGTTTCCGTTGCATGCTTGAAGAAACATGCATTTATATAAGTAAACTTATATAAATAAATAAGTAAGTAAAATAAGTAAACTTATCTTAATTTTCTCAAAATATTGTCTTATACTCTTTTTTCTGATCACCATTAAATTGGCAAAAACTGAGGGAAATAAACAAAAAGATAAGAGAATCCTATCCTACAAACTATTGACCTATAACTATATTTTTGTGAACAAAACAAGAGTAAGCAGTATTTAAATAAAGTCGTAGTAAATATTGTTCGGCAGTATTAAGGGGGCGAATTCCGCCACCAGGTTTATTTTAGGCGCTAGCATCACATAAAATCCCTAAATTTCAATATATAGCTAATAATATAGATAGTATATAGATAGATAGATAATAACCTTTCTGTACAGTTGTAATATACATATAAGGAAAATGTAAGTATGACTTTTCAACAAAAGATGTCACAGATATACCGTAGAACTCAATGTTAACTCGTAATACAAATGTGTAATATGGGTTGCAGTTCACTTTGACATGACGAATTTATATTTACTTGAATATAAAAACTTGAACAAAAAACGAATTCCTCTGTTCAGTCTGTTCCCCTATTTCTCTTTACTTTTTAAGCTCCGGCCGGCTTATCTGATCATAGCACAAGTAAAATTCATACTGAAATTTTTATAGATATTTCTGATTTTACTTGTGTTTTGTGTATTATAGTCTGTTATATTATTTGGAAGATATGCGGTTGTAATCTGTTTTTTACTAATATTATATAAGCTTTGTTCCCAGAGCGCAAACGATTGGTTTCAAACTGTCAGAGATTGTTTGACCAGGCGAATTTGATTTGAAATCGGTGAAAGTATAGTAGCAACATAATTGGTCGCATATCTGTGATAGTTCGAAACAGTCTCAAACTGACTCTTGGAACAAACCTATAAGAACTTCTATAGGTAGTAATATAAAAAATTAAGGTAATTATTTACAATAGCGTAAAACTCTCCAATCTTAACTAAAAAATTCCTACTCCCCCTATTTTCGAGGGTGCTGATCACGAATCTGAAATCAAATTTCGACGCTCGCATGGACTTTACGAAAAAAATTTTTCAAAATTGTAATCTCTGTATACATTAGGTTGAAGTTTCAATATAACCCCTATAATATTTTGACAACAATGTGATGTCATGAAATAAAGAATGCAGAGGTGTTATATTGCAATATCTATCTAATGTAGTGTATACATAGTTTTTCCAAAACTACATACGAGCGCTGAAATTCAGATTCATGATCAGCAACCTCAAAAGACGGGGGTAAGAATTTTTTTGTTAAAATTGCAGTTTCACGCTGTTGTAAATAATTACCAGAATGAAATATATTTGGGTATTTTACTCGCTCTATCCTATTATTCTGTTTCTAAAGCGCTTCACAAATAAATATCTATATGCTGGCAATATCAACCACTACAAGTTGTTGAATTCGGCCAAATATTTAGATTTCTTTTCTACAAGGTAAACCAAAGCAGATACATGAAAATGTTTTTTATAGGTACCTACTTGATCAAATAAAGATATATTACAAACAAAATTCTAATATTTTTATTCATCGACTGATTGTTTAAAAAGTGTAAACTATCTTTTGAAAAATTCAATATGTAAATAGTGTTTCAAAAATAGCTGAAGATAATGAAACAGTAGATTCCTGAGACGACTTAAGAGAGAGGATTTCATGTAAAAAAATTAATTTTGGCATCCCCTAAAAAATTACAGTCCTTTAAAAGTGTGTATTGGAATCTAGTTTCCATATGTGCTATTACTCAAATTAAACACTTCAATTTTTACATGGATGCAGTTGTATGTTTATCATCAGAACTTATTCATACTTAAAATTTTTTAATAGCCCTATTCAAAACAAATCTTTTTGTTTTTATACAAATTATGAAATATCTTTAGTTTTCGTACAATAAAAATAAAAGCCAGCATCTTAACCTTACGACTGATTCTCCAAACGATACTTTCTGCAGTTGTAGATTCCTGTCATTTTAGTTCAGCCGCTATTACCAGTTTATTTAATTGCTTTTTATCATTCTTACGATCAGTTTAGCTGGTGTTTCGATACTTGGAAACTTGATTTTAGCACTTTGAAAGGGTTGTAACTTCTTAGGGGATGCTAAAATTAATTGTTTTACATCAAACACCTCTTCTAAAATCAGAATCTGATAAAATGAATAGATGCCAGAAAAACATAGCAATGTTATAATTTTTAACACAACATATCATTTGAACAAAACAGCCAGGATTAATTTTGTAAGTATCACTACTAGGGCTGTCACCTGCCCTTACTTCAGAAGGACAGTCCTTACTTCATTCTCTGTGTGCTTCCGTCCTTACTTATACTAGAAATGTCCTTACTTAGCTAAAATAATAAAGAAGATAATAAAATAGAACAAAAAGTGGTGATAAGCAGATATAATTTTAAATGAGCAAATAATGTCATTGTGGTCATATACACTCTATATACATTTTAAACTAAAAAGCAAAGTACCTATTTATTAAAAAAAGCTACAGACTATGTAAATTTAAATGTATTAAAGAATTCAGTTTGTTTAAAACAATCTAAAATTACAAAATATCGATTGAAATAATAGGTATGCCGTATAACCACATAACCTATCTTTTTGATATAATAAAAATAGACTCGATAATCGATGTCTCGATGATTCGATGCACTTCAAAATTAAATCTGGGTGGGGAAAATGACAATTTTGGGTAAGCGAGGCGAGCGCCCTCTCTTACAGAGTGTCCAAAGTTATAAAATTGTTTTAATTCTAAACTGTAATCCGGTGTGCAAATTATTTTCCGTTTTCCATGTCGGCGAAATATTAAGATTTTCAAATATGATTCATTTAAATTTTAAACCCTTTCGAGACTTCAATTTTATTAAGGTATCTTAAAAAATCCTCAAATTTCCTCCTGACATATTTTAAATAATTGTTTTTGTCTAAAAAAAAAAGTTTTTGAGCATAAACTGTTTCACATAGAAAATGTTATTTCTCGTAAACTACCGAATATATTCCAAATCAAACTATATCAGTAGGAGCTCTAAGAAATGCTAAACCCTTACAATTTTTCATTAACAATAAAATTAATTCCAATTAACTTATTATCATCTTTGAAATAATTTGGTGGTGGCGCCATCTAGTTCTCCTCAGCTAGAAGTGGCGCTCTTAAAGGGATTTTCAATAACTCCCAATTCTCATATGAAGGTATTGTCTTTTTAATGCCGCTCTGTTATGCCGATTGCACACGGAGCCAGTGGCCAAGTCAGGACAGTAAGACAGGCCAGCACTGTCCTCGTGTGTATTGACATGCTGAGACAGCAGAATGGTGCTGGATAGTGCACGAGACAGCACAACCGATATACATCTGGGTTAATTTTTAGAGACAATACTCTACCCCCTCCCAAAATTTGTATGGACTGGCTACGTGTGCATGAGTAAGCCAGCCGCATAGCCAGCCAGTTAATGTTATTTGATTAAAAACTCAAAATATCGCCTCTAAAAATAAATTTCGAAGAAACAATAAATTTCATTCATCATTATGTTCTGAAAAATCTCGCCTTGGTCTCATAGCTATCCATTGTCTAACACAATTTTATCTTTCTTATTAATTTCATTGTACGTTTATAAATAAACGTAGATCGTCTTTCTCCATATTAGCAAATGAAACTAGCCCTAGTACTTAACTGGCGTATGATATTGGTTTTAATATGAACGTTAAATTGTCTTGGCTTATTCTCTTGGCTCACTATCCTGGCTTTGCCATTGGCTCCGTGTGCAATCGGCATTAGAGTAGAGATCAATTCGTGAAATAAGAGAATATTTTACCATAAAAATACTGAATTAATATAAATAGATACATACTAAAGGTTCTTAAAATTAGAGAATCTCTGGAAATAATTAGTCATCTTCAATTATACTATTTCCGGGACTATGAAAGATTTATGTTATAAATCTAGCTAACTAATTCAACTTTACTATATTATTAATTTTTAACGTACAGGAAAATGTAGCGTAAGAAGCGTAGCGTGAGAGCAGCGATCCATTTTATCTCGCTATTAACACCAAATAAATATAAAATTACTCTTTGAAATAAGTGAAGCAGGAAGCGTAGTTTTTTGGCTTTTAACGGCAATAAAATTCAAAGTTTATTATCAACAGTTATGTAGTTTATCTGGCCGAGACCAACTTCAGTATCTCCTTTTTATAGCGCCATATATCTAAAGCGCTTCGAAGTAGTTGCTCCTATATATAAATTTTAAAATATACTGGACTCGGCAAACAATGAAATTAAATTTCCGAATCTAAATCATACAAATAGCTATGAATAAATAAACTACATGTTTGGATAAAAATTCCGACGTTTATTGAGAATTTCTTGATTTATATCTATGTGACATGCAAAACATGCATTTTAAATGCAACATATAAAGGCACAAGATCTCCCGGTTTGCGATGCCATGACATATATGATGGAGTATTTTTATAGACGAGAATATATGGTAAAAATGTGTTGAGGACTTACACATTCAGAAGCATAACATATACAGGAAAAACAATGAAACCGAAAACGTCACAGCTAATAAAAATCTAACAGTTTCAAAACTGCATAATATTTTTATACCAGACAAAAATATACAAGTCTATGTATTTTTCGTATACGTTTGTTTATTTTGTTATAACTGAAACAGGAATATTACATTGAGAAAAAATTCACTAGTGGTAAGTAAATATATTTGCCCCAGCAAAAAACTTGTATAAAATAGCTAAGTCAAGTTTTTTGAAAATCAGTCACAAGTGAACAGGTCACCTAATTGTGGTTAGTATTAATGACTACATTTTTTTGCTGGAGTACCTGTGTTGTTATAGTTATTAAATCTTTTAACTAAATATATTCCTGATACATTAAGGACTAGTGAACTGTACATTAAAGTTTAGATGACTGTAATGCAGTAATATTAATTGAACATGCTATATTGTGCTACAGCAGTAGTTTTTAACGTGTAAGTTAGCTGTATTTTAGACATTACAAATACAAGTTTTGTACTTACTTTGAACTGCGTACTCATTTAACATAAATGAAAACGATAATTAGGCCTCAATTCCAAAAAGTAAGTGTATTAAACAATGTATAATAATGTAAAATAGAAGGTTTCATTGAATAATATCCATAATCACCTAATAATTTATTTTTTCTACGTGCATGCAAAAAACAAAACTATATTGAACTATATTTAGTAAAAAAGTGGTTCTTTATTGCACTAGTGCAATAAAATGTTTATTGCATTCATCTGTCATTAAACTACAGTGTTTTGTCATCTTGACAAACATAAATCTTCAAATCGACGTCTACACTTAGTGCCATTTAAATAAAACATTTTTCGGTTTTTGCATGAACATAGAAAAACTATTGTATGCAACTGGTACAAAGTGGTTATTGCATTCGACGTGTTGTCCTACTCGGCCTGACGGCCTCGAGAACTTTTTGTACTTGTTACATAAATAACTATGGTGGACTTTTATTCACATTAATGATTTTTTTAAAGTGATACTTTATCCACTAGTGGAATAAAGTAGCTAACTTTATTTCATTAGTAGACTAATAAAAATAATAAAAAGCCTATAATAAATCAAATTTTATTTATTTACATATTAACATTTACATTTATAGTACCTACTTCCTTTCCGTTAATAACAACCCTTACAGCATTGTTGCTATCATTTTCGGAACGCATCTGGAACGCATTTAATGGTTGTAAGATCAGCATGTCAGGTATTCGCCAATAAAGTTGTTGAAATTAGCCTCGTACAATGGCCAGTATATGCTTCTGGATTTGCGATATTCAGGAATGAAGCAACTATTGAGAGTACCTTCGCCAATGTGTTGATTTCAACAGGCTGAAAAGTATATAATCAAGTATCTTAAAAAGAATCTGTTTTGTGTTAGGCAAATTGGCCTCTGCATATTTCAACAGCAGTCACGCAAAATTCTTCTTCTATAATTGTAATTTTTCTTGAAATGTCTGTCTTGGGGTCCGATATTGACACAAGTAGGTAACTGCCAACGTCCAGTACGTCAGTAATTTTCAAATTTATCAATTCGCAGCATCCACAGACATCAGAAATCCCCATTATTAGTACAACCTAAAATAATTCAAAGTTCATTATAATACCTAACAAAATGTAAAAGGTAAAGAGATATTACCTCAATCATTAATTCTTTATCGGAAGCACCAGTCAAAAATTCTTCAATATGTGCTCTTTCAAATACTGCAGTTTTTTTTTTATTTGTATTCTCTCAATTCACTATTCCTGGAGTAAGCAATAAACTTGTTATATTTTTCAATATCTATATTTTTATAGACCTATATATTAGCTTTCATCATAGAATATTTTGACCACATAGAAGAAATTGCATATCATTCATCAAATTTAAAAAATACTACATGACTTTTTCATTTATTGTTATTATTTTCCGTTTTTCCCTCCATTCATTAAATCCGGCTGAAACACTTTTTCATAATGTTTCCTGGATTTCGTTAGCAATAAATGGAAAATTACTTCTTCGAAAACAGTTACAGTAACACAATTACTTTCTTGTAGTCTAAGATCCCAGTATAAAACGACCTTCACCGAGCTGGTTAATGGATGAAAAGTATTTTATATCCAATTAAATATGTCAATAAATATATTGCAAATGGGTTGTCTAAAAAAATTCAGTCCAGAATATGATTAATTAACAATTAAAAATTATTATTTTTTAAAACATTTCACTGGTTTGGTTAATAGACAAATTCCATACCAATCGAAAATATATCCATAGAATATGCAAACGATAGGTTGACTATTTTTGTCCCGTCACAACTCTTGGGTAGGCAGGTATAAACAGGTAAATAGATACTAGTAACTTGCACCGGTGTGGTTAATAAATTAAAGTTAAATTAAAACAAAGATTATTTCATTATCAATACGGTGGTATAGGGTTGTCTGCGAAAATTCAGTCCTGAATTCCGGTTGTCGAGTTTTAAAAAGTGAAATATTCCCCAGCGAACCATTCCATGCGATAGAAGAGTACACAGCATTGCAGTTGTGTGTAGTTCATCCATACCGAAAACGAAGACGATCCGTTTATTCGTTTCACCAAAAAATGGAATAAAGTCTGGGGGCGGCGGTACCTATTATTATTAATCTACCCCTAGGAACCCCTAACGCCCTTCAATGACAATAAAACAAAATTTTCGACCCTACTAATGATATGTCGAGATCGAAAACCCGTAAAAAATAAAATTTTTCTAATAATCCATTTGCCGCCCCGAATTACGTTTAATTTTTTTTAAGGAAACGATACATATAATCAAAAAATTTTATTAGAATTTTTGATAGGTAAATTTTAAAGACACGTGCTCTTTGAGACGTGGAATCGAAAAAATTAGACGTCTTCGTGTTAGGGGTTCCTAGGGGCAAATTAATAATAATACCGCCGCCCCCTGACTTTATTTGATTTTTTGGAAAAACGGATCGTCTTCATTTTCGGTATGGACGAACTACACACAGCTGCAATGCTGTGTACTCTTCTATCGCATGGAATGATTCGCTGGGGAATATTTCACATTTTAAAACTCGACAACCGGAATTCAGGACTGATTTTTCGCAGACAACTCAATACCACCGTGTTGGTAATGAAATAATCTTTATTTTAATTTAACTTTAATTTATTAACCACACCGGTGCAAGTTACTAGTATTGGTTTACCTGTCATATTCTGGACTGAATTTTTTTAGACAACCCATTTGTAATATATTTATTGACATATTTAATTCGATATAAAATACTTTTCATCCATTAACCAGCTCGGTGAAGGTCGTTTTATAGTGGGATCCTATACTATTGCATTTTTATCAAATTCAGATAGAACTGTTTATTAAATAATTGATAATAAACGACGTGCCAACTAGTAGGTATAACAAAACCTACCACGTTCTATTGAGTACTAAGAAATATTGTGGGAATATTTTTGTATTAAATTCCAATAAATGTCCACAAATATTATGGTTATATGATTATGGATAAAACCATATTGTATTCGTGTTTTAATTGCCTTTTATGCACTTAAGAATATTTAACGCCCGAACTACATATTCGCATTTAAACATTCTTGCGTGGATAAAGCGCTTCTTAAAAAAATTTAAAATCTCATTTGACTATACTGACTTAGCAAGCCTGTGTGTTTGTTGTATCTAAATCATTGAATTTTAGTGGTTTTTTCCGTCGAAAATATTCTTGAAATTGTGTTATTCTACGCTGCAACGATCAAAGATATTAGTCTGGTGAGTTGCATTGCCAATTCTTTGTGATAGTTACCAGTAACTGCAATTGTCTTATTTATACCTTGAATAAGGTTGAATTTATGGGTGGAGATTTCTTTTATCGGCAGAAGTGATAATTCTTATCGATGTCGTTGTTTTGTTTTGCTTGTAAAAAAGAGGTCCACATTAATAAACAAATAAAATGTGATGACTGTAAGGAAGTTTTTCACCCTGATTGCACTAATTTGTCCAGGGCTGAAATTAGTCTCTTAAAAAATCAAGACCGTGCATTAAAATTTTCCTGTAACGATTGCAAGAGTTTACCATCTTTAATAAAACTTATTCATGAGTTAAAGGAAACTGTAACAGATTTAACTGCTCAAGTTAATCAGTTAAAAAATAACAAGCCAAGTTTTGATGAGCCAGTGCTTATTCAAAAAGTAATAAATGAAATTGCCGAACGTGAAAGACGAGCTTCCAATTTAATTATTTACAACTGTGAAGAAGAACTTGGTGTTCCTGACCACGACAAAGTAAGTAATGTATTGCATTCTATTGATGCACAATTGATTACAACAGATGTAAGAGTTGAAAGATTGGGCAATACCAACGATAGTAAGAATAGACCAATAAAAGTGTATCTTAAAAATAAAGACGACGTGTTCAATTTGTTTAAAAACCGAAATAAAATAAAAGACTCCTATCCTGGTATCAGCATCTCATATGATCAAACTATAAATCAGAGAAATTATTATAAAATTATAAAAGCAGAAGTTGAAAATCGTAAATTAAATGGAGAAAATGTTCACATAAAATTTTTACGAGGAGTGCCGGTTATAAAGAAGATAGTGTAAATGTACGTTAAATACACATTTTTTTTTTCTATATACTATTATTGTTATCGATATGATAGTGCTCCATTGATGAAAATATTTCACCGTTTTTTTTTTCTTAATATTTAGATAGTACTAGCATTTTATTATATTGTGTTAACTTTTTGTGTATTTATGTTATCCGCTATTGCCATTTACTTTTAGTTTATTATTACTATTCACTATTTTAAGTATGTCTTTCAATGTGATAAATTTGAATGATAGATCACTGGTACCAAAGATAACACAGCTTAGGAAATTTGTCCAAAATTGCCATTATGACATTATTATTATAACAGAATCGTGGATAAATGATAATATAAGTAATAACGTTATCAGCTTGAATAACTATAACATAGTCCGCAAAGATAGACAAGGTCATGGTGGGGGTGTCGTAATTTATGTTAATTCTAGATATATATTTCATATAATTGACAATTTGCCTATGAATATCGAGGAGCAATTATGGATTTCGGTTACTATTAAAAAACAAAAATTTTGTATTGGTGCTTTGTATAAACCTCCAACATATTCTGTTATTGACTTTATTAACAACTACGAAGAGTGTCTTATTAATCTAGTACCTTTTTGTGATAACTTAATTTATGCAGGGGATTTTAATATTAACCTCATTGATTTATACAGTAGTGGTTCTACCAAACTTATGTCTCTTTTAAATAACTATGGTCTGAAACAACTTGTTTATCAGCCTACTCGTGTAACTGCAAATTCTGCTACATTATTGGATGTAATAATTTGCTCTGAGCATCTAATTACTTCTAGCTGTGAAAATATTGATGTACCTTTTATATCTGATCACCGTTTAGTTAGATGTAAATTTAAAATTGACAATTGGAGCATCCAGCCATTTTATTTGACTTACCGCTGTTTTAGGAACTTTAATCAGAGAATATTTTATGAAGATCTTTGTAATTTACCATTTCATGACATTTTATGCACCGAAAACTTGGAAGAAAAAATTGATATTTTTAATAATTTATTAACATCTTTATTTAATATCCATGCACCAGTTAGAACAGCGCGTATAACAAAACCGAAAGCTCCTTGGCTAACTGAGAATTTGAAATTAATTTTGAAACAAAGAGATAAAGCTTTTAAAAAATATAAGTCTACAAAGAATGTACGTGACTGGGAGTACTACAAAAATATAAGAAATTTTGCTAATACCGCAGTTAATGCAGAAAAGAAGGCGTATATTCAATATCAAGTACAGCATACAAATTATAAGACTCTATGGAAAGATTTGGAGCATTTAAGTATCTATAAAAAAAATAACAATACAACTCTTCCGATTGAACTATCTGATGTCAATCAAATAAATCAATATTTTACTAGTTCCAATATCACTAACGATCCGGATGCTGATCTACTGAACTTTTATTCTAATAATATTAAACATGGTGTAGACACTTTTGAATTATCTTTAACAACTAACGAGGAGGTGAAAAATATAATACTTTCAATTAAATCAAACGCCACTGGTGCAGATAATCTTAATATTAAATTGTTACTATACTCTTGTCCGTTTATTGTCAATTATATCACACATATTATTAATTCTTGTATACTTTTACATTACTTTCCTTCACAGTGGAAACTATCATATGTTATACCTTTGCCGAAGAAAGCCGCCCCACAGGAACTAAAAGATTTGCGCCCAATAAGTATATTGAGCGTACTGTCAAAAATATTTGAAAAAATAGTGGAATATCAACTGCGTTCTCATTTAGATAGTTTTCAAATATTACCGCAAACTCAATCTGGTTTTAGAAAGAATTACAGTTGTACCACTGCTCTTTTAAAGGTATGTGATGACATAATATCTGCTACAGATATTGGGAAGGCTACTGTGTTGGTATTATTAGACTATACGAAGGCATTTGATACCATTAATTATGATCTCCTTTTAGGTATTTTACATTATATAGGTGTAGGTCTCAATACAAATATTTTCTTCTCTAACTACCTCAAAAATCGGCGTCAATTAGTTAAAGTCGGTAATAATATGTCCAACCCATTACTTTTAACGTGCGGTGTTCCACAAGGTTCAGTCCTTGGGCCTCTACTTTTTTCCATTTATACATCATTTTTGAAAAATAGTCTTAAATTTTGTTCTTCTCATTATTACGCTGACGATACGCAATTATATTTGTCATTTAATTCTAATGAAATGAATCTCGCCATTGAGAATATTAATAATGATATTTCAAGTTTAGTGGCTTTATCACAAAAACATTGTTTGAGAATCAACCCCGCTAAGTCAGCCATTTTAATATTTGGCTCTAAAAATAACCGGCAGTTAATCTCTGAACATATTAACCTTTCTATAGATAACATCAAATTGCCCAATGTGGATCATGCAAAAAACCTTGGGTTATTTATTGATCAAAATTTTCACTTTACTTATCATGTTAATAATATAATTAAAAATTCGTTTAGTAAATTAAAGTTGTTATATGGTTGTAGAAAAATCTTAAATGAGAAGAGCAAAACTATATTGTCTGAATTGCTTGTCCTCTCTCATTTGAATTTCGGTGACGTAGTATATGGTACTTGTATAACGACACGTGATGCTGCCCGGTTGCAAAGAATTCAAAATTCATGTGTAAGACTGATTTTCGGGTTACCTCGTTTCGCGCACACTTCAGTTAGACTCAGTGAACTCGGTTGGTTGAATATGAAACAGCGGAGATATTTACACAGTGCATGTTTGTTTGTTAAAATCATCTCTTCTAAATTTCCGTCTTATTTATATCAGAAAATTAAATTTCGGCACAATATTCATTCTCTCAATACTAGATATAAACACCATATTCAAATACCTAAACATAAACTTTCTCAATTTAAAAAATCATTTTCTTATAACATAGCCAAGATCCTTAATTCCATTCCTCTAGATTTTTACCGTTTGTCTTTCGGACAATTTAAAGTAGCATTGTTCAAGCTTTTAATTACTTCTCAACTTCCTGTAAAGTGAGCATCCCAACATAAGCTGTTCAATAATGTTGTCACTTTTGATGCTGTATTATTATAGTATTATATCGGTACCTTTGAATTTGTGCGTGTGCATGTATGAATTATACATATTTAGTTTGTTTTTTTAAAGGTTAGTATACTTATACTTATTTGATTTGATTATATGTGATATAATGGTTTAGGTTTGCTACGTGTAATTACTTTGCTTAATTATAATTACTTTATGTTAAGAAAGGTTAAGTGGTAGAACAGGACCTCTCTTGTACTTACGTGCAAGTGAGCAACTGAACTTCGCCTTTTAAGTTAATCAGTAATGTTCACATTTATTTCTACAGATATGTATTTCTTTGTATTATTCGTTTACGCTGGTTCTCTTAATAAAGTCATTATTATTATTATTATTATTATTATTATTATTATTATTAAAATACTTATACAATAAATAACTATTATATACAGATCATATGCCAAGATGACATTTTATACTAGTTATATTTTCTTTAAAAACTAAACGAACATGCATTTTTTTCTGACATTAATCTACTACATTATAGTTCAGAATCCAGATATGTCTTTTAATATATTTTTTTTGCGTACACAAAAGTTACAATAATTACATAAAGGTTTATTTTATAATAAAAACATAACTCTTTGCATGTAGAATGAACTATTAGTTGTGATACTAGAAAATTTAAAGTATATCTTATAACCACAATTTAACTCGTTATTATACTGGTTATATTTTGAATCATTTGATAAACTTCTTTAATGTAACGAGACCGATTAACACTTTCAGTTCTTACCGCGTTGTAAAGCAAACTTATTTATAACTGAAATGGATGTTATGCCGCCAAAAACATTTTAATAATAATTTTTATTATTACTTATTAATAAGCGAAGAGACAAAGTCAATTAAGTCTAATAGATAAATGCAAAACTAGCTTAACTGCTAATTTGAAATTACGTAAAATCATACAAAAAAATATATACTTATTTGTATAAACAGAAAATCCAATAATAAAACAGAAACAGGCCATACCCGCTCAAGGAATAATTTATATTATTTATTTGCTAGTCTTGAATTAATTCGATAAATGGTGCAGCAAGAACAGAATGGATGGTTTAATTGGGAAATTATACCGAATTATTAGTAGCATTTTCAGAACTTTCATTTAAGTGCTTAGATTTGATTCCACTGATAATAATGGTATTTCATAGTTATTAAAATTACACAAAGCACATAACTTATACCACCTCAACATACACAGCATAACCACACAAAACGTATTGTCGCCGACCTGAACTGATATGCGATATCCACATTTAGCCTTTATTCATGACCTATTTGACGGTAAAAAGTGAACAAACTCACTTATCGCAGTAACATATTTACTTGTAATACCGATCTGTGCCGCTGTGACAATATTGGGTTTCAGTTGAGCAATAATTTATGTTTACTAATAATTAGTTAACACTAAAATAATTACAAGTAAAGTAATGACTTACCGGAAGTGATGTAAACGCTTATCAGTGATATACATGTGTACAAATCTTATTTCACCTGTATATTTTTGAATGAGCAAACTTCTCATTATAAGCTTCTACTTCAACGTGAGCTTTTTTTAATGTCTTGTTTGCTGTTTCGTTTTTCTGTTCAATTAAATTTTTGATATAATCCTCTGCAACTGAACTAGTTCACCTAAAAGTGTCATATCCGCTCCAGAATCTGCCAACATCGTTGCAGCATTTATTACTTCAATATGTCAAGAAAAATCGCTGTGTCGAATTGAGTGGATGAAGTTTTGCTCACTTACGAAATATATCTACAAAACCATCTATTGATTTCTCAGTAATCGTAAACATTCTTGGAACATGAGTTTTTGTGTTCGGAATTTTGACACTAATAAATAGCTGACAATCTTTTATGGCATCTACTGTCAAAAATGTAATTGCTTCCATCCTACATGCTTCAAATACTCCAACGATTAAAACAACTTTTGCTAACAAGGATTCTTTATCCTCGGCTTGTTTCATAAAGCGTCCTATTTCCAGCTTCGTAAATATTTTTTATTTCTTTGGCTGATATCCGAGAGCTTTCCTTTTTAAAAATGCAATTAAGTTTGTAAATTTACTAATATCTACGTTTTTGTTCAGGTAAATCATGGTGTGCAGCAATATTTACTCCACAAAGTTAACGTACTGGATAGTTTCAGGAAATAGGTTAGTAGTTACATTTTCTGCGAAATTCTTAATATTATGGTTTTTTGGCTCAGGTTCCAAATTATGTTGTAGGCGTATTCGTTTAAATTTTTGGAGCACTAACGTGGATAGCGCAGCTTCAGCAACTTGTTCAAAATCCAAAAACTTGTTATTATCACTCATTTGTGGTGAATTTTTCGCAAGACTTTGTAGGAAATAGGATTTATTTCACTTAATCTAAATTTAAGAACAGACGTCCGCTATAAACTGGACATGAGAAATTCTTAGCACACAGTCCAATAATTTGGTGAAAGAAACTTTATTTAGCTCACAATTTAATATTTCGCTTATTTTGAGGAAGGAGGAATTTTAATTTTAAAACAAAAGCATATTTAAAAAATAAATTTCAGGGATAAATATACATTCAAATTTTTCGTGACAAAAAAGTTTGAGTTTGTGGCGAGTAATAAAGAGACACGAAAACATTTCGAGAAAATCTTTGTACTTGGGGTACAACTTAACTTAATCAAAACTTTTCTGCAAAAAAGATTTACATAATATTTCGCATAACTCAGGAAAAGTTATTCACGCTTAAAGTACCCATTTTGCGGTCTAATATTTTTTAAATATACATACACTTTATAATTCTTCATATCATTTTTCTTTTTAAAATTGCATATATATCTACCTAGGCGATTTACATTTTAAACTTAATTTGTTTTTAATATTTCATAGGTATAACTCAACAAACTGCGTTTTATTATGCTTTAGTATTATCATTTTTTATTCAAATTGGTGATTTTGCTACACTGAGAAAGGAAATTTAAAATTGATATCTATAACCTCTTGAGTTAAGATTTCTGTGATAACACTTAATAAATTAACTGTTAAATAATACAGGATGTTTAAAAATAATGACACTGTCAAATAAACATATTTAGGGCTCCGTAAGGAAGTTACGGGGTGTTAATGTTTACATATTATTATGATAAATTGCTATAAAATGGACTAGTATCATCCTGATCGGAATGGCAAAGTTATGGGTCATTGAATTCACATTTGTTTAATATTTTGACATTTGTTTGATATTTTGATATTAAATTATATATTTTTTTGCAAATTTTAACATAACACAGTGGAATTATTTTTCGGTAAGATCTATCATTTCTTAAAGTTTATCAATTAAAAACTAAAACAATTTCTATACAGGGTTAACTATGACTAAGTACAAAAATTTTAACCACGTGCTCAGGGAAGCCTAAAAGACAATAAAAAATTTATTTCGGAATTCTAGCTCGATGTTAAAAAAATGGGGCAAAACCCTCTTTTCCTACGGAAAGTCGGCGCCTATGTCATCAGTCATCGTCCAAGATGGAACATATGCCTAGTTGACATATGTCAACTAGGCATATGTTCTGTGCAACTAGGTACCATGCGGTCGTTTCTCACAACGTTCCAACGTTGCCGAATGTAGAAACAACGAAAGTAAACATTTTTATTAATAATAATACCTAAGTACCTGATAGATAACAGTTAATCCGGTTAGCTACAGTATTTTGCATTCGTTTTTCGTTCCTTCGTTCCAAACTGCCAAAACTTCATTTTCACTCATTACAGGTCCGTCAGAATTATTCGCCACAAAATGCACACATAAAATTACCCATTTATTTTAAGAAAATTGATTGAAAGAAATACTAACAGAAAACTTCGAATACACCCGTGGCAGTTTTTAATTTATAAAATTTTCTCCGATAACGGTCACTCCACTGTATTGCTATCAACTCTAGGAAATATCTTCACGTACGTTTAAAGAAAATTGTGGAAAACTACACATGTCCCAATATATCGCAACCATCCATTATTTAATGAATAAAACGTTTAAAACCAAAACTGTCACTAAAAACGGAAAACTAAAATTACAATGTCAACGCCACCGTTCAGTTCTCGGTCCGCCTACACCGAGAACTTAATATTCTTCAGATAAATATTCTTATGGCAATCAATATAATCAATATTATCTTCTTTTATGTACGATCGTGGGTTTCTTCATTCTAGAATTGTTTTGACACTTCCTCCGTGACATGGGGTTCCACGTACATAGCACTTGTCAGTCGATATAAACCTATACTGTGTTGTTGGTTGCATTGTTTCTAATACTCTACAAATGTCAAACAGCAGTAGTGGTCAGAAAAGTAATATTACAGAGCACTGTAAACGCCTCGGGAAATTTAAAATAATAATACTACAATATTATTATATGCAAACATGGTCGATTATTGTGTGGACAATTATTTTGTTAATAAAAATATCTTAGTTTAAACTGTAGTAAAGTAGGCATAAATGTTTTGTAAAATGTAGATCAGAAAGAATGTAAGAAGAAGAGGTGTGTCAGAGTTGAGTTGTTGTAAAGATAGAAAGTGCGAAATAAAGAAAGGAGTAAAACGTTATCGGGTATTTATTTAATTAACAAAGAAAATATTACCCTAACAATTGTTAATATCGTTACTATTATTAGTTTTCAGTATTTGCTTTTCGCACATTCAAATTCGTGTAATCGCGGAAATTACGGATATGGTATTAATTTATGGGAAGTGCGACGAAAGTGCATATCGTGCAGCAGCAGAATATCAAATACGTTTTCCAAATAGACAGAATATGTCAAATCCTCGTACATTTGTACAACGTCCAAGAA
Organism: Monochamus alternatus; assembly: GCA_037114965.1. Classification (NCBI taxonomy): domain Eukaryota; kingdom Metazoa; phylum Arthropoda; class Insecta; order Coleoptera; family Cerambycidae; genus Monochamus; species Monochamus alternatus. The sequence goes on along the minus strand of CM073427.1, from coordinate 50,935,480 downwards.
TGTTGTTTTACACGTGCTGGAGTTTTAAATACGTATGTACCTACCTAACTTGAAAATAAAAAAGAACCAATTTCATACTTTTTAAAATTCCTTGAAACTTCATTTTTACTTAGTGACATAAAAATAAAGCATTTTTAAACTACAATAGATATACTTACAGAAAAAAAGTATTTTTTTATTTATGAAATGGTCGAGGGAAACCAAGAGGTCCCCAGCAAGTACAACAATTTTTACAACGACAAGTTATAATGTAAACAAGTTAGAAAACAGAAAATAATTTAACTTTCTTGAAATCTCCAAATATCAGTTCTGGAAGTATCAGTAAGGTAGGTTTTACTCTCAGTGCTACCATATCGTGTTTCTCATTACATAATCTAATATTTTGTAAATAAGAATTTTTCTTTAAAAGCGCCGTAAATTGTTACACGTGGCAACGCGGTGCTCTGTCACTACCATTGACAACTTTGACTTTGACAGAATATACCTAACCTCGCAGCTGACAGGCGGCATAGTCGCCGAGAAATTAGGGGTTAATAAGGTTTTGAAAAAAATTTTTTTTCGCTTTATGAATAAGTTTGGAATTTTTTTGAAGGGTGATTCCGTTAATTCTGAATTTTCCCTATCCCCTCTTAAAATATTTGTACTAAGTCATAGTTAACCCTGTGTATTGAGTTTTTATTCTAAAAATTTTTAATAGTAAAATAACTGAGTCAAATATGATTTATGTCTATTTTGTTTACTAAGTTTATGTGTGTCCGCGGCCGGCAGACCGTAGATCAGCTGTATTTATGGAGAGGTTTGACACCCTCTCTGCGAGTATGGTAGGGTGGAAGAATGTTGGCTTGGGTCAATGTGAGAGATTGACATCGGTTGACGTTTAACCACCACCCTAATTAATGAGGTTTCCCAGAGTTCTCTTATTGCTACCCTGAGCGCAAATGGGACCTGCTTACTAATAATATGCCACCCCCTCTCCGATTTCTGGGCTAATTCTCGTGATTAGAATGAGGGGTAGAAACATTATTAATATTGTAACCTCTATGTTGGATTAGCGTGGAAGCACGTAACGTAGACAAACAAACTTTATTGTCACTCTTAATTATACAAGAAATATTCTTCAAAAAAATTTCACAATTATTGTCAATGCTTTACTTTGACGTTTATGTCATTCCCGTATGACTCGTATTCGGCTGCTCAACATAAATTGAATTGTGACGGCAAAATTTATCTGCTTATATAGGTTTTTAGAGTTCTCAAAGTTTCTGCGATTTCGAGAACGTGTCGAGAAACAAATAGAATATAGCCAGGAACATTCTGAAAAACGTTAAAATAAAGGTATTACGAAAAATTATAATTTCTAACGCAAACAAAAACATAATTAACAAACTAAAAAGGTAGGTGAGGTTCCGTAACATTGCCTCCCTCTTAGAACTTAGCGTCCCGATCAGGTTACCCTGTTGTTCGCATATACGCCCGGGTGCTACCAAACTCATTCCATTATTTTGCAAACGGGTTACCTTGATCTTAACAGTTGGTAGCTACTCACTGCTAACTGTCCTTGGAATTCTGTTGGTGCGGTGGGGTACGCTAGCTTCACCATACGTGCTATATCTGCCTCAAATTCCTGCAGATTTTCTTCGAAGCGTTGTCTCCTACCTTTCAGTTGTGCTTGGTAAACGTGTTGTAGATGAGCCTCATCTACCTCATTCCTAAAGCACTATTCAACATTTTATAATCCTTTTGTTTATCGGCTAGTGTTCTTAAAATCTCCATGTCTTCACCCCGTAGAGCAACTATTAGTGATGTAACCTTTTCTTCTTCTCACTAGTTATTTGCCAAGGCAGCTGCTTCAAATTGTTTAAGGTAAGTACTCCATGACATCTTTCCATCAAATGTAGGTGGTTTAATCCTTGCAGATGAAATACAACTCTTGTCAGCCTTAACAATCTCCTTCGCACACCATTGTGACCGTAAATTTGTAACTTTATGCTCTAACTAGGCACTTTCTTCTACGACCTGGACTTTATCTTGCACCTCACCCTCAATAGATTAATTTCTTCTTTAACGATCTCCTCAAACTGTTTGAGATTCAATTTAATTACTTCTTCTAACCTGTTATTATTTGCTTCTTGATTATTTTTCATTTCTTCTATACTGTTCCTCATTTCCTCTTGACTATTTTTCATTTCTCTTTTCAAATATTCCATCATGACAATATGGCTATTCTTTATCTTGGTTGTTCTTCATTTCTTTTAGGTTTTCCTCTATTCCATCTTGACTATTCTTCTGACACCAATGTAACTTCTATGTAGGGTTAACGTGGAAACACGTCACGTAGACAAGCAAACTTTATTGTCACTCTTGATTATACAAGTACTATCCTTCAAACAATTTCATTATTGTCAACGCTTTACTTTGACGTTTATATAATTCTCCTATGACTCTTATTAGACTACTCAATATAAACTGAACTGTGACGGGGAAACCGATCCGCTTATATAGGTTTTTAGAGACCTCGAAGTATTTGCGATCTCGAGAACGTGTCGGGGAACACATAGAATATAACCTGGAATATGCTGGAAAACGTCAAAATAAAGATATTACAAAAATTATAAATACTAACGCAAACAGGAACATAATTAACAAACTAAAAAGGTAGGTGAGCTACCGTAACAATATTATGATACGTATGTTTTTATTTCACTTTAAAATATAATATTAACACATATACGTTAATCATACACAGTCATCAATTCATATAATTTGTATTTAATTTATCATTTATGTATAATAATAATGATAATGAAAATGATAATGATAATGATTGATAATAATAATGATAATGATAATGATAATGATAATGATAATGATAATGATAATGATAATGATAATGATAATGATAATGATAATGATAATGATAATGATAATGATAATGATAATGATAATGATAATGATAATGATAATGATAATGATAATGATAATGATAATGATAATGATAATGATAATGATAATGATAATGATAATGATAATGATAATGATAATGATAATGATAATGATAATGATAATGATAATGATAATGATAATGATAATGATAATGATAATGATTTATTTGATTTTCGAAACTCTGGAACCCTGAAGACAAACATGGAACATCAAAATTTACTTCCTGTTCAATTTTCTTAAATTGCTTCCTCAATGACTTTATTACAATTTAAACTACAATATGTCAGGTATTGATTTTATAATAATAACAAACCTTTTTCTATCACTTCGGTCTGTGTGCATAATGAATTCATATTGCCTTACTGAACATATTTTGAGAAGGTATTGCTATCTTTTTAAAGCTGTTTCTTCATACAGATTTCTTTTTCTGAACAATATAAGAAATATCAATTAAAACAATTAATCACAACATCGGCTTTCCAATGACATAAAATCTTCAGATGAAAAATGTTTGCTACAAACACGTATATTTTGAGATTGGTCTCTCAAGTCTTAAAATAATTTCCTACTGTTTACACAATTTTATATTTGTTTGAAAATGAAGAGATACAAATTTAATAGCTAGAGTACTGAGAAACGTCACACCTTTTGCGCGATATATTCTGGTACTATTTATAGAGAGAAATGATAGAAAAATGCAAAACTTTCATATTCCCATATGTAAACAATGTATTTTCGATTTGTTGTTCACCTTTTCAACAATTCCCTCGGCCAAAGTACTCTAATGTGATGCTGCCAAATAAAACCCTTTCCCTGCGATGTGAATATTATGTACTTATCTTAATACAATAATATTTTCTATCTCCTAATACCCTGAATGTCTTAATGAGCTTATTTTTAAATAAATATCTCAAGCGCAATTATTATACAACAATCATTTTAAACAATATTTGTAACTAAAAGTATAAATGAAGTATTTTGTCCAAGCAAAATTATCTTTGTTGTTCAATAGTGTCTGTTTTTCCATATTTGGAAAAAATAAAAATTTATCAATTGCTCCAAAATTTAGTAGAAACCCTTAAATGAACCATCAAAATAATTGTTAATTGTATTATTTATAAGTTGTTCTGTCAAAATTAAAATATTAACTTGTTTTCTAAATAGATTTTATTTGGACCCACGACATAGATTTCAAAAGTCAAATTAGTGTAAGATATGAACGTACTTAAAAAGTTTGCAGTTTCATTACTTGAAACTTGAGTACTAACTCATCTGGCGGATCGCAAGCTTTCAAAGTTTTTAATTATATATGTTTTAATTTAAACTGATTTAAAATAAAGCCTTCCTAAAGTGCATCTTACTTGAATTATGCAAAGCAGAGTAATAACGAACAGCTAAAAGTACAGCAGTATAATATTTACATTCCTCTTTCTCTTTGCCAGGCGTGCCACTTTTTAAAATATATTGGCATGGTTAATTTTCATAATTTTCTACGACTTTCATCGTACTTTAAATATTGGGTTACATCTCACGGAAAACTGCATAATAAGGTTAATTACATTATATTTCAAGACGTGCTACGATGAAGTTGCTATAAAGAGCAGTTGCTATAATAACGAGTAGCTCCTGTAATAATAAAAAATATATAATAATGAGGAAATGCATTAAGCTATGGTTTCATAAGAAAGCGGTGCTGTTATTTAGGTATGAAAAAGGAATACCTGTCATTCGATCTTTAAACTAGATGTGCCCAACCGACTTTCTTTGTCCTTCTACTATTAAAATGTGCGAGATTTAAGGACTAAGGTGAATGATTTTTTCGATCTGTTACTGTCTCCGAATTTGATATTATTTCGTCTTATTGAAACGTGGCCTTCTGATGATATTATTAGTATAGAATATTTTCCATTAAATTATACTGTTAACAGGTCCTGAGGTGACGGCGTTTTAATCACTCATAAGAATATGTACTAATTTATAAAATTAGATTTATCTTATTCAATTTCTGTTCTTCCCAGCACAGACATTGCACGTAGGAAATACAGGGTGTCTTGCAAGTCGTTACAATAATTTTAGGAGGTTATAGAATACGTGATTTTGAGTCGATTGAAACAAGCATACCAAGTGTTAAAATATTTGTGATAATTATTGTTTTAATAATTTTTAATTTAACCATGCTTTTCTACAATTATAGGAGTGTAGAAAAACAAACCTTTTAAATTTATTTTAATTAATTTATTTGTTATAAAAAGGTCTGTTTTTCTTTTACACTTCAATAATTGTACAAAAACACGGTTAAATTAAAAAATATTAAAAAAAAATTATTATCACAAATATTGTAACACCTGGTATATAGGTATGTTTCAATTGACTTAAAATCAAGTATTCTATCACCTCCTAAAATTATTGTAGCGACTTGAAAGACACCTTATATATTTTCAATACTTATTCTCCTTTTATCTACACATTATACATTCCACCTCATACATCTTTAGCTGATTTAGAACAATTTTTAGACCTATTCGAAAATGTTGCTTCAAGAAATAGTGCTGTATTAATTCTTGGCGACTTCAATGTCGGTAATATTAATAAATAGATATATGTCAACCATTACTTGCCACAAACATTGATATTGTCACGGATTTCCAAACCCGTCTTTTCCTTTTATCAGAAAACAAACAGCCAATATCTTTATTAACACTGTACACTACCGAATACAAATTACAACTCAATTAAACACTATTTAATTAATCGCTATCTAAATTGCTCTGAATTCCAATTGATCTCTCCGAAATTACCAACTAAACACTCCAATTCAAGACTGTAATTCAAGACTGACTGACTCGGCCGTTTATTCTTCTTTTATAGACCAAACGAATATGCCAGGTATTTTCTATTATCTCTAGATCCATTTTCTCGGACGACTCGAAGGCTTCTCGTCGATTCCCAATATTTCCAGTCGCGCCTCGATACCCGGCATTATTTGTTTGTTTGCCAGAATCGCGTAGGGGCGATAGGGGCAAATTCAGTGACAATATTGTCACTGATTCTGAATCAAACTTTCCATCTAATGATAATAATAAAGTGTATAACTTTTATAATGCTAATTTTCCCGAATTATCAATCCAAGATCTTCTTAACTTTGGTTGGAATTTTTTAAACAATTCTAATGTGGATGAGGCTTGCGTCCAATTTTGTCAAAAACTATATTTAACTTTTGGTAGGTGTGTTCTATTGATTCATTCCAAATGGTTTAAATATCCTTCGTGGTACGATAAATATATTATTGAAAATATTTGCTTAACAAATTATTACCATAGTAAATTCAAAAAAACAAAGTCAGAAATCTTCTATAACAACGTTAGAGAGCTTAGAACTCCAGTAAAATCTCAAATTAAGTCTGAATATAATTATATATTAACAAAGTTCAGTCAAAGATAAATGACGATTCGAAAAACTTTTGGAAATTTATTAATAGTATAAAAGCATATCCAGAATACCAAGTATCTTAACAGACATTCAGAATAATTACACAGAATCGCATTCTATAGTTCATGCCTTTAGTTCATATTTTAGTACTGTATACTACTGGTAATAATCACGTAGATGTTAATAATGGTTCCTTCAGTGGCAATATTCCATGGTTAAGTATTAACTGTGTAACTGAGAACGATAATAGAACCTCCATCAACAGACTCAAAGATAAACTTACTTCGGGTCATGATCGAATCGAAGCTTTTTAATAAACGGCTACAGAGAGATATTTGTATATTCCTTAATGATAATTTTTAACTTATGTCTAAAATCTGCAACTTTCCATACTCCAATATTGACCAAAGTGGGATTAATTCAAGAGCGATTTTCTCAGAAACCGTTGAAGATAACAATTTGAAACAAAAGTACCTTTTTAACGTAAAACAGTTCGGGAAAACGAAATTTGCTCCCGTACTCGCGTTCTGCCGCTGCAGCATTACCATCGCAAAAGCCACAAATAAATATCATATCAACTAACTCTTGTCCCGTAAACTCTTCAATGTTTTTCGCTTAGAATTATTAAATTGGCAATCGGGTTGACAATACTTTGACATAAGAATACCTTAATAATTTTGTTTTTCTACGTTCATGCAAAAAACAAAACTTTATTGAACTATATTTAGTGGAAAAAGTGGTTCTTTATTGCACTAGTGCAATAAAATGTTTGTTGCATTTATCTGCCATTCTACTACAGCGTTTTGTCATCATGACAAACATAAACGTTCAAATCGACGTCATATTTTCCCACACTTAGTGTCATCTAAATAAAACATTTTTTGGTATTTGCATGAACGTAGAAAAAATATTGCATGCAACTCGTACAAAAAGTGTTTATTGCACTCGACGTATTGACAATTTCACGTCGCGTGCAATAAACACTTACTTTTTGTACTTGTTGCATAAATAACTATTAAATTACTATGAAATTGACCAAAGTGGGATTAATTCAAGAGCGATTTTCTCAGAAACCGTTAAAGATAACGATTTGAAACAAGAGTACCTTTTAAACGTAAAACAGTTGGGGAAAACGGAATTTGCTATCCAATTTGTTAAAAAATCAAAGAAGGAAAAGTTACACACGCAAAATACCAAGGGCCGCTCTGTACCCACCCCAATGGACCTTGTGGAAATAAATGGATTAGTCCATCAAATTGTTCATCAAAATTTAGCTGTGTATACCAAATTTCATTCATTTATCACGACGTGATTAAGAGATATTGCAAAAAAATGATCTCCATTCCTCCTTCTTCAATGAGTCTCTGTGCCCTTAGGAAGCATTTCCGGACCCATATTCATATGAACTTTTTTACTTAGTTTTGATCATAGAATCGGCCTGTTTAGGGTTGGCAGCTAATTATGATACACCCTGTATTTTCATTTGTTCTAGAATGTACTTACTACTCCTTTCTACACGAAAATTTTAGAAATGATATCAATAACAACAGGGTAAATAATATAAAGTAGTAACCATGAGAAGCCAATATTTTCACAAGTCGTTTACGTAAATGTCATGATTCTATTGGGTTGTACTTAATTAGTGAAGCAAATTTGATACACACGAAATTACATTTTCAATACATCATTATTCTCGCGAAGTATTAATTAATTTTGTATTATGTATGTATGTTTACCGAACTATATCCCACCGAAGCCGAATCATACATATTTATAATGTTAGCCTTTGAAGAGAATACCGAACAACTAAATGGAACTGAATTAATTTGTTGGAGTTACACTTTCCTTAATAACTAGAAAGAGATAATTGCGGGTGGATCTAAAATATCAGCGGGTGGTCAAATAGATAATGCTCGACTAGTAAGACGGCAGAAGCTGTTAATTGATAGTCACCCTCATCATGATTAATCTAGGAACGTCCGAAAGCGACGGCGCCTTCATTTTGTAGCCCACTATGAAAGGCTTTGTAATCATGGATTATTTCAATAAAACATAATCTACGGGGCAAAAATACGGGGCGAACAAAAGTACATCGAACAGAATTAGCAAAAGTCATTAGTGTTTACTCGATTGTTTTTTTATTATAGTTTGATATATTTTGAGGTTGATATATTACGATGCATAACTAATTTTAGTCTGTATTACATTTTGAAAGTCAATACTACGTAAGTACAAGAGTATTCATATAACAATATTTTGTCTAGAAAAAAAATGAAATAAATAAAAACGAATAAAGCTGTGACGAATTTAAATCCGAAGTTCATCTGTCGTGCCTTGGATTAAGTTCTGAAGATCTTCGCGTGACATGCAATAAGTGTTTAACTTACATAATTTTTTCCGAGTAACCTTTATCAGAACCACGGTTAGTTAGCGGTATCTCTTTCATGCCACCCCATCAGATTATCCGGTAATGTACGCTCGCTAAAATATACCGGTTAAAGTTCTTCTTATATCTGTGGTTGTCAATATTTAAACAATCATAACCGGAAAATTTTGTTAACAAGCAGCAGCAAAATGGAAAATTTTGTTTTTTTCTGTGCTTGAATCATTTATTTTTTGAATAGACAGAAACAAGTCAGTTTTTTAATCTGTATTGTTTGTTACATCTATGTTACACCTTAATTTTAAAGGTAAAACCTTATTTCACTTATCGCTTGCTTTTTGTTGTTGTTGTTGTTAATAGTGGTGCAGATTGCCCGCAGTACTCTGGTCTAAAGACCCATTGTACATGCCGCTGATTATAGAGATCAAAACAAGCCCGTGCTGCGCACAAAAGCGAGCACCAGCTCTGTTGGAATCTCTCTGTCTTGAGGAGACAGAAAAGCCTCTTCAAGATGTTTGTCTTTTTACCATTAAACACACACAGTTACAAAGAATGTGTGTTATCTGCATTATCGCAAAGCCTACACCTCGCGACATTGTTTAAGCCAATCCTATGTAGGTGTTTGTTCAGATGTCCGTAGCCTGTTAAGAGACCCGTGACAATCCTGGTGTTGCTTCTGTTAAGCATAATGAAGTTTCGGTTTGCGTCAACCCATGGGCCCCCTATAAGTAACGTGGTCTGACGCAAACCGGATCACACCGACCTTCAGTTGACGGATTTTTGATCCAGTTATCAATGAACCTTGCGAGATGGCATTGTAGCCAAAACTGGTTCAGACCTCACAAATTGACTGTTGGAGCCTTATCTGGCCAACATGTCAGCCCTCTCCACCACTGTGACCCGGCACCCAGGTCAGCTTAACACGATTGTCCCTTCCCAAGAGAGAAAGAGTTCTGACACATTCCAGGACCACACGAGAGGTGATCCTGAAGGAGAGAAGCGCTCGTAAAGGTGCCTGGCTGTCTGTGCATACTTGAATATGCTGATTTACATTTCCCCCTGATATTCTCTTGAACACAGGCAGAGATAGCAAATAGTTCAGCCTGAAAGACCGTGGCGTATTTCCCCAAGACGTGAAATAAATTCACTCTTGGTCGTACTCCTTATATCCCCGCTCCTGAACAAGACGAGCCCTTTAGAGCTGAGTGTCAGGATTAACGAGTCAGGCTTCTCTAGTTGGAAATTCTACCTTAAAATTTCTTTGAAAAGCAATGGTAAGAGATATCTTGTTGCTGGGTACAGCAAGAATCTCAACTCCATCTACGAACTCCTTATAGATCACGGTGTGACCCCTGTCGTGATTTTTACCTTTCCACATCCCCCACTGTTTTAGTCGATAAGAGAAACCTCTCGCCTCCCTCTCAACCACGAGATGCAGTTTTGGAAGAGACAGGAGATCCTCTAGAGCCTTTGTGGTAGCTGTGCTTAAGGCTCCTGTTGCGCTGGCACACTCAAGTCACTGCAATTTGTTTAAGCGCTGAATGCAGGCCACCATACCATAGCAGCGTAAGTGTAAGAGGGCCTCACCACTGCAGTATAAAGCCACAATGTAGCTTTTGGATTAGGCCCCCACATTTGCCCAAAGAGTCACCTGCAAATCCAAAAGGATGCAGTGTTTTGTTGCAATTGTCTGTCATCCAGAGTAACCCCTAAAAACTTTACCGTTTTTGGCCTCTGAATGGCAACGCTAGCAAATAGTCAGCTCCCTGAAGCCATCCATCTTCCGCCTCCTGGTGAAGAGAACAAGATCAATTTTAGAGGGATTAACCCCAAGACCCCGTTCTGTGCACCAGCTTTCTATGATGTCTAGAGCCCTCTTAGTGAGCTCACTGCTAATGCCTGACGATTTCCCTGATATGAGGATAACAATGTCATCAGCGCAGGCTTGAGTATAAATCACCTTTTCATTAAGCCCACGAATGAGACCATCGAGCACAAGGCACCACAGAAGGGGAGCACCATCGTGGATTAGCATGGCACCGATCCACCTTGCTATGGTGGGAGAGATGCCATGCAACTCCGCCGCTCTCTGAATGGAGTCATAAGATGTATTGTCAAATGCCCCAGCTATATCAAAGAAAGTCTCGATAGCGAGCTCCTTCTGGCTAATAGTTTTTTCAATTTTATATACTACAGTATATAGTGCTATTTCTGTGGATTTGCCCGATTGATAGGCATGCTGTGAGTTATGGAGTGGCCATGTTGATAGCGCCTCCTCTTTAACATGCCTTTCTATAAGGAAAGACGTTTAGCATATAGGTCTAAACGCCTTAGTCTCATCATAGGAGCGCGACCTACCTTCGGAATGAAAACCAATCTCGCCATCCTCCAGGAATTCGGAATATATCCCAGAGCTAAGGTAGATGAAAACAGATGATGCAGGTGATGAATGACACACTCTGACCCCTGTTGTAAAAGGACCGGAAAGATAGCATCCATTCAGTCAGTGGTCGCGCGGTTTAAGGCGTCAGTACTTGAATCGAGGTGACTAGATCGGAGTTGGTTCGAGCCTAGCTGCCGGTAGACCGTATATAAGCTATATTCGTGGAGAGGATTGGCACCCTCTCTGCGGATATGGTAGGGTGGAATAATGTTAGCTTGGGTCAATGTGAGAGATTGATACCGGTTGATATTTGACTACCCCCCTAATTAATGAGGTTTTCCAGGTTTCCCTCATTCCTGCACTGAATAGTGGTTAGAGCCTACCTGCTTAATAATAATATGCCGCCCCCTCTCCCGCACAAGTCTCCGACTTCTGGGATATTCCCTGTGATTAGAATGAGGGGTAGAGATATTATTATTATTATTATTATTATTATTATTATTATTATTATTATTATTATTATTATTATTATTATTATTATTATTATTATTATTATTATCATTATTATTATTATTATTCCTGCATTTTTGAATTGGGAAAACGTTTGAATCTCCCATTTAATTCTCTCATAGGTAACAACCTTCGAGGTCCTCCTCCAATACATCGCTTGCTTTTACACACAGTGTATTAATAGTAGGTATACTGTGCTTTTACAGTAAGGCAATTTAACATTTTAATGGCTAAAACACACTATTTAGCTAAAAAAATAAAACGCTACTGTATTCTATCAACTATTTCAAATGTAGTAAATATAGTATAATTAACGAAAAGCTTCTTCAATACTCATTCATAATTTAATATTATTTCAACTAATTATTTTTATTAAATTCATTTTAAAACGTATTGTATGATTAGTTCTGTGCAGAATAAACTCTGTTAATTTCAAAATGTTAATAGTCTCGCTGAGTATGTAACTGATTTCAGTAACCGGTGTTATTGTTGTGACGTCAACAGCTACGTCGTGTCTCTTCCTCTCACTAACAGCTTTCGCACTAAAACGGTACGGTTACTAAAAAACAGTTACCGGTACTTCAACGGTTACTCGTAAAAAAATCTGCACTTCTTTCTGCAAGTTGCAAGTCTTTTGCCTTTTCAAAATATAAGTCTTGCTCAGTTTTTATTGCAGCCTTTATGCAATTCTGGGACATAATTTAGAGATTTGTGTGGTTACCATCATACGCAAAAATTCCTAGGCTGAACTATCAAATTCAAACTGCCTTCCTTTGCTTCTACTTGATTGTTGCTTTATTGTTAAGCTTGCAAAATATTAACTAAAATCTTCATTTTACATGTCATGTTGTTTTCGTTACTTGTCAAATTTAGAAACAGTTCAGTTTTTAGTGTGAAACCGGGTTGAAGTATTGGCATCGCTCCCATTACAATTGTGAACTGACTGACACAGTCATAAGGTGGTAACCGTAGTACCGTTATTTGGCGATTTGTTGCCATTTCATCGATAACATATTTTTTCTGATCTTTATTAAGATTGACAAGTGTCAAAAGTTTCTTTTTCACCATATTTGTTTCAAAAGAAATGTTTTTTCCGGATAATCATTGAATTATATCGGCTTTCCTCCAAGCAGTCGTAGGCGTCCGCTCGGTCTGCCGTCAATGGTAACTGGCATTATTCATAACAATTACAGACCCCGGAGGAATAAGATCCAACATCTGTGTAAAATACTCTTCGAAAACGTCTGCGTTCATGTCTTCGTGATAGTCACTTGTATTTTTAGCTTCAAATAAAAGTAAACCGCCATCTACAAAACCACTGGTACTACCTATATGTGTCACTATTAATCTTCGTCCTTTACCTGAAGGTGCCCTGAACCCTGTTGAAAGTTCATCCAAAAATGCTTGTCGAAAAATTTTTACGTTTTTATCTTGCCTTGTTGACCCAAGTTTCGTCTAGATAATAAATATTATTCCCTTCGTCACGGAATTTTCTAATTGATCTTAAGTAGAATCTTCGCCTACAAATAATTTCATCTTTATCGATAAGAACTGACTTCCTGTTCTGCTTTTCCCAGCAAAAATTCAACTCTCGTAAGACGGCCCATAATATGCTTCTACTGATTTTTGGCAAATCGTTGTCCTCTGAAAGTTCACTTAAAATTTTGTTTAGCGTTGGTATTTCTTTTTTAAAATAAAATTAGTGTAGTTTTCTGCGAATATTTTTGAAGAAATCATCTATAACGACTTTTGACCTCCCTGTAGATGATTTTGAGGGATTTACAGTATCTTATTCATTTTTTGTTTCCTTTAAAAGTCTGTAGATAGTCGATTTTCCAATTCCTGTCATTTTGGAACACTTTTCCACGATGTCGTAAACACTGTAGGTAGGATTTTGGTGTTTTAATGGTAGGATTTTGGTGTGCACAATAGTCACTAAACACAAGTCGGATTTTACTCTACTGCACTAACATGTCTTCGTATATTCAGCTCTAAGACTGGATTGATCTGTCACAATACACTGGCTCCTGCTCTATGATGTATCTAGTAAAATATACTAATGTACACCCATTATCTGTTAGAATTAGTGTTACCCGATAATTACCTGAAACGAAATATTACCACGCCCATGGCCGGTTCTTATCTCTGGGTTTTATTACTCTCATTCATTTCCAAACAGACTATAATTGATTATTTTCGTAAGATCAAAGGATCATTTGATGAAATACGGTTCGGAGTGGTGAGAAAAACATTTTTAAAATGTAAATTAACACCACGGCGGGTATTTAGAACAATTATAATTCTAGAGTCTTAACATGAAAGTGATTGAATTCCATAACTCCATTTTGGCTAATGACACATAAGTGTTACTGAAACCTGGCTATCAAATAACGTTAACGAATTATTTCAGGCAATTGGCAATTTGGTTGAGATTTAAAGCTCTACTTTATTTTGTCAAGACGACATTAAATCTAGAGTAGAATGCCATTTTCTTTAAGGCAATCAATCTTCATTTTATATGTCATGTTGTTTTCGTTACTTGTCAAATTTAGAAACAGTTCAGTTTTTAGTGTGAAGCCGGGTTGAAGTATTGGCATCGCTCCTATTACAATTGTGAACTGACAAATGTAAAACAAACTGCAAATCAGACTTTTGGGAAAGGCATTACAGGTGCAAGGGCTTGTTGCATGCCATGGCAAGAACAATTGCGGACTGTAAAACGGCTTTAATAGATTTATAGGAGAATTTGATATCAAGAGTATCTCATCAAGAGATAAAAAATAAGTGATGATTTCAATATGAAACTTAATGTACTTGAGCAACAAATAAATAAGACTAATTCATTAGATTCAGAATATATTAAATAGTTAATAGAAAAATTACATACACATTTGATTCTGATGCTGAAAATAACACATAAGTGTTACTGAAACGTGGCTATCAAATAACGTTAACGAATTATTTCAGGCAATTGGCAATTTGGTTGAGATTTAAAGCTCTACTTTATTTTGTCAAGACGACATTAAATCTAGAGTAGAATGCCATTTTCTTTAAGGCAATCAATACAATTCTATTATTAACCGATAAAATAAACTATTGGACTTAGTTGTAGCCAACTTCACATGTTTAGTTAGTTGAGATTCTTGCCCTTTTACTAGAGATGGCACAGTTATTTTTATTTGTCTACTTTGTAAATGTTGTGGAGAGAAGAAATTTTTTATTTAGCTTAGTAGCATAATTATTATATGTACTACTAGAGCTAATTATCCGTTATTATATGATATGTTGCAACAAGCTGACTGAAGTGTAATTAAGAATCTTGAACATAACATCTATATTATGTAGAATATTTAAGTATCTATCAAAAAGATAACAGAATAACTCTTCCAATTGCACTTTACTATGCAAATAAAGTAAAACCATATTTCCGAAAAATGTTAATATTGTTGTAACTGGTAGTTTGATTGCTGACACCGGATAATTTTTATTTTGTTAGTTCATTACCGATTCTTTGAAACCAGTGAATACTGATTTCATTATTCATTAATGAACAGTCAATATTATTATTTAGGAAACATTTAGTCGTGAACCAAATTTATTACCGCACTCAGTGCAAAAATAACATTGTAAATTAAATAAGATATTTATTAAATAGACAAATGTAAGATCATATGAAAATTCATTTATTAAATACGACTTGCATGAATATATGGAAATATTTTAAGCATGAATATAATTTTTAGATTTTGATGACATAACTTAGACTTCCAAGGGAATATTTTCGCTTTCTCGTAGAATTTTCATAGCCTTTCATTTTTTGTTTTCAGTAGAAGTTTCAAGATGTTTCTACATCGGATAAAAGAGAGGTTGAATATCGCTGAAAACAGTGACCAGTATAAGCATTTGGATTAGTCAAGAAATCGTGCAATAAGTTTTGGTACATTGGCTATAGTATTTATATCAATATGTTGTTTGGTACATTTATCAGGTTTATATCACAGAAAGAAGCGAACATGATCACAGTTTTCATTTCTTACTTTGACCTACCAGTTTACTAAATTCAAGCCCATCATTTCCAGGTGTTACAAAAAACTTATTAGAAACTTTTGTTTTGATATTCATTCATTCAAAATCTGAATATTTACTTCTTTTTAATGTTTTAAATGTTTTAAGTTTGCACCCTTCTGATTTTCACTTCAACAATGCAATCAAATTTGAGGATTTTTTGATATCGAAAATCTTTTTGAATTAAATTTCTGTTCGTATTGTTGAGTTATGGCACCAAAGAGATGAAATCGTCTGTGCTTTGCTAAGTTCGTTGAAATATACTAATCATCCTTTCTCGTTAGGTAAGTTACCTTTTTCTTCATTACTTTTCACAGCTACCAAATGCTCTGTTCATATTTTTTCTGTGATTTCTCTGCACGAAATGAAAAACAAAACTGGTAGCATCATTATCAATGAGAAATAATGTAATGATAGCTATCTTTAATATAAATTATGTATAAGAATACTAATTATTATTGTTATTAATAACCTAGACAGTTGTAGATAAAATGTTGTACGCAATACGTGGGATACTATATTATTACAGCGCTTATGTGATTATACGGCTAAAGGAGGGCGCCCATTGAATCCGCGCAGCCCGGCGCAGCACGGCACAGCACGGCCGGCAGTTTTAGAGCCACCGCCCATTGCTTCGGCATGACACAGATCGGCACATTTTGCCCTATCGAGAATACGAAGCGGTGCCGAGCCGAGCGTACGGCGCCGAGCTGAGCGGCTCCGATTCAGTGGGCGCTACTCCATTTGATTACAAGCATATCAAAATCTGCCGGCCGCGCTGGTCGTGCTGTGCCGGGCTGTGCCGATTCAGTGGGCGTCTTGCTTTAGTCTACGGCTTCCTTGTACGAACTTCCGATGCATAGGATAATAATGTCTGTCTCCCACTAATTGCATAAATAACTATTTCAAAATATTCCTTAATATTCTTATTCACATAATAATGTGAAAAATATAATTAGTGATATCTATTAAATATGTAACACTAAAATTAACAACATTAAAATGTAATTCTACAAGCGTCCCTAATTTGAACATCACAAGTAGGTCAGTATTTACAAAGTGCTTATGTCTGCCACCGACGATAACCTGCCACGTGGCTATTTGGGCGACCAAATAATTAAAAAAGGAGTATCTGCCCCTTTTAGCTATCGTTAATCATGATTATTTTTTAATGTGTCATTGGCACACGTCTGATAATTCCATGAGTGGATTAACCAACGGGAATTTTTTAAAGCTTTTCCTTTCATTTCACAGACCACGGGACTTCAAAGGTACGGCTGATCACGGAGTTTTTTTTAAGGACGCAAATACAACATTAACATCAAATGTAGTTATTATTGCATGAGGAATAGGCATTTGAATTTAAAACCTTAACATATACCGATATAAATGATATGTAGGTAACCTACTTACCCATATTTAGATTATAAAATCAATGTAGGGCAAAACGGTGTAAGATTATCAAAAAAATTTCATTGAACTTGTTTTCGCTCTGCTTAGTAAAACCAGCAAACTGTGCCTTGCTGTTTGATTAATTTAAGATTAGGGTGGCCAAATTATAACAAAATGCACAACGAAAAGTGTTCTTTAGATAACTATTATTTTATGGAAACTCCAGTACAGTATGTTTTTTAAGAACATTTTTAATAATAATTACAAACAACAGAAACCTGAAATACTTACATTACGCGTACATAATTGAAGATCGGCGAAAGTCATTGTTTTTGTAATGATACATTCGATTTTCTTTTATTCAGCCCGTTTTCAAATCCCTCTCAATTTAATTCCGAGAATTAGCCCAGAAGTGGAAGCTCTGTGTAGGATAGGGGCCGGTATATTATTATTCAGAGAAAAAGTAAATAAAATAGATATTAACACGCAGTAGCACAATTACTTCTACCGGCCATTAACTATTCCATGCTGGATTAAAAAGAAATAGAAACCATTGAAAGTTAGTGACCTCTATCGCGAAACAGCGATAACGTTATTTATTTATTTATTTATTTATCTATTCAATTTAAATACATATCCAACAGGCTAGTACCCATTTACAGGATACAACAATAAAATATAAACATGCGTCATGTATTACTTTTTGTATACAATAAAAAATAAAACACAAGTCATCGAAATAATAAGACTACATACAAAACAAGAAATACATAACCAATGCACTACAAAAAAAAAAGAAAAAACTACTACGATTATACACTGTTTAAAATTTATCATTAAATACACACATCTGAATTACAAAACAAAAGCAAATCATTTTAAAAGTCGGTTTTTTATTTTATTAATCGAACAGAAGAATATATCTATACTGTCCTCCAGGTCACGATAATTAGAAATCATTTGATACAGAGGAGAAGCCTTCATGAGATTGGTCCTTATAGGGGGAATATTGACAATGTTATGGGCTCTAGTCGAAAATCGTGGTACTTTAATTGCAATTTTATTTAAAAGCCATGCACAGTCAATTAGACTGTTTATTATTTTATATAAAAATATAACCTGATGGGCTGATCTACGTTTCTCTACCGCTGAAATATTAAAGCGTGCAAGCAACACATCTTGTGGAAAACCTCTTTCAGGATACGTACCGTCAAGAATATACACCGCTGATTTTAAAAATCGTCTCTGAACCTTCTCCCATGAGTCAATATACGCCTTATAAATAGGGTTCCAAACGGTAGCGGCGTATTCTAATTTCGACCTGACAAAGGACTGATACAGTAATTTTAAAGTATTCATATTATTGAATCCCTTTGAAGAGCAAATAATAGTTCCTAAAGTTTTATAAGCTGAAAACGTAACTACTTCAATATGTTTATTAAAAGACAGTTTATAATCAAATATAACGCCAAGGTGTTTTAAATATTCTGGTCTTTGCAATAAAGAATTCTGAATTTCGTAGTCATATCTAATGTAGTTTTTTTACTTGTGAAATTCATAACATTACACTTCTCTACATTCAAGGATAATTTGTTTTTAATGCACCAGAAATTTATTTCATTTAATGCTTTCTGAAGAACTGCACAGTCTAATATACATTTTATTTCCGTAAACAGATTTAAGTCATCAGCATATAGCTATTAAGATTTGATGTTATATCGTTAATAAACATGATAAATAATACAGGGTCCAAAACAGACTCCTGAGGGACACCAGATCTTTGCAAGAGATCTGAAGCCACGGAATTGAACAAATTGATATCGATTCGATAAGTATGACTTCAACACATTGATGATAGAGGTGGACAAATTAAAAGTTTCTAATTTCTCCAATAAAATTCCGTAGTCAAATGCTCTAGAGAAATCGGTGTATACCATATCGACCTAACTTTGCCGATCAAAATTTTCTGCTATATATTGAGACTTGCAAATGAGGTTAGTAATGGTTGATTTATTTTTCATAAAACCGTGTTGCTGTGTAGAGATTCTGATGGAAACCTGATTATAGATAACATTATGGAGAAATATTTCAAAAATTTTGGCAAAATTACAGATAATAGTTATAGGTCTATAGTTAGCTAGTTCATCTATATCATTTTTTTTATGAATAGGGCATATTCTTGACAATTTCCTTAGGTCAGGAAAAAACGAATTAAGGATTAGGTTGAAAATAAATATCAGAGGTTCAGCCAGAACTACAGCACAGTCTTTAATAATAAATGCAAAAATCATATCCGGACCGGATTAAACCAACCATGACTATGGGTCATGGTTGGTTTAATTCGTTTAATAGCATTAATTACATCAACGTGAGTGACAAATAAGCTAGCAGAAATTGGCAAATTAGAACTAGGTTTCTGAGCAATATTATCTCTATGACATGAACCAGTGAAAGATTTTGAAAAATAATCCGCAAAACAATTTGCTAACTGCTGAGGATAATCAATTAAGTCGTCATTATATCTGAGCATAGAAGGAGTAGAATTTGTTATGTAGAAATTTTTTTTGGATTAGTCTTTATGTTGTACTCAATGTTTTGAAGAAAAGCTACATGCGTAGCTTTAATATCTTGCTTTAGTTGTAATCTAAGACGCTTAAATATTTTCAGATCTTCTTCATTTCGTATTTGCTTGTATCTCCGCCAGTAAAAATATTTTTGTTTTATGTTATGAATAATATTGCCATTAAACCACGAAGGATATGACCCTGATGTAAGTTTTGACTTAGGAATATTATTGTTAAATATTTCGTTAAATTTATTATTAAATGCCTCAACAGCACTGTTGGGATCTTTACACTTATAAAGGAAATGCCAGTCAGTATTGGCAATATGTTCGTATAGGGCTTGAAAATGGACTTTCCTGAAATTAAAATTATTAAGGCAATTGTTTGAATTAGTGACTTGAGTAGAGTTAGAAATATCCACATTGACCAATAGTGCTGGATGGTAACCATCTTCAGGAAGAATTACATCGAGAGCCCTAGCCACTGCACTGAATTTATTATGTGAAACTAATTCTAATACCTTATTTTAATTATTTGCGACTTGATTATATTGATCAAGGCCTAGAAAATTCAAAAAATTATTCATTGAATTTAGATCTACATTGTACAAGACCGGCATCATTAATAAATACTCAAATAAGTGCTCATAAACATCAGTTTCACACGAAGGAGGATAAGTTACAATAACATATAGATTAAGACTATTAAAATGTCAATGGTCTTTATATCATGAGAAATATTACACTTGACTTTCACTGCTTTGAATACATTATTGACAGCAAACAAAACTCTACCCCCTTTTTTGTCTTATGTTGCAATCGCGGAATTTCAGGAAACAACTACTCTGCGGACTAATTCCCCGACCAGTATTGATTTATATCTGAAACCCTTTAGCAACAGCTAAAGACATATACCAGTTTCGAGCTCTCATCAACATGCCATAGGTGGCCGATGAATGAAAAAAAGCGAGTATTATGAATGATTATTTTAATTTCAATTCCAAAAAAAAAAAATATATTCAAAATTAAAATTCACTGATGTAATTCGGTCAGGACCAGATTTACAGAAACCTATCTACCGATTACCGTCACAGCACAATATATTTCTATTTATTATACCTAGTATATAATAACAGTAGGTATTAAAAAACGAAATATATATTAAAACTTCTTATAATTTCTAAAGATAACAATGAAAAGGTGAATCTCAGAAATTATTGGCTTGCCAGAGACGGTTTTGGGCTCAACTTGTAGCAGATTCACTCCACTTTGAAAACGTACGCGTAGTTATAATCGAAAAAACTATTTCTTTAAGGTTAAAATCGTCAAAAACTGAAGAAAGGTAGAAAATGTTATGTCTTCTTTTTGGATATTAGACAATGTATTTATTGGACCAACCTCATAAATAACTCAGAAAAGCGTCAGAACTAGCTCCTCATTTTAATTAAAAAATGGCTGTGTTGAAATGGAATAATCATGTTTCCCACGTAACTCCTCCCGCTTCTCGAACATCATATTTATCTCCAATGTAAATTGTGCTAGTTATTCCAGATATTGTGATGTAGGTTACTGCCGACGTTCTAAGAGTAAAGCGGAAAACTGAATATTCGAATATCCTCCAATATAGTGGTTTTTAGGCTTTCACGACCGGTGCTCATTTGGTAAATAATGATTTTCCGGGTTGCTATGCCGCAACCTCGGTAACTGGTCGCTGCCAGAATAGAATTAAAGTGCACATCCTTAGCATTAGCTGAGATTCTTTGACCTGCACTGGTTGTTCTCGGGCTAGGCTCTGTAGAGCCAGACCCGCTATCGGTATCTGTGGACCCGCCCATATATTGATTTCAGCTCCTATTCTTGGTATTACGACTGATACGGTCGGAATCGTTTCTCGGATAATGGTGGTCTTCTCAGACGTCCCGTAGCCGCCTCTTTAACTGGCCGCATCTCAATAATGTGCAAAATTGCATAACGGACAGGTATTTTGTCTTACTCAATTTATCATTTTATTTATTTTATTCTCAATAGATTCACAGAACTTCTTATGATCGTGTCTTAAAAATAGATTGGTTTTTGTGGAGTGCTTTGGTTGTCAGTCAACTTCTTTCACAACTGTCTCAGGAGTTTCACATGACTCTGTGTTGGGTGTTCTGGTCTTCAATTTCTTTGTAAAAGACATTGTAGATAACATTGATGTTGCTTGTCTACTTTAGCCTGATGTATTAAAGAACTATTACCGTATCAATTGTTGGTTAGTCCTTCAGTCCGCACTTGATAACATTTGCACTTGGGTAACGACAATAATTTATCACTTAACTTAAGGTTTACGGTGAGCGCTCTATCAAACGATATATAACTTTTGCTCAGTAATTCCTTAACGGATAATAATAAAAATATGCTCAAAACAAATAATGTCCAAAGCACAGACAATTTAATTTTTAGTTGAGCTCTACTGAAAAAAGTTGTAAAAGTCCATTTTGGATGCCCACATTGTCCTGCTACAAGATGGTAAAGGTTTAATTTAGTTATATCTTTATTAAAAAAAACGGCATAATTGAGAGCCGATTCCACTCTAATAACAGGGTTACGATCCCTTTATTTCAGTGTATCTTCGTTTTGTCTCCATTCCAAATGAAATAGCTCGGCAGCACATATTTCAGCGTTTTGTCACAACACGTCAACATAGTCTTACTCTGCGCAGAGATATATCTGATTTTAACAAAACTTGATCACGTGTTTCACCGTTAGCCTTAAGAAAATGTCACGTTACCACGTTGTCGTTAAATCAAAATACCAATACAATGCACCCACGGCAGTCCAGTAAGGAAGTGAATTTAGCTGCCCTTTAATTAATTTATTTTATCAATAAAATAGTCTGTTAAGCTCGTTGAAAAATGTTTGTAATTGCCCACATTGAAAGCTTGTCGAAGCTCCAGCCAGCGCGAGGTAGACCGCACGAAACGAACGCGCATATATCAGCGGTCAGATGCGATTCACCACGGAAGATATGACGTAGAGATGCGCGCTCGATCCAGCGGACAATAGGAATATTCAATACCTGTTCTGGTCCATATCGAACAGCTGCGTTGTCTCTAGCCGTCTACTGATCGAATCTACGAGGCAGTGTACTAAGTTCTAAAACAGACCGTCACCGCCGCCGCCACCTCCGCATCGACGATAGGGCTTTCAAATATCGATTTGGATATTCAGTTAATGACATGCTGTCATCATGTGAAGTCCTGCCTGGCCGTAGCACCAGAAATTATTCTCTGACCGTGGAGAAACCGTATTTGGTAAAACATTTTTAGTCCAGATTAGGCTAATGCGCACTAATGTGTTGTCGACCTTTCAGACGCATCAGGTCTTCCAACTACCGACTAACAAGTTTAGTTGTCGTCCAGAGAGCCAGCCAAGCAGTTCTGCCTGCAGACCAGAAGAGCAGCCGTACCAGTACGCATCCGTAGTAAGTCCAGCGCACCGCCAGTGCAGGTCTCCGAATTCCGTAGGGTGAACTGGTAAGAGAGCGGAATCTGAGACTTAGTTTCGTCCTGCCGTTTCGAGAAAGAAGACGTGTCCGATTACAAGCACTGGAAGTAAGTAGGAAGTTGTAAGGAACACTTGACTACTTTTAACTCTCTGTCCGTCTTACCTGACTTGTGCTCTGCCTGTCTTGCGGCGTGGTGACGTACACGGTTGCCTTGATCACTCGTTGCTCTGAAACGTAGGTCGTAGACCGACTTGTCTTGTCATTTTTGTTTCACATGCAACTGCCAGCCGTCCTGCCAGATCTGCCCGAGGAACATCATTTTCTATATTTGACTTGCTATTAATTGTTCTCTATCAGGACTGATTGTAACCAAGTGTTTTAATTAGTGGAACGAACCGTTTATTAACTTGCTATTTATTTAATTCCTTTTTTAGTGTAAGTAGTATTGTAGCATTAGGTATGAGTATTTAATATATAGACAGTGATATATATTGTGACTTTTTATTCCGCCTGTGAAGTCTAACTGTTTTCCCTAGACCCGCTGCACATACTGCATCTTCACTGTAGCCTACGTAGTGGTGTTTCTACACTTTGAAACAGAAACTGGCGTCCGAGGCAACCAACCGCCGCAGCTTAGGCGTCGTAGTGACACTGCGTCGCATCGCGCCGCCGCCGGCGCGACGAAGGTGCGTCACAGTACTTGTGTAAAATTTAAAATCATGCACGATTGCCTAACTCCTCTGGATTTGCCCTTGACTCTAGAAAAACAAACAGTACATATCATAGAGCGAACCATGTTATAGGAAAATGACTGTAACCGACATAAATTTCTTTATCAGTTACTATAAAACATATCAATAATATCAGTAAGGTACGTGCTACCTCCCTGTGCTACCATTTCGTGTTTTTCATTAAATCATTAAATAATTATCTTTCAAAATGGCGTAAATCGATATGCGTGACAACACGGTGCCCTGTCACTACGTTTGACACCTTTGACTTGTGTCATATACCAAACCTCGAGGCTGACAGAAGATCAGAGTTAGCGAATAATATAATTTCGAAGAAAAAAATGTTTTCGCTTTATAAATAAGTTTGGAAATTTTTTGATGGACAATTCCGTTAACTCTTATTTTTCTCTAGTCTCTTTCAAAATATTTGTACTTAATTATAGTTAACTCTGTATAATATAAATTTGAAAAAATATAAAAGCAAAATTAATAATAATAAGAAAAATATAGTGTCAACATGACGATGATTTATAAACTCCTTTTGAAAAACGTTTTACCATAAAATCAATTGCAAATCCTCGACATATAACATTCAGACAATCCGCGAAGGTACAAATAAAAGGTGAATTTTGTTAGGTAAATTTCTGTCCTTAACACATTGTTACGACCCACTAAATTTCTGTAGCAAGAAATACATGCAGTACGTGACTAGATGCAGCCTGCTAAGAGAATAACCACCTTACAATGCAGTCTTCCTATTTTCTACTCCTAGATCGAGCATTACTTTAGAATTTTTATCGTACACCAAACCAAGAAGGAACTTGTTAAAATATATTTCAATATGTTAAAAAAGCACGTATCCGGGGCTTCAAAGGTGCACCACAGACACCGTTGTACACAGTAAATTCAATTTTGTATCGAAGCTAGGCCCTTAGATCTTTACATCAAGAAGGATTACCAGAATCAATTTCATTTTCACTTTCCGAACTGAGACCCCAAATTTTAAAATCCTCAATCGTGGGATTATATGCCTTTCTATATTCTTATGCAAAACTGTGAAAGCTCTTTCCGTCTAGGAACATTTATATGAGGGTCATCATACATCCCTGGATACAATCAAATATAAAGAATATGTAATGTGGCTATTGGTCCACATTCTGAAAAGTTTTACATTTTTATTACATCTCTTTATGTAATAACTGGGGCACAAGCATTTTGACACATGCTAAATTGCAAAGACAATCGTTAACCAAAAAACTAAGAGATACTTTATTCAAAATATATATTAAACTTAAATAAAAATTACTATCTTAGATAACCGTATCAAATAATATGTAAATATAAAATGAAAAAGCTAATCAATATTATAATAAATTAAACATTACGTTTATGTATACAAAGAAACTTCAAAGAAACTATGGTATAAATTCCTTTTGAAAAAATAGTGGAGGTAGTTCATTTTTTGTCCTTAACATTGCGTTTTCCAGATAAGAGTGTGGAAGTTATTACTTTGAAGTTGGCTTTCCTTAATTACGAGTACCTTTAAATCGAGTGAAATAAAGATGTCAAATGTTACACATGACTAAACTGTTCGCTATACATTTTATACAAGGTTAACTATCAGTAAAAACCAAAAAATTTTAATCAAGTGCTTAGGGAAAATGGTCGCGTTCATCACGCAGTAGCGATCACTGAGCGATTTGTTATCATGTTGGTTATGATCACTAAACCAGCTGAACGCGTTTCTATACGTTTGTGTACATTTTATGACTGATTTTTCATAAACCACTTTCGTTTCTGACATTTTAAATTGTGAGACAAATATCGATCTATACTTTTTTAAACAGTAGGATCTAAGTTATGTTGTTATTTGTTTATGATCACTGATCACTTATCATGCATCAGAAAAATGTTATGATACATAACATGGACGCTGAAAACTGAGCACTCCCTTCATATTGCTTCATTCAGCACACTGATCAGTGGTCGCTCAAGTAGCAATCAGTGCGATGAACGCGACCAATAAAAACATTATTTCGGAATTCTAGTTCGATATTTTAAAAATCGGACAAAACTCTTTCTTCCTCCGGAAAATGGGCGCCTATGAAAAGCATCGTTCGAGATGGCTTAGATCTGTCAACTACCATACGTCCATAGTCGTTTTACAGTGTTTCCAAATGACGTAGAAACGACAATAATGAACATTTTTATTAATAATAATATTTGATAGGTACCTAATAGTTAAGCTGCAGTATTTTACATTCGTTCTTCATTCGAAACTGTGAAAACTACATTTTCACTCATCCGTCAAGTCCGTCAGAATTACTCATTAACAACACACTTCGCGTGCAGTTAAATAAAATGCCAATTTATTCAAACAGGAAATCGAACAAAGGTAATATTAGTAAATAGAACACTTTGAATGCTCCCCTGAGTCTTGTCCGATAACCTGCAAAAACAAACTTACAAATTATATTATAGGAAAATATCTGTACCCGACATAAATGCCTTTATTTAATAACTATAAGATGTTTAAAATTGAAAAAGGCAAACTAAAGCAAACACAAAATCACAATGGTGATTGCTGCCGTACTCCCCTAAACGTGGACGGGCCTCATGGTAGGCGATAAATAGGAGTTTAATATAGTTTAATAAATACGTGATTTTAAATAAAGTAGCAAAAATGACACCACATATTCCTTAGGTGAAAATAAACCGATTTAATCTAACATACCTATATCCCAAGCCGCTTAATAAAAAAGATACAGGGTGTCAAAGTTAAAATTTTACTTTAGATATTTGGAGATAACTTCTTAAAAAATCCAAATATTTACTTAAAATTTGTAAACCAGGAGTTTTTGCGGGTGAGAAATTCAAATTTGTTACTAATTTTGACGTCACTAGTAGAGGGCGCCACCTATAGCACATCATGTTTCTTTAAATGGCAGAACTTTTTTGTAGCTTAGTGTATCCATCTGACTATAGAAATAATTGATTCTCCTACCTGTTTTATTTGAAAAAGGTATACCTTGCTAAAGTCGTTAGGAGTAACCATTTTTGAAATAATCCTATTTGAAATGCTGAGTGCACCGAGTAAAAACTATTTTGGTTTGAGGTAAAGTGCCTTTTCTGCTGAAGATACAGCAAAATATTACTTGAAAAAGTTGTTCAGAATGGTAAATTATGAAGACGTGCAAAATTTCAAGAAGATCAGCGAAGTTTGATGAATCCATTTTTTTCAACAAAGCACAAATATTTTATCAAAGCAGGCCGATCTTTTTGAAATTTTGCACATCTCCATAATTTACCCTTCTGAATAACTTTTTCAAATAACATTTTGCTATATTTTCAGTAAAAAAGTCAATTTACCTGAAACGATAACAGTTTTCAATCGGTGCAATGAATAATTC
The DNA here is from genome assembly GCA_037114965.1 of Monochamus alternatus. Classification (NCBI taxonomy): domain Eukaryota; kingdom Metazoa; phylum Arthropoda; class Insecta; order Coleoptera; family Cerambycidae; genus Monochamus; species Monochamus alternatus. Next base: position 50,908,184 of record CM073427.1, on the reverse strand, counting down.
AAATAGGATTATTTCGAAAACTGTTACTCCTAACGAGTTCAACAAGGTATATCTTTCTCAGATATAACAGGTAGGAGATTGTTTCAATAGTCAGATGGATACACTAAGCAGCAAAAAAGTTCTGCTATTTAAAAGAAACATGATGTGCCATAGGTGGCGCCCTCTACTAGTGACGCCAAAATTAGAATCAAATTTGAATTTCTCACCCGCAAAAATCCCTGGTTTACAAATTTTAAGTAAATATTTGAATTTTTTAAGAATTTATCTACAAATATCGAAAATAAAATGTTAACTTTGACACCCTGTATCTTTTTTATTAAGCGACTTGGGATATAGGTATGTTAGGTTAAATCGGTTTATTTTCACCTAAGGAATATGTGGTCTCATTTTTGCTACTTTATTTAAAATCACCCTGTATATTTTTTGAAGGCTGATTCCGTTAATTCTTATTTTTCTGTATTCTCTGTATTTGTACTTAGGCATAGTTAACCCTGTATAATTGAAGGAAAAAGGGTATACTCATACTTATAGATAATTGATAGGATGAACATTTTTGAAAAGAATAAATATAAAGCTTTTTCTGCTCGCATAAAAATGGCAGAAGTAAACTAAAAATACTATCATGTGAATCAAAATATAGGTAAAAAATTCAACATCACATATCTTTTAAATTATATTTTTAGAAATTTACATCTGCTATTTTATGTGAATAAAGAGTTTTGCCTATTTTTCTTTAAAAAATTGTATTGATTTGCAACTAGTATAGCTTTTTTTATTATCATTTGGGTTTGCAAAGCTGTTATATTTAAGGAACTTTTACCTTTAACAAATTTATCCCATAAGATGGTTTGAGTCATATCTTTCAAGACATAGTTGATATTTATACATGTGTACAATTGGTATTTGTTATGCATGTAGAATCAAGATGTACTGTAACGGAACAAATTATGTAGCAGGTTCGGGTGGATTGAGAAAATACCCAGGATTTCAAAATAAATATATTTGTTCCAACTGAAAGACACCATAACATCATGAATACGCACACTAATATAATTACAATCAAATACATTCAATATGCACCCACCACATTCAATATCATATAAGAACATAGTGAAATTGCACATGCATTACAATCAGATATAATTAACACACACATCAGATACAATTTCAATAATGGAAGAGAAAGTAAACAATACATTAAACTAACATAGTAACAAGGTTCCACCTACCTGACACAGGTTAAATAAATATCACCAAGATATAATATCATCGGCCAAAGTGACATAGTTAGCGACAAATATATTATTAATAAATAATTTAACCACACCAATACCGCAGGAACCAACGATAACTCTCTCTACCTAATCTGTGCAAAACGCGCTTTTCGCCGACAACAAAAACTCTCGCGAAATAAATATCGGTACAACACAAACCATACAGGATGTTATTTACTTACTATAACGAATAATGTATGTATCATTACAGTACAATCGTTTGCAATAATAATGACACTCTTTAAAATTAATTTGCAATTTCTTTTGAACTGCTGACGTATTTGTAATAAAATCTACTTTCACCTTTTAACATTAGTTCTTAGTTGTTTCACTCACCAATAGAGATTTAATGAAATTTCTACTCAGAACTTCCAGAAGTTCAAAAGCTGTTATGAAGAAGTGTCATTATTATTGCAAAAGCATGTACTTACTGAACATATTCCTGTTCATAGAAAGAAAAATCATACATTGGAAGTTGCTAGGTAGGTATATTCATAAAATGTTTTTAAAACTACAGGTCAGATTACTAATCATATGCAAATGCGGTCTGCTAATAATAATATGCCGCCCGCACAAGTCTTCGACTTCTAGGCTAATCCTCGTGATTAGAATGAGGGGTAGAGATATTATTATTATTATATTCTACGACGTTATTATGATTTAATTTATTAACGTGTAAGAAGCATCTATACTATTTTTCCATTTGTACAATGAGGAATTTCTTGAGCAGATTTATGCTCTGATATTGATTACTTCGTTATTTATGATATTATGAAGTGACTGAAATTAAATTTATTAACACGCTTATATTAGCTTCACCTGTATGTATGTATGTATGTATGTATGTAACGGAATCTTTCAGCGTAATTTTCACCAATTTCAAGAAGTCTGATCAGCTTGAAAATTTGCACAGGGGTCAAGGACTGATGACAATACAATTATTTAATAACTTTGTTCTAATGTCCTGACTAGGATCATCAGAATAAAAACTATTTAGATTACTTTGCAGGTTAAGTGTATACAATCCATCAGTGTTGTTTCCAAGCAGGCAAGGCAGGGGCAGGGGACTGTAATAGATTCGTGTTCTTGCTTTTCACGTATAGATGGCGACCTGACAGAATTAGTTTTCGGTTTTCGCTTAATTTTAAATTAAAATTTTTTATAAATAAATAAAAATTTGATAATTTATAAAAAAATTCAAATAAACATTTTGATTAAAAAAATTCTAAATATAAAATTTTGGAGTTTAAAAAAGTTTTGAAATACAAATTTTTAATAAAAATTTACATTTGAAAATAAAAAAAAAAAATTCGAAATACAAAATTTTGTAAATAATTTTGGATTGTGGAATTACATGATAAAATCAAATTTAAAAAATTTTGGAAATAAATAAAAATTTGATAATTTATAAAAAAATTCAAATAAAAATTTTTGGAAAAAATTTTCAAACGAAAAATTTTAAAATTCAAAATTTTAGAAAAAATTTCGAAAAAGACATTGAATTTTAAAATTTTGAAGAGCGTAAATTTTCAAATTCAAAGAAATTTTGATTTGAAAATTTTGGCAAGAATTTTGAAGAAAGTTTTAAATCTCTAAAGTTTTGTAAAATTAGAAAGAAAAAAAAAAGATTTTGATACGAGAACGTTGACAAAAATTTTAATTTGCATATTTTATAGAAACAAACAAAAATGAAAAATGAAACTATAACACAAAGAAAGAGGAGACTGGAGAAAAAAAAATGTATAGAAAAACTATATGAAATGGAAAAGTTACGTAAACATGAATGAAATGAATTTAGATTTATTGTCAAATATAAGATATTTTAAAAATTAAGGCTCTTAATTATAATTACTTTTGTTATTGTTTTGAGACTAAAAATTAAGAAAATAAATTATAGTTTAAAAAAACTAAAAAAACACGCTTTAATAGTAAACCGAACTAAAAAGTAGAAAATAATTTTGAAGTATCAAAAGTTTGTTACAGCAATAGAAAATTCCGACAATCAATTACGACTAATTAATTGGGAATAAGATTAAATTTGAAATTAAACTATTAATAAAATAATTCAATTATAGTAAAAAAAAGCGTAGTTTGACATTTGATGTTACAACAAAATTTTGGGCCCGTCTTACCTAATTTCTGCAAATTAACACAAATGTCTCTGCTTCTTGTCCGTTTTCAACTTGTAAATTATTGGCAGCAGTTATGATACGTTTGTGTAAATCATCAATAGTAGGTATCAACTTCGGTCGGACACACTTCATTTTTTAAATATCAACAAAAAACGGATATAATTGAGCTTTGTGTATGAGACGCCACATTCGGTTTAAATTTCCCTTGCGTTGCACTATACTTGCACTCACTGCGCACCGCGGTAAAAGTAGCTGCATTTGGCACATGTTTACCAGGAAATCGTTTTCTTCTAAAGCGTTATCACATCGCCGTAAATTGAAACGGTATCCATCAACTCCGAGTTGCTATAGAAGTAAACCATTTATTACACTTGACTAATGAAAAGACTTGCAACACGAAAACGTTAATACTTACAAAAAGTAATCGGATTTTAATGTTTGGAATCGCCTGGCTAGAGACTGCAGCAGCCCAGCGATGTAAAGGTTGAAAGAACTTTAATATTGTTTTTTCTTTGAAACTACAAGGATGTTACAACATTTTTTTACGACATTGATTCTATTTTTCATCTAATCCCAAATCATTTAGAAAAGTTTTGAATCGCCCTGTAAACAATATTACAATATGTAAAATCGTACCCATGAACTGAAGAAATAATTAAACTAGGTAGTAAAAATGAAATTAAAATAAGTAAAAAGGTACAAATAAAGTTACAATAAGAGGCAACCTGTTTAAAAAAGGAATATTGTTGACTAAAGGAAAATAACTTGAATAAATATGGAAGATATATGGTTAAAATGCCAAGATAAATAGAAAGTTCCTACTAAATCGAAAAGATGACGTGAAAACAAAAGAAAATATTAAATATAGGGTACATGTTGAAGAAAGGAGTATTTTTAGATATAGGAGTAGTTAAGAGTTATTACATTTTCTGTTCAACAGCTTCATCGTAGATTTGACGTATTTACTTTAAAATAATTTATTAATTATTTAAATGATTGATATGATAAACTCGATTAAACTGAGAAGTAAATATAAGTAGAAGATTGATTTATTTAAATTGTTAAAATGAATTATGAATATGTAGTTTGAAAACATAAATAAAAATTCGGGCTCCCTCGTCTGTCTTATTGTTTGAAGAGTAAATATAATTTACAGAAAACTAATATTGACTAAGATATTTAAGCACTTAGTGTCTCTTTAAATTATGCAGGAGCTTCTCAGACTTTCCAATGGGGATTAAGTGTCTTGCTGATAGTAAAAGAAACAGCAGGAACTACTTAAGTTAAATTGAATTTCCTGCAGAATTGCACCGTACATTTCAACTTGTTAAAAAATATATTTATTGTATTGAAGTAGCTATTACGGATTATCAAGACAGTATAAGACTTTCTTCCTACGAGTGTCTTGTCGTCCAGTAAAAATGTTTTATTATAAAAAATCAATTCAGGATTAAAGCAACTATATTTGCTTATTCTTTTTGTAGAGCATTATTTTTTATAAAATGGGAGCTTATATAAGGACATATTTCGGAAATACTATACAGGGTGATTTTTAATTTATACACATAAACTTGGAAAATTATAGCTGAGGGCAAATAATGATGAACTATAAAAAAAATGTAATAAAATATTTTTAATTTACAAAAATTTATCAGGCGAAATTTGTTGCTTATAAAAGCAAAGAAGTAAACGTTTTCATACATATGAGATTGATGTCAAAATTATTTCTTTTCTTTCTTTCTTTCAATTCAAAGCCAACTATGTTTCAAGTTCCATATATTTCTAATGAAATTTAGCGCGCACCTAAATATTAAAATCATTTTTTCTCGAAAACTGTTGCTGATATTGAATTTCAAGAAGAATGTATGTTTTTATGTAAAAATTCTTAGAATTTTCATTTTTTCTATGAAATTATCAGAAAAATATGCACAAACAAGTTTGAATATTTTTGAAGCAAACGAAAATTCCTTGTAAAAATTTCAAGCAAAACAATGACAATAATTTCTTGAATGGAGCAGCTTAAGATACAGTTGCTTAGTTAAATAGAGTAATTACATAGATGAGGCGATTATGTTCCCAACTTAAAGTATAAAGCTGTATACTGCTGTCACTCTCAAACTTATTTCAACTTATCATTTGTCAAATAACTTCCCAACACCGTAACACAGAACTGAAACAAGCTAAGGTGGTTCTAAGTAGGAAGTCCATCACTGACATATCTGGCTATAAAGCAGGCAGGCAGAAACCCAAAAACGACAGAACTCTTTAACAGCAAAGAGGCTGAATAACAGCTTCATAATTCAGATCAAAAGAGAGTCTCTACATCAGACATTCATTCACCACAGGACAATTTAGTCAAGACTGTGGACACCCAGCACCCCACAGCTAAATGACAATTATAATATTGTATTCTCTTAGCTCTGAGTAATCTGTGGAGCGTGTTTCATTTACACTTCTATCCGTTTAACACAGTCTATTTTCGATATCCAACAGAACTTAACCATTACATCTGATCTACACTGGTCGGTCAGTGGTCGCGCGGTTTAAGGCGTTTAAGGCTTGAATCGAGGTGACTAGATCGGAGTTGGTTCGAGCCCAGCTGCCGGTAGACCGTATATAAGCTATATTCGTGGAGAGGATTGGCACCCTCTCTGCGGGTATAGTAGGGTGGAATAATGTTAGCTTGGGTCAATGTGAGAGATTGATACCGGATGATATTTGACTACCTCCCTAATTAATGAGGTTTTCCAGGTTTCCCTAATTCCTGCACTGAATAGTGGTTAGGGCCTACCAACGTAAGTCGTTCCTGGGCGCAAATGCGGCCTGCTTAATAATAATATGCCGCCCCCTCTCCCGCACAAGTCTCCGACTTCTGGACTAATCCCTGTGATTAGAATGAGGGGTAGAGATATTATTATTATTATTTCCTAGATGTCATGATCAAATCGTTCTTCTTGGTCTTTGCTGTAATCTCCAATATTGGAGAAAGTGTAAGTTGTAATGCACTAGTCAATTACTGGTAATTTCTAAGCAAATCATCTTATGTGACTACCTAGAAAGTTTGCAATTATCTTAAAGCTAAGCCACACACACTGAACTTTTCTTCGTTATTCATCATAGTAATAACTGAGAGCATGAACTGGAGTGGTTTTAACTAATTCTTACTTAGACATTATTTTACATGTTACATATTATGCAGTGTTTTTTCTTTAATAAGATGGTTTTCGTCAATGATTCCCTTTATTTACAGGCTTATCACTTCATAGTAAAGATTTAAACATTCAATTTTTTGTAATTTTTATAGCAGTAAATATAACAATTTTTCCTCAACAATTTTAGAATTAAGATATTTAGACTATCCTAATGTAAAATAAACAAAATAATAGGGCGAAGTGTCAGTTTAATTGCTTTTTAACTTAACCCTAATTAGAAAATCAAGTCCAAATAACAAGAAACATAATCGTGTGCAAAGTACATATAGGTAATGTTTTTAATAAGAGATATAATAATAACTAGTAACTACCATGCCGAAACAATATAGCTATATAATAATAATAATAATAATAATAATCGTGTCTTGGGTATCGAGGTTTCTGATACCAGCTGCAGGGCCTGCCGCCAGGCGCCGGAGACGCTTATGCATCTCCTGTCGGCCTGTCCGGTATATGCGGCCACAGCGTATGTCCAAAGACACGATTCAGCCTTGCGGGTGTTGTATTATCATTTACGACACTCGTATGAGATAGACGAGACGCCAGTGCTGCCTTATGCTCCGGGGGATATAGAATCCGTTGTGGGGAATGAGAAGTGCCGAATTTATTGGAACTATTCATTCCCCACCCTCAGGCAAATTCAAGCCAATAAGCCTGATGTAGTCCTCCTCGACCACCAACTTAGGACGATGTTTGTGATTGAGTTCTCGGCTCCCGCAGAGAACAACATCGTCCTAAAAGAGGAGGAGAAACGGAGGAAGTATCGAGATCTTCTCTCCGAGCTCCGCAGGCTGTATCCAGACCACTCTGTTAAGATTGTGGTGCTCATTATAGGCGTCCTGGGTGGAATGAGACATACGTTGCTTTCTGACTTAAAGATCATACCGGCTTGCCGAAATTCGGCAGAGATCTTAGCCGGCAGAATGCAGAAGGCAATCGTCCTTGGTGAGAGTGGTCATTGCTCGACTCTTCAGAACATCTTCGAATGTGTCGGAGCTTCGGAAGGTGTTATTGAAAAAAAAAAATAAATAATAATAATAATAAAAACATGAAAGAATGAAGCGAGCCGTCAACGAGATTATCACAAAAATAACAATTTGATTTAGTTACTTTATTATTAAATTTTATTTAAGAAGAATTAGATGTTCATTAAAACAATTAGCTACTAGTAACATTAATTGAATGACCAATCTGCTTAACATCATAAATATTCTGAACTTGCTATTTTAACAGCAAATTTCTCATATCTTCTTTTGGTTATGTGGTTATTGTGCCGCTAAAAAATCATAAGTATTGCTGAAACAAGAATTGTCAGTGTTGAACTTCTTGGAATTGAAACTTTTTAGCTCGTTTTAATTTTGTTTTAGTTTTAGGGGGTCATTTTATTACACGAGCTAGTCGCACACTCATCAGGAGTTATAGTTTTAGCAAGAAAGGATTATATAATTCTAAGTGTAACTGTTTCTACTATTACTAATTTTTCTAGATGTTTTTCTACTATAGAGAAAAATTCTATGTAGGGGTTAAACTGACTTCAATTCAATTTCAGCGAGCAAAAACACATGAAAATATCATAGTCTCATTCATGGAGCAGACTTTTTTTTCTGTTAGTTTTTTTTCTTGTTTTGTAGGAAATAAACTTATAGTATAATACATAACGAGCGTAGAAAGTAGCATATAACATACGCGTATAACGTGTAACATTTTACACAAGTGTCGGAAGGTGTTGGTGCATTTATCGCATTCAAAATTTTGTTTGAAATGTCCATTTTATTTGTTATAGATTCGTTAATGTAGGTTTCTGCCACAGTGATCGATTTCCATCCTCCATTTATTTAAGTGTCGTTATGTCACCATCTGCGTCCACAAAATTGCAGCTGATGATCTCCAAAATCAATGGCCCGTAAATAATTCAGGATCTTGTAAATTGAAATAACTGGTTACTTTTGATACATTGGTATTGTTGATACCTGCTTTCTAATAGTTTAATAAAATACGGAATTCTTCTATATCAGTTGGTCTAAGATTAGCATATTTCTTATAAATTTCGTGGAATTCGACAGTTAACGTGAATGACGTTTTAGTATCAGGTATTTTAATAAGAGTTCCCGATCCTAGGTTGTCTACATTTTGTGAGTTGAGGTAACTCTTGCTTCTGACAAGGTCTTGAAATACCAACAATTAAAATCGCAGTGCTTTCAATTTGAAATATTTGATTATATCGACGCGATGTCATGATAATTGCTAAGAGCACTTCGTGGCATAGAATATTGGATCCATAAGGTGTTTGGTTTCCTTTTTTCGGATAACTCACTTTGATAAGCCATTAAATTATTTTCAGAAAATGAAAAAAATTTATTCTTCTCCTTTCTTCATTTCATAAAATTCTTGTAACATGTTTTGTATCTTGCACGGGTAACAACTATAGTGACGATATTTTAGCTGATTGAACTACTAAAGGCTGAGAATAACCTGTCGAATCATCTTTACTGTAATCCAGGCATTTTGTATTACTCTTTATTCACTTTTATCGCCTTCAAATCAAATAATCAATAATAAATTATTAAATAGTACGTTCCTTTGACATGACAGACGTATTTATAATATTTAAACCGAAACAAGCGGCAGCCAATCACGAGTAATTTGTCAATTGCTTCGGCAATTATCTGGCATGGCCTATTTCGGCTAATCATAACTTTCGATGCACGTTGGGCTCCTATATTCCACCAGATTTTACGATATTAGTATTTATATTATTAATAATAATAATAATACTTGAGAAGATCATGAATTTTCTAAACAGTCAAAATATTTGGCATACTTGTCAACATGGATTTAGGAAAAATAAAAACACGCTTTCGGCTATACTTTCTTTTATAAATAATTTACTTATATAAATCTTTAGACGAAAATAAAAAGTGTATTGGTTTATTTATGGTCCTCAGCAAGGCTTTTGATTTAGTTAGTCATGATCTGTTGAAAGAGAAACTTATGCGTTATGGACTTAGGGGTAGGGTTTATGAATGGATATGTTCATATTTGTTTAACAGGAGACAGATTGTTGATATAAACGGTTATTATTCTAAAGAAGCAACTATAAATATTGGTGTACCTCAGGGATCCATATTACGACCCTTAACATTTTTATTGCTTGTCAATGATCTACCGAATATATTGTCATGTACAGAAAATTTAATTATGTTTGCTGATTATAATACTTATTTAACTAACAAAGATATTGCCACGGTAATACAGGAAATGATTACTAATTTTATGAACTGGTTCTCAGCAAATAAATTGTGCGTTAACAAATCAAAGACGGTTTTAATTAACTTTATTCCGAGAACTTCTTTAATTAACGAGTCGTTTTTTTTTTAAATTTTATCATAAGTCCTTAATGCAGGTTGAATACACTCCTTAGTTTCTTGATCTATACTTAGACAATAAATTAAATTGGAAAATACACATTAATAATCTTTGCAACAAGCTTACACCAATGTTGTATGCATTATTAAGATTAAAATCCATCACTAACCTGTCTACTCTTATATCCTTCTATAATTCTCAATTTGTTTCTTGTATGCGATATGGTATGGTTATATTCTGGGGGTTTTCTAATTACATGGAGAGGATATTTATAATTCAAAAAAGCTATTAAACTTATAGCTGGAGTATCACAACGAACATTAAAAAATTAAAATTATTAACTCTGCCTGTATCTTTATCTATGATATATTAATGTATGTTAGGAATCATGTAGAACAGTTTTCCATCAATGGAGATTTTTATAATTATAGCACACGAGTGAGATCATTGCTAATTATCCCGGGGCACAATTTATCACTGTATGAGAAGAATCCAATGTATGTCGGTATTGTATTTTATAACAAGCTTTCTCCTGATATAAAAAGTATACCGAATTTGCAGTTATTCAGAAAAAAATTAAAACAATATTTATTGAATAATGTTTTTCATAGCTCCCATGAATTTCTTGGATATATTATGTGAATTTTTATAACGGTACCTATGATCTCTGTATTATATTATTTTCTTTATTCATTTGTTTTATGAATTGTTTTTAATCAATTGTCTTATGCCATTTGTTATTAAATTTTGCTTTTTGTATCTTTTCAAACACCGATTTAATAGAGATTTTACCTATTATTGATGCCTTTGTATTTATGTTACATTAACTTTTTATGTTTACATGGTCTACTGGAATATTAATTATTATTATATTAGTATTATATGAATTATTATTATTATTATTATTAATAGGGTTAATAGAAAAATATATTTTTTAATAGGGCAATCCAACGAACTGTCAAATCACTTTAAAAATGGCGGCTGTAGGACAAACAACTCGACATATGACAAGCAGAAATTTGTGCTTTTGTGTAGAACTTTTAGTTATTGGTCTGTATGTAGAACTGTGTGTTTTGCTCATTATATTTTATACCTATTTGGGAATACCAAGTATAATTCAGACTATCATAATGGTTTTGTTTTGTTGTGTTATGAATTGTTGTAGTAGAGGACAGCGAGAAGATCAAGTTAGCTTTTTTAGGATTCCTGCTGCATTGAATTATAGGCAGAACTGATCTCAATGAACTCTCATATAAGACAGCAAAAGTGGCTTAGTGCAATAAAATAGTAAGACGCTAACTCAAGAAAAAAAATAAATACAGTGTACAAGTTTTAAATATATTATTTATAAATAGGTCCCTAAGTTCTTTTTTCTCTCCAACTAGTAGCATAATTACACCCCCGTCAGCCCTAGCAATTCAGAGTCCTGGAGAATACTACCTATATATAATATTAATAAAAAAATATATTGATAACAATATTGGCAGTTATATATAATTAATTAGTAAACTATTACAGAGGTACGTAATTTGATTTTAACAATTATTTATGCTTGAAATTCTTAATAATGCCACTATTTCCAATTTACATATATTTGACAAAAATTATAAATAATATATAAAAGTCCATTTGATAGAAAAAATCTAAAATATATTTAATAAAAAATATTAAAAATATAGTTATAAGTTATGCATACAATTCTAAAAAAATTGGGTACATAGATAAATAGTACAAAATGTTTAATAATCAATTGGTTTTTTGATATTTTAAATAATTGCGGCATTGCAATAATAATTTAAAGTTTGTTACAGCACAATAAAAAACATTAGCAGCAGGGAAAATCAAAATTTAATGCACCAAGTTCATTTTTGATTAGTCAACTATTTCTTGCCTCGGCCCATTTGAAAGAAAAAATTTATAGATATACCGAAGTGCAGTGAATACTGAGAATAATAATAATTTTACGAATATTCAGCAATTAGAACGTTTTACCTAAAATATAAACCCACTTTTTCTATATATGAGAAATAGGCTCATATTACACTTTCTAATATGAGATACGAAAGAGTTGCTCATCTGGCAGGAACTAGGGGGCCCCACTAATCGCAGGGCCCTGCCCAGTGCCCAATGGAAAATAGAGGCCTACATAGGTAGGTATATATTATTTTTACATATAAATATTGCAGATATTTAAAACTTGAGAAAACATTAGCACAACACTACATTTTCGTTTATATCTACCCATCTTGGTCTCTGACAACGTTGCAGTGGTAATTTGATAACCCAAATGCAATGTAGGAATCCAATCAAGATGTAAGTTATCTGTTAAAGCAGCCGGTTTACCTGTAATATATGCTTTTAAATTGTTGTATATAACTTTTTATTAACTAACGCGATACAAAATGTTTTGAACAAACGACACTGTATTTATTTTTTTCTTGAGTTAGGTCTTGCCGTTATATTGCACAAAGCCACTTTTGCCGTTTTATATGAGAGAGTTCATTGAAATCAGTTCTATGTCTATAATTCAATACAGCAGGAATCCTAAAAAATCTAACTTGATCTTCTCGCTGTCCTCTACTCCAACAATTCATAACACAACAAAACAAAACCATTATCCTTGCTATTCCGAAATAGGTATAAAATATGAGCCAAACACACAGTTCTACACAAAATCACAAATTTCTGCTTGTCATATGTCGAGTTGTTTGTCCTACAGCCGCCATTTTTAAAGTGATTTGACAGTTCGTTGGATTGCTCTATTACAATGTTGATATTAGATACAATGCTCCTGTCAAATTTCCGCCATAAAAATATGGACTAACAATTATATTTATCACAATACCAGCCCACACATTGACCTTTCGCGGTCGTTGCGTATAGTATTCTTGCATCCAATGTGGATCTTCCTGGGACCAATAACGGATGTTTTACCGATTAACATGCCCGTTCAAATAAAACGTTGCCTCGTTGGAAAATAAAATGTTAGCAATTAAGCTGTTATTTCGATTACTTTGGTGCATAATATACGCCCAGAATTCAGTTCTTCGGTCAACGCCGTCTGCAGCCAATTCATGGCTGAGACGTAAGATCACTAATAAACGTGTCTGGAGTGTTTTTTAATAGCTTATCAAAGTAGTTGTAAAAACAATATATAATTTCACTTAATTTTTAGTACATTTATTAATTTGTAAACAACTTGTAATTTTGGAATTGTAGGGTGGCACCAATTTGAGCAACTTGTGATACGTTTTTGGATTGAACTGGGCAAGGGAAATTCGGAAATGGGAAAAAATGGGGCGTTCCATTTAAAAAAACCCGGTGATGACGTCATTGCTCAAAGGTATATTAAATTATTATTTGAAAAAACAGTAAATTAGAAAAAAGTCGACCTGTTTCGGAAATATTTAATAGTATTTTTTATTTAATAATTTAATAATAAATTTATGCGTTACTTTATGGACGCACTGTATATGTGTCTATTAACAACTTACTGTTTTCGCGCCTACTGTAGTTTTAACTGCTACGCATTCTTTCTTAAGGGATTGTGAGAAAAGATCTAACAACATCGATTTTTAACACTGTAATAATTTAATCTTATGAAATCAAAAATGAAATATTTTCTCTGCATAAAACTCCCCCATATTCTGTTTTAACCCAACAAATCATCGTAACGCATAGATATTACATCACATCACACCTTTGCACGAGATACAACATTCTAAATGAGATTTTATTTGACTGGCCGTTATTAAAGGCAGATTTTACCTCCGCTGGGATATTAATTTGGATAATTCGATATGTGTGCATCCTGCAGTGCAATTTATTTCATTAGCGGTAGCGCTGCAGCGAAACACAATATTAATCTAGTTGTGTATAGGTAAAATGACCCAAATAAACACTGTTTAGTCGTCTGTTAACATATTCTACTGAACGTTGCACTTCAGAAATATAGCTTTCATATATGTATATACACTGCACAATAACATTGTTACTATGTAGTGCATATACGCCTGATTTTGCAATCGCTTGCGACGTGTGCATTATTAGCTGATTAAATTAATTACACAGCCATATTTTGGAGAGGAAATTTATCACCGAATTATTATGTGGCTCGCACTGAGAACGCGAGTAAGAATTATTTCAATACGCTGAATAGAATAGTTACAGGTTGTCACAAATTAGTAGCTAAAGCCGTTGACCGTTGGATAAAAATAATGAAACTTACATTGTTATTTTTAATTTGGACGCCTCTTTGTTGAAATGAGGAACAGATTTCTACAAGAGGTTTCTAAAATGAGTTTTGAAAATTTCAGAGCATGCAGAAGGGGTAGAAGGTGACAAAAATCTTGTATATACGGTTGTCCCGTAATTCCACGTAAATATTGAAGGGGTGGTCTTTTCTACGTATATTTTTTTCGATTTGAGCTCTTCCTGCAGAGATATTCGCGTTAGTGGGGTGAACCTAAAATTCGGATTTCATTTTTTTTCTCAAAAACGGCTTAACCTAAAATTTGGTATGTATGTTCTAACTGATACAACTACATTTTAGCAATAAATTTTTATTTGCACCCTTCACTTCGAAGTGGCTGATGTTTTGATCAGAACTTTTTTCTAGATGGCTATGGATCAAAATTAAAATTACGGTTTTGTGGACTTATGAATTTAGAAAGTTTTCTTGCTTTTCCAAAATATTAATACTTTCTGAGTAAAAAAAAATATTTCTTATCAATTACCACTCTTTCTAACTGGAAATCATAATAAATAAAAACACATAGGAGGCGTGTGTCATTTTAATGTTTAATTGTTGTAGAGTTTTATTGATAGTTCCATAGTTTTCAACTGCTTCACCGATCTTGTGTTAACAAATTGTGCCTAATTTAATAATTACCGTTGTTAACAAGATTCAAAACGTTTTTAGCAATCAAGAATATGCAGATATGCATTTGATATATGAAAAATGTAGGGAAAATTCGAATCGTGCTCGGATTTTGTACAGGCAAACATTTCTCAATCGCCGAATTCCAGACACTCGGACATTCGCAGAGGTGCACAGACGATTAATGGAACAAGGATCATTTAAAAAAATTACTAGAAATGCCGGAAGGGGAAATAAAATAACTGTTAACGAGTTATTTTGGATTTCTTTGAAGAAAATCCAAAAGCATCAGAGAAGTATCTCGTCAATTACGAATATAATAATAATAATAATAAATGCCTTTATTTCCAATTTCTACAATTACAATGAAATATATATTAAATAGTACGCAAAAAGAGGAAATCTCAAGGGGAAGTTCACAACTAATGTGTGCTCTACCACTTAACCCTTGAATATATTTTATCAAAAGTCTCACAGATGTAGACGAAAACAAAAATGTAAAATAATTAACAAATAAAATATCTATGTTACCAAATACAAAAAAAAAATATATACATATATTTTCCAGATTCACACTGCACATTATTTACTCATCAGCAAAACTGCTTTAATATGTCTTTTAAAGTTTATAAGATTAAGAGACTTGCACCAGGTGGAACATCATTGTACAACTTATAAATACAATATTTAAAACATCTCTCAAAAAAAGTAGTTCTATGTATGGGGGGGCTAAGTAATCCTTTTGATCTAATATTAACATTATGTATATCATTTCGAAATGTTATTTTATTATACAAATAAGGTGGAGTTTTGGATAAAATAATTTTGTGAAATAAACAAATAGAATAAAGTTTTCTTCTTTAAGACATATTTTACCAGCATAATTCAGATAACTTATGTGAGACATGATCATATTTACGTATTCTATAAATAAAACGTACACAGGAATTTTGGACACGTTGGATACGAGCACTAGGTCCATATACAGGAGCACAGTACGCAAACTGAGACAAAACTAGAGCCTCACAAAGCATTTTTTTGTATTAATATTTAAATACTGACGATGGGGATATAAAATCCTTAAAGCCGCGTAGGCTCTCTGAATCATTTTACTTACTTGCTCCCTGAACCTTAAAGTTTTATCAAAAATTAGCCCAAGATTTTTAGCACTGTTGGAATATTTTAAGCGACAATTATTAATTTCAATGTTAATTAAATTCTGTAAATTTACAGTATCCGATTTCTTTCCAAATAGAAGCAAAGCTGATTTTAATGGGTTTAAATTGAGCGAATGCTGACTAGATATTTCAAACAGGCTCTTCAAATCAACATTAATTTTTTGTAAAGCAGATTGATGATCCTTCGGGAAAAATGAATAATATAGCTGAGTATCATCTGCATACATATGAAGTGAACAAAATTTAATAAACTTTATTAGCTGTGAAGTATAAATTGAAAATAATAATGGACCTAAGACAGAGCCTTGAGGAACTCCTTTAAAAACACTTCTACTTTGAGAGAACTTATCAGATATTCTTACAATTTCTGAACGACCTTGAAGATATGACTCAATTAGCTTTAAACTATTAATATCAAATCCAGAAGATTTTAAAATAGCAAGCAGGACTGTATGGTCTAAGGTATCAAAAGCTTTACTATAGTCGAGAAGGATCAAAACTGTACACTTACCTAGATCAGTAGCTTCGACGATATCATCTACTATATGCATTACAGCAGTGGAACAGCTATGCCCAGGCCGAAAACCAGATTGAATATTGAATATCGCGATTGAGTATACGAATTTTACAGAAAAATGGATTACATGCATATCATTTCCTAAGAATTCAGCGTCAACTTGAATTTGCTGCAAAAATATTATTTACTGACGAAGCTTCATTCACAAGGAATGGTGTTTTTAATACGGTGTTTTTAATTTTCATAATATGCTGTTACGGCCCCGTTATGATATACTAAGCTCGAACGCCCTAAATAATAATTATCGGTTAAAATTCACTAAATACGATATCATATTGAGGAACCAATAAAAACTAAGGTAGTTGAGCTTCTAAATGACTAAAAATTAATGTATGCTCATTTAATTCTCATATGCCAAATCATACCATTGCCTAATAAATTTGAATTTTAAATTGCTTTATTATTATTTCTTTTCATGAACTCTTATTCCTCCTAAAAATTCTGGCCCTCAGCCTATCTACAATCTGTTATTTGTTTTATCTTTACAAAATAAAACATTCCAACCTCTGTCCTTCTTCTATGGTTTTTGCTCCGGATACAAAAAAGTGTTCTGCTTGTCATTGAATGAATAGTCTTGAAAGACTGCACACTGTTGTGGATTTGATATCTAAGAAGTAATAAAAATTGAGATTATTTGTGCTGATTGATATCCGAGAAGGATTTTCTGCAGTTTGGGATTCATAGCAACTAATAATTCTCGATTGAACGACAGAGTACCTCTTTAAGGCCGCCTAATATCGCAAAGGTATGTACTGGCATTTTTATAGTCAAGCGGTAACTTCTTACTCGTACTGAGCTATAGCAAAACATTCATTTTTAGGCCTTTTTCCGTTTATGGTCATAATTGTGCTGCATGTCTCCCACTCCATATTGCTTTATCTACTGCCTCCTCCTGTCATGCCCGCTGCTTGTGGCTTAGAGAATTACTAGAGAAGTTTCACTGCTGCCTCACCTCAACACCCTCCACGTGGTTTGGAGCACCAGGTCTCGCATCCTCCTTCACTGTTAGTTACGGCTCCGGAGGATTCGACTCAGGTCACATTTAGCTGTATAATATATTATTATGATCTAAACCAACTTGATGCATGCCTATAAAAACCCATGGGTTAGTGGCTTCCTAAAAATATACTGATAAATTAATTAACTTACTGATACCTACAGTACTCAACGAGTTGTACGTTGAAGCATTTACCCATTTACCTCTAAGGCATGTTTAGTAGCTTATTTTATTAATACTTACCTGCAGTTCATTCTGTAACCTTTGCGTATATATACCAAAAGGACTAAAATAAATTGTACTGGCTCGTGTCCACTCTGTATATGGTACTGGGTTCAGTATTTTAGGTAATTTCATAATCATATACCAAATTTAAATGAACTAAATAAATAAGCATCACCTTAGGTTAGAAATAATAACACTCTGTTATATTAATAAAATCTGTCAGCTTCACTAACTGGTGGCTACAGGGCCGTATCCAACTTTTGCCAAGGTCTACCTGCAATGCAGTAATACTGTAAAAATTAACTATTTTAGTATATTATTTACAAATATAGATATTGTCTATTTGTCTACTGAATTCTTGATTTATTTTCTTTTGTTATCGTCTGTCTTGTTTTGTGTAGGTGGTATCGTAACATCGGTGGTTTATAACCAGGGATCGAGACGGACATTCCACCTCCAATCTCTGACTGAGCTATCGGCTAAATCCCTGACTCAAGCCCCGATCGTCATACAGGAGGTTACCATATCACCTGACCCGTCTCCTTTTTTTTCTGCTTGTTGCGTGATTACCACCGACCGTAGCAATGCATCAATAGGCAAATCAAAACTCACATGCTTTAATGGCTGAATGCTATCAACACAATTTTGCTGTTAACGCGTGATTAATAATTAATGGATTTATTTAAATTGCTGGAAGATATACCTCTCCAACTAAAATGGCATATGTGGTATATGCACGATGGAGCTTCTGCGTATTATACTTTAGCTGTAAGGCAATGGCTTCACAACAATTTTCCACAGTTATGGATTAGTAGAAGTCAAGATGCGCCTATTAGTTGGCCACCGAGGTCCCGAAACCACAATGCCTTAGACTTTTATCTGTGGGGCAATATGAAGAATGTGGTCTAACAAAAAGTAACTCTGTAGAGGAATTGCATAATATAATATTTAATATTGGCAGAGAAATCCGGAATTCAGTGGAAACGCTACGTAGTGTTAATTTTATTAGAAGATTGCAATTTTGTGAAAGATCCGACAGACATTTTGAACATAATATGGTGTAGTGTCCTTTATTTATGTCTTAAGTACTTTTTGAGTTTTAGTTTAAATTATTAAACATTAAAATGACACACGCCTCCTATGTATTTTTATTTATTATGATTTCCAGTTTGAAAGGGTGGTAATTGATAAGAAATAATTTTTTTACCCAGAAAATATTAATTTTTTGGAAAAATTGAAAGAGCAAGAAAAGTTTTTAAATTTATAGGTCCACAAAACCGTAGTTTTAATTTTGAGCCATAATCATCTAGAATAAAGTTCTGACCAAAACATTAGGAAGGGTTGTTAATTTCAACCACTTCGAAGTGAAACGTGCAAATAAAAATTTATTTCTAAAACGTAGTTTCATTAGAAGAACGTACCAAATTTCAAAATTTTAGGATAAGCTGTTTTCGAAAAAAAAAAATAAATAAAATAAAACCCAAATTTTAGGTCACTCTACCAACGCGAATATCTCTGTAGAGAGGGATCAAATCGAAAAAAAAATTAAGAAAAGATCCCTCCCCCACTAAATTAGGCCATAGAATACCCCTCTTTAATATTTACGTAGAATTACGGGACACCCTTACACCTCCTAAGAAATAACTTAAAAACGGTATGATATGAAATTTTTGCCAGTTACTGAATTTTTTTGTGCCTAACAATATGCAATAGAAAGCCTTATACCAAGGGTGTGAGAAAATAGCTTGATCGAGGGTAAAGTTTACTTAAATGTTTTTATTCCTAAATTTTTCAAAATCCTTAATGAAAATATAAAACTTGATGTTTTTTTACATTGCAAATTTTCAACGGATTTATAGCTACTTGTTTAAAAAAATCTGAGTAAGTTAGAAAGAATACAGGGTGATTCAGAATATATCTAAAAAAAACATTTTTGTCACAACAAATACAATTTTGTAAAAATAAAATCAAAAAGAGCAGTTCAAAAATAATTTAAAAATACACTTCCACATGGTACTGGAAACTGGTCCGCTGTAAAATCTTATAAGATGTATGATCAGCGACCGGACAAAAAATTGAAAGAAATTCCCAAGGAAAGAAATAAATTACATTTTACAACACCTCTTATAATGCAGCAAATTCAACTGCTTTTGTCGCTAGTCTTATTAATTATTAATAAAATTAATTTGTGGTTTTAATTAATAAAATAGTTTGACATATCTGATGTTACAATAACAAAATTTTGGTCCCGTTTTGCCCAATTTCTGCAAACTAACACAGATGATTCTGCTTCCTGTCCGTTTTGAACTTGTAAGTTATTGGCAGCAGCTACGATACGTTTGCCTAAATCATCAATCGGTGCAATATACTTCATTTTTTAAATATGCCCGCTAAGTAATCCAAATGATTTAAAGTCAGGAGATCGAGGCGGCCATGGTACCGCTCCTCCTTGTCTAATCCCCTGGTATTAATGCTTGGACACGCTGTACATGGTATGGAATAATTGAGCCTCGTATATGATATGCCACACTGCTGCAATACGCTGTGGATGCCCTGGACCTCCATCTCTTCCACGATTCGGATGCAAATTTCCCGCGTCACGCCTGCGTTTGCCTACACTTTCACTCACTGCACAGCGTTGTAAGGGTAGCTGCATTTGGCAGATGCTTACCGGGAAATCGTTGTGCTAAAGCACTTCTCAATAAATTAAAACGATGCAACTGCAAGTTGCTATACGTAAGCCATTTTTGATATTCGAAAAACTAATGTAAATACTTGTATCACAAAAAAGTTAATACGATAAGTAATCGGATATTTGAAATCGCCTGGCTAGAGACTAAGTAGCCCAGCGATGTAAAGGTTGAAATTAGAACTTCAATAATTTTGTTTCTAGGAAACTATGAAGATTTTACAACATTTTTTTTACGATGTTGATACCATTTTTCATGACGTATCTATTTCCAAATTGTTTTAGATAAGTTCTGAATATCCTTGTATATCTACAGGGTGTATAATAGTTTTCAGACTGACGAGTTATTTAGAATAAGAATACACGTCAACATTTCGCACATTGTGTACGGCATTATAAACATTATCATATGCTGCAAAATTGCAGTTTATCCATTATTTGATATTTTCAATCAAAGGTAGCACGACAAACTATGAAGATCAGGTAATCATCATTTAATGTAGAAAAATCATACTAAAATCATTTTGTCACACATGTAATGTTTTACATTCAATCGCAATCTCTAAACATCTTAGAAATTCTATGCGCAATGTATTCAAAAGTGAAGGTTTGATTTTTTTATAGAAATGCTGATTACAAGACACGGTGGAGGGAAGTCCAGTACAGGAGCGGAGGGTTATACGGAAGACTCTTTACAAAACAAAACACACGCCAAATTTTATCCAAAACCTGGGCAGATAACATTGCTCCTTACCCTGGTACAAGTTTCACAGAAATAAATGCTACTACAGCTACTAATGAGATTGGCCATGAAATTACTAATTCTAATTGTAGTTTAACTAACTGTATATTTAAATAAGTAAATACATATTTCTTTGATTTAAAATTTCGTAATTGTTTTCTGTCTTCGCACGTGTTAAAAGTAAATTACATTTTAGACACTGGCAGCATGCGTTAAAAATTATACTTTTACTGACGTTTGTAGAAAAAGAATTTGAAAATGGTGAATGATGATATTGAAGAGGATATCATATTATACGACTGAAATAATGACGAACGAGAGTTTCAGGGCAGGGTGTCTGTAAAATGTGTGAGCAACGCTAAGTGAGGCTCCTGATATAAAAATCTGATGATTTTACTAAACTCACCTCTCTCCAAATATGCAAAATACAGCCCTTTAGAATGGAGTTGTTACCAAATAGTTATTTGGAAATTTTTTGAGTTTATATTCACCAAAAATGTTTAAATTTGGTACATGTCATCGTATATATTATCATTATATACAGGGCGGCTAAATGAAAACGAAACAGAGCTATTTTCAGGAACTGCGTCAAGATTGTAGAAACACACTCAGACACGTCGGTTTTACTCGTAGATTAAAGGAGGACATTTTTTGCTGGTATTTTTGACTCCGCCACTTTCACCCCCAAGCAAGGGTAAGCATTACTCCAAAATATTTAAATGGCATTCGAAGTTGAGCTCTTACAATTTTCTTTACAACAGACTTTAAATTTTATAATTTCGAACAATACTTTGAAAAAAATTTACATTTAAAGTTTAAATTATGTTTAGCTGCTTACTTACCACTTTGTTGATGGATTGACGGTAGCCGAGCGGCCAAGGCGGCGATGAATAGTTGCTGCCAGGGAAGCACGAGCGGCCGGAAGTTGGTTCGAATCCAAAACGGGGCAGAATTTTTCTGTCCTACCCATTGATGTTTGTGATTGTAAGGGTGGAGGGTAGTGTAAGTTAGTAGGTAAAAAGGGCCAAATATGGCCTAATTACCAGTAAGCTTCAGTACCTTTACCTTTACCACTTTGTTGATTAAATGTTCAAACTGATGACCGCCCGCTTCCATACAAGAATTGTTCGAAACGTTCGCGTACATTTTGAAGCATTTCTGGAGTGATTGGACGGCATTCGTCGACGATTCTTTGAGCAAATCTTGCAGCGACGCTGGCTATTTTTTATATATTTTACTTTTTAGGTATCCCCACAAAAAAAAATCAAGGGGCGATAAATCCGGTGATCGTGGAGGCCACTCAATGTTGCCTCTTCTACTGATGGACAATTAACGCATAATGCGGAGAAGCACCGTTCTGCTGAAAAATCAAATGATCTTCATCATACTCTGGAACATTTTCAATAATGTCAGTCACGGCAGGATCAATAGCGTCTAGTAATTGTAAATACGTTTGGCCAGTCAAATTACCAGGTAGAAAAAAAAGACCCACCGTTCACCGAACATTCCAACCATACATTTAATTTTTCCGATTTCTGTGTATGCACCTCGTGAAAAACTCTTGGGCTTGAATCTGCTTGAATCCAATAGCGGCAATTGTAACGATTTACCGTCACGTTCAAGAAAAAACTGCATTTATCAGAAAAACAGAAGTTAAAAAGGAACTGTGGATCGTTCCCTGCTCGCTCACTCAATATTTCGCAAAATTGCAAACGGCGGTCACAATCATCCTCATGAAGTTCCTGGACCAAATGTATTTTGTATGGATGGAATTTATTCTTCTTCAAAATGATTTGTATGCTAGTTCGATTGATCCCAGATACAGATGCCAGCTGCCTTGTACTTAATGTAGGATCAAAATGAACTTTTCCTAAAACTGCAACTCATTAACTATAGGTTTTTCAATTTCTCGTTTTTTATTAGCTACTTTCCCTGTCTCTTGAAATTTTTTCACTAACTCTAGAACATACCACCTCCTGACATATCGATCTTGATGTTGTTCATTCAATAGCTGAGCTGTTCTATTCGCACATTTATTGTTCATAAATTAAAGCGAAATGATATCTACCCTTTCCGCAATGGAATAAACCATAGTGTTTAATTTTGAAAAACAATTAAATAAACTACCAACCAACGCTTCCAAATATTACTAGAATATAAATTTGGAATCCACTAATTTTGTGTGTATATAGTATTAATTTCTGTTTTTTACCATTATGTTTTTTTTACAAAAGTGATAACAAATCGCTAAAAAACAATGTAACGCAAGGAATACTAATTTATATCTACTATTGGTGTACTTAACTCGAATGAGTGACATTTTTACCGTTATTAATTGTTTGTACATAAGTTTAACTATAAAATAAAAATTCTTAGTAAGTATTGGGCGGAATTATAAAATTTAAAATCTGCTGTAAAGAGAATTGTAAGAGCTTTCAAAATAAATATTACTCAACCCCCAATGCCATTTAAATATGTTGGGGTGATGCTTATTCTTGCTTGGGGGTGAAAGTGGCGGAGTCAAAAATGCCAACAAAGAATGTCCTCCTTTAATC
This sequence comes from Monochamus alternatus, assembly GCA_037114965.1. Taxonomy (NCBI): domain Eukaryota; kingdom Metazoa; phylum Arthropoda; class Insecta; order Coleoptera; family Cerambycidae; genus Monochamus; species Monochamus alternatus. The sequence continues at coordinate 50,884,358 of CM073427.1, read as the reverse complement.
TAAAATCGACGTGTCTTAGCGTTTTCTTCTGGCCACTCTATATACAGTATGCGCCAAAAGTATGGAATAAATTCAACAACAATTATTTTTTGGGAAAAATCCTGGAACAGGTCGATTTTTAATTTAAAAAATACATATTTTAGCGTAAAATGCGATTTTCAAATGTCATTTGTTTTCGAGTAATGACGTCATCGATTTTTTTTAAATGGCAACACCATATTTTTTCCTTGATTCTGAAATATCGTTTAATTCTCTATCAGACAGTACTAAAATTTTGCCCTCTTACATAGGAAAGTTTTCGAGTAAATGACGATTGAATGTTAGAAAACGTAACGTCATTACTCGAAAACAAATAACATTTGAAAATCGCATTTTACGCTAAAATATGTATTTTTTAAATTAAAAATCGACCTGTTCGAGGATTTTTCCCAAAAAATAATTGTTACGTTTTTATTGAATTTATTCCATACTTTTGGCGCATACTGTATACATCACATCACTGTTAAAGAAGATTGACATATATGGTGTTCTTTTTAAATAGTGACTGCTAGTATTTTTCCCCAAAAAAAAAATTGTAGGTAGGTACTCCACTGAAATTTTTCGTACATTTTTCGAAAGAACAACTTATACTTATACTTTGCCAGTAAAATTAGTTTTTGGGAAGTTCCATTTTTAATTCGAAACAAATTATAATGTTTTCAATTGTTAAGATCTAGTGTGTACTAATAAATATTAAGTTGACATAATAATGGCTGTACCTAGTACCACAGATAAAATGGCTAATTTATCTGTGCTATTACTAACAAAAAGAACCGAAATAAATATTTCGGTGGGTTTAGGGATTCTCACTGCAAGCACGCATTTACAGAGCCTAATCCGAGCACAGTAAGGGTAATTCAAAGATTCCTACCTAAGACTATTGATGTGCATATTAAATTTATGACTGATGGCTACCAGTTTACTAGGCCACGGCATAATAACCCAAAAACAGTAGTATTTTAAATAGCGAAGATATAACCAAATTTTAAAAACTAGAATGAAATTTGTACAAAGTTTGGGCATTTCAGCTAATTTTACATATTTTTAAATGTTTTTTCAAAAATATAAATTTTCGAATATGGATACCTATAAACTAAAACATAACAATGTTAGAATGATGATCAAATAAATATTTCAATATCTTTAACCTCCTAATTTTTCAGATGTTAAATATATTTTATCACTACAGTATTGTTTTTTACATTTTCAACTTCTTTTCAATCCGATGCCACTGGTTAGTGTTTATTCTAATTTTCCTTCTAGTATGATCAAACTACACTGGTTATTACCAAGTAAGAATAAATTGTTATATAATCTTTACGAAATAGCTCAAATAATTACGATTGGTTTGCCTTACAGGTAAGTCGACCAATCTAGTAGTTTTCCCATACCTACTATTTTTATATCTCTATGAATCGTATAGCTCTCCGAATTGGTTTTAGGAAAAATACTATTAAGGTTTCCTAATTTTAACAAAATAAATTACCTCTCAAATACGCACACCTTGTTTGTCTTTTATTTATGAAATTTTTCTCAGATGCCGCCAAAGTTGTATTTTATTTTTTATTGCCAGAAACAGTTCATTCTTTATAAAGGAGGATGCTAAAAATAAAAGTGTCAAGTCAAATATCTTGATTCCTTTTGTTTTCCATAAAGGGACTGAATTCTACCTGCTGTTTCTTAAACATGCAATGAATAAATAAACTTGATTTACTTAAAATATGACTGTTTCAAATGAATTTGGAAGAATTAACTCATGTCAAATTAATTCAGTCTTAACGCTCTGAACTGTAAAACCATCAAAAGTAGTGTGATGTATAGATGAAATTAAGGGTGTATTATTATTATTATTTTTTCATATATTGAAAATAATCATCAATTTATCATTAGAAAGGGATAAGAGTTCCACGACAACATTGTTCTTATTAGGCTCTATTAAATCATATGTTCGTTCCAAGCTGAAATATTATTCACTAGTGTGGACTCTATCTATATGTGTTTTATTAATATGATTGACAGTGTCCTCGGAAATTTTTATATCAATTTACCTTGACGGTGTATATACAGGGTGTTTCATATATTACTGGCATCCTTCGAAAGGGTGATTGTACAGTGAAGTTAAATGAGATTTACACAAATATCTAAAAGTTCATCGTTTCCTAGATACAGGGTGTCGAAAATACTGACATATTTATTATTCCTTTATTTACTTTCAAACTCTTCGTGATAAAATAACAATAGTTCTAGGTTGTACATTAGGTCTAATTATTCAGTATGTTTAGATATTCCCATTATCACCAGTGGCGTAGAAACCCCGTGCCACTCTTATTTTACTTACAATAAAAATAATACGTCGTAAAGAAATGTAAAATACTTTAAGTTTTGATTATTTTGAATAAATTATTATTGTTTGCAATTTTCTTTAAAGTGCATTGTATTCAAATAATTGTTCATTTAAAATATTTCTGCATTTCGTAGTTTGTGCATATTTGTATCAAAAGCTGAAAATCTTGAAAATCTATTAAAATTTTGCACATCGCCATAATTTTCCGTTTTTTCAGCGGAAAAAGCGCTTTATCTGAAACCAAAACAATTTTTTCTGGGTGTATTGAATATTTCAAATAGGATTATTTCCATAACGATTACTATTAATGGCTTCAACATAGTATAACTTTTTCACATAAAAAAAATAGAAGAATCGACGGTTTCAATAGTGAGAGTATACAGTTTAAACATGATGTGCCGTAAGGGTCACCCTCTACTAGTAGCGTCAAGATTAGAAGTAAATTTCAATTTCTCCCCCCAAAAACATCCAATCTCCAAAATGTATCCAAATATATTTTTAAACAAATGTTTTACAAATATCGAAAATAAATTTTCATTTTGGCGCTTTGTATCTTAACCATTTACTTTTGACTAAAGTAAGTTTAGCTCTATCTCATTATTTTGTCATTAGGAATTTACTCTTGCCCTACGGTGCACTAATTTCGGCATCATCCTGTGTTACTGTAGCATAATAGATTTCACCACGCACAAACTACGAAATGCAGAGACATTTTTAAAGATAAATTATCTAAATACGATGCATTTTAAAGAATAATTATTGATTCAAAATAATCAAAATTTAAACTATCTTACGTTTTTTTTTTTTCAAGAAGAGTGCCACAGTGTTTCTATCTATTTAAGCATACCGAACTATTGCTGTTTTATCACGAAAGATTTCCAATTAAATAAAAAAATATAATAATTTCAAAATCTTTGACACGCTGTATCTCGGAAACAGTGAAGTTTTAAATACAGGTATATTTCAATAAATCTGATTTATTTTGACTGTACAATCACTGCTTCCAAGGATGCCAGGAATACCTGAGACAGGGTGTACATTGAAACAGGATTATTTAAATGTAATTTATACATGTTTAGAATGATTTATAGGAGTATCTAGTGTACTAATGTTACTACCTAATATTGTTGATTTGTATAACATCCTGGAACGTTTAACTTCATTGCATCATAAGTTAATAATCCCGTAACAGAACCATTACGTTTGTGGTTTACCCGAGCAGGTTTCCTGCTTGCGATAACACAGCCCCATAAAAACACAAGTTCATACACAAGAGAGTGACATATGTATTCCCATGTATTTTTCGACGCTGAATCCGATCCCGAGCTCAGAACTGGGTCTCCACGTCTGGAATTGGCCCCAGGGGCCGAAAATGGCCTGAAATGCGGTTCCCAGGATAAGGCGAGGTCGACGCTGAATTTTGGAGCTAAAGCCGGATTTGTGCTCGAAAAGTTTATGGCCAACTGAAATTCCGGGTTTGGGTCCGGGAAAATGACCCCTTGGAGCGGGAAAATCCTGTTTTGGACGTCTCGGTCGCGACTGTGGTATTTTCGTGTGGTTTTCAATTCTGGACCTGAGACTGGGTGTGAAAAGTTTTTGGTCAGCTGAAATTCCCAGTTTGGGTCCGGGAAAGTGGCCCATTGGGGCCGGAAAATCATATTTCGGACGTACCAATCGCAACAGTGGGATTTTTATGTACCAATTCCTGTAGCTTAGACTGTGCTTGACAGGTTTATGGCCATGTGAAATTCCCTCTTCGGGACCGGGAAAATGACCCTTAGGGGCCGGAAAATCGTGTTTTGTACGTCTCAGTTGAGACATTGGTATTTTAATGTACTTTTAAATTCCGGAACTCATACCGTGTTTGGAATGCCTTTGGTCAATTGGAATCTCTCATTTACTTATATATACAAAACAATAGCAGAACAACCAAAAAACAACAACAAAATATGCAAAAAACAATAACAAAATATGTAAAAAATAATAATAAGAAGAAAACTTGCAAAAAATACATGCGATAAGAAAATTAACAGTAACAAAATTTGCATTTAAAAAAATGTACATTGTAACAAAAAAGGGATCAACAAGGTGCAACCAAGAACAATCAAGAACAAGAAAAAATATGTTTATACAACAAAACAGGATAAAATCAAATACAAAAACGAAACAAAAGAATATCGTGCAATAAAATAGAAGGAAATCATATACAAACAAAAATACCAGTGACTACTTCCGAAACCACAAGTACCACTGTTGCGACTGGTATGCCGGAAATATGATTTTCCGGCCCCAATGGGTCATTTTCCCGGACCCAAACTGGGAATTTCAGCTGTCCAAAAACTTTTTGAGCATACTCTAAGGACTAGGATTGAAAAATACATGAAAATCCCACTTTTGCGACTGGTACGTCCTAAATATGATTTTCCGGTCCCAATGGGCCATTTTCTCGGACCCAAACTGGGAATTTCAGCTAACCAAAAACTTTTCACATCCAGTCTCAGGTCCAGAATTGAAAAACACACGAAAATACCATAGTCGCGACCGAGACGTCCAAAACAGGATTTTCCCGCTCCAAGGGGTCATTTTACCGGACCCAAACCCGGAATTTCAGTTGGCTATAAATTTTTCGAGCACAAATCCGGTTTTAGCTCCAAAATTCAGTGTCGACTTCGCCTTATCCCGGGAACCGCATTTCAGGCAATTTTCGGTCCCTGGGGCCAATTCCAGAGGTATAGGCCCAATTCTGAGCTCGGGATCGGATTCAGCGTCGAAAAATACATGGGAATACATATGTCACTCTTTTGTGTATGAACTTTTTTTTTTGTGGGGCTGTGTAACCGGCGTAGTTTTCTCGCGTCGAAATCAGCAAAGAGTAAATCAAGAGAATAAATAAAAATTTAATCATTTGGTAATGGTTTGATTATTTGGAGGATTCTTCCACTACCAACTTCACGCACAAATCTATCACAAAAGAAGAGATAGGTACACTAAATTTTGATCAGGATAAAAACGAGTGTGCAGTTTTTCAGGGCTGACCTGCTATAACCTGCTTTCACTCTGTACGTGTCCATTTTAGAGTTTGTCATGATTTTCAAAGCATATAAGTGTGCGTGGGCGCAGGCTATCAGTAAGCAGGAAACCTGTTTCCACTGTGTTTCTGCTCTAAAGGAAGATATCAAGTAGCAAGCTGCTAAGCTATCCGACTTGCAATCCGCAAATTGCATTTCCATTACACGTAATCAAATGGTACCGGCCACACTACCAGCTTATAAACCAGCCTAGCGAACCGCCAAGCAAACCGCTAGGGAATCAGTCGCGCGTGATGTTTTCAACTAACCGCAAGCAATATAAATCAAGGAGGAGTAATTAAATTCGGCTGTTTACATATATGATCCCGCAGACGAATTGAAGAATTTGTCTTACACTTTACTAAGAACAAAATCAAAAAATTCTGCACTCCTAACTACATAATTAAAAAATTGATGTAATTTTGCCCCTTCTTGTAAATTCGACAAAATTCACCGTCATACTTTGAGCAAGTTGTACTCATCTACCGACCTCTTCTTATTTTCCATATTTATATACTTCAGATAACAGTCATCACAAAGGAAAAGTCTCCTGTAATGATTTTAAATGTACACGTTTGCACTAGTCGGTCGGGAGCTGGTCTGGTCCCGCTGAAAACTTTTTAGAGAATTTTAGCCAGTCGCATCATATAAAAGCTAATGAAAATACAACACAGAACATAGTTTGACACCTAAACAATACAGTAGAAGAAGTCGGAAGCACATAGAGAATTGCATATGCGACTGACTTTGTAAAAATCCATGATCAGCTCGGCACAGAACGGTCCGCGTTGTGCCTAGACCGCGACCTCATAGTTCATTCTCTCCTTAGTGTGTGACCGGGATTGCAGTTCAGCTGTGTGTCATTTTTCTGCTGAAATGTAATTTGCGATTGAACAACGTGTGTCAGCGACCTTATGATGAGGCTACCTACACCAATATTTTCGAAGCGCCTATTTTGCTTTTTCAGGAGGGCTGAAATTTCTGTCTAATACCTACCTTGTGTGTCCTTTAATACCATACCAATGCGTTCTAATTCCTAATATAACTGGTAATGTCCTTGCAATTTCCAATAATGCATGCTAATTTCCTTAAAATTCCACTTATTACGCTTTTAAAATACCGTCAAAAAAATAAACGTATGTGACAAATTATGACACTTTTGCATTTTCTCTATTCTTATTGGTGCGTTTTGATTTAAAATATTTGAACAAACCCGTGGAAAAATGGAACTACGGAAAATATGCGTTTTAGATTTGTTTAACTCTATTTACAGGAAAAAAATTGGCTATGTAGGATTCATTTACATGTTTCAGTTGATGAAAACAAGTCAATATATTTTTTAATTTTATTCAACGAAAATTGTTTTGTTTTTTTTTTTTTGGAGAAATTAAATGCATATTTAAAATGTAGGCACTATTTGTGAGACACTCTCTGTAAATAATTGTTGAAATTAAAAGAAGCAAATTTTGAACAGACACTTACTAATTAATAAAAAAACATATATATTTTCAGAGTAAACAAATATGTATTTTGAAAGCGGCAAGAATTCAGGCGTCTTTTTCAAATAACATTTTGCTGTATTATCAGTAGAAAAGGTATTTTATCTGAAACCAAAACAGTTTTTACTCGGTGCACTGAATATTTCAAATAAGATTATTTCGAAAACTATTACTCCTAACGACTTCAATAAGGTATATCTTTTTCAGATATAACAGGTATTAGAATCGATTGTTTCAATATTCAGATGGATACACTAAGCAGCAAAAAAGTTCTGTCATTTGAAAGAAACATGATGTGCCATAAGTGGCGCCCTCTACTAGTGACGTCAAAATTAAAAACATATTTCAATTTCTCGTCCGCAAAAATCCCCGATTTACAAATTTTATGTAAATATTTGGATTTCTTAAGAAGTTATTTACAAATATCGAAAATAAAATTTTAAATTTAACACCCTGTATCTCCGTTAATATTGAGTTTTCGAAAAATTGTAATAGGACTTTGTGACCCTAATTTCTTGTGAGGAATCACCTCCTGAAGTCTTGACGCACAATTTCCGGACATCCTGTATAATACAAACATTTAGTGTAGTATACATAATATACTTTTATTATTCTCAGTTGTAGTTTCTTAAATATTTTGATGAAAATATAATTAATTATTTTAATTTGTCCGTATGACGTAAGTCGTCTGAATTCTTGCTGCGACTTTAGTAGTTGTTTTGCAAGCAGTATATGGACACCCTGTGTTTTAATTGCATTCATTATGATACAATGTTATTATTACACCAAACGTTTGTTGACCTGTGCAAATAGCTAAATTGATTAACCACTTACCTCAACATCATTTATGAACCACGTAATATTCATGCTGGGATACGATCCCGGTGTGGTACAATTAGCCCTTATCTTCGCCCCTGGAGCTACTTTTTGCACTTCCGTCCTTAAAACAGGACCGTCTTCGGGTATGTCTGTAAAGAAATATAAATTTTAAATTCAAATACAAAATGTTCTATCAAAAGTCGAAATTATGCTCGGTTATGAAGATATTACAGAAAATATTTATTAACATATAAACCCCATTATTTTCTGGAAGTAACTATGTATCCACAATAAACATAATAAATAACATAATTAATAACATAATAAACTGAAAGGTGGCACTAATAAACAGTTTACTAATTTATAATAAATGTGCCCCAATTCTCTTCGACACATTTCCTTAAACGTTTTATGAGAGAATAGAAAACGAATTATACGTTCGTCTAACTTGTCGTACGGCATCTTGTATTCTATCCCAAAGTTCTTCTTCCGTTACAGAGTTGTAAACAATTGCTTTCAAATGATTCCAAAAGTAAATTCAAACGGATTCAAATCCGGACAGCGAAAAGACCAAGGAAAGTCGCTACCTCGACGGTTTGAAAATTCTTGATTTAAATGATCTCTCACCAAATGGCTGTAATGAGCATTATATGCACTATGATGCTCATTACAGCCACACCACATTTGTCGTCTAGTATTAATGGGTACTTGTTCGATAGCCCCAGGAAATTTTTACCATAAGAATTCCAACTAATTTTGTTCAACGTTGCAGGTAGAGCAAATGGTCCCAAAATAAATTTTCCTATAATCCCGCACCAGACCTTAACTGAATATTCGTGTTGGCAGTGATTTTTTTTATTGCGCGTGTATTTTCTTCCCTCCGCAAGTGAGTTTTTCCAATTAAAGACACCTCTACGGGTAAAAATAACTTCATCTCAAAAGGCAATTCACCCAAGAAAAGTTTGATCCCTGTTAGACATCGTTAACAAAATGGTTCTCAGCAGGCGGTCTGGTTCAAGAAAATTTTGTAAAGGGTGAAAAAGGAAACATCGTAATTAATGCATGTGGAGTATAGTTGAAACTGATTTGCGGCCAATTCCTGTAACTGCTGACAAACGACGAATACTAATTCCAGGATTTTCTTTTACTCTTTCTAGAACTTTTTCTTCATCTTGTGCCCTTCTTTGAACGTATCTTCCATTTCGTGAATTAGACCTAAAGTTCCCTATTTCTCCTAATCTGGTAAAGCTAATGATGTATGAGATTCGGACAAAGTTCTTCAAATGTTCTGTCCACTAAAATGTTCCTGCTATACTATAAAACTACTATAATATTCCCAAAGGTTTGTACTAAAATGAACGTCCTGTTTGATTTAATCTAATGGGCACATAATCACTGCAAACTTTATGAAGAAAAGTTAAGCAACAGCAAATTTTGTTGAAATTGATTTACTGGGTCCTGAGTAAAGGAGAAACCAAGAAATAACAAATGAAACTTTAACACCCTGTAACTTTTTTGTGACAATTTGCGTTAAAACAAGTTTAGTTAAATTGACGGCATTTGGGTTCTAGATTATAACCTTGAAGCATGTAACATTTACACCCTATATTTTTTCTATTAAAATATGTCTCGATCAAAAAAATTGATGTCCCAGTGCTTACGTTTTTTTCTTCACATGAAAAAGTATACTGACAAAATGTTAATAGTTAATCTCATTGATAAAAAAACGTACGAAGTAGAGTAGTCGATTTAAATCATAGACCTCTAAACTACGCTGCTCTAATGTGTGCAAGAGAGATGAAGCTATTGAGGGCAAAAATGGCAAAATAAAATTGACATTTATGGAAAGCTTTCGTGTTATTACGTTTTTGGAGGTTTTTGTGGCTTTCTTTGTTATTAGTAATAGCCTTTTAAATCCATATAAACTATAGTGCAGTCATGTGTAGCGATTAATTGCACAAAACGACAAAAAGTGGTTCATAAATAAGAGGTTATCATATCTACAAGTTACTTATAAGTTTTTTTTTTTGCAAAGCTTTCTTATCTTATTTAGCGAAACTTGAACGAAAAATAGATCGCAGCTATACGAAAGGATAAATGACAGCTTACAGCGGTAATTTCCCAGAAACATTTTGAAGACAATGATTATCGCATTCATGTTTATGGAAATAATTGTAATTACAGGAGCTACGCCGTCCAATTTCAAATTGGAGTATCTGTTAAATAAAAGTGAACGAGAAAAGGATTTTGAAATAATAAAAAGAGATAAAAAAACAGTTTGATAATTTTTTAGCAGGGAATTTTGCCATTCAGATTGTTACGATATTCACACATATGGACTACAGTAATATACACTTAAAAGTGAGCAGCCATTTTGCTGTCAAAACAGTTTTCCAGATATGGAAATTTTAAAATTGAAATGTAAAACTTACAAGGTTTTATGCACAAAAAGAGCACACCAAAAATAATTGGACATAACTGTAGTTCAAAGTGTTTGCTCATTGAACTGCACAAACGGAATAGTAAGTATTATCTACGGTGTACTCTCTTGGACTGTTTGAAAAATGCACTCATGCAAGTCTTCTACATTAAGTACTAGTGTTATGTACATCAGACACTATAAATAACCCACATAAATAAGTAGCATGTCAGAACTGGAGCACACGCGGTGGCCAACTAGTGAGGTGGTGTGGCTGCCTCAGCCAATTCAGCAAGCCAGGAAAAGTATTGTTAAGATGTTCCCTAAAATTTATAGCTAAATGGGGGCCTGCGTCATAATGCATAAATATATTTTGACGTATGTTGATTGTTGACGTGCCTGTCTTTGTAATTTGTCTTCCTCCACTTGTACAACATAAAATCAAAATTATCATGCTTAATTTATTTTATCGATGTAAAACAATAACTAATTAAAATATTCCTCACAAATTGTTATTATGAGAACGTAATTATAAATTAAATATTTTAAAAAATGAGTAAATATCCAATTATATTCGGTCTGTCATTTACGGTTTTTGCCCGCTCTAGCTCTATCTCTGTCGCATACATCTGTGCATCAACGGTTTGTATAGGCAGAACACGGGTTTGGACGCATCCATGATTTATAAGATCTATGATTTAAATAAAACAACATTAATGCAAATCAGCTGAATTTGGGCAGTACACTCATCTACAGTCCAAATGACTTTACCCTTTTGATTTCTTATGTTAATTAGTAACTTTGTAAGTAGGTCCTTTTCAGACTGTAGACTATTTTCATTACAGAAAGTGACAATCATTACAATGAAATTGTCATCATGGCAGATGCCTACTATGTGAAAATTAAAAAAATGTTACTGTTCTGAACCATACATTATTTAAAAAATAATTATTTTTGACTAAAGTACGTAGAATTCGAAAAAAAGGGAATTTTTTTTCTTTATAAAAGTCTAATTTATTAAAAATTAATATTATTTGCTTGACAGTTCATAGTTAGAAAGCTATGTTTATGTGTAAGCAATTTTGATTAATCTTATGATAGTTAAACACCCTTATGTTGTGATTATTTTCTCCAATTTTCATTACATTATCTTAATCAGAAAGATTAAGATAATGCTAAGATAAGAGAAAATATGAAAATGACAAGACCCCTTTGAAGGGTCATAATTCAGTAACATTGCTCCGGAGGACCAATATTTATATGAACTTTTTTGTACTTTTTTTGGCTCTACTTTTACCGCATTAGATTTGCTACAGACTATGCGTGAATTCGTGATTCGTTATGCTCAATTCGTGATATGCGAGGGATTCGTGAATATTGTGTAAGGTCTTGTTCACGAATTCTTTACAAACCACCCATCGCGCATCGCAAATCACGAATTCACGCATAGTCTGTAGCTTACCTTAGTTTTTGTCCCAACAATATTTTATTCATATTTGATTCAATCGCTGTATTTTTCTCAGGAATCTTCCATTAAGCTCTCTCTCATCCCACTCATTACAAAACATCCTATATGAAACAATTCAAGTAACTAATACAGTATGCGCCAAAAGTATGAAATAAATTCAATAAAAACGAAACTATTATTTTTTGGGAAAAATCCTCGAACAGGTCGATTTTTAATTTAAAAAATACATTTTTTAGCGTAAAATGCGATTTTCAAATGTCATTTGTTTTCGAGCAATGACGTCAACGATTTTTTTTAAATGGCAACACCATATTTTTTTCCTTGATTCTGAAAAATCGTTTAATTCTCTATCAAACAGTACTAAAATTTTGCCCTCTTACATCGGAAAGTTTTCGAGTAAATGACGATTGAATGTTAGAAAACGTAAATCAATTAAAATAAAGCAAAAACGTTATCAAATTTAGTTTTTCGAACTCCATAGTTCTTTTATGGATCACGTAGGTGAAAATCTTTGCAAAGTGTCATTGTCACACCGACTTTCTAATAAGTATTGTAAGCGACATAGAAATTATTATTCAATTTAAAGTATTATGGCACATTTAACTGTTACTCAAAAAATTGAAATTTTAATTCTTATCGGATGCGGGAATATGACTAGAACTCAGCAGGAAGTTTGCGATTTATTTAATGAAAAATATCCAGATCGCCCTATCAGCCAATCAACAGTCAGTAAGGCAGAGTCTAAATTTAGAGAAACTGGCCATGTTGTAAATATTCCAAAACCTGGACGTCCAAGCATTAATGAAAATCAGAAACAGAACATTTTGATAAGTATGGTGGATAATCCTCATAATTCTTCACGATTGGTTGCATTAAACAATGACACTAGTCAGAGCACAATGCTACGTATCTTGAGGAAGGAAAAATATCATCCCTACAAAACTCAACTTGTGCAGGAACTCAATGAAGATGATCCCGATCGCCGCTTACACTTTTGCGAAATTCTAATGGATTTATGTCAAGGAAATAGAAATTTACACCGGCAAATACGTTTTTCAGATGAGGCCACATTTTGTCTGAATGGTACAGTAAACCGTCAAACTTGCAGATATTGGAGTCGGGAAAATCCTCATTGGATGGCAGAGGCACATACCCCTCAGAAATTAAATGTGTGGGCTGGAATAGTTGACGACAGAATAGTAGGGCCTTTCTTCTTTGAAGGAACCCTTACAGGACAAAGATATTTAGAGTTTCTAGAAACCTTGCAGTAATTTTTCCTAATGATAATGACCCTGACATTCCTGACGATACCATATGGTTTCAGCAAGACGGTGCACCTCAAATGCGCAGAGTTACCCCAGAAATCATTCATAATGTGCAAGAAGAATTTCTTCACAGACTTGCGCATTGTCAAGAAGTTGGTGGATGGCAATTCGAACATTTAAGTATAAAATTTAATCAATTGTATTTTATTTTACATACCTCAGAATTGTTACTTTTTTATAGATAAAATTTACGTTTTCTAACATTCAATCGTCATTTACTCGAAAACTTTCCTATGTAAGAGGGCAACATTTTAGTACTGTCTGATAGAGAATTAAACGATCTTTCAGAATCAAGGAAAAAAATATGGTGTTGCCATTTAAAAAAAAATCGATGACGTCAATACTCGAAAACAAATGACATTTGAAAATCGCATTTTACGCTAAAATATGTATTTTTTAAATTAAAAATCGACCTGTTCGAGGATTTTTCCCAAAAAATAATTGTTTCGTTTTTATTGAATTTATTCCATACTTTTGGCGCATACTGTATATGGTTTAATCAAGACGTTCAATTTTCTCCTAAAAGTTCATACTGAGAAGCCGATACATTTGAAACGTATATAAGCACATAATTATTTGCATCAGATATTTATAAATTGTAGTACAGCAAGTTTCTTAGGGAATCAGTGAACAGTAATCAAAACCGATAAATTAATTTTCCAACTCCGTGGCTCTGAATTATTACTGCACGAGACAGTGTTTATTCTATGATCACCTGGGGTAAGTGCAGTCACTTCCAAGGCGCAACACTAAATAACTCGACTGTACATTACGAAATCTGTAAGATGTTATTTGCACTACGAAAATTAGTTGCAATCTAGAATCTGTCTGAATAATTTCCATTGTTATGTTAAGCACAGCTGACACTTTACGTTAAATTGAAAACTGTCTAGAGTCCTACAGGAAAATACAAATAGAAAATCTAGAACATAATTACTGGTATATTCTTTATGTGGTACAGGCTTTTCAGGGAACCTACACTTTTAATATCTTTATCTATTCTTCTAAAGATATCAGCACTCTTTGAAAAACAAGAATAATATTAACAGAAATTTTAAAAACTATAAAAGCTATAAAATAAACTTTATTTAAATAAACATTATGTGGTTGGCACACTTTTAATAATAATAAATGAACATTTATAGTAGAGGATCCCACTATAAAACGACCTAAACCGAGCTGGTTAATGGATGAAAGTATTTTATATCCAATTAAATATGTCAATAAATATATTGCAAATGGCTTGTCTAAAAAATTTCAGTCCAGAATATGATTAATTAACAATTAAAAATTATTTTTTTCACATTTCACTGGTTTGGTTAATAGACAAACTCCACATGAAGCCCATAGAATATGCAAACGTTAGGTTGACTATTTTTTCCCCGTTACAACTCTTGGGTAGGCAGGTATAAACAGGTAAATCGATACTAGTAACTTGCACCGGTGTGGTTAAGGGTTGTCTGCGAAAAATCAGTCCTGAATTCCGGTTGTCGAATTTTAAAAAGTGAAACATTCCCCAGCGAACCATTCTGTGCGATAGAATAGTACACAGCATTGCAGTTGTGTGTAGTTCATCCATACCGAAAACGAAGACGATCCGTTTATTCGTTTCTCCAAAAAATCCAATAAAGTCCGGGGGCGGCGGTATTATTATTAATCTGCCCTAGAAATTCCTAACGCGCTTCAATGACAATAAAACAACATTTTTGACCCTACTAATGATATGTCGAGATCGAAAACCCGTAAAAAAAAATTTTTCTAATAATCCATTTGTCGCCCCGAATTACGTTTAATTTTTTTTTAAGGAAACGATACATATAATCAAAAAATTGTATTAGACTTTTCGATAGGTAAGGTGGAGAAGAAGCCACAAAAAATTTCAATGATTTCAGACAAATTTCGTGTTTTCAAGGGCCACCCCCGGAGGGGCAGCAGGAACGTCATAATATCATTTCAAGTCACTACCAGGAAATAAAAATCTATACTGAAAATAAAGACAATCTGTTCAGCGGTTTTTCCAAAAAATCTAATAAAGTCCCGGGGCGGTGGTATTTTGCCGCCCAACTCGTAAACCGCTGTTTGTACAGAAAAATCTATAGAAGAATTTTTTCGTATTTTCATAAAAAACATTTGAATATGTATTCGAAATGAAACAGAAAAGGTCGATTTCTCGAACTCGTGACTCCACCCCTCAGTTATGAAAACAGTTAGGGGCAACGTATACGGAGTAGAGGGTTATAGGTCCTTTATTCGGGAAACCTCCGATCCCGTCCCACAACCGCCGTTTACCTAGCCTCATGTTCGTCGTTAGGAGTAAAAAAAAATTTCCGCACATCTCACGGCCACAAATCGAATTCGATCGACCTCAAATTTTATGTACGTATACTTCGCGATAAGGCGTCCGGCGCATCCGGTAATGTACCGAAAAAATTTAAAATAACGGAATGCCGCCCCCGGAGCTGCCCCCCAACCGATCGAATCGAAATTTTAAAGACACGGACTCTTTGAGACGTGGAATCGAAAAAATTTGTCCGTCTTCGCGTTAGGGGCAGATTATTAATAATACCGCCGCCCCCGGACTTCATTCGATTTTTTTGAGAAACGGATAAACGGATCGTTTTCATTTTCGGTATGGACGAACTACACACAGCTGCAATGCTGTGTACTCTTCTATCGCTGGGGAATATTTCGCTTTTTAAAAATCGACAACCGGAATTCAGGATTGATTTTTCGCAGGCAAACCTATACCATCGTGTTGGTAATGAAATAATCTTTATTTTAATTTAACTTTAATTTATTAACCAAAGCAGTGAAATGTTTAAAAAAAATTAATTGTTAATTAATCATATTCTGGACAGAATTTTTTAGACAACCCATTTGCAATATATTTATTGACATATTTAATTGGATATAAAATACTTTTCATCCATTAACCAGTTCGGTGAAGGTCGTTTTATAGTGGGATCTTAGACTATTACAGCATATCTTTAATACCTACTTTCTTCTATGGGAATATGTATTAGAACATTTTTTAGTCATTTTTGTTTCTCTGGTATTTTTAATTTTATCGTTAGTAGCGATATTGGAACAAGACTTTGTGGTCTAATGTCCCCACCAGCATTGAATTACACCTGAAATACCTATAACAAACAGCAAAAGTCATTCGTAAACGGCCCACCAGACATGTACCGGTTTCGAAGTAGTTAGCTCTCAACAATTTGCCATAGAAAGGTAACCCTGGGTGTGCTTTGAGTACACGATGTAGTACGTAGCACCTATCTATATCTAGTGGCCACTAGCTACTCCATGCTGGACCTGAGCGGCCACAACACAGGGTATCCTACAATGCTGTAGATACTATTGAGAGCTCTCGATCTCTATCGCGATCGGCGATAACAATATAGCAACAACGGAATTAGTCATCGGCTAGGCATACTAATGAGAGCTAACAAGCTACATATCGGTATATGGCTGGTAGGCCGTTAGCGAATGTCGTTGGCTGTTTGTTATAGGTTTTTTAGATGTAATTCAATGCTGGTTGGGTTATTAGCACATAGAGCACTGATAAAAAAGCAGGTGAAAATTTCCATGTTTTTTATGCTGTTTTTATATAATATTTACAGGTAAAAATGTGGTAGTACAACGTACTGCTTTGGAACTATTCACTTCTATAAAATTTATAATCAAATTTTACAGAATATTTAATGCGATTTATTTTACCCTGTTACACTTGCGCAGTTCAATCTACCCTTCAACCTAATGCGTTTTAAAGGGAGACAGGTAAACACGTAATGGTGATTAATAAGTTTATGTGGAATGTTCGGAAAAAGTAAGTATAATATTATATTTTGTAACGTGTGCAGCTTATGTTAATTAAAATGTTAGGTATATAGTTCATAAATAGAAACTGATACGGTTGCATCAAAATTGCTCCCCTACCTGTGTCTCTAAACCATACAACAACATTAATTTATCGTTGTGATAGTAAAAATAGTAACAGTTTACGACAGGTTACATTAGTTGTAGTTACGTGAATTATAAATTTACTAGAAGTAAAATGTTTATTTTCACACAGATATACGCATATTATATCTACAAATATTTGCAAAAACTAAGGAATTAATACAAATTTTTCAAGGAGAAGATGTCATTTATGAACATAATACGAATGAAATACATTGCAATACATTTTTATATGTTGAATGAAAAATACACTTTTAATGGAAGGGATGGATAATAAACATTTTAGAGAATGAATGGACAAATTTCACCAAAAAATCTTCCTACAATAATAATAATAATATTTCTGCCGCTCATTCTAATCGCGAGGATTAGTCAAGATGTTGAAGACTTGTGCGGCAGAGGGGGCGACATATTAATATTATTTAAGCCGCATTTGGGCCCATCAACGACTTACGTTAGTAGGCCCTAACCATCATTCAGTGCAGAAATGAGGGAAACCTGGAAAACCTCATTAATTATGGGGGTGGTTAAATGTCGACCGGTATCAATCTCTCACATTGACCCAAGCCAACATTCTTGCACCCTACCATACACACAGAGAGGGTGTCAATTCTCTATGCAAATATAGCTGGTCTACGGTCTACCTGCCGCAGGACAAGGAGAATGCCTTATTTTTAACTACTTAAAAATAAAAATGTAGGTGTTTATGTATTCCTTAATCTGCATATTGTATTATTGAATTTTAATAATAAAATCTACTGTACCTTTTTCTAATAATTTGTTAGTAAGAGACACCTGTATACTATGTTGAGTTATTCTTACACATTTTTAGCAAGCAAGTTTTTTAAGCCGAGCAACTTGTTTCCATGACATTAAAAGTAAAAAGTTTGCCCTCTTTTCAACTTTATCTCTTGAAACTCTCTATGTGGCTACAAAAAATATTTATACATTTTTAAATTGGCTTCTGATACACCACAGACGAAATAGCTTGAGATAACGATTTAGTCTGTGGTTACACTATTTAGGTTAAACAAAATTAGAACATTTGAACTGATTTATGAACTCTTTGGTACACACATTTTATAACATGTGCATATTGTTCATTAATTATATTTTTTACATACTGATATTCGGTTGTATACAGGGCGATTCCTAATTGACCTAAAGAAAAAAATTTGAATGTTTCAGGGGACTTTTACAAATACAATTTTGTAAAAATAAAATCAAAAAGAGCAGTTCACAAATGATTTAATAATACACTTCCGCACGGCACTGAAAGCTGGTCCACTGTAAAACCTGATAAGGCGTATAATCGGTGACCGGACAAAAAATTGAAAGAGAAATAGGATCCCACTATAAAACACCGAGCTGGTTAATGGATTAAAAGTATTTTACATCCAATTAAATATGTCAATAAATATATTGCAAATGGGTTGTCTAAAAAATTTCAGTCCAGAATATGATTAATTAACAATACATTTTTTTTAATATTTCACTGGTTTGGTTAATAGACAAATTCCATACCAATCGAAAGTATGAAGCCCATAGATTATACAAACGTTAGGTTGACTATTTTTTTCCCGTCACAACTCTTGGGTAGGCAGTTGTATACAGGTAAATCGATACTAGTAACTTTCACCGGTGTGGTTAATAAATTAAAGTTAAATTAAAATAAAGATTATTTCATTACGAACACGGTGATATAGGGTTGCCTGCGAAAAATCAGTCCTGAATTCCGGTTGTCGAGTTTTAAAAAGTGAAATATGGCTGCGAGTGAGTACGTGTGACAGAGAGGTCCCAGCAAACCATTTCATGTGATAAAAGAGTACACAGCATTGCAGCTGTGTGTAGTTTGTCCATACCGAAAACTAAAACGATACGTTTATCTGTTTCTCCAAAAAATCCAATAAAGTCGGCGGCGGTAACTACTACTACTAATGATATGTCGATATCGACAACCCGTAAAAAATTTTCTAATAATCCATTTGCCGCCCCGAATTAAGTTTATTTTTTTTTAAGGAAACGATACATGTAATCAAAAAATGTTATTAGACTTTTCGATAGGTAAGGTGGAGAAGAACCCACAAAAGAAAATTTAGACAAATTTCGTGTTTTCAAAGGCCGCTCCCGGAGGGGTGGCAGGAACGTCATAATATAATTTCAAGTCACTACCAGGTAATAATAGTCTATACCGAAAATGAAGAAAATCCGTTTATCCGTTTTTCCAAAAAGCCTAATAAAGTCCAGTAGCGGTGGTATTTTGCCGCCCAACTCGTAAACCGTTGTTTGTACAAAAAATTCTATAGAAGCATTTTTTCATATTTTCATAAAAACCATTCGAATATGTCTTCGAAATGGAACAGAAAAGGTCGATTTCTCGAACTTGTGACTTCGAAATCTCTCAGTTATGAAAACAGTTAGGAGGGCAACGTATACGGTTCGGAGTAGAGGGTTATAGGTCCTTTATTCGGGAAACCTCCGATCCTGTCTCACAGCCGCCGTTTATCAAGCCTCATGTTCGTCGTTAGGGATAAAAAAAATTCCGCACATCTCACGGCCACAAATCGAATTCGATCGACCTCATATTTTATATATACTTCGCGATAAGACCGCATCCGGTAATGTCCCGAAAAATTTTTAGAAAACGGAATGCCGCCCCCGGAGCCGCCCTACAACCGACCGAATCGAAATTTTAAAGACAAGACATGGAATCGAAAAAATTAGTCAATCTTCGCGGTAGGGATTCCTAGGGGATTAATAATAATACCGCCGCCCCCAGATTTTATTCGATTTTTTGGAGAAACGGATAAACGGATCGTCTTCATTTTCGGTATGGACGAACTACACACAGCTGCAATGCTGTGTACTCTTCTATCGCATGGAATGGTTCGCTGGGACATCTCTGCCGCACGTATTCACTCGCAGCAATATTTCACTTTTTAAAACTCGACAACCGGAATTCAGGATTGATTTTTCGCAGACAACCCTATACCACCCTGTTCGTAATGAAATAATCTCTATTTCAATTTAACTTTAATTTATTAACCACACCGATGCAAGTTACTAGTATCGATTTATCTGTTTATACCTGCCTACCCAAGAGTTGTGATGGGAAAAAAATAGTCAACCTAACGTTTGCATATTCTATGGGCTTCATACTTTCGATTGGTATGGAATTTGTCTATTAACCAAACCAGAGAAATGTTCAAAAACAAAATTTTAATTATTAATTAACCATATTCTGGACTGAAATTTTTTAGACAACCCATTTGCAATATATTTGTGGACATATTTAATTGAATATGAAATACTTTTCATCCATTAACCAGCTCGGTGAAAGTCGTTTTATAGTGGGATCTTAGACTATACGTCTTACTCAGTTTCTACAAACTAATACAAATGTTTCTGCTTCTTATTGTCCGTTTTGAACTTGTAAGTTATTGGCAGCAGCTATGATACGCTTGCGTAATCATTAATAGTGTCGACTTCGGTTCAATAAACTTAATTTTTTAAATACCCCCATAAAAATAAGTCCAAATGGTTTCCTCCTCCAAGTCCAAGTCCTCGTCCAATCCCTTGGAATTAATGCTTAGACACGCTGTACAAGATACGGATATAATTGAGCCTCGTGTATGATACACCACACTGCTGCAATACGCCGTAGACGTCTTGGACCTCCATATCTTCCACGATTAGGTTGCCAATTTGCCATGTCACGCCAGCGTTTGCACTATACTTGAACTCTGTACACCGTTGTAAAAGTAGATACATTTGACACATGTTTACCGGGAAGTCGTTCTGCTAAAGCATTTTCACTTCACTATAAATTAAAATGATATCTATCAACTGCGAGTTGCTATCACAAAAAAAAGTTAATACAATAAGTAATCAGATATTTGAAATCGCCTGGCTAGAGACTACAGTAGCTGAGCGATGTAAAGGTGGAAAGTACTAGAACTTTAATAATTTTTTTCTCGAAAATTATAAGGATTTTATAAATATTTTTTTACGATATTGTCTCTATTTTTCATGACGCATCTATTCCTAAATGTTGTTACATACTTAATAGTTGTAAAATCACAATATAATATGGCATTTTATCCATGTTTGTTTCTGTAATATTGCAGAGTACTCATTTTATATTATATAATTTTGCGTAGCTTTACATTGGTCACGAATTACCAACGTAATCACTATGGAGTAGTTAGTGATCACTACATTTAGACAAGTGCTACGTGCAACTGTACATATTAATTTTTTTTTCAAAATGGGATATTTCATGGAAACATTGTGAATTAAAATTTTAATGAGGGCTGATGAGGACAAATGTTGTCCAACTTTTCCGTGAAAAACGATGTAATAATTAACTTTACTCTAAGTACTCCAGAAAATCTTACAGTTTTTGCATGTCAAGTGTAAACTTCAGTACATTAGAGAGCTAAAAGAGGGCGACTCAGACAGCCTCAATTTTGTGAGAATATTATAGACTAACTTGATACATCTGTGTCTTTAAAGAATTTTTTTTGTGGCGAATCTACTGTTATTGGATAAAAATACTTATAATTTTTCAGAAATAACTTTGTTGTAGTATTAGAACTTTTATATCCATAAATCCAGAGGACCATCTGGTTCCAACAGGATTAAGCACCAGACCATTAGATGCTACAACATAGTCATATTATATTTCTTTTGAGAAATTCAACTATTTTTTTTGTTAACCTTATAGTCAAAGTGCAATACATGATAATGTTCCTAGATAGTAACGGTGAACTGACATTCGTTGATTTCTGTAGTCATAATAACATAGAGAAGATATAAAAGACAAATTGTATACGAGTGTTGATAAATTAACCTTTAACAGAAAGAGAGTTCAATTTTATCATGAAAATTTGTCTAGGTAGATGCAACAGAGCAAAAATGACGCAAATAGTGTAGTAAATAAGATAAAATGAAAACAGACTAAGTAAAAATATTAGCAACTCTGGAATTCAAATGAATTATAGTGCAAAAAGTAAATAGACTGGATTTTATGTGCATATCAGCTATTCTAGAGAAGTTTAAGGAAGTTTGGAAAGATAAACTAGGTATCAAAAGTTGTAGAATTATCTTTTCCTTAGGGACATCAGTATAAATTAATGAGCAAAATTATACTAAGCTAAGTATGCTGAAAAGGCTGTAACGACAAGATCTTTGCAAAGTAAATGATGCTGAATTTTCGCTAATTATGTTTCATAATTAAAGTGAGCTTACATCAGTTTTTGTTGCTAATATGTGAATATATCCTTTATATGAGTATGTTATACCCGGATTATTATATTATATAGAATATTTCAAAACTGAAAGCAGTAATACCTGCATGTACATGTTATTTAATTTTGATTTAATAAATTACACATACAAGATGATAAATACATTTTGTAATAAAGATATTTTCTAGAAAGGTATAGGTGCCCCTGGATAGGTGAGCTGAGATTCAGCTCTTCTTGTTTAATAAACAAAATCTACCATGATTTTAAATCCGTTAAATCCAGTAAGGCTTGGAAAAAACGATTTTTTTCACTAGTAAAGTTTTGTTCCTGTTTGACATACGATAAAATGTTATTAAAAAAATTTCTCAGAATGAAAAATTGAGTGTATGTGCAAATTCATATGTCGCCTGCTTTGATTTTTCATTTCATTTTCAGATTTTTCACTAGCAAATTACCGTTTCTGTATGATATACGACAAATAGTTATTAATTATATAAGGGAATTAACAAACCTTTAATCCACGAGAAATAATGGACACTCGAGGCGCATCCGAAAGTTACATTTTTTCAAGAGGATTAAAGACTGGTTAATATTCCGAATATAATTCAACGTTTTATCCACGACCACGGCCAAAACCGGCCAAATCGAAGAATTTTTTAAAAAAGCACCGGGTGAAGAATATTATACAAGTTAAGGTAGAAAACACACGATTTCAATATTTCAATTTATACATCGAACGTTTTATTTTGAACTGTTTACAGGCTGCAACAATCATGGGAGTTGCAGGTACTTATCGATGCAATGAATTAACCTTTTTGGATATCACCCATGTCCAAGACAAAGTCACTTACCTATACGTACTCATTCCGGATACGAAAACAAATATTTCAAAAAGTTTTACGTTCATGGAAGAAGCTTTATCCTTCAGTGCTGTAGAATTTGTCGAAAATGCATCAATCTGCTACCTAAAAATACCGGTGGTGGATTTTTCTTGCGATATGTGGCTGGAAAATGTATTACACAACATGTAGGCATCAACACAATTTTGAAAAAGTTTTTAAAAGTGGTTGCATCTCTTAAGCTCCTGATCCAGTTAGAAATTGACTACAGTAGCGAAAAGTTATATTGAAGATTCACTGTTCAGAAAAATGGTAATAGTTGAAAAAGTCCAGGTCCAACCTGGCGAAGTTTTAGGCCCCTCCAGTCTTTCAAAATCCCGATCGTTCTTAGGATAAATGTTAATGTTGTAAATAAAATGCTATAAAATCAAAGAGTGGTATTATGAATTATAATCCACTAGTATGTTAATAGTATATTATGCAACGATCATGTAATGATGGTTATTAATACACGAGCATTAACCGGGATACGTATGGTTTATGCGAGTGTATTAATAACCATTACATGAGAGTTGCATACGCTATTTTTTCTACACTCAATAAATAATCAAAAATCATAAATTTTATATTTTTATTGAACACAATAGGTAACAGTAATTATTCGTATGAACTGCATTTTCTGCTTTCTCCGATATGTGTGGAGGAGTCGATGGTAATTCTTCTATATCGCTGATATCAGACATTTTGAAAAATTATCGAAGTTTAGCTAGGTATCTACGAAAATTTAATCCGAACTGATTTTAACATCTAAAATAATTACATAAGAACCTAGGATAAACGTCAAATGCACAGCATGCTTGATTAAAAATTTATGGGTTTCTATTGTTTAAAAATCTGTATCGTAATGAAAAATCTGTATCGTAATGAGTATCATTATGAAACGGATTATGGGCATATAAGTGCATTGTTATAATACGGGTGTAGAAAAAACACCTTTATTCCACGGAAAACAGACGTATTACACCTTCTTAATATAGTAGTCGTGGATAAATGTTACTAATAAAAAAGTGTCTCAGAATGAAAAACTGAGTATGTATTCGATGTCCTAGACCTACTTTGAGTTTTTTTCTTGATTTCGGATCTTTTTCAAAGTAGGCATAGCATATCATTATGTGTTTCGCACACGTCATTAATTCTTCATTTTGACAAACTTTTCTTAATAACATTTTATCGTATAGAAACGGCACTTTACTAGCGAAAAATCTGAAAATCAAGTTAGAAGTCAAAGTAGGCTTAAGGCATTCAAATTTTACACACGTACTCAATTTTTTAATTACATATGAGAGAAGTGAGATATATGATATATCTCACCTGTACTCAGTTCATATGGAATATGAAGGAACAGCCAGTTCAATTGTCGGTCATCTCACCTATAGCATACTGATGAGGGCTAACAAACCTAAAACCGGTCTATGTCTTGTAGTGTGGCCAACAAGGGTTTTTGGATATTCACATAGATACTGCTGATGTAATTTAATGTCGGTCGGGGCATTAATCCGCGGTAGTAGTTGTTTCCTGCAGTATCATTTATAATTTTTATCCAAATTTCCAAGACCCACTCAATTTTACGGATTTGGCAGATTTTCTTTCTTAAATAAGCAGAGCTGAATCCCAGACCTATCAGGGAATACTCTGTATATTTTTTGTAAATGTATAATAATCAGTTAAAAAATAGGTAAGTATTTAAAAATTAAATTAGTTTTTTGTTACAGGAAAACGGTGAAAAGAAAAACCATTTGTCTTATACTCGAATATACATAAGTTTAGAAAACACCGTTTTTTCTCCATACAATAAATGGTACCGAAATCGCGTGCAATATTTTACCACTTCATTAAAGAAAAATAGTATATATAAATACTGGCAAAGAAGGTGTACCAATAAAAGCAGTTGTTTTTTGCTCATTCATATTTTTTCGTGGTCTAGTAAGAACATAAAAATATAATTGCAACTTTACTTGCAAAGTACAAACCAGACTTCAATGAATTCTGATAAATCAAAAATAATATCTCTAATAAAATGCTTTCTTATTCAGTTATTAATTAATGTACTTCATGTGTTTGTGACCAAATTTATATAGCTTATACAATAAATTACCAAACTTTGCTATGTCGGACTGTGGAAGTACCTCAGGGAGCACTTATATTTAATAATAACTAACTTGATAAAGCCTTACAGAAATCATAAATTGAAATAAATAGCTTTGTGGCCAGAGACTTGGTTCGCGAAATTGAAATTTTAACAGTATTCATACTTGTTTTTTGTCGTTCTCAAATTAAGACTTCATGTATCTATTTTTAAGTGTCTGAAGTGTATGTTTATTAGTAGGTAAGTATTTTCCACAAAAATGAAAAAAAGAATTCTTGAGAAATGTATTTTATTATTAATTTAATTCTTTCTTCGCAAAGACCATAATATAGCGTTAATCATAGTGTGTACTTATACATAGTTGTCACATGTTGTTATAAAATATCTTAATAATACTCTTCTCTTGTAAAATTTTTAATAAAGTGACAAAATCAGAAGTTGAGAAACTCTTGAAAGTAGCAGATGATAAAACCTACTTGATGATGAAGGTAAAATGTAATGTTCACACTTGTCTCCAAGTATTGACATTGTTTCTTATTTAAGACAGTGTTGCTTATTGGTGTCAGTTTAGCACGCCGTCATGAAAAATTAACATTTCTTCAGTTTGAACATACAAAAAACATGGGAGAATATATATTGATAATGATTTCCAACACAAAGATGAACGGAGAAGATAATTTACTATTTCTAAGGAGTTAATTTTGTCGAAATGTTTAAAAAATATCCCTCTCTTCGTCCGGCACCAATTGAGCATTCAAGGTTCTTCTTAGGATATAAAAATGGAAAATGTACATGACAATACATTGGTATAAATTCTATCGCGTTTATCCCTAAAAAAATTGCACAATGTTTGAAATTGCCGAATGCTGGGAATTACACCGGCCACTGTTTCCGGAGAACATCTGCTACGACAGTTGATGCAGGAATACATGGTGAATCGAAAGCAACCAACGTGGCAGGATATATAGACGATTCTGTTTCAACAAAAACTTCAAGTAGCCTCAAAGATATTTTATCAAAAAATATCAATATAAGAACCAATTATAAAGTCACAGTTAAAATTGACAATAACGATTTAAACTGACAATAAATGAAGTCAGTTCAATAATTATGATGTAGCTTTTACGTGCAGGCAAATTTTTCCTGCTCTAATTAGAAAAATTAAAACTTTTCCCAACTCGAATTAGTTACTAAATGTACAACTTTTCAAAACACTATGAAAAAGTTATTTATGTTTAATTGTCACTACTATTACAGTTGTAATGAATAATATAACGAAAAAGGGAGGCTAAAATGAGTGAGAACTTGTATTATACTTACATACATTT
Organism: Monochamus alternatus; assembly: GCA_037114965.1. NCBI lineage: Eukaryota > Metazoa > Arthropoda > Insecta > Coleoptera > Cerambycidae > Monochamus > Monochamus alternatus. Next base: position 50,857,852 of record CM073427.1, on the reverse strand, counting down.
AGTTAAATGTATATAAATATGTAGTTAAAATAAAGAAAATGGTCATTTGTTTTCTCTAATGAAATAAAAATTAATAATGGTGTACCTCAAGGGTATATCTTAGGTCCCCTGTTATTTGTAGTAGTATTAGATTAATAACATACTAACTGCAAAAAAGTGTTTTTATTTTAGTACCGTGAGATTAAATAAAAGAATTTAGTAGCTATTTATATACTAAGGGCTGATGGCCCGAGGGATGGCTGTCATCTGAGGGGCAATAACGTCAATAGTGCATATAATAATATATATTTCACTTCATACGATATAGAAACTATATAAGGTCATAGCTTTGACGTTTCTTGATTTGTGGTTTCCAATATAACCCTAGTTTGCCATAAAAAAAATCCTAGAGTGCCCCTCACCACACTCGTTGGGTCAAAATTTGGACAGTGTTTATAGAGGTAAAAACAAAATTTTTAAATACTCTGTCATTCCTTTTCTCTTGTCATTCAAAAGGTACTCTACATTTGTTTCGATAAAATTATAATTGTTTCAATAAAATTACAATTAATTATTGAACAGAGCAAACTTTATTTTAATTTGAATTTGAATAGTTTTTAGTCAGTTGTTGAGTAGCAATCATGAGGTAGTAAGTTTATTCAAAGCTCCTTCCGTTTCGCAAGTTGTACAGCATTATAATGTTTATGGCAATAAATATACAGTTCATTACAAAAAAGGTTTTGGTTATTTAACAATAACGAACAATTATTAAGTTTTTGTACAACACGTCATTGAGAGAACAAATCAGAATACTGCAATATGTGTTATTGACGACACGTCAAAATTGTCAGATTGATTGAGTACACAAGACTAAACAATGGAGCATTCAGCTAGTATGCTGAAATGCATCTAATTTATGGACAAGCACTCGGCAATTATGTTGAAGCAAGAAGAATTTATTGTAAAACATTTCCAAATCGGTGTTTGCTGCACTTAAGAACTTTTGAAAGAGTTGATCGTAGCTTACGAGAAATAGCTAAAAAGTCAAGTAAAATAAAAATAGTTAATCTTCTGCTCATCCATTTTAGGACGTGAAGGGTGAAGAGTCTCTAAGAAGAGCAACGAGGCAAGTTAAAGGAGGAAATTCTGGATGAAATTGTTGAAAATCCGTCTAATAATGTAAGAAAACTGTCGTTTAAGTTCATGCGACAAAGTGGACCGTTCATGAGACCCTTCGAGAACAATTTCTACATTTTTATCACTTCCAAAAGGTGCATGCCATGTCTCCCGATGATTATCCTGCAAGACTCAATTACGCAAAATTCAAATGTTACTAGTATTGTTTTGTTCACGGACGAAGACGGTTTCACCTGAGATGGAGTAATAAATAGCCACGATTTGCATGACATGAAGAAAATCCCCATCCCAAAGCATCAACAAAGGTTCATGGCTAACATATTGGCGGGGATTATTGGGAATCATCTCATTGGACCGTTCTTTTTGATGATTTGCAATTCCTGCGTCAAAGCTTAAACGATCAGAAGATGTGCTCTTAGAAATTATAAATTAGATGTGGTTTATGCATGATGGTGCATTGGATTCCTTTTCATGAAGAAATTTAAAGAGGATTGCATATTCGACGCCAGTTCAAACCAGAACAGACCTAATAGAAAGAATAACACACCATTTCAACGAAATTCGAGACAATCCTCAAATGTTTGAAATACAACGAAAAAACATCGGTTGGATAAGGAAATGTATACAGGGCGTCCATTTCGAAAATCTGCTCAAGTAAATAAGAACAAGTAAAGCTTTCGAATTTTTAACATCCTTGAATTTAAGTGATTTGGAAATGTATCAGAATAAATTCTTATCCACACAATTGCTGATTGCTTGTCCATAAGTTAGATGCATGTCAGTATTAATGTGACATAATGGCAAATTTTATAATTTTAATATGAGTTATTAGTTACTGTGTTATTCGATTAGTTATTGTGTTAGAGACAAACATAAATAAAGAAAAATATATATACGAAGATAGTCGATATGGACATAATCGAGAGAACGGATGGGTGAATTTCTATCACCCTGTATCGTATTTTATACCAAAAATTGTTTTTTCTGCAAAGGTACAGTAAATATAATTTTACATAAAACTGACACTAACAGTGAACAAAAAGGCTGCTGAATTTAGAATTTGTTTTGTCTCATGTGTTTTTTATGTAAAATATTTAATTTTCTAGCAAATGTATAATATTCACATGGAAGACTGCTTCAATATTTTATTTTTTAATAGAGGTCTATTTTTATTTTAATAAAACCTACTATTAAAGTAGTCTATAACTGCAAAACAATGCGCTTAAGATTGTTTATAGTTTTTAGTTTTTTTTATGTACTTACTATGTGATGTGGTAGACATATTAAACATTTTAATTTAAATATTGACATTTTATGTGTCTTGTTTTCTTAGTTCTAATATTAGAATGTTCACTTGAAAAATTTCAGCTTTAAGGGAGCCGTATTTAGACACAAATTTTTAACGAATTTATAGCTGTTTATTGAGACAGTCTAAACAATCTATTGTGTTAATTATATAAGTTTTGTCCAGGGTGTATAACAGTTTCCAGAATAAAAAGAGCATAATTTTCACCTGTTATATTTTATCATAAAATTTCCTGAATTTTACGCATCAACTGCACATTGATTAAGTATTTTTCACGGTATATGGGACACATTGGTAAGGTACAATTCACGGTTTTCTATGTTCTCTAGCTCATTAAACCCCCCCCTCAAAAAAGTTAAAGGAAATTATTCAATTTTAACATTTTCTTTTAGAACTATCTAATGGGTGGTTCTTTGCATCGTTAGATTAAGCTGACGTTTATTGATGTGGATATTTCTAAATATACCAATTTCTTTTTAAGAATGTTATCAAAACCATAAGCTTAGCCTAAACAAAATGATTCCTAACACATAATTAAAACAGTTGTATTATCTCAAAAATCGGGTACATATACATTTTGCAAAAATGAGAAAAGTTAGAGTAATAAACGCATAATTTAGAAATGGGGCGTCCATTTAAAAAATAGTATAAGAAAAGTTATATTATGTCCTAAAGAACCTATGAGCAACTTTGTGGTACTACTCTGTATAAAAAAAGGTAAATTCCTCTGATGAAAAAATACGGGTACAACATAAAGTGATGAAAATGTCTTCAAAACAACTTACTCCTGAACGCTCATGTTATGTCCAACATGAAAAAACAGGTAAGATACTATTCGATTACACACTGGGCAACATTACACTTAATAGGCCAGAGTTTGTGAAGGATCTTGGTGTGTTGTTTGATGAAAAATTATCATTCAATGGGCATATGTGTTGTACTATCTGCTTATAGAAGCCTGGGATTTGTTCTTTGCAATTCTAAGAATTTTAAAAACATGGAAACCCTTAAATTGCTGTATTGCTCATTTGTATGCTCCAAGCTCGAGTATGCAGCTATTGTTTGGTCACCTATTTATAATAACTATCACACTACGATTGAAAAGGTTCAGCAAAGGTTCATGAAATCTGCGCTTTACTTAATTGATGGTGAATATGTTCCCAGGGGAATAGCAAATGACATTTTGCTGCAGCGTACTAAACTTTGCAGTCTCTCTTCAAGAAGGATAACCTCTTCAATTATTTATTTACACAAGATTCTGCATAGTTCCATTAAGGACTTTTGTCTCAGATCGTTTTTAAAGTACCATCTTTTAATTCACGAAACAGTGCTGTTTTTAAGTTGCCTCATGCACGGACAAATTCTATGATTGCATCCCCATTATATCAAATGATCACACATTATACAAACATATAGAATTCGCTTGATATATTTGTCTGTTCTATTGAACATATTAAGCGAATATTAGGTATTTTTATTTGTTTATTTTTTTTTCTCCATATTTTCATATCTAACTATTTATTATTATTATCATTATTATTATTATTATTATTATTATTATTATTATTATTATTATTATTATTATTATTATTATTATTATTATTATTATTATTATTATTATTATTATTATTTTATTTTTTTTTTTTCAGTAACACCTTCCGAAGCTCCGACACATTCGGAGATGTTCTGAAGAGTCAAGCAATGACCACTCTCCACTCCGTGGAGTCAGTAATCATTGCGCCCGTAAATCGTGCGTTCTGAGCAGACGTAGTGAACCAAGGACGATTGCCTTCTGCATTCTGCCGGCTAGATCTCTGCCGAATTTCGACAAGCCGGTATGATCTTTAAGTCAGAAAGCAACGTATGTCTCATTCCACCCAGGACGCCTATAATGAGCACCACAATCTTAACAGATCCGAGCCGATAACTCAATCACAAACATCGTCCTAAGTTGGTGGTCGAGGAGGACTACATCAGGCTTATAGGCTTGAATTTGCCTGAGGGTGGGGAATGAATAGTTCCAATAAATTCGGCACTTCTCATTCCCCACAACGGATTCTATATCCCCCGGAGCATAATGCAGCACTGGCGTCTCTTCTATCTCATACGAGTGTCGTAAATGATAATACAACACCCGTAAGGCTGAATCGTGTCTTTGGATATACGCTGTTTCCGCATATACCCGACAGGCCGACAGGAGATGCATAAGCGTCTCCGGCGCCTGGCGGCAGGCCCTGCATCTGGTATCAGGAACCTCGATACCCATGACATGACTACGACAGACGAGAGTGTTAATTACACCATCTTGGCAAGCCATTATGAACCCCTCGGTCTCAGAGTTCAGCCCCGCTGACCTCAAAAAAGCGAAGGTCAGCCTTTCAGATAAGCCAAGCCCCTCTAGATGACGGCATTGGCTTATCCTTATGTAGCTGCAGAAGATGATGCGCTTCTGCAGCTTTAATTTGGGCTTTTAACTGAGCAGAGTCCCATTCGGTGACAGAGTCTGGATTTTCCCGCTCAGTATCGAACACGAGACCAAGTTCATTGGCTGCTCTTCTCGCTGCCTTATAAACAAACGCTCCTATCCCTGCTGCTTCATGGTCTTGGACCATGCAGAGAAGGGGATCTGAGCTCCTGATGATTTTACAGGCTTCCTCCAAAACCACTCTGCCCCGGAGACACTCCAAACTCAAGAGTCCACGGCCTCCTCGATTTCTTGGGAAGTATAACCGCGGAACGAACGATCTTGGATGCAAACTTCGATAGAGATGCATCATTTTGCGAGTCCCTACATCGAGTTGCCTCAGCTCTTCTTGTGTCCATTTCACTACTCCAAAGGAGTAGAGAAGGATCGGAACGGCAAGCATATTTGTGGCACTTACCTTGTTCTTACCCGACAGCTCCGAAGACCAGATTTATCGGAGGCGGTGTCGATACCTGCCGCGGAGAGCGTTTTTCACCGTAGCCACCTCATGAGTGCCCCGCTGTGGTACACCCAAATAAGTGTACGACTCTGCGGCATCTAGATGGTGGAAGATGCTTCCGTCTATGAGCTGGGCGCCCTCTCCGTATGCACGCCTCGTCCTCTCTTGAGATAAACCAGATCACATTTGTCCAGCCCGAACTCCATCCCAAATGCCTGCGTGTACTCCTGTACCACCCTCTGAGGGACTGATTTAAATGCCTCTCTCCGGAGGCATAGAGTTTAAGGTCATCTATATAGAACAAATGGGTGACCTTATGCCTCCGGTCTCCTGGGGTACCGCAGTTGTAACCCCGGGTACGACGAAGTGCAACGGATAATGACAGCAGTGAGATGCAAAACAAGAGGGGACTCAGGAAATCTCCCTGGAACTCTCCCCTCCTGAACAAAACCGGCTTTGTCTGGACCCTTGCATTAGCCGATGTTATGGTAAAGCGGGTCCTCCAAAGCGGCATGAGTTGTTCAATACATCTCACTATAGGGTCGGCCACCGCAAGGCATTGGAGCAAGTGGATTATTAGCTCATGTGATGTCATATCAAATGCCTTGCGGTAATCTATCCAGGCCATTGAGAGGTTTCACTTGTACTGCACGGAGTCCTGCGTATTATTATTATTATTATTATTATTATTATTATTATTTTTAATTCCTGCCTTTCTAATATGTATATATATATATATATATATATATATATATATATATATATATATATATATATATATATATGTATGTGTCTCTATTTTATGTATGTACAATTTTTTATTGGTGTTGCTTTGTGTATTTCTTTTTAGATTATTTTGTTGTACTCACTTTATGTATTTTACTCTATGATTCCTCATCCCGTAGCTGGGTTAATCCCGTGGGGTGTTAATAATATAATTAATTAAGTAAATAAATAAATAAATAAATAAATAAAATAAAAGGTTATAGATTTATAGGTATAATTATTACTATTAGCAATACCAAATACCTAGTTACAATTTATCTATTTGGGTACATGACGTCATGGGTAAAATAAAGAATGTTTTGGTTTATTTCCGCATCCTCACTGATTACAATATCCTTCTTCGCCCTCACCTTCCCAAATATACTATCATTACTTTTAAATTTCCCGAATAAACGTAAAAAATATCTTGCATCCGGCTGTCTGGCCCTGGGAAAATGCCGCGGTATAATATTCTTGTGTTTCTAATGTTCTCCTCTGTTTCTCGTGCAATGCTACCAACAAATATATTTTTCGAATTCTCTGCTAAAATAATTAAACCTAAAGAATAAAATCGACTACTGTTTGGCAAGAAAGGAATTGTGATTATTTTGCTCAAAAGATTTGCTTCAAATATTTAATGTGTATTTGTGTATTGTTTATCATTTTGAATTCAAAAGAATGGTATAATATTTCATTTCTCATTCGCCAATGAAGTGCAATATTTGCTTTGTCATTTTGTTGGGATTTAATGCATTTGCTGCTTCTGACGGTTCATGGTTTACTGTTTTGTTACTCACTGACTGTCTTCTTTTAAGTTTTAGTGTACCTATTTGAGGAAAATTTATTAAGGTATAATCTTTATCACAGCAGTATTAGATATATATTAAATTTAACACCCCTGGAAATATTAGAAGGCTTTAGAATTTCCGCAAACCAATTTTTTACAATTAGTACTCTAAAAGAAAGGTATATTCTACTAACCATTTAATTGATGTAACAAAAGCCTGTCCTACTACGATTTTTTAAAAGGATCGTTTTTCCAGAAAATGGTATTAGGCATTTTTTTTTCAAAAATATAATATTACCAGGCTATTCAATACACATCGAAATAACCATATACCAAATTTGATCGACAAATGTCTAGATACTGCTTTTTTAACTTAAAAAAAATCAGAACTAAAAATTATAATAAACAGATATTTGTTTACAGTTAGATGGAGCTCCGATCAACAATACCGTCGCAGTCATTAATTGGCTTAATCACCAGTTTTGGAATAAGTGCCCTAAGGACTTTTACTATTTGGGGGTTTATAAAACAAAAAGTTTATAAAAACAAACCAAGACATTTTAATGACCTACTGAATCGCATAGGACAAGTTTGTGCAGACATTACTCCACAACAGCATGTAAAATATTTTTAAATTTAAGAAAACGATTGGTGAAATGTGTTCGATTGGTGGAGAAAACTAAAATTTAATTTAGATCAATGTATTGTAATTTTTTGTTTATTTAACAATTTAGTATACAGAATTCATTACATTTTTTGTATGTTTATTATTTTTACTGGGGCTTTAATTAAAAGTGTTAAACTTGTTTTCTCTTTGTCTGATTGGTATTTATTAGTTTTTTCATCAACTCGTTCCGGAAAACTTGCAGCACTTTGGTTTTTTTGCAATCTCAATTTTATTGTTAATGGATTCGTCTATACATCCTTCCGCGGCGCACAGTAGCGCAAAACGCCACGGTGCTACTCAAATTACTGTACACCCCTTAGGGTTGGGTCGTCTGAGGTGATTTTTATTTTAGAATGTTCTTCATAAAATTCCCTATCGATCCCTCTTTCTCAATTTTCGATTTGGGTCTTCACTTTCGCGGAATTTGACTCTAAAAATGGATTTGCATGGAAAAAACTAGATTTTTCGCACAAAAATGGCCCTACGGAACACAAAATTGAGATTTTGCCGGACTTTTTATGGGGGAATGCTCGCCTTGGAAATCCCTATAAGACTGTCCACTTAGATTTTGGGGAGAAATTTTCCGTTGCCCTTAAAATGGCCACAATCATCTAAAAGTTTTCACAAATCAGAAATCGTTCTAGTGAAAACTGGGAAAGTATTGGAAAAAAATCTCATTTCACAAAAAATTATTTGTACACATTCGAGAAATCCGCAAAAATTTTTCTAGAATTTTTAGACTCATTTTTTGACATTCACCAAAATGGCCACATACAGATTTTCCGAATTTTCCCGTAAATGATTGATTTTTCCTGGAACTGTTCGGATGGAAATGTATGATAGTGAAAGTCTTCAGCATCTACTGGATGCTTTAAACTTTCGAGACCATAAGATTTTATGTGTATCTTTCTTTTTTTGGTCATTTTGATCCAAATTCCACAAATTTTAAAAATACTGGGAAATAATCTGGCATTCCCGAAACGTTTAAATATTCTGGCTGTCCAAACAAATTCTCAGAAAGCTCAGTCTTTTGAACGGTTATTGTTATATGTTTTATAAATACCTTTTATATAAATTAATGTAGAAAGTGTATGTTTTTCTAGGACAGATATTATTTTTGTATATTTTATTTATTTTTTTTTGTATAGCGCTCGATATAAAAAAGCAAATTTCGACGTTGTTTTATGTTATCTCTGTGTGTTGTGAAGAAAATAATCAAATCAATCATTTCTTATTAACACTTTTATCAAAAAATTGAATTCCCAAAAACATGTTTAAAATCATTTTTTATGGAACCTTTCTGACGTTTTTCAGAATTACGCAAAAATTCGGAAAATATGTATGTGGCCATTTTGGTGAATGTCCAAAAATGTGTCCAAAAATTCTGGAAAAATTTTTGCGGATTCCTCGAATGTGTACAAATAATTTTTGTGAGATTTCAATAGAACGATTTCTGATATGTGAAAATTTTTGGATGATTGTAGCCATTTTAAGGGCAACGGAAAATTTCTTCCTGAAATCTAAGTGGACAGTCTTGTAGGGCTTTCCAAGACGAGCATTCCCCCATAAAAAAGTCTGGCAAAATCTCAATCTCGTGTTCCGTAGGGTCATTTTTGTGCGAAAAATCTAGTTTTTTCCATGCAAACCCATTTTTGGAGTCAAGTTCCGCGAAAATGAAGACCCAAATCGAAAACTGAAAAAGAGGAATCGATAGGGAATTTTATGACGAACATTCCAAAAAAAATCACCTCAAACGGCCCAACCCTAAGGGGTGTACAGTAATTTGAGTGGCACAGTGGCGTTTTGCGCCACTGTGCGGCGGTTGCAGAGCTCCATTCTCCATGTCGTTTTAATGCTATGATGCTTATCCCTGCATTTGTCCATAACATGGTGGATGATCTTCTCCTATAGTGAGCACTGTAGGGTGTTTGTATACCCAAGTAGCATGTAATATTTGATAACATTTTTGATAATGTGTTTATTTCAACGCAATGTGTCGTACACTTGCTGCTTTTATAAAATACAAAAAAACTTTTATGGGAGATATTTTTTGGTCTCAAAGCTATATATTTTTTACAAATTTCTTCAGGATTGATTGTCTTCAACATTTTCCACAGTAAAATTAGACAGTTCATCACATCTGCGCGCTCCCACTCCCATAATTAAAGCTGTTTTTATGAGCAATAATTCACCATCATATGCTTCTTTCAAAAGTTTATTAATATCATCGAGTTCAAAAGTTTTTATTTCTTTGATTTGTCATCTTAAAATTAGATATATTAATGGTTTTATAAAGCTGGAGAGAGAATCATAATGAAAATTTCTTGTGTAGTAAAAAAGTAAGCAAACAAAACACTTTCATTTATACCTTTAACGTGCTTAACTTCCATCCAGCCTTCAAACGCCTTGAGCTCTTTATCGTCAACGCCACGAGCTTTTTCCGGTAAAATCTGCAATGTAGCCGCCTCTACCTCATCAATAATTTCTTGAGCAAGTTTTTCTTGATCTATTTTTGTTTAAAAACTTTTTTTTCCTATTAAAAATTCACTATTTATCATTAGCAAATTAGTAAATAACTAAATGACAGTGTTGTTTATTATTAAAAGAAAAACGTGCATCCGTGTTTAATAGTAACATAAAAGTACCTTGATAATTTGTGAATTTGCAACAATGACATTCTAAATAAACTTCTAGCAAAAAAAGTAATATTTTTTTACTCAACTCAAAGAACCATATGCTATTAGCGCATCTAAGGAAAAAGGAAAAACTTGAATAGGCCCAAATCAAACACCAAGGTTTTGGTTAAAGACTGTATTAGATCTTTGCCACAGCCTTTGGTACATAGTTATATTTAATTTCAGTCCCAACACGAACATGTTTCCTTCTATGTAGAAAATCATAGAGTTCTTTGCAGTACTGGAGAATGATGAGTTATCCAAAACTACAAATTTATTCCGCGTTATACAATTTCTCCAAATTATCAGAAATTATTATTTATCATTTTATGATACAATGTTGTCAAAGAAATTATGTTAACAGATCGGCATAGTTTTGTTGACAAAAAGTCATGCGTTACAAACTTACCCAATACATGTCTGATATATTAGAAAACGGGAGCCAAGGAGATGCTATAAAAGGTAAAATATTTGGGAATGAATGCGTCATGAATGAGGTCAATGCCATAAAATTATTGTAGTTGTGTAAGTTGTAGAATTTTCAACCTTTACGTCGCTGGGCTACTGTAGACTCTAGCCAGACGATTCCGAATATTGAAATCCGATTACTTATAGTATTAATGATTTTATGATAGGACTGTTTACATTAGTTTTTCAAGTGTCAAAAATTGCTTATATGCAAAGCAACTTGGAGTTGATGGATACCGTTTTAATTTATAGTGAAGTTAAAATGCTTTAGCAGAACGATTTCTCGATAAACATGTGCTAAATGCAGCTACTTTTACCGCGGTGTGCAGTGAGTGCAAGTGTAGTGCAACCCGAGGGAAATTAAAAACTGAATCGTGAAAGAGATCCGTACCATTTACAGTGTTAAGCATTAATACTAAGGGATTGGAAGAGAAGGACCGCTACCATGGCCGCCACGATCTCCTGACTTTACATCCTTTGGATTTCTTTTTCTAGGGATATTTAAGATATGAAGTGTATCGCACAGAAGTGAAGACTATTGATGATTTAGCAAACGTATCATATCTGCTGCCAATAACATATAAGTTCAAAAGGAAGAAGAAGCAGAAACATTTGTGTTAGTTTGTAAAAATTGGGTAAAACTGACCCAAAATTTTGTTGTAACAACAGGTATATTAAACTGTTTTAATAATTAATAATAATAATATCTCTACCCCTCATTCTAATCATAAGGATTAGCCCAGAAGTCGAAGACTTGTGCAGGGGAGGGGGCGGCATATTATTATTGAGCAGGCCGCATTTGCGCCCAGGAACGACTTACGTTGGTAAGCCCTAACCACCATTCAGTGCAGGAATGAGGGAAACCTGGAAAACCTCATTAATTAGGAGGGTAGTCAAACTTCAACTGGTATCAATCGCAGAGAGGGTGTCAATCCTCTCCACAAATATAGCTTATATACGGTCTAATGACTGCGGGGGTCGAACCCAGAACGATCTAGTCATCTCGATTCAAGTACTGACGCGCTACCACTGACCGACCGATTAAAAAACAAATTAATTCTATTAATAATTAATAACAATAGCAGGAAAAGTAGGTGAATTTGCTATATAAAATAGTATGAATTGCTGCATAAATAAAATGTTATTAACTTCTTTCCTTGGGAATATTTGTCCGGTTGCTGATTACATGCTTTGCCTTGTCAGCTGCGACAAAAACAGTTGAATTTGCTGTATAAAATAGGTATTATAAGATGTTATTTATTTCCTTCCTTGGGAATATCTTAAATTTTTTATCCGGTCGTCGATTGCATGCATTGCCTTGTCAGGTTTTACAGTAGACCACTTTCCAGCGTCATGCAGAAGTGTATTTTTAAATCATTTTTGAACTGTTTTTTCATTTCATTTACAAAATTATATTCGTAAGTGTCCTCTGTACATTCAATTTTTTTCTGAATTACCGTGTATATTTAGATATCAAATATAATATAAATCAATTTTTTAATGAAATCAAATGTATATATCTCTCTATCTAAACTAACGACATTACAAGCAAATTGTAAAATAATTACAACTAAAATATTAATTTCAAAAATACTTTACAGATAACTATTTTATAAATACTTATTGGATAGGATATTACATTATAAGAAATTATGTCCATAAATAACTACACTTAGAAATACACAACTGTGCTGTAAAATTTAAATAACTACATAAAAAGATTAACTATCTATCTTCTATTAAACTAATGGTTAAGTACAATTTTCAGCTATGCTCCTAAACCACATTTGCTGCATACTACATTGACCTCAAATTATGCAATATGAAATTTCTTCTCAACATCATATGAACGTTAATTTAGTGTATTAAATAGTACGCGCATATGCTGTAATATATGCACCAAGAATGTATTTGAAGCTCGCAATATGCAAAATACAACTTAATAATGTAGAAATGAGAATGTCAGATATGAACATTTTTATGCATTAACTATTATTCTGTTTCATTTAGTCTGTTAGCCAAGTTTATTAAATTAGAGAATGACAAATAACTAATTTTGTGTACCTGCTTATTTAAAATATGTCTACGATATGTGAATGATCATTGGATTGTAAAGAATTTTTTTCCTTGTCCTAAAAAATAGCTTTTCATGAAATATACAGAGAAAATGACAATTTTTTTAATACTTTTTAAGTAATTTTGTTTAGTTTGATTGGGTTTTCAGTCGAGGGTTATTTTTGAAACTAAGTTTGCCTAACCAAAAAATGTCACACTGAAAAAAGCAGATGAGTAAAAAATAACATAAATCGCTTCACTATCGCGCACTTCCGTATTTTTTACTCTGTCTTCGTTCTCAAAATAGCAAATGTATTAAAAGTATATCAAGTTTGACAGTTTAAAATTTGTTTATCTGCTTCCATAGATATGTTAAATTATTTTTATTTTAGACAATAATGATCGTAAAGTATTAGTTGTCTGAAAAACTGTTCGAATATCAAATTTATTACCGATTCTTCTTAATCTATCTGATAATATAGGAATGTATGGAATTTTTATTCTATGATTAGTTTTTCTTATTTGTTTTAAAGTATTCGTTTTATTTGTAAAATTTTTGCATGTTCTATCAACAAAATTTGGAAGGTATTCATTATTTATTAAATCATTTTTAATAAATTTTAGTTCGTTATTCAAAATTACGTTATTTGATTAAATTAATGTTGCTCTATCATATAAACATTTAACAACACCTTTTTTAGTATCAACGTGATGGTTAGACATAAATTTAAATATCCATGTGTTTATTTTCTATAAACACTTGCCTCTACAGAATTTCCATTTTTTAATTAAAACATCTAAAAGTGATAGCATATTAATATTTTTAATTTCCAAAGTGAATTTTAATGTTGGTTCTTTATTGTTAATATCATTTAAAAATTAATTTAATTCTGTAACAGTAAAAGGTCAAATTGCAAACATGTTATGTACATATCTCCACCAGATAGTAGTTTTTTTTATTTATATTTTCAATATAATTTTCTTGGAAAAAATTCATAAAACTATTACTTAAAATTTGCGATAATGACGAACCCATTGCCAGTCCAAAATTTTGTTCATAAAATTCATTGTTTAGTTGAATATATGTTGTCCTTATACATAGACTTAGTAATTCCATTATACATCCTACGTTTAATTTTGTTCTGTTTGCCAAATTGATATCATTTTCTAGTTTATTTTTAATGATATTCAGTGTTTTGTCTACTGATACGTTAGTGAATAAACTAGCTACGTCAAACTCACCATTAAATGATTATTATTAAAATTATTTGAGGAAGAAATCTTTTCTAAAAGATGTTTGCTATTTTTAATATAAGAATCGGATTGTCCAAATAAAGCTTTACTAATTTGTAACAAAACTAAAAAAAAGAAAAAACTAAAATTATGCCACAAATAAATAGCTTCAGAAAATACTTTTTAAGTAAGTTGAAAAATTTATAAAGCAAGAAGGTATCTAGTGAAAAATAACTATTCCAATTTACCGTCAAAAATGTGATCACATAGTAGATATTATGTAGAAAAAATAAGTATATAACTTTTACAGGGTGCTATAAAGTCAAGGTGTTACCTACAGGTTTTTTTTTTTTAATTAGACATTAGGTAGACATTTTGTATACTTATATTTTAATTCTGTGCTATATATTTACTTAATATCGATACAAAAAAATCAAAAGGCAATAAGAGAAAAAGAAGGTTGAGGTGGACAGAAAACCTATACCTTTTTATATATTTCTATAATTCAAACGAATGTAACTATTAGTTGCAAGCGTGTTTAATTAAGAATAGATCATACTTAATAGGATATTCCTTAGGTCAAAATACGGTGAACTAAACATATCTTCATTTTGAACTAATGTGCTCCTTAAATCTAAAAAGGATCAAAATGCACAGTGCTCATCGAAAGCAACAGATATAGAACTACTGAGAAAATATATAAAACATGCGCAGATACACTCTGCAACTCAACCCCGATGCAACTTTAACTTAAAAGAATCAAATAGTAAATCACCTTTAGTGATCCCTTGATACGAATAAAATTTAATAAATTGGTTGATAAATAACGGTGATATTTTCCAAAATGTATACAAATGAAAGTGCCAGTAATCCAACAAGCTATAGCAGTAACATAATTAAAGCGCACATCCCAGCTTGAGTTGAGATTCTTTTCGAACTCTGAGTGGACCCGCTATCAGTACCGTTGGACTCGTCCATATATTGATTTCGGTTCAAGTTCAAGTGTAGATCAAGTAATGGCAGCTAAGGCTAGAGATGTACACTTTAATTCTGTTAGTGGCAGTGATCTAGGTCATGGCATAAAAACCCGGAAAATCTTTTTAGATCGGCACTGGACGTGTTCTTTTAGTTGTTTTGAAGACCTGTAAAGAAAAATAATATTTTTTTATCTCCTGGAAAATTATACAGCTTTTGTAGTATAACAAATAATTTCGAAGAGCTGTTTTCATTTACATGGAACACGCAGTATAAAATTTGAGATTATTTTGGTATACATAGTGATTCAGTCAAAGTGTCATTAATTTTAAGAGAAGATAGGGAAAAATTAATATAATATAAATAGGCTATATAAAAAAATAAATGTATATAAACCATTATTTAAACTCCCTTTTCAGACTATTAAAGATCGCGGACATTATGGTTGCACGAACCAGCACGGACCTGCACTGTGCGGACCTGCAAAACCTGCACATGAAGGTTCCCATGTTATTTAATAAAGCATTGCACATTAGACCAGCACCAGCATGTACGGTCATCTGCAACGACCGTCACTGCAGGTCGTGTCAGTGGCCTGCAATTTATATGTGAGGTCGCACTAGTACGACGTAAGTTCTACAAAGGCAGGGGTTGGTTTCAAACAATATTCGACCAGTTATGTTATGAAAGTGTCCCTGAACTGTCGGACACCCTCGTTTATCAACAACCTCTATTTACTTTCATTAAAAAAACTCTCTCATCAGATGCCACTGTTCTGTGAAATTTTGTGTTGGTGGTGCTGTATTCGACAATGATTCAAGAGCTCAATTTTTTTTTATGACATTCGGAAGGACTGAAAAATATTTCTCTTTTTATTAATAAAGTGAACCAAAAATTTCTCATTTTACTATCTTCTTCTTCCTCCTCCTCTTCAAGCAACATCGCTAAAATAAATATTTCTTCTTCCGAAATACACCCAACTCTTACTTAAAAACTTGCACAAAAAGTTGCTGGTCCGTACTTGACAAGTGTGCGAAATCGTGCAGGTTTGGAGGTCCCTGCTGTGCGCAATCTTATACTGACCGCTGGCAGCAATTCAACTCGATGTCGATTTGACGCAACGCTGCCAAAGTTCAATTGTTTCCTAGGACCTACTTATTGTAAGATTAAATTATGTATTAAAAGTATGCAATTAACATAATAAGTTTCAGTTTAAAAAATCTTTAATACATTTGACTACACAAATAGTGCGATAAAAAACAATATTCACTAGGTTGAATAGTTTGTCGTATTTAAATACTGACAGTAAAACAAAAAATCCTCATGCTGTCAGCGAAAAACAGTCCAAGACGTACCTATTCAGTGATCCGAATAATTCAGCAATCCGACTTATCCGACAGCATTTGCAGTGGACACAAATTGCATTAAAGTAGGTTGTCAGTAGTAGAATGTAAGATCATATTATGTGTGTCACAAAGTGTAAATTAGATTATACTTTGTGATGTGTGTTTATAAAAATTATTTCGGAAACTAAAGCAGATGAAGATAGTTATGCCATCTTTTCTACAGGACAAAAGTGAATTTTCCAGAGATAAAACTTAAGAAACTTGTCCATGTGAGATTTCATAAAGACTATAGACTTACCACATTTTTAATAAACATCCCAACTAATACTCGCAGCAAGAATTCAGATGACTTACTTCATACGAACAAATTAATAATTCATTATATTCTCATCAAAATATTTAAGAAACTGCAAAGTTATAAAACTATATCTACATTGAAAATTTTCTTTATATTTTGCACTAAATTGCAAAAAATGATTGTTTTTAACGTGACCAAATATCTAAAACTACATTGACAATAAAAATAATAGCTTGCTAGTTAGTTGGGTACTCCAGTCAAAAATAAACAAACAGCGAATTATTACATTTGATTACGTTTCGGCTTTTTATTTAAAACCATCTTCAGATCTAATTTATTGCAGCCTACAATAAATATGTGAAAATAATTGCGTAATGTCAACCATGACGTAAGACGTCTGAATTCCTGCCGCGAGTATATCTATTTAGCTATGTAGATGTCAGTATACATATTTGATGTATACTAGTAAAGTTACAACCCGTAAATATTTAAGGAGACAACATAATTATAAATATTTATTTATTAGCTTTCGACCTGCCGGATTTCCAGCGGAAACCCTTTGTTTTCCAGAAGTAAAAAAGTATCCTATTTGTTAATCCAGATCATGATTTATCTGTCTGCCAAATTTCATCCAAATCCATTAATCGGTTTGTGTGTGGTTGAGTAACAATCATTCAAACCCACAAACCTTCGCATTTATAATATTAAGATTAGTGTATTTGTTTAATGATCCAAATCATTTTGCTATTAAAAATAAACATGTTTTATGAATAATCAACATTCATTCTTATAATTCTTTATAAACATTTCTTCTTATTCATTATATTTATTTTTATTCAATTAGAATTATACAAAATCTATATTAAATTGCCTACATCTTTTCCAGTGAAATTTTGTTTTTTACGTGTCACATTATTTATATATTTACAGTAGTAATATTTTCCAAATACAGTACTTAATAATAATGTTCAAAATAAAAGTTTTCACTACATAATTGCATGTTATCTGACTTTTAATTCGATTTACGTGCAAATTTAATAATCAATTTTATCAGAATTTTTGACAGGCACGTGACAGCCCTGACAGTCTACAATGTTGTGAAAGATACATGGCGCTGATGTCGCGTACATAGCGAATAACATTATTTTCAATGCCTACTCAATCACAGTCTCTGCAGAACAGCCAAATAATAACAAAAACAATTAAATTTTATGAACACCCTGTGTAATTAATATAAAATTATGAGTATTTAATAGATCAGTTCCATAAAATCGGCTGTAATCGGGACACTCGGCACAACTAAAAAGTTGGCAGTTCAAATTCCCGATTAGTACCTTAACGGCGGAATACGCCGAAGCTCATTCAGGCCCAGTTTCCTATGCCGCCGTCGAAGTATATCTCAAATAGCGTGACTTCTCTTTTCATATCTTCCATAAGTTACTAGTTCGCATTGTTTAGGACTTGTCACCCCTGACGAAGTCAGATACATAATCAGACATCTGCGTAACAGGAAAGAGCCTGGACATGACCTTATACATAACACCACTCTAAAACGACTACCACGTAAAGGCGTCGCGGCCTTACTTAACATAACCAACCTATCCTTAGACTTAGACATTTCTCCGCTCGCTGGAAAACAGCCAACGTTATCCTTATTCCCAAACCCAATAAAGACCATGCCATCCCTTCTAACTACCAGCCCATTAGCCTACTCCCGGCTATGAGCAAAACCCACTCCGAGGAACTGGGAGTCATTCTCGACGAGCAGTTCGCCTTCCGTCTTGGGCACTCCACCGAACTCCAGATCCTCCGACTAACAGAGCACATCACGGCGGCCTTCAACAGGAGATAGTTCACTGGAACTGTCTTCATGGATGTTGCAAAGGCCTTCGATATGGTTTGGCAGGAAGGTCTACTGATGAAAATGCTCACAAACCGCTATCCCATATCCTTTACCAAACTAATAAAATACTACCTGCGTCACCGCAAATTTCGCATCCAAGTACAAAACTCCTACTCCACCACCCATTCCATGGAAGCGGGCGCACTGCAAGGCACGGTCCTCTCCCCTCACCTTTTCACCTCACCCTTTACAATAGTGACATACCTCACATCCCTAACACAAACACCTACCTATACGCCGACGACATGACAATAACTGCACAAAATACTAATCTACCACACACGACACGACTTTTACAAACCTCTTTAGATCAACTTGAAACCTGGTGCAACAGGTGGAAAGTCGAAACTAACCCAGACAAAAGCACAGCCCTGCTCTTTACTAGACGCAGGCTACCGCGAGACATAGACGTTGACGAACTCACACTATCCCAGGAGCCCATCTCTTGGGAGCGACAGACACGATACCTGGGCGTCACGATGAACCAGCGTCTCACGTGGAAGCCGCACATCGTGGAGACGGTGGCGCGGGCGAGGATCACCAGGGCAAAGATCTATCCCTTACTCAAGGGTGGAAACACCCTTAGTCTAAGAAATAAGCGAATGCTTATCAAGGTGGTACTTCAAGCGCAGCTAACCTATGCCTCCACTGCATGGGCCATGCGGCGCGAATGATTCGCCACTCGCGCCCGCGACGACGACTACCCCCCCGGGGGGGTCAGACCCAGCCAGGCGAAGAAACAAATCTGATGACAGAAGAGCGCCAGAAGAGGCCCTCCTACCGGCGGGGGTCATGCCAGGACAAGAGGAGGTCCCACAAAGTGCCTACACTGGTTACGTTTGTGTTCGGGGTAGACGATGGATGGGGCCCACCTTCACGAGGCTGTCCAGGTCTACAACGATGAGGCAGGACAAAGAGCGATAGTACCCCTCGGTCCAAAATCATTTAGGACACCAACACCACCAAAAATATCGGCGCGCGCTTTTTTTAGGGAAAGTGCATTTCGTGCTTGTGTTTTGTTTGTGTCGCCAGTATAGTTCATAATTATTAATTACATTTATTATTTATCTGAATAAAAGTGCAATTCAAATTGGTTAAACTAAATTTCACAAATTTTCCTACCAGAAACAATTAATAGTGAAAGAGCGCCCGATTTAAACATTGAAGTTGCTGAACAGAGCCGTGAAAAAAAATAATTGACATATTAATAATGCCATATTTAAGAAACAACTGAATATGTTGCTGCTCCGGGCAAAATGCTTTTTTTTTATTTTCCGTGTATGATATTTGATATTGACCATGACGAGAAACCTGTAGGAAAATAGGAGTAAGGAATCTGTTTCTGATGCACCTTGAGAAAAAAAAAACATGAAAATGGTAAAATTAATATTCATAGTCAAATGCGATTTGCCTTATTTGGAAATATCAATTTACAAGCTCAGCTTTATTCCGCTTTTAATAATGTAATGAAGAGGATTCGAAAAATTGGTGTGTTTTATCTAAACTCATCATTCACTTTATAAAATTTTGCGGGGATTTTGAACTTGCACTACGAGGGTATGATGATTTCGAAAATTCTCAAAATCCTGGTATTTTTCGCAAAAAAAGTAGTGAATCTTGCGGCAGATTTTGACAAAACGTATAATGAATACTTTATAAATACAATAATTACATTAGATTAGGAGTTTGTCATTAGAAAAAACTCTTCACTTCAGGACTGCACTTTAATGAACATGATGTTACTATGTATGTGGTCCGAATATGGCAACATGGTTTCGTTTCAACAGTCGAACACGTCACTAGAGAATTTGTAACGTACCAGGAGCGCCGTGTTACCGATTGCTATGGGCTATAATAGGATAATTACATATATAACAATAGGTAAAGTAATACTGCAAATATAATAATGATTAATAAATGAAAAAAAAAAACAAGTAAAGAGAATAATTTATATGTATTACTACTAATAGAAATCTTCATTTATAGTACGTGAAATGGCTAACAAAATAGATTTTAAGCTGGTATGATTTATATCACAGAGATGCAATACTGTATTAAATAAGATACGCACATATTGTATACCGGTGACTTAAATAAAAGGTTAGTTCTTGTTCGCAATAAAAAGTATCAGTACTTATAGAATTATGCCTAGGAATAAGAAGATCAATTTGACTCAGAAGCTTAGGACAATCAATTTGATCATGCAATAACTTGTAAAGGAAAGTGATTAAGTTTAATTTCATCCTCAAATCAAAATTCTGAAACCCAAATCAATCAGTCAGTTGCCTATAAGGAGTACCTCTTACAGGATAAAGATTATCTAACTTAAGACATAAATATTTCAGGAATTTTCTGTGTGGTTTTTCAAGGAACATTCCATGACATAAATAGAATGGATTCCAAACAGTAGAGCAGTATTCTAGTTTCGTTCTCACATAAGAAAAATATAAAATAACAAGTGACTCGATATTAAACGATTTATAGTTGCGAAGTATGAAACCGTAAGTTTTTATTGCTTCATCCACCTTGGACACAGTATGACATGAAAAAGGTAATTCCTGATCGAAAATCACTCCCAAGTCTTTAATTTTAGTCAAACGATTAATTTCGATATTATTAATAACTATAATGACAAAGACATTTCTTCCTTCTAAACAATGCATTTTATAGGCATTTAGACGTAAATCATTTAAATTACACCACTGGCTATCTCTCCTTGAAGAGTAACTCAGTCATTTAAGAAGGAAATGTTTGAAAACATTTTTAAATCATCAGCATACATAAGTTTTCGGCAGTCCAGAGTGGCAATAAGGTCATTAACACATTTGAGGAATAAGGTTGGACCCAAATTTGAACCTTGAGGTACTCCTGCGCCAAATATTTGACAGAATCGTAACCATTATAAGAAACATAATGTTGTCTTTCAGATAAATATGACTGTAATAGTAAGTCAGAATCAGAATCGAAACCAAAGCTACAAAGTTTTTGCAAGAGAATATTATGATTAATTCTGTCAAATGCTTTGGCAAAGTCAGTATAAACGACATCTAACTCATGTTCATGTGCTCAAGGTCGAGGCGAGTCTCTTATTAGGTCTTCTGAATATGTGGTTAATAATAATAGCATTATGAATCACCCTGTATATACAATAAAAAAATAATAAGTACTCTTTACTTTTTAATACTATGCCTCGCGAGCAGAATTATTTAATTCAGCAAACACGCCAATTTCCAAGCCTTCAAGAGCAAGGTTATACGTTTAATTCGGATTTTTTTTCAAAGTAGCAAATTTACCAATTAAATAAGGGTAATTAAACCCCTCAAATAAGCGATTTCAAGCAAAAAAACAACTGATATACCCTATTAATTACAACCCGAAATATCCATGGAAAATCAGCTTGCGCTGTGCTAATATCGAGCGAAACTGTATTTTTTCGCTCGAATAATTTCTGTTTGTTTGTCTTTGCAAGGCTCCACGTTTACCGATGAACTACTGCAATCAATTACGTAAACCACAAAACGGCAATACATCAATGTGCAGGATTATCACAGAAACCACTAACGTAATTCTGGAAGATTACAGTTGGCTTTTACATTGATGATTTCAGTTCCTGTTCGGGAAATCGATGCGGTCACTGTCAAATGCCGATTGCAACGCAGGTCAACGTTACGGATGTCATTTGGATACAGAGTTTAGCTTGTGAAAACTTTTATAAATAAAAATAAACACATACTGAGACAGATTAGTTTTAAGTGTAAAGTAAAATACAAAATAAGCAATAAAACATACTACTAATGAAGACGGGTCAAACCCATGTGCTTATTGACATTGGAACAAACAAGCAAAAGATATTTATCCCTAGAGTAACCCAAAAATTCATTTTTTTTATTGTTTTAGAAAGGTATTTTAAGCTAATATAAATCAAATCTCCTACAATTCCTATCAATGAAGTCATATGTATGTGATATCAAACATTTAGGTATGCTAATGAACAATTCCACAGACAAAAGCTCTATTCAATAATTATCTAAAGAAAATAATCTAATTTACTAACCTGCTAATAAAACACTCTATAAATATCTAACTTCACTTTTTGGCAGTGGGAACATGACAAATTCAACCACAATAGATGAGATCTGACCTATTTCTGCATTTTTAGGATTGCTTCTTCAGGTGGTTTCCTTTAAGTTGAATCAAATATCTAACTATAAAAATTATTATAAAAATTAAAATTATTTGAAGTTAAATATCGACAATGACAAAAAGTGACATCTTGTCAATGAATTAAATATGACAATACCTACTTGAAAAATGTTCACCTTTTATGTAAAAGTTTTTAGATATTTTTAGGTATTAATAATATTGTGTGAAACTAACTACTCAGTTGACAAAAGCCCCAACCTGCGTTGAATTACACCCACAATATCTACCCATATATTCCTTATTAATAGCTTTTGTAACATTTTTTTACTGTTTTAGAAAGGTATTTTAAGCTAATATAAATCAAATCTCCTACAACTCCTACATATTCCTATCTCTGATACCAAACATCTAGGTATAATGAACAATTCCACCTAAAAATATACCAAAAATTCATATTGCATACTTTGCATATTGTGCATGTTATATGTATTTTGTAATATTTTACTGTTGTTTAACAACGTTCTTTTAAAGAACGGTACATTAACTTTTATTTAAAAAAAAAAATGATAAATTCTCAATTGATCTAAAACATTCAACACAATGAATATTTAAAGAATATTTCTTGCAATATGACAAAATTTAATTTAACTATCTATGATCCACGTGTATCTTTCATTTGGTTTTATAAATTTTTATGAAGCTATTTACTACTATTAGGCAACTAGAAACATACACGAGTGCAATGAATATTGCATAAATTCTACCTATTTGAGTAAAATGGCCGTCTTTAGTTCTGTTTGTTTCATACAACAGTTAATTCTTGGAATTTGTAAAGTTTAAGCTTTTAATATAATTGAAATTTAATATAAGGTAAGTTATTAAATGTTGTATATTATTATTTATCAGTTTTGAAGTTGAGTATTTCATTCGATCTAGCTAGATATCGTTTTGTATACGTATACGTTAAATTTCTTACTCCTTTTATAGACGATATTTCTAATGCCTGGAATTGATTCTCTCTGGATGATGTAGTAGTCTCTGGATGCTGTTGATACTCCGGATTGGATATCCTGTTGAATTCTGGAATTTTATACCTGTTGATGTCTTGCTGTATATTTTGGATATTGATTTCTTTGACCTTTTGCAAACCCCCAGGTATGGAGTTAATTTCCACCAAATTTCTTAAATATCGTCTTGATAGATGTTGACTTGAGTTACTTTACTTTTATAATGATACTGTGAAACTGGTAAGCATGAATTTATACTTTTTAATCAAATTTTAACTAATTTAATTGAAATTTTTCTGCTCCACCAAACTTGTGCCTCTTGTTTCACAATTTTCTCCGTAACTAGTCAATAAACTTTTGTTTCTAGGTGATTTTACCCTCTAGATTCTTAGTAGTTTTTCTTAAGGTCTATACACATGTAACACTTTTAATTTAAATTATTCTTTTCGAAACACTGTTCACTACACTGTCTTTTATAATCTTATAAATACATTTTACAAATATATGACAATTTTTAATTAATTTTATAATAAGATATTCTTTAATTTATGTTTTTCTAGCGTCCTAGATGTTGAATTTTCATTGTATAGCCATCTTTACATTTGACATTTCTATTTGTCATTATGTTCAGTATTGGAATTCTCATTTTATTTTACACATATATTATTTGACTAATGTTTTTGTCTTACGATATGCATACATGATAAATCTTGGCTCTTTAAGCTTATATGTCAATGTCTTGGTTTAGAACTCATTTTCTTTATGTACTATGTGTTTTTGAATTGTCATGTCCAATTAAGATAGATAAAATTTTAAATTATATTTAATAAAATTTGTAAAATTTTGTCCCTTTAATATAATAATATGCTTCTTTCGATATGTTTATATTATATAATTCCAATAATAACAATTTCTCTCTATTTTACACCTATAATAACAACATTTCAATAATAATTCTTTATATTAGTTGTTTAAATTGAATTTCATAGCATTTTATTTTTATGTAATTTCTATTTTATCACAATATATTCTTAAAAAATAACATATTGTTCATAAAGTCCATGGAACTTTTTTGCTACTTAGTGTATACATCTGACTATTGAAACAAACCATTCTCCTACATTTTTTATCTGAAAAAGTATCCTGTTAAAGTCGTTAAGAGTAACCGTTTCCGAAATAATCCTATTTGAAATAGTAGTAAAAGCTATTTTGTTTTCATATAAAGTGTCTTTCAACAAGATCGGCCTGCTCTGATAAAATCTTTGTGCTTTGATGATACCATTTTTGAAAATCTAAACAAAATCGGAAAAGGCACTTTACCTAAAGCCAAAACAGTTTTTACTTGGTGCACTGAATATTTCAAATAGGATTATTTCGGAAACGGTCCCTAACGAATTCAACATTCAAATAATTTTTTCACATAAAAAAGGTAATAGAATTGATTGTTTCAGTAGCCAGATGTATATACTAAACCGCAAAAATGCTATGTAATTCTGTCTCCAAAATTGATTGAAAAAAATAAGTTATTTGGAAATATCGAAAATAAAATTTTAACTTTAACACCATGTACCTTTTTAACCATCAACTTTTTAACTACATTCGCTACATCGCATTATAATGTCACGAATCTACTCTTACTCTATGTTGCATTAATTTCGGGACACCTTGTATTTTTTGAATAAGTACTATTTTTCACAAAACTGACATATAAACCTTTACGAAAAGATTAAAGAAAAACATTAATGCTTTGAGTTCAGAAGTGTCTTGATTCACACAAGTAGAAAAATCGAGCAAAATTCCAGATACAAATACAAGAATTCCATTGACAATTGCCACCCACGCATTTACCGAAAATATATTTTTCGAAATCAGATATTAAAAGTTGACATTTACATGTTATTTTTTATTTTGTTGACAGCTTCTTTTCATATGTTACACATAACCTTGGTAATAATTGCTATATGAAACCGTGTTCTCAAGATATATTTTTTAAACATACTAACTTCTTTCATT
This sequence comes from Monochamus alternatus, assembly GCA_037114965.1. Taxonomy (NCBI): domain Eukaryota; kingdom Metazoa; phylum Arthropoda; class Insecta; order Coleoptera; family Cerambycidae; genus Monochamus; species Monochamus alternatus. The sequence goes on along the minus strand of CM073427.1, from coordinate 50,832,171 downwards.
TACATTATTTTTGCAGGCTAGAAACTAATATTTTTCAAACAACAAAAAAGTCGAGCGTATTGTTATCAAAATTGTTTCCTACATAAGTTATTCTTTCTATGTAAAAATATAAGTCAGTTTCGAGAAACGATCATCCAAAATTGAAAAAAAAAAACAGATGGCGTTGAAAAGAGAATTGAATGCTCTTTAAAATAATGAATCATACAATACCATATTCTACAGGCTCTCTTCCGCTTATGGCTTATTATAATATTTCAGAGACTACTTAATAATAATAATAATAATGATAATAATAATAATAATAATAATAATAATAATAATAATAATAATAATAATAATAATAATAATAATAATAATAATAATAATAATAATAATAATAATAATAATAATAATAATAATAATAATAATAATAATAATAATAATAATAATAATAATAATAATAATAATAATAATAATAATAATAATAATAATAATAATAATAATAATAATAATAATAATAATAATAATAATAATAATAATAATAATAATAATAATAATAATAATAATAATAATAATAATAATAATAATAATAATAATAATAATAATAATAATAATAATAATAATAATAATAATAATAATAATAATAATAATAATAATAATAATAATAATAATAATAATAATAATAATAATAATAATAATAATAATAATAATAATAATAATAATAATAATAATAATAATAATAATAATAATAATAATAATAATAATAATAATAATAATAATAATAATAATAATAATAATAATAATAATAATAATAATAATAATAATAATAATAATAATAATAATAATAATAATAATAATAATAATAATAATAATAATAATAATAATAATAATAATAATAATAATAATAATAATAATAATAATAATAATAATAATAATAATAATAATAATAATAATAATAATAATAATAATAATAATAATAATAATAATAATAATAATAATAATAATAATAATAATAATAATAATAATAATAATAATAATAATAATAATAATAATAATAATAATAATAATAATAATAATAATAATAATAATAATAATAATAATAATAATAATAATAATAATAATAATAATAATAATAATAATAATAATAATAATAATAATAATAATAATAATAATAATAATAATAATAATAATAATAATAATAATAATAATAATAATAATAATAATAATAATAATAATAATAATAATAATAATAATAATAATAATAATAATAATAATAATAATAATAATAATAATAATAATAATAATAATAATAATAATAATAATAATAATAATAATAATAATAATAATAATAATAATAATAATAATAATAATAATAATAATAATAATAATATATATCTTTATTGTTTTCAGTAATAAAAACAAAGGGCGAAATTTAGCTGACGCTACTCTTACACTTAACCCTTAAATTTAAAATGTATAGCAATATTAGACATTAATAAAGAAACAAATATACAGCTTCATACAAAATAGTGAAAATAAAAACACATAACTTAAAAAAAAAATAAAAATATATAAACATAAGCAGCAGAAAACAGGAAAACAAGAATACATATAACATAATATACAAACAATATAAAACATAATAATGGTAGTGGTAGCATAAATGTGGTATAATTAAGAATTTAAAATGACATCCTTTATTACTTTTTTAAAATGTGATGGTGCCAGGAGTTTGAGGTTACCTTCAACTGAATTGTAATACTTTACTGCATTGAACGTAAAATACCTGCAAAATATTGACGTACAAAACTGAGGCATATCCAAAGTATTTTTTGTTCTTATATGAACATTATGCAATGTTCCTCTCATTTGCAATTTTTCTGCGAGGTAACTAGGAATACCAGTATTAAGTAATTTATGGACAAAAACTAAATAATGCTGTTTAACTATATTTTCCATATTTAACCAGCCCAGAATTTTTATTTTATTTGAAATATGATCAAATTTTCTCAGTCCAAATATAAAGCGACAACATGCATTCTGAATCTTTTGAATTCGACTTTTTGTTATTTTATCTAAGCATGAAAAATAAACCAGGTCACAATAGCCGAAAATAGGCAAAATTAAAGTTTCACACAGTTTTTTCCTCACTTTAAAATTCAAAATAAATCTGTTTGAATATAATAATTTCAAAGCAATGAAGGACCTTTGGATTAATTTATTGACGTGCTCATCAAACCTCAATTTTTCATCTATTAAAATGCCCAAGTTTTTCATAGTTTTCACAAACTGCAAACTTTGACCATCGACACGAATATCCAAGATAGCCTTCGAATTAAATTTTGAATATTTAGGCTTAGAGGTTTTTGGGAGCGCTCTATTGAAATGAAATAATGGCATTCTTGTGGCACTTCCGGTTATACAGCCATCTACTTGCTTATTTTAAATGGAATGCCCTGTATATTTTTACACACTTCGATTCTACGAGAAATTTTAAGGGGACTTTTCAAGCTTCTTTATATCTACTTTATTGATCCTCGGGATATTTTAATTCTATCAAAAAAAGTTTGTTTTGGAGAGCCTAATTCAAAATTGGCAAAAATTGTTCATAGTTCTAAATTAAAAAATCTGTTCCATGTAAAGGGAATACAGAAATATTCTCAATAATATTGAGCTAAAACCAATTAACGATAGCTGAATTATCGAAGTGTTCCAAAATTGTATCGAGAGAATATTATTCCAGTAAATTAATTTTACATTGAAGTGTGTATTGTTTACAAATTGCTAGTAAATTATCACTATTTACTAACATAATTGGTACAATTGTAATGGATGTTGAAGGCGAAGTACTGTAAGTAAATTATAATAATATTAATAATAGTCACATTATTGCAATTTATTGAAAAATTTGTGATCAATTATATTAAGAAATTATAACTGCTTCACAGGAGTGTATCCAATAATATATTAAAATAATCAGCCACAGACTCCCCAAAATTATTTTCTACAACCTAACCAATTTCATAGTAAAATGTTTAAAATTCGAAAATATTGCAACGTTTAATTTGACATAACCTTGAAATACTTAGAAAAATACTATTTTATTACATAATAAATATTTTTTAAACAAATTCGCAACTGTCAACTGTCATCTTTGCTTTGACGCTTTTGTCACTCACGTTCGGCGTCTCACATAAACTAAATTCTAGGAGGCGAAACCGATTCGCTTATACCGGGTGTTCTCTCTAAGACTTTCAGTGCTTATATTTCAGAAACCATCATAGCCAATGCTACAAAATTTGGTGTACAGACACTAGATGGCACGTAGAATACGATGATAATATAAATTCTTATACAGGGTGTTCCATTTTTCAGGAAATCGATTTTTTGGTAGTCTGCCCTGCTAAAACTTATGTTTAAATTGAAATATACTTAATTATGAACATATTCTGAAAAATAAACATTCAAACATTTTAAAATTTAAGACAAAAAACGCCCCCAAAAAGTACCCAAATTTCATTATTTTGTCATGTAAAATGTGTATAGCCTTGAGCCAGACTTACACAGAAGAAACTAACATCGCTAAACGTCAACACTATGAATTGTCAAATATTAATGGCATAAAGTATTTTATTGGACATAAATAACGCTGAACAATGTATTTACTGCAATTTACGTATGCACAATGGTGTTATGGAGACTTGTCGATAATAATTTAGACTTGAGTTGAGTCTTTTAGAGCATTGGGGTCGCTGCGCCGGCGCAGTCTTCAGTTAGTAGTAGTAGTAAGTGCGGGCGGCCTCAGCCTTTCAATTAGGCTACACATGGGCCCTTTTTGCCTACCCTGGCATCTCATCACCCCTCCATTATTCGCCCTCGGCCTTCCTCGAACCTACCCGACGACCTAATGAACGCCAGGATCCTGGTCCATGGTAGGCCCCTCATCTCTTCCCTTTGCAGCTCCTCGGTGCCAAATATCTTATATCTTAGTCTTCCAAGAGCCGTACAATATCCTAGGAAATGGATAGGAGTCTCCTCCCCCTCTCCGCATTCCGGACATAAGAGACTATCCTCTATGCCTATCAAATTCAAATGCCTTCTGACATTTACAGTTACAACAAGGGTTACAACTCCGTTCAGCGTGAATATTAAGTAAAATATAATATGTGGGTATGTTTTGTATTGTTTTTATCAGTGTTTAACTTCCGCAGCAATTGATCTATATATTTTAAGTTTTTCGACAGTTCATAGTTTTCTTTAACTCCACTCATTTAATCCCTCCTGTTCTTCATTTCTTTTTTTTAAATTTTCATTTCGTCTTGATTCTTCTTTATTTTTCCTAAACTCCTTTTCATATCATTCATCATTCATTTCCATTAATTGCTTGAATGTTTCTTCCATTTTTGTCGTTCTTAATCACGTTACTGGCATTCACTTTTCCAGTCCAAACGCCTTCTTCGTTTACCTTCTGACAGCAACCAACCTCTACGTTGACTTAGTCTTGAAATATTTTACGCAGAAAAACAAACTTTATTGCTACTACTTCGGCTTCTGTACATAAACTAAGGGCAAAATTGATCAACTTATATGTTTTTAATGTTGTGATTTAATTGAATTTAGTTTAGAATAATTTAAAAAAATCGCTAATATAAATTTACGAAAAATGGCAAGGAAAAAATCACAGAAGACTGTGTAGTGGTGAACTAACTATAGTGGTAGCTTGTACAGCTTCACCTGAAGAGTTTTTAGCTACAAAAAATTACCATCAAAATCGCACTACCCACTATAATTTTACAGGGAGTGTGAAAGTGAGAAATGTAACATATTGCAATTAACATACTACAAAATATAGATGACCTTCCGCAACAACATAATTAATTAAAGTTTAACAAACTCACTGTTCAGATACAATTAAAAAAATCTGCCAGATAAATGTAATTTTCCCAATACTATGATTGTTTAGGTTATTATGCCGCGAACTAGGCAACTGGTGACAGCCAGTCACAGAATTAATGTGCACTTCGCATGAGCTGAGAATTTTTAACCTGCTGTTGTTGTTGAGCTTGGTTACCTCGAGTAGGGCGCACTATCAGAACCTGTGAGTGTACCATATATTGATTTTGGTTCCTAATGTCGATACTGCAGCTGCTACAGTCGGAACCACTTCTCTGAGAGCATTTGTCATCCGAAACGTCTAGCCTTTGCAACTGCATTTCTTACTTCAGTGGTGATTTTGCCAAAGCTTCGTCGCAAATAACAGCGTTTATTATCGATCTTATTTTTTAAATTTAACTATTTTCGTAAAAGAAATAAAAGTATTTTTTTTTCGATCATTTTTAGATTCGATTATTAAACTCAAAATTGTACTGGAACGTACCTAAAACTACCTATGGAGTGGAGTGCAGTGGAGACTACAAAATCAGTGTTGCCAGATGTGAATATTTTCTTCACATTGAAGAAGAATGTGAAGAATTTTCTGATTTATTTAGATCTATTTAGTGTACGATTCGTGATCGTACATCTGACGTTTGACATTATTTCGAACAATAGGCCTTTGTAAACTAAAATATCTACTCAATTAATGAGCATGTCTACCAAAGAAGCTTTTTAATAAGCTGTCAGGTCTGCTTCCGCATCAATGAATATGATTTTCTATAAAAGTGAAAGTTTGCACCTAATTTTGTTTCTAGAAATTCAGGCTATTCACCTATTAAAATAATAACTTTTTTTCAATTTTTCGCTCTTTTGTTTCTACAAGCATCTTATTTCGGATCACATATTACTGTTTACGGAGAAGTAACCAATGCTGCACTTTTAAAGTTTAGTTCCCGTTATTAAAACGAGGATTCTATTAAACTATCTAAAATTGTTAATTAATGTCCACATTTATACATATTTGGAACTACATTTCTTAAAGGAAAGCTTTTTGCTGAAAAAAATACACTTGTTTTAAACCTTGCTGACCTTTCGCAATTCATTTTTATCGATTCTAGTCTAGTTTTGAAGAAACAATAAAAATGATTGTGAGACATCGGTAAGGTTATACCAGGTTTTTATTAAAAACTAACCTAAATTTCAATTAAAAAATACAGTTGAAAATTAGTTAGTGAGCTCTTAGATACAAGACGACGACAATTCCACTCATGTATAAAAAATCCCATTGATGAACGCAAATATCGTGGTTTGCTATCGGCTAAATAGAAAGGAAGAGAAAATGCAACTGGATAAAAAGCGGATAAATTACGTTATCATAGCAACGCTATGTTACATTATTTATTAAAAATAACGTCAGTTTAAAATTGTTAGATGTCAAAATCACAAATTTATCCAAATGTCTCGACCTTCGAGTAACGAGTCAGTATCAACAGATCATTAACAGCATCCACAAGAGAATCATTAATAGAGTCAACGTCAACAAATTATTTACAATAATTGTGTTTTTAATAATTGTTCACTTTAAAAAAATAATCTCTTTATTATTAATACGTGTTCATTGTCTGTTGTTTCTGTATTTTTAAATAAAGTTTTGATTAAATTATCATTATTCTATTCATGAAATTGTCTTACCAAATACCATTTGAGCTCAAATTTTGAGCCTGATATTTTTTATGTCTATTTTCGCAACAACACAGCAACAGCTGTCGAAATAAAACATAAAATAATATCCGGCTAAATCTGAGCTCTTATGGTATTACTCTCTTATTTTCAGGAATTTGTATTTTATTTTTTCCCCATTAAAGACGCCACACCCTGTATAAAACAGCTGCTGGACTGTATATTTCATTAATACCACATGGATGTTTCGTGAATCATTCCGGATTGTATCAAGGTCATATTTTGATACCCACCCAATATGAAAATAGAAGAAAATGTTTTGCAGTTGATAGTGACTGTACATCTAACAATCGCCATTTATATGACGTTATTTACGTTCCAGTTCTTCGTTTAGTCCGTTATAAAAATTACGACGAAATCAATAACTGAATTTGAAAGCTAAGTTTTGATTCCATAAATCCACAACAGATAACGCTTTGGAGAGATAAGAAAGACGGGTACAGGAAATATTAGCGACGTGCATTTTTATAGCCTCTATCTAAATACCGTTTCCCAGGATATCCGCTATCATTTACTACGGAATTTTATTGGAACTTTTATAACTGTCAGTGCACAAGGAAAAGATTTACTCTTCTACTCGTAATGTTAATGAAAACGTATTGTCTTAATAGGTATCACATTTACATGGTTATTTTATATCTCTATATATAAATAAATATTAAACTATTTCTGAATGGATTTTAATAAAATTTACTTAACCAAATCTTTAATGTTAAGGAGACCTGTACTGATTGTAGCCAATAGTAAATTGATCATATTGAAGACTACAGTGTTTGAAATATTTTCTTCTGCTTTATTTTACTTGTTAATATAAATTATAGAATCCAAATGTCATAGATAGAAATCACGGAATCACAACTAGCATAAATAAACTATTATTATATGCTTAGTATATTTCTTTGAGTTTGGTAATTTAAGATAGTTTGCTATTTTGTACGGAATCTGACCCAATGCATGTTTCTCACTCACTTCCTTGGAACATTTATTATTGTAATAATATACTGTCACGGATTTCCTAATCCGAATTTCTCTACTGCCAGAAAAACAATCCGTTAATTAATTACTTCTTTATTAACTATACTCAGTACACTACTGAACACTAATTAAAACTCAACTAAACACTTATTTAATTAATCGCTATCTAAATCACTTTGATATCTCCAACTAAACACTTCAATTCAGACTGCAATACAAGACTCGGCCGTTTATTCTTCTTTTATAGACCCAACGAATATTCCAGGTATATTCTAGCATCTCTAGATTCATTTTCCCGAACGACTCGAATGCTTCTCGTCGATTCCCCATTGCTCCAGTCCCGTCTCGATCCTCGGCTTTTTGTTTGTTTAACAGAATCGTGTAGGGGCGATCGGGGCAATCTTAGCATTTCGCGATACTACAGTCGTCGGTTTGGGTGTGAGTGGGGCAAATTCCGTGACAATACAAAAATCGTCGATGCTGAGTATTCGGTTGACGAATACACGCTTACCTTCTGTCTGGGGTGCTTTTATAGCAAAATTATCATTTATCTAAATCTGAATATCTATTGATATGTTACATAACTCTTCTTTACAACAAGCTCCACATATGTCAAAAATCAGTGCCACATAATTGAAAAATATACTGGAGGTTTATTTTACATTTGAACTTACCTTGATCATTAAAAATATTTCATCGGGGGCATCTCTCAAAATCATAGTCATTTATTCGTTTTAAGAATGTTAATCTTGAATATTTGCTAATGTCAATGTTATGATGTAAAAGCACCCTTGGTTTTAACATGAAATAATACGACCATAAAGAGTAGTTTAAAGTTTTTGTGATTTTTCCGGCAACAGGTTTCTTTTTCCTTCCTCCATCGCTTTAAAAATTTCAGAAGGATTATTGGAATGTCTTCTGCACTACTATCACTAATGAAATCCATATTTTATCAATTATATATGAAAAAATCTCTCACTTTGCTAGAGGTTTTCCACAGAATAAATATGACGTACATGAAAGCCGCGTTTGTTTATACTATTGCTAGGCATCCGTCCTGTAAATTCGGCTTCAACAAACTTGATTTTAATTATAGATACTTATTTTCACAAATACTTAATATGATGTACAACAAATTTATAAATATTCTAAATACCGGTAAACGTGTAATATCTTCACGCTACTTAACGCCCTTGATATATAAATAACCATATTGTGTCTCATCTCATCAGTTGTTTTCATAAAGTGGGTCAGCGACTAAGGTGGACATAATTCAATATTGACATCACATAATAACCGTCATCAAAGTCTATAACACAGTATATGTTATCGATTGTCTATCTCCACTTACTTCAAAACTTGATCAATTTTTTTTTCTCTAATCGTGGGATGCGCAGTAGTATCTTCGGGTGAAATATACATCAGCCAGTCTTTTTTTCATTGCACATCTCGCAATTGGCTTCAGTCATTTCCACCATGCCGTGATTCATAGTCATGACTTTGGTTTATCAAATTAAAAGTATCAAAATAAATATCAACAAATTTTATTATTTCCAGAATATAAAGTGATGGTAATGTTAATATTTTGTATTGCATACATTTTTGTTTACAATATTGTTTAATTGTTAATGAAAATATACAACGAATTCATCATCAATTTTTCTTTAAAATAATGTATCATCATAGAAATCATTAAATATATAGAACATCAAAATGGGTACCGAAACTAGTCAACTTATGGAGAAAACGCGAGTTTGGTAATATTGCAATAACTTAGCTTTTATGAGTTGGTTGCACTAATAAAATAGAAGGGGTGGGAATTTCAAAATATGAAAATTTTATGTCCAATTCATTGAAACATAATTATAATTTCTATGGTCCAATTATGAACATCCCGCTTTAGTTTCAATTGTGCGCTGGGATTAAAATGCAGTATAACCAACAGCTTATATTAAGTTTTCCCTAAATGGCTGATTTGAGTGCCTAATCTAAAGACTTTTGGTGTCCTATATATTTTATGATTTCTATGTGTATCACACATTATCATTTCCCATTTAAGATTTTAGAGGCGTATGTTCCTCCGCTTAGAGGCAGAAATTTGTGGAATGAGTACATCTATAAAATATATTTGGCTCAAATCAAACGTAACCTGGGGGGCTAGTTTTCAATGTTTCACACTGTATAATATATTGCAATAATAATGGCTCTCCCTCAATTCACTTTTTGAACTACCGAAAGTTTTGAGTAAAAATTTAATTAAGTCTACATTGGTGAGTGAATAATGTTGAAAGTTGAAAGCAGATTTCATTACGAATACGTCAGCAGTTAGAAATAAATCGCTAAATCATTTTAAAGAGTTCCATTATTATTGTAACATATTGTACATACTAGTTGAAAAGCTATTAATATTTGTTTTAATGTATTCGTATTAACGTCGACATATTGTAGCGAGTAATGATGTAATGAAAAATAGATAAACAGAATATTTGAAACTGCAAATAAACCTTCATTTATATTTATCCAAAATATATGTATATGAAAGTACCACAATATTTGGGCATGTATATTGATATCACCTATTTGTGTTATGTATAATTTAAATCTCAGGTGTTACTCATTTAATACGGCCTTTGAACATACCCATTTAAAATATTTTCAAATAGTACGGAAACATATAGGTTTGCTACAAAAAATTATTATCAACATAGTAGTAATTACTGATAACTGTTAAATATATTTCCAAAGGAACTGATCAATTTCACAATTTATTGAGAACTAATTTACACATTTCAATATTTACAATAATTTATTCGTCAATTTCATTTTGAACCTCGTCAACTAAAATTTAAATATTTTGTATTCGAACCTAGAAAGAAAGATGAAAGCGTGATTGCTTTTTTATCATAATTTTTTCCGTTTGGAAGAAGTACTCATTTTTACAATATTTTTTAAAGATTCGATTATAAATTAGGTTGGTATTTAAACACAGACATAACATATAACTAAATATACACAATCTATTGAAATTAATAAATTGATCAATTTAATAATTTTACTTTAAAACTCCCAAATTTATTCAACGGTAGATCTCGCTTGGTAAATCCCATCCAATCTGAAACTTATAGGCTATAATTTGGAGATCAAAATATAGAGGTACACTCGTATCATAAATATATTTGTAAAATATATTTATTATTAATTTTTTATTTTTTCTAACGTTATAAGTACGCCGGTATATTGTTATTTTTACGACAGAAATACAAAACACTACATTTTGAAGTATTTCGAAAAGCTACACTTACTGATACTGATACAGTATGCGTCAAAAGTATGGAATAAATTCAATAAAAACGAAACAATTATTTTTTGGGAAAAATCCTCGAACAGGTCGATTTTTAATTTAAAAAAATACATATTTTAGCGTCCAAGCATTAATGAAAATCAGAAACAGAACATTTTGATAAGTATGGTGGATAATCCTCATAATTCTTCACGATTGGTTGCATTAAACAATGACACTAGTCATAGCACTGTGCTACGTATCTTGAGAAAGGAAAAATATCATCCCTACAAAATTCAACTTGTGCAGGAACTTAATGAAGATGATCCCGATCGCCGCTTACATTTTGGCGAAATTCTAATGGATTTATGTCAAGGAAATATAAATTTACACCGGCAAATACTTTTTTCAGATGAGGCCATATTTTATCTGAATGGTACAGTAAACCGTCAAACTTGCAGATATTGGAGGCGGGAAAATCCTCATTGGATGGCAGAGGCACATACCCAACACCCTCAGAAATTAAATGTGTGGGCTGGAATAGTTGACGACAGAATACTAGGGCCTTTCTTCTTTGAAGGAACAGGACAAATATATTTAGAGTTTCTAGAAAATGACCTTGTTCCAGCCCTTGCAGTAATTTTTCCTAACGATAATGACCCTGACATTCCTGACGATACCATATGGTTTCAGCAAGACGGTGCACCTCCGCTCTATGCGCGCCCTGTACGAGATTTTTTGGACAACTGTTTTCCTGGGAGGTGGATCGGCAGACGCGGACCGATAGAATGGCCTGCAAGATCGCCAGATCTTACACCTCTTGACTATTTTTTATGGGGATACTTGAAGTCAAAAGTGTACATTAATAAACCACGTAATTTAGAAGAACTTCAAAATCGCATTCGGGACGAAATACGCAGAGTTACCTCAGAAATCATTCATAATGTGCAAGAAGAATATCTTCACAGACTTGCGCATTGTCAAGAAGTTGGTGGATGGCAATTCGAACATTTAATTTAAGTATAAAATTTAATCAATTGTATTTTATTTTTTACATACCTCAGAATTGTTACTTTTTTATGGATAAAATTTACGTTTTCTAACATTCAATCGTCATTTACTCGAAAACTTTCCTATGTAAGAGGGCAAAATTTTAGTACTGTCTGATAGAGAATTAAACGATCTTTCAGAATCAAGGAAAAAATATGGTGTTGCCATTTAAAAAAAAATCGATGACGTCATTACTCGAAAACAAATGATATTTGAAAATCGCATTTTACGCTAAAATATGTATTTTTTAAATTAAAAATGACCTGTTCGAGGATTTTTCCCAAAAAATAATTGTTTCGTTTTTATTGAATTTATTCCATACTTTTGGCGCATACTGTATATTAAGTTATGCTGTAAACATATACAATCAGATTCCAAATTAATACAGCTTTACATTACCGGTGGTTGAATAATTTTAGATCTTATTGCCACGTCAGTTTAAACTTTTTGATATTTCGAGAGACATATTGTTTTCATCCTCGGATGTAGCTCTGTAAAGGATGTCTTGCGGTCAGTATTATATTTCGATGTCCTGAATTTGCGAGTTTTGACCGAACAATTCTGTCACGCACCAACCTCGGATTCATCCAAATCTATTCAGTTATATCCACTCTATGTTTCACAACTTTTGACTTCCCTTCTCCTCAAGTGTCACTTGTGTTTTTTAAAATCGGGCTAACGTGTCTGCCTGTTTTCTAATATACACCATTATGATATGTACATGTACATTCTATACATCAGGACCTTGGCATAATATTGTTCTTGCAGGTGGTCTTAGATAATGCTCCCTTTAACTTCCTTGTGGAAACGTAGTTGTGCCTTCTTAAGAGACAGCTTATTTTGTTGGTGCATCCTTGTGTAGGTTGCTGTGAAATATTCCTCCTTTTACTTTATCATGAATGATATAATCCTTCTTCCAATGCACTAACTGTCCGTTCTTATGAAGTATCGCACTATGCACTTCAGTTTGATTAAATGACTTGTAACCATGGTACTATTCAAACTAAAATCGATTGGAGTCATTTTAACATGTACAAAAGGAATATACAGGGTGAGTCAGTCATAATGTCATCAATTTTAAGAGGAGATAGGGGATAATGAGTATAATGCGAATACGCGATTAAAAAAAATCTAAACGCATATTTACGCCGAAAAAAAATATTCTCAAATCATTATTTAAACCCCCTTTTCAGACTGTCACTGACCGCTGACAGCCTTGGTCGTTCACAGCTCACAGTTCAACTCGATGTCGACCTGATGCAATGTGTTCAAGTTCAGTCAATATTTTTCTATAGAGTACCTACCTACCTAGAATTTAGACATCACAAATAAACGGTTGTACTGACTATTTTAGAATATCATTTTTTCTTGCTAAGTTCAACTTAAGCCAATAATAATTTAAAATGTTAATATCCAATAAAATCAAATAATAATAATCAAATAATTCTATTAAAAATTGCAAGTAACGCGGTCCTCTCAGGTTTTCCGATAGAAAATACGGCCCAATTAAACGATACCCGTACACTCGCGTGTCGATTTTTCTCTGAGCAAATGTATCTGTTATGACTGCAACAAAACTCCAACGTGTCTAATAATAAACCGAGTAATAAACCATTTACGTACATTACATAAAAAACCTATACCCAATGGGTAAATTATTAAGAGAAGCTGAAAAGTGTTTAAATACTAAGTAATAAAAAACCATCGTGTTGTCGACACAAAACTGTCCAAGACGGAAATGGCACGCCGCTAATCTAAGTTATCTTGACCTATCGTATTATTAGATCAATAACCTAGTTACCTAGTTTTTGTACTGTTATTTAACGACAAGGAGTAAAACTATTTTTTTTAATCTAGATACATGAATGAATTTTCCTTAAATATTGATTTATTTGTTAATAAAAACAAATGTAGATAATAAATAAATGGTTTCGAATGTTAGGTTATTACAGTTTAATAATTTTGATATTACGTTTTCACTACGTTTTACAAATAAATATGAATTTTTAGTATTACTCGTAAGTACAATTAATTATTCAGTTTGTAGTTACGTACATCTAGCCTAGAAATTTATTGTTTTTTAAGTAGTATGGTACTAACCTGTTTACAGCTCACAGTTCACGTAAAACTGCACTTATCCGTCCAAAGCACTTTATTAATAAAATTAGGGTCAGTCGCATTTCGTAAACATTCTCCGTATAACACTACTATTTCCACATATTCAAAATTTGTAAAATTATGCGTTGTGAATTTACGCCAATTACGTGAGGTGAGACCGAAATAAACAAACTACTGCTTACTGCTTGTATTCTTTTCATCCCCCCTCCAAATGTGTGGCATGACCTACAAATTTGGGGGGAAAGAAATGCGGGAAATGCATAGTGCTAAATGGAGGTAAATTTGAATAACACGCTGATGTCTTAGACGATATTATGTATGTAAACATGATGTGGCATCGATGGTTTGATACGTCATTAGATTGTCGTCGGGTGCGTCATCAGAAAGTTCGCAGCGCACCAGGAGCGTCGTGTTACTGATTTTTATAGGGTAATTTGTCGGGGCAGATGAGGGTTACCTTCTTACTTTTCACGTCTAAAACACGAGATTCGACATTGTGGATCTTTATTTATTTAAATCGAAAGATCAGTATTTTAAATTTTAGGAACATCATTTAGACCTGTAATTTTATCATATTTATTATTATTATTATTATTATTATTATTATTTGAATAGGACACAGTATAAATTACTTTTATACGTCAGCAAATATACTTTAGAACTCTAAACAACGGTTTAAAAGAGACGGTAGCACAGATTGTCATTATGAATTACTGTTTGCCTGTAAGTGCATATAATTCTACTATTTACAAAAAAATAAAAATAAGTACCACGTTTAGAAAATTGGAACGATATCATTCCAATAATTCAAATGGAAGGATATATAAAACTGAAATATCAACTTTTCCGTAGGTTCTTTCAGTGTATATACATAAAATGCAGATGTAAAGAAAAGAACTGCTACGAAATTTACATATTCCCGTTTGATTGTACAAATAACCTTGCAATGTATATATTACGAAATATTCATATATTCATCCATGTACTATGTTTATTTCTGATCGTGAATTCCAAAAGTGTTTGTTAAGTGTTCGTTGTACTAAAATATTACCTGCAACAAGTAGATGTGCTGCACGTATATCGGTGTGAAAAAGAGGCGCATCAGCGGACACCTCGCATTTGAATTCACCTGAGGTTTCTCTCTCGACATCAGTTAGTGTCACTTCTCTTGAGTTTGATTTTGAAACCTGAAAAAAAGGAAACACTTTAATTTTATATTATAGTTTTTGAAATGAGTACAAGTTTTATTATATATATTTGATGTGTGTCCCTTTTAAATAATTTTTTTGTAATAAGTCATAACTACATATATTTATATTGATATTTTGAAACAAAAATTTGAGTATGAGTAAATATACTACCAAATTTATATAAGTATGCTTTTTTGTATAACATGTTTTTTCAAGTTTTGAAATTTAAAGATACACGAAAAAACGATTTTTTGAGAAAAATATACGTTTTTCACTTAAAACTGATACCAGCTAAGACCATGTAGGGCTGTTAGACATAATATATTGTGTGTGATATGTGATACAAACACCTGCAACTTATAATATACAGGGTGTCCAGAAACTCTCCTGACAAACGAAGACCGGAGATTCCTCAGATAATTTTAAGACAATTTAACTCAATTCACCTAGTCCAAAAATGCTTCCTAAGGGAACTAGAGCTCTTTGAAGATGGCGCCTTGTAAATAGTTTTGTTTAAATACCTCCAGAACGCTTCTACTTAGAAAAACAAAAACTGGTATGCTTGTTTAGCCTTCAGAGATGAATCGATTCCATCAATTGCGAATTTCTAGTACCGGTCATAGGGGTCCGTTTTGGGTAGGTCAACGGTTATTTTAACGCATAACTTTTTTGTCTTTAACTTTAAGCATTTGTGACACTAGATTATTAAATTTTCAGGTATTTTAGTACTAAAAGGTACTCTTACTTTAAGTTATTGGGATACACCGTTTTCTAGAAAAATGGATTTGAAAATTTTTCGTTTTTTTGTCATTAAAGTTTAAAAATTTTAGTTAAAGATTTTTAAAAACAAATTATTTATTATAATGGAACGAAAGTAACAAAAAAAAGTATCAAAGGTAGATAGTTACAAAAGCTGCTCGATGTGATGACCATTAGCTCTATGCATAAATTTACCCTTTTGCTTAGAGAACTCCGAATTCTTGCAAAAATTCTAAAGTTATTTCTAAATTCGTTGCAAGCATCTTGTATTCTTAGTCAGAGTTGTGCACGATTTTGTATCGGAACGGAATAAACAAATGCTTTTATGTATCCCCAAACACAATCGCAAGGATTCAAATCCGGCGACCTTGCTGGCCAAGCAACTGGACCTCCTCTTCCAATCCAATGGCCTTCGTAGTTATTATCTAGAAAGTCTCGTACATTCCTGCTAAAGTGGGCCGGACAGCCGTCGTGTAGAAACCATAAGTTTTGCCGAATAGGTATTTAAACGCACCTTATCTAACAAATCAGATAAAATATTTTGCAGGAAATGTAAATAATCAGCACCATTTAAACGAGCAGGAAATTATATAGGTCCAAGTAGATAATCGTCAACTACTCCTATCCAGACGTTTATCTTAAACCTATGCTGATGCTTAAATTGTTGAACAACGTGGGGATTGTCACCAACGTACGAATAATAATGTGCATTATGTACATTAAAAATTCCATTTATTGTGAATGTAGCTTCGTCACCAAACAAAATGTATCTGAAAAAATCTTCATCTTGATTTTTCTAGTTTTGTAACCATCTAGTGAATTCTACACGAGCAGGAAAATCTCCTTCTAGCAGTGCTTGTACTAGAAATTCGCAATTGATGGAATCGATTCATCTCTGAAGGCTAAACAAGCGTACCAGTTTTTGTTTTTCTAAGTAGAAGCGTTCTGGAGGTATTTAAACAAAACTATTTACAAGGCGCCATCTTCAAAGAGTTCTAGTTACCTTAGGAAGCATTTTCGGACTAGGTGAATTGGGTTAAATTGTCTTAAAATTATCTGAGAAATCTCCGGTCTTCGTTTGTTAGGCGAGTTTCTGGACACACTGTATATATAAGACACAGATGAACAGAACCCTTTCTTTCAGTTCTCTTATTCTTGTGGATTGTAGGTAAGGTTGAGAATTAGTAGACTTGGTAAACATGTGCACCAGGTGAACTTTCTCCTCTCTTGGAAATCAAGTTTTATAGAAAAAAGGAAGAAGTAGACCTTCAGGCTAGCTATTTAAAAAGTCAGAGATTGATTCAGATATGTCGACGATACATCATATAGCTTCATGGATACAACAATACACAAGGGTTTCTCCATCATCAATGAAATAGATTTGTACATCAGCAACGGAATCGCAAGATAACGGTGCGCTTCCATTCTCAGATGTTTAGATGTTCAGAGAAGTTTAGATAGCACATGACGGCACACTGTTTATAGAAACGTCTCTGACACTGATATATATATATATTTTCATTAAAATTATTTCTGAAATGATTTGTTTCCGGAAAGCTGTCATTTTCGACAGTTTTCATAGTGGTATCTCGTAAGTTATTTAAGATAACTCAATTTACTTCTCGCAGTATATACTACTTTTTCGAGAAGCAATTGAACGATTTAAAATAATTTTCTTAGCACTCCTCGTCTCTGACCACTATCTAAGGTTAACATTTTGGAACATATTTTTTCTGTTGAATCCAGTGCTGTGTTCAGTTTTTGCTGGAGATAATATTTTTCAAGTTATATACCAGTTACTGGAAAATCCTGTATATTTTTTCATAATATAATTATGTTTAAAATTTTATTTCAAATATTTTCAAATTTATTACATTTAGTAGATTATAAAAACAAAATAACAGTCCTTTAATTGTTATGAGTCTTATAGATTAAACAAACAAAATAAATTTATTTTATTTTAGATATTAACACAATGCGTGTAAATTTTATCCCACAAATCCAAAATTCAATAATCCCAAAATTAACACAACCTCACAATGAAAGTAAACGAGGAAGTAAAATTAACGTAACAGTAGATAATAATACGATTAAGAAAAAAATTATTAAAAGTGTAGGCCAATTAAGATTGAAATTAGGCCAGAATTTCAGCTCCTCGTAATTCATTAATATTATTGTGCAGTGAAATATTATATTTTGTATAAATGTCATACTTTTATATAATTTTCTAAGATAACGACCATGTAGAAATATTCTTTGTATCTAACTTGAAGATCTGGACTAAGTTCTTCCAAAGGTTAGACCACCACCTATACGTTTTTGATGTTGCTGAATTCGGTCATTGGTGGGTCAACTTTTATTTTTCGATAGTTACGTAATTTTTATAAGCGAATTCAGAAGCAACAAAAAATTTCGCGTTTGGATACGTGGCTGAGTCAATTTCGAAGTTCGATGCAAGGTCATTTGATGGTGAACACTTTTTTTATAACAATGCCATTTTTTGATTACGTTTTCTGAAAGACCAAGAGGATTTCACATTTGGATATACGATTGAATTATTTTCTAAGGTTGAAAGGTCTAAATCCTTTTGAACTTTTCATGTTGGCATTTGTCAGTATGGCGAGATATCAGGAAAATGTTTTCTATAAAAACTATTTGGGTCGTCTAAGAGCAAAATCTGTCAACCTTGGATTTGACCTTGCAGATAATATTCAAGGACTTGAAAATGCTTTTATAGAGATCATTTCCCCGATATCTCGCCAGACTGACGAATACTAACATGAAAAATACAAAAGGCGAATTAGACCTTTAAATGACCTTGAAAATGGCCTTAAAAATAACTCAAGGTATATCCAAACATGAAATTCATCGGTTTTTCAGAATACGCTAGCAAAAAATTGCAATATCATAGTAAAAGTGATGAACTTCTAATGACCAAACATGACTCAATCACATATGCGAACGTGAAATTTTTTATTCCTTCTGAATCCATAAAAAAAAACTTCATCGAACAGACACCAGATTCGGTTTCAGCACCTTCGAAGATATATACATGGCACTGTTTTCCTGTTCCTGGGGCAAATTCTTTGTTTTCAGAAATTAAAAAAATATATTAATTTTCAGGACGAAATATAAGCATAACACCATAAGGTAATATATATAATTTGAATGAGAATTTTAAGCAGAATTTGATTATGAAAAATATACAGGATGTTCCATTGTAAAATATTATTTTCAGAAAACATTGAATACATCACTACTACAGGAAAAAATATATAGAGGTTAGTGGTCAGATTTTCTAAAATGGTTATTATTTACAAAAGTGGATAAAAAATGTACTTTTTGGAGTTGCTGCTTAAGTCAGAAGCGAAGAGTGGTATGAAAATTCTGTTAACTCAGTCAATTGTTTCTAAAAAAGGTACCTATTGTGAAAACTCTCCTGAGCTAAATTCAATATAAAAACAAAAAACCCATGTCACACTGCACATGAAGCATGAAGTTGGTTGGCGTTGGGATATCAGCTGGATATTTCTTCAAGATGGTGGGTGTTCACAGATTTTAGTTTAAATCATATCTTAAAATTTATATGAAAATGTGGCCTGAACAGTTTGCAGCTACCACGCTGTTTACAGATGGTCAAAAATTATATCATTGATATGCTCAAAAATTTCCTAAACCAAACTCATAAAGTTCAATTAAATTTTATATATACATATTTTTTGATGTCCTCTGATTGCATATAAGTCAAACATGGATTATCCAGAAAAAGATCTATTTTATCGCAATAGGCTCTAAGTCTTACCTTTCGTAGTTTTTTGAGTCAGAAATCAGAGTAATAAATGTTTTGAGACTATTTTGAAAGTAATGTTATACTTTGTAATAAACATATCACTTTATATATTAACGCACAATATTTAATATGTTTTTACTTCAAAACTGCAGAAATTAATTTTACAGAACTTTAAAAAATATATTTTTATGTCTGATGTATTTGGAATCGTCTTATCTCAATAATATTTTATTATAATTTTTACTGTTCAACTCGCTTACTATTCAGAATTGCAGAACTTGACTCAAACATAATTTGATTTTAAGAGCGCAGTTTTTCTTTGCTACATATTGTTTTAATTATTTCAATATTGCTTAGATATATTAATTAATACACGATTTCTTACTCGGTTATGTCCAGATATCTTTGTTAATGTCATTGATAGCATTCATAAAACAATTTTAAAAAAATTAAAAGTTATTCTGATTTAATGTAATCTTAAAAATTATTCATATAGACCATAAAAATTACAAACTTATTTTCTCTGGAGAATAGTTTTCCAGGGAAAGTAGATTCCCTTAGAGGAAATATGTTCGTCTGATACATCTTCATTAACGTCAGCTGAAGTTTGATAACTTTTATAAAATAATATGTAGATTACGTCTCGTATATATTATTTATTGCTATTCCGGAAATTATTCTTTTGTTTGAGATTGTCGACCTTCCAACTTTTTTCGAGTTTTAAGGGAGCTCGTTGCTTTTAGCTTCCTTTGACATTAATCACGTCGAGAAACTAGAGTTTACATAACTTATGCACAGAATGACTAGTCTAGCACAGTATAATAAATGTTCGATTTTAACAATATATAAAAAAAATCAAATGGAGAAGAAAATAACTTATACAGGATGATATCTGGTACCAAAATATAAGATTGTTTTAAATATAATTCACGATGTATCCTTTGCATATGCCATAAATTAAATATAAAATGTACAGTATCCCATGAACGACAATATGATATCAGCATGTCTAGGTGTTAATACAGAAGCACCACAAAAATTAATTCTTGATCTAGCTTTTTTCTTAATTTTTGTTAATGCAGAATGCTCAGTAAAGAATGGGCCATACTTTAAGGCTACCTTTCTAGGAGAAGAATTACTTACCTTCGACTAGCTTTAAAAAAGATGTACTTGATGCATATCGGTAAAATGTACCATAAAAGAGGACCTGCATTTAACGTATATGTTGAGTTTGGAAATCAACACATACATTTTAAGAAATTATGAATTCAATGAGTTATGAACGTTGTTTAACGTCGTTCATATAAAACAGCATGAATCAACAGAGGGAAATATGACATCGTAAAGAAATACAACATTTAAGAAACAATAAAATAAAATAACCACATTGTCTGCAGCTATTTATTTGTGGCATAATTTTAATTTGTCTTTAGTTTTATTGGGTTTTTGTCACACTTCTGAAAAAATAAAGATTAATTAAATAAGCCCTTGCGCCAAACGGATCAGTCAAGGGTTATTTTTTAAACTAAGTTTGCCTAACCAAAAAAATCTTACACTGAAAAAAGCAGATAAGTAAAAAATAATAAAAATCACATCACTATCGCGCACTTCCCTATTATTGACATTTCGAAAAACTCTCTGTTTTCATTCTCAAAATAGTAGTAAAAGTATTAAACGTATGTCAAGTTTGACAGTTTAAAATTTGTTTATCTGCTTCCATAGAGATGTTAAATTATTAGATTATTTTTACTTCATTGTTACTTACTTCTTTTTGATACAACTGTAGCCAATAATGATCAATGTTTACTGAACAGTTTGGCACACACTTATCTCCGTTCAACAAAATAATCGCGGTTTCTTTTAATTTTCTTTTTCTTGCGTTATCTTTCTTCTCTAAAATTTTTGCCGAACCCCATCTAATCAAATGACCGTTTTCCCAAGCCTGTTCGCAAATTTTAGATTTTTCAAATTCCCGTCTTTTTATATAATTTTTATATTCCTCAACTCTAACATTCATAGGCCTAGAGGTTTCTCCAACATAATGTTTATTGCATTCACAAGGTGTAATTTTACAACGGTGTGCAGTGAGTGCAAATGTAGAGCAACACGAGGGAAATTTGAAACCGAATCGTGGAAGAGGTGGAGGTTCAGAACTTGCACGGCTTATTGCAGTAGTGTGACGTCGGTAAATATGTGCTAAATGCAGCTACTTGTACCGCGGTGTGCAGTGAGTGCAATTGTAGTGCAAACGCAGGCGTGATATGGGAAATTTGCAACCGAATCGTTGAAGAAATTGAGGTCCAGGGCATCCGCGATCTATTTCAGCAGTGTGGCATATCATACACAAAACTAAACTATATCCGTACCATGTACAGCATGTCCAAGCATCAATGCCAAAGAATTCGATCTTCTGATTTTAAATCTTTTGGGTCTTTTTGTGAGGATATTTTAAAAATGAAGTATATTGTACCGAAGCGGACACTATTGATGATTTACGCAAACGTATCATAACTATCACAGCTGCTGCCAATAACTTAGAAGTTCAAAACAGACAAACAGCAGAAACATTTGTGTTAGTTTGTAGAAACTGAGTAAGATGAGTCCAAAATGTTATTGTTATAACATCAGGTATGTCAAACTATTTTATTAATTAAACTCACAAATTAATTCTATTAGTGATTAATAAGAATAGCGGTAAAATCAGTTGAATTTGCTGTATAAAATAGATGTTAACAAAGTAATTTATTTCTTTCTTTTCAAATTTCTTTCAATTTTTGCCCGGTCTCCAATTCCAGTTTCCAGTACCGTGCAGAAGTGTATTTTTAAATCATTTTTGAATTGCCCCTATAAATTTTTATTTTACAAAATTGTATTTGAGAGAGTCTCTTGTACATTCAAACATTTTTTTAAGATAAGCTCTGAATCATCCTGTACACCAGTGATGAGATGATTTATTTTAACCATGATAACTACGTCCATTTCCAATGTGTGAGTACACGTGATGGCAGATTCCCTTCTGTTTGGCAGATACGAACGGCCAGAGTTAGTCGTCAGTTACCTCACTTATGCCATATTGCGAGAGCTAACAATCTCGAAACCGGTATATGTCTGGTGACGACGCTGGCCTGTTTACTATAATTATTGTTGCTTGAAATTCCGCTTTTGACATTTATTAGGTAGGAAACCTTTATGTTGCGGCCACTGTACATTACTTTGCGCATTTGAAAATAATTTCAAATATATATTATATTGCTCTCTCTACCGTTTATTTGAATACTTTTTGTTTCCATTTTACATAACAAGATTATAGCTGCATAAATGGGTCACAGTTATAGTTGAAACTGTCCTGTGCACTTTTTATTTTTAAACTTTTCGATGACGATAAAAAATAGTTTTTCATTGATATTTTAAAATTAATTAAAATTTTGTATGTATAATATTTTAATACAAAATCAATTTAGTTTACTTAAAAATTGAGTCACGATATCTCTTATCGAAAATGAAACATGACAGTTTTTGCTTTGAAACGGTCTTGGTCTAGATTAAAATTAAGGTCCTATAGAAATCGATACGAAAATGCATTCCATCAAAATGTTTGCAATAGATGACAATACTTGTACCATTATGATTTTCAGACAAGAACAGTAGCAGTTGTTATACAAGTATTCTGACTCATCCAAAGCTGGCAGTTACACTTACCCAAAGAAATTCTTGAAAGTCGTCGCCGTTGTCAATGACTAGAGAGGGGAAAAAATGGGTTCGTGTACAATGACTAGAACGTCTTTGTCATCGTCGCTGAAGAAAAGTTAGTGTGGAAGAAAGGATTGGAGAGAGGAAAAGATGGAGTGTGATGGTGACGTTGGAGAGGGTTGGAGAAAGTTGAAGAAAGCCAAAATATCATAGTCGCCAAAGAGAATTTATTATGGGGAAAAGTAGTGAGCGTGACGTGAGAGGGATGAGGTACATTTTCTACAGCTTCTACTGACTCTGGTGATGACCCGTTTATTAATGCTACGGATTTTGACTTATTTTACAATAATAAATAAATTGTCATTGTGAAGGGCGATTTGAAACGAAAAAATAGTATGCTTTTGGATTTCAAGGTATGTATTTTATTGAGTTTTAAAGTTAGACGATCTGGTAATGATTTGAAATTTTTTTATATTTAGAAATCATTTTTTGCGAGCAGAAATTTCGTATCTCAATCTAAAATCTATATTTATTCAGGATTCAATCAAGGGTATATGTCTTTGAGAGTGGAATATTAAGACTAGTGTTTCAGACTAACAAAAACTGTTGAAGGCAGGCGATCCTAAAACTTGTCAAATTGTTTTAGAACAAAAAACTGAACCATTGGATTCTATTCTAATTTTTTATTGGCAGACATATATTTGTCTGTACTTCAGACCCACCGCAAGGGAAAGCTGAACTGTTTACATTATTAAATATATATACAGTATGCGCCAGTATACAGTATAGAATAAATTCAATAAAAACGAAACAATTATTTTTTGGGAAAAATCCTCAAACAGGTCGATTTTTAATTTAAAAAATACATATTTATAGCGTAAAATGCGATTTTCAAATGTCATTTGTTTTCGAGTAATGACGTCATCGATTTTTTTTTAAATGGCAACACCATATTTTTTTCCTTGATTCTGAAAGATCGTTTAATTCTCTATCAGACAGTACTAAAATTTTGCCCTCCTACATAGGAAAGTTTTCGAGTAAATGACGATTGAATGTTAGAAAACGTAAATTTTATCCATAAAAAAGTAACAATTCTGAGGTATTTAAAATAAAACAATTGATTAAATTTTATACTTAAATTAAATGTTCGAATTGCCATCCACTAATTTCTTGACAATGCACAAGTCTGTGAAGAAATTCTTCTTGCACATTATGAATGATTTCTGGAGTAACTTTGCGTATTTCGTCCCGAATGCGATTTTGAAGTTCTTCTAAATTTTGTGGTTTATTAATGTACACTTTTGACTTCAAGTATCCCCATAAAAAATAGTCAAGAGGTGTAAGGCGATCTGGCGATCTTGCAGGCCATTCTATCAGTCCGCGTGACGTCATTACTCGAAAACAAATGGCATTTGAAAATCGCATTTTACGCTAAAATATGTATTTTTTAAATTAAAAATCGACCTGTTGTAGGATTTTTCCCAAAAAATAATTGTTTCGTTTTTATTGAATTTAATCCATACTTTTGGCGCATACAGTATATATATATATATATATATATATATATATATATATATATATATATATATATATATACATTTTTGCTGAATGAATAAAAAAAAACAGTTGTGGAATGTGCATTTTCAATATACAATGTACTTAAATACGCCTATTACGGAAAATTCAAATATCCAACAAGGCTAGGATACTAATGCATATAAATAATAGTTTGTATTTTGATATTATGTAAATTAAGTTCCATATAATGGAGGGAGGATCTTAATTCAAGGTATTTTGAAATAAGAAAAATCATAAAAAATCAGAAATTGAATTACTTATGGCGCCGATTTGTCGAATATTGAATATGGTATACAGTCAATAAAGTATTAGTTATATTAAAAATAATCAATCCTACTTTCGTAACTGATAACGTTATTATACCTGAAAATAAAGTTCCAGAAATATTTGTCAAAAACTTTTATTCAGTTTATTCTATCTTGCCGACCACCTATAATTTAAAATATATTACTATCAAAAATTGTCATATATCACAAATGAAGTCTACAAAATAAATAATCTTGATATGATACGTCAATTAAAAAATTAAAACCTAAACGTTTTAAAAGGTTCTGATTATTTCAGGGTTCATTTTGGGCCCACTCCTGTTCTTGCATTGTGATTAATGATCTACTCTAATGTCTTTAGCACTGAATGTGTGTTGTTCGCTGACGACTTTAAATTTTATAGAGAAATTAGAGTGGTAAATGATTGTGCCTGTACATTGAATCTGTGTTGCGTTGGAGTAAAGAAAAGCTTCATTTCAATATCAAAAACTGATGTATTATTTCCTTTATTCGTAAAAAGGTCAGTTGTGCATATAATATGAATTGTACTCAGTTAAGGTTCATGTCAATGTTAAAGAGTATGGTCGTTACCATAGATAGTACATAGGCACATAAACTTTGACAAATGTATCTGATGCTTATAGAGCTCTTGGTTTTATTATGAGGAAATCACGTAATTATTACTTTGTATTGCACATACTTAGGGCAAAAATATGGTTCACTGTTATGACACGCTTAGCTTACCAAATCCACAGAGAAGGTTGAAAAAACACAAATAAGTTTTTCAGACATTTATATTTTAAGAAGTAAAATAGACCACAAGAACTAATCATCTTTGCCGTGAAATTAATATTAAAACACTTTATCACCCTTGTATGATTTCTTTCTTGTCTTTTTAAATTGTTTTATTAATGCACCAAATTTGTTCTCCCGTATACTTATTCCTTGTATATAGTCTAAGATCCCACTATAAAACGACCTTCAACGAACTGGTTAATGGATAAAAAGTACTTTATATCCAATTAAATATGTCAATAAATATATTGCAAATGGGTTGTCTAAAAAAATTCAGTCCAGAATATGATTAATTAACAATTAAAAATTATTTTTTTTTAAACATTTCACTGGTTTGGTTAATAGACAAATTTCATATCAATCGAAGGTATAAAGCCCATAGAATATGCAAACGTTAGGTTGACTATTTTTTCCCGTCACAACTCTTGGGTAGGCAGGTATAAACAGGTAAATCGATACTAGTAACTTGCACCGGTGTGGATAATAAATTAAAGTTAAATTAAAATAAAGATTATTTCATTACCAACACGGTGGTATAAGGTTGTCTGCGAAAAATCAGTCCTGACATCCGGTTGTCGAGTTTTAAAAAGTGAAATATTCCCCAGCGAACCATTCCATGCGATAGAAGAGTACACAGCATTGCAGCTGTGTATAGTTCGTCCATACCGAAAACGAAGATGATCCGTTTATCCGTTTCTCCAAAAAATCGAATAAAGTCCGGAGGCGGCGGTACCTATTATTATTAATCTGCCCCTAGGAACCCCTAACGCCCTTCAATGACAATAAAACAACATTTTCGACTCTACTAATGATATGTCGAGATCGAAAACACGTAAAAAATAAAATTTTTCTAATAATTCATTTGCCGCCCCGAATTACGTTTATTTTTTTTTTAAGGAAACTATACATATAATCAAAAAAATTTATTAGACTTTTCGATAGGTAAGGTGGAGAAGAAGCCACAAAAAATTTCAATGATTTTAGACAAATTTCATGTTTTCAAGGGTCGTCCCCGGAGGGGCGGCAGGAACGTCATAATATCATTTCAAGTCACTACCAGGAAATAATAGTCTATACCGGAAATTAAGGCAATCCGTTTATCCGTTTCTCCAAAAAATCTAATAAAGTCCGGGGGCGGTGGTATTTTGCCGCCCAACTCGTAAACCGTTGTTTGTACAAAAATTTCTATAGAAGCATATTTTCATAAAAAACATTCGAATATATATTCGAAATGAAACAGAAAAGGTCGATTTCTCGAACTCGTTACTTCGAGACTCCACCCCTCAGTTATGAATTCGGGAAACCTCCGATTCCGTCCCACAGCCGTCGTTTACCTAGCCTCATGTTCGTCGTTAAGAATAAAACAAAATTTCCGCACATCTCACGGCCACAAATCGAATCCGATCGACCTCAAATTTTATGTACGTATACTTCGCGATAAAGCGGGGGCGCATCCGGTAATGTACCGAAAAAATTTACAAAAACGGGATACCGCCCCCGGAGCCGCCCCACAACCGATCGAATCGAAATTTTAAAGACACGTACTCTTTGAGACGCGGAATCCAAAAAATTAGTCCGTCTTCGCGTTAGAGGTTCCTAGGGGCAGATTAATAATAATACCGCCGCCCCCTGATTTTATTCGATTTTTTTTGGAGAAACGGATAAACGGATCGTCTTCCTTTTCGGCATGGACGAACTACACACAGCTGCAATGCTGTGTACTCTTCTATCGCATGGAATGGTTCGCTGGGGAATATTTCACTTTTTAAAACTCGACAACCGGAATTCAGGACTGATTTTTCACAGACAACCCTATACCACCATGTTGGTAATGAAATAATCTTTATTTTAATTTAACTTTAATTTATTAACCACACCGCTGTAAGTTACTAGTATCGATTTACCTGTTTATACCTGCCTACCCAAGAGTTGTGACGGGAAAAAAATAGTCAACCTAACGTTTGCATATTCTATGGGCTTCATACTTTCGATTGGTATGGAATTTGTCTATTAACCAAACCAGTGAAATGTTTAAAAAAATAATAATTTTTAATTGTTAATTAATCATATTCTGGACTGAATTTTTTTAGACAACCCATTTGCAATATATTTATTAACCAGCTCGGTGAAGGTCGTTTTATAGTGGGATCCTATACTAATAGACGCCAAAACCAATTTCTGCATATTCTGATACATAAGACATCATGTTCTCCTCTTGCAGTTATGTTCAAGTTAATTAATCAAGTCTTATCGTGTAACTCTATCGTCACTTTTATATAAAACTTGTTGCAAAAACCGCTATATGTATGTTGACACCTTTCTAGTACAGTGCTGCTATTTTGATTATTGATTTTTGTTAGTTAATGTGTTTGCTTTAGGTAGTCACATATTGAATAATTTAGTGTAGTAAGTCTTTCCCTGTAATTAGGTACGTATATCTGTTAGGAAAATAAGTATATAAATAAATAATAACGCGAGATGTTAACGCAAAGAAATATTTTCCTTGTGACACTAATGTGCATAAATATTTTACTTGCGTTAGTTATTTATCTGCGTTAGTGTAATTTGAAGTGAAATATTTATTCGTCCATTTTCAGAGCAAAATATTATGTCAACGTTACTATATCGAACTATTCGCGTGAGAAGTCAGTCTGTCAAGCAGAAATTAAAAAGAATATATACATATATTAACTGGTTTACATACTTATATTAAAATTCACTTACCATTGTTTAATTTTATTACAAATGAAAAATGACGCTTCGTATACGTCTATATCATTAAAATATTTTCTATAGTGGTCTCATTCAAACGCGCATGTTTATCCCTTAAATATACAATATATTTTGAAAAGGAACATACCTACATATTTAGGAAGCTGATATACTCGTAGATTATTCGCAGTATTTCCTGCACGTCAGTCTGGATCTTTTTTATAGGTAATAATTAATTGGTTTTTAAATTTCAGCAGTGGTATTGTTAAATTTTATAACGCTAATTTTATTATGCTTATGCAACCGATACTAGTCATCATGAGGGTAGGTCCTCATGTATCGTGAGGTACTCTATACTCTAAATTGTTTTGAAATTAATGGGACATAGAAAATGAGTAGGTAGACAAAATAATACGATGTAGCCAAGATTACCTTAGTTGATGATTAAAAAGATCGATAATTCTATATAACTATTAAAAAAATCAAAATGTTTGCATACATTTTGGAGATCGGCGGTTTTTGGGGTTGAAAAATTGTAAGTGTCATTTATGGCTCATCATGTTATTTTAAATCACAGAACTCTTTTGCGGTTTAGTAAGTATATTGATCTGACTATTCAAACAATCGTTGTCCTACCTTTTTTACGTGAAAATGACATGACAATGACATCTTTTTGAGACCATTTCAAATTACTGTTATCGAAATAATCCTATTTGAAACATTCCATCGAGTAAAAACTGTTTTGGTTGCAGATATATAAAGTGGCTTTTCTGCTGAAAATATAGTAAAATGTTACTTTAAGAAATGATTCAGATTATTAAATTGTGACGAAGTGCAAAATTTCAAGAAGATCGACAGAGTTTGATAAAACCGTCATCTTTAATTTTCAATAGTGGTTCCATCAAAGCACGTTGTCAATTTACTATTCCGCATAACTTTTTCAAGTATATTTATTATTATTTTGCTGTATTTTCAGCGGAGAAGACACTTGAAACTAAAACACACTAAACATACTAAAACTAAACACTCGGACACAGAATATGTCAAATAGGATCATTCCGAAAACGGTTACTTCTAACGATTTCAACAAGGTGTACCTTTTTCAGATAAAAAAGATAGGCGAATCTATTGTTTCAATACTCAAATGGATACACTAAGCTGTAAAATGTGTAACGAACCTATTTTATTTTATTTTGCTCACACTGTACTTTAATTGTTTGGCGCACGCGGTACCTGAAATTGCTTAGCGTATCGCGATTTTTGCACACGACACTACCCGCCGTTCTGTATAAAAGCCGGCGAAATTGCCTTTACCGGCAGTGCTTAGCAGGCTCTCTCCGCGGCACTCAACCCTCCTCTACCCCAGGGTGTGTAGCAGGTAACTTCCGCGGCACCCTACCTTCCTCTGGTTGTCCTGAGCGTTTAGCAGGTAATCTCCGCGGCGCTCCAGGTCTTGCCCGTATCCCGTCTTCCGTCGACTCCGAGCGTTTAGCAGGCCCTCTCCGCGACGCTCGAGGTCTAACCTGTATTCCGTCGACTCCGAGCGTTTAGCAGGCCCTCTCCGCGCCGCTCGAGGTCTAACCCGTATTCCGTCGACTCCGAGTATTTAGCAGGTGTTATTCCGCGGTACTCGACGTCGTCTCCGTGGTCTTCGACACTGGGTGTTTAGCAGGCTCTTTTCGCGACACTCAGCGTCTGCACCGTACATTCCTTACCGCCCTCTTTGTTAATTTACTATTTTGTATTATTATTTCAGGACCTATTTTATTTTGTTGGGGAATTATTATTAGTATTATTTGTTTACAGGGTGACATTTTATTTTATGAAATAAATATTTTATTTTCATTACCGAGTCTTGTAATATTCCTGAACCTTGGACATAACTTCTCCACCGAGTGAACCCGGACTGATTAAAGGGTTGTACTAGTTTGGCATCTGCGACCGAACCTCGAAAGTACGTCGCAAATGGTTCTACCGCATGATGTGCCATAAGTCGCGCCCTCTACCAGTAACTTCAAAATTAGAGAGAAATTTAAATTTCTCGCCCTCAAACACCCCTGATCTCCAAAATGTATGCAAATATTTGAATTTTTTAAAAAGTTATTTACAAACATCGAAAATAAAATTTCAATTTTGACGTCTTGTATCCTTGTAACAATCAACTTTTGACTACGGCAAGTTTGTTGTCAAGAATCTACTATGTCCCATTAATTTCAGAATATTCTGTAGATTGTACAGTTACACATGGCATTCTTTAGGTTAAGTTATGAGTAATTGTGAAAACAAATAACAAATATAAAGTCAGGTGAGGAATTGCTTACTATGGTGACTGATTAAAATTATTACTTAATGAGTATACTAAAAATTCTCTTGTTTGGAATTATTTCAATAAATCGGAAGATAGCTTCAACATAGGCAAGTTGTACAGAAAAATTAAGTTTTTCAGGTCAAAACTGTTGCTCCAAAAATGTTTATTTTGTAGAAAATACGGTTCGCGAGTAGATGGATCAAGCTAGAACTAAAGTTTAAAGAACTGTTCTCATTGTTTTTGTTCATAATTGCAAAAAATTTCTGTACTCGATATAGTCCTGCTCAAAAATTAAAGCTCAAGTAAATTAACTAGGTATATAGTATATTCCAGAATGCTGCTTACTACTCAAGTCTGCTCATCTATTAAGTATATTGTAATTTTCCTTTTCATCTCGCCTTTCACAGTCTATATTAACAGTTACCCAAAGAAACTTGGTTACCTTTATTTCATCTTAGGCCACTTTAATAAAGTTTGAAATACTTTGTCAAATATAAAGCCGTAAATTTAAGTTTAGAGCAAAGACGGGGATATATATGAAAGTGTTAAGACTGTGTCGCTTAAATTTGAATCATCTGCTTTTGATGTAGAGTTATTTGCAAGTTTAAATTTACAAGCATCCGTAATTTGCATACAATCAAGCCCTCGGTTGTGGACGTATAAGATACATTTTATGCATGTTTCCACTCCACTACTTAATATATGACTGTATCTCTGTTTACAAAGCATTTTCCAAGTTCACTTGAAGACACTAGATCTTAAAATTATGATGATATACAGTGTATGTAATAAAATATTATGTGAATATGAAATAATAAGAATTATGTAAAGATATGTACATAATATAATTAGGTAAATATATTATAATAAACACCAATTTTGGACAAATAATTTGAATATTATCAAAACATATTAAATATAATATTTATAATAATGATGCGAAGAAACCAGATCACAGAATTAAATATAATGAATTCAATAAAATTAGGAATCATAAAAAATAATTATTGGTATAAAAACAATACGATTAAAAAATAAATTTAATTAAATAAATCAAATAGATCAAATCTATTAATTAAACCAATAATAATCATAAATACAAATAATGAATAAATTAAATAGATTATGAAATCACATTTGATAAAGTTATCACGGAAAGGTTATGACAGATGTTAAATTTCATCAAGATTCAACAAATGATTAGTCATAATTTGTAGATTTAGATAAGTATAATTTAATAAGTGATAATATTTTAAACATAAGTGAACGTAAAAAGAACGTGTAAATCTACAGTACGTAAATCGAAAAGGACACAAAAAAAATAACAAGCAAAAAACTTGCATGAACATTAAGAGTGCGGGATTTCCATAACAACCAAGAAATACTTTGGAAGGGACGCGGGATTTTTGAGACGACGAGAAAAATCAAGAAATTGGATAACACCGAAATCCAAGCACATATCCAGACCACTGGAATTCCTTCAGCACACACTGAAGATGGACAACTCATGTACGTTTCGAGGCCAGGTAAAGCTCTACTAAGCGATAATTCGGCGGAAGTGGAAGATACAGTAGCTGAGATGAGGATACAACCAGGCATCGCAGTGTGAGAATTGGACCACATAAGGACTAAATAAGGTCAGATCTCATAAAATTACAAAGGAATAGTGCATTTAAAACTAATTTAACGTAAAGCAAATTCGTATATCCAAAGTCATACCAATAGTGCTTTAAAAACAACAATAATTCTTATTTATTTATTTATTTATTGTTACTCTGTTCTACAGGTTACAAAACCCAATTACAGAACAGGAGAGTAAAGAGAGATATAAATATAAATACAAATAGTGCACGAACACATAATGAATATAAATGCATCTTAAGTCTAAAAACTAACACACAATTAAAATAATACATACAATACAATTATTAAAATACAATGACCTTATCTTGGCAGTGCCGGAATTGTAGTAAATCAGGGCAGTCAATCAGATTATTTAAAATTTTAAACAAGACAAGCACACTGTGACATTGACGCCTGGTATCAAGACTCATCAGAGAATGTCTTTGTAGTAATTCAGATTGGGGAAACCCAATAGGAGGAAATACCCCATCCATCCTAAAATTAAGAAATTTAAGAAACTTTCTTTGGACTGCTTCAATATTTTGCATATGAGAATTATAGTAAGGAAACCAAACAGAAGCGACATATTCGAGTTTGGATCGAACAAAACAATAATATAAGATTTTAAAAGTCTTAATTTGAACAAAGTTACTACTATTTTTTACTATAAAGCCATAAGACCTATATGCTTCAGATACAATCTTTTCAATATGTAAATTGAAGGACAACTTATCATCAAAAAGAACTCCGAGATCGCGGAAAGTGTTGGAACGTGATAAAACAGTGTCATTAAAGCTATAGTCAAACACAATTTTCGACGATTTTAAAGTATATGACATTATGTAGCATTTCTGAGGATTCATATGAAGTTTATTTAATTTGCACCAGTTTTCAATTTTAATCAAATCACCTTGAAGGCGCTCACAATCATCAAGACTGTCGATAGTCGAAAACACCTTTAAGTCATCAGCATAAAGAAGGCAGTTAGAACTTAAACAATCAGTTATATCATTGATAAAAATGTTGAATAGCAGTGGTCCAAGGACAGATCCTTGCGGGACTCCTGAAGTTGCTAAGTAGTCGACAGACTTACACCCTTTGATCAGAACATACTGAAGTCTGTTGGACAAATATGAATCAAATAATTGTAGAAGGGAATTTGAGAATCCAAATGCATTAAGTTTTGCAAGTAATATACCATGGTCCAGTCTGTCGAATGCCTTTGAAAAATCAGTGTAAACAACATCAGTTTGCAATCGTCTGTTCATGGATTCAGATATAAATTGTGTTATAGTCACTAAGTTAGAAGTTGTAGACCTGCCTTTCATAAAACCATGCTGACGAGTTGAAATTTTATTTTTGATGTAATAAATGTGACTATGAAGTAGATATTCAAAGACCTTACTGAAGTTGCACAAGATAGATATTGGTCGGAAGTTAGTAATATCCTGATTATTTCCTTTTTTAAATATCGGACAGACTTTAGAGTGCTTCCAAATTTCAGGAAAGGTACACGTTTTAATGCATAAGTTGATTAAAAAAGTAAGAGGACATGATAATACACTGGCACAGTCCTTTATGATAAAGGCTGGCACAAAATCCGGTCCAGTAGTCATTTTAGGTTTGGTATGTTTCAAAGCTGTAAGGACCTCACTTTCGTCAAACTGTGCAATGTGAACTGCGGGACAAACTTCAGTAGAAAAAAAATTTAATTTAATTTATTAGAGAGATAGGTATAGAAAAACCAAAAGTTTTGAATTTAAAAAAAAATACTTTTTCGTGTATTAGATTTCATTATTTATGTTTAATAGATTGGTTACAATTGAATATTGTTTTGATTGTTTATTTTTCAATTAATATAAAATTAGAGCCTATAAACCGCCTCTGAGAGAAAGAGATTTCATGCTTTTGTGAAAATTTCAGGGTGGATAAAAAAATAAACTTAATTTTATATAATTTAATTAGGAATACAGTTAATTTCCTAATTTGGTGCCCAAAAGAATATTTATTTTACTTTAGTTATAAAATAATAAAAAAATTATCTCATTAATACAAATTATTAAATACTTACCTTGTCTGGTGATATAAGAGTATAACTGGAACTATAACAATATTTGGAGTTTGAAAGTATTTAGGTAAGTGCAAAGATTTAATAAATGGAAACAATACTGACTAGATGGAAATATAAAACTAAAAATACGCTTTTATTTTTAGTTTTACACAGAAAAAAAATTACAATATATGTATACATAATACAGGGTGACACAGAAATTATCTAAAAGAATGTGGGAATAGATGCGTCATAGAAAATGGAGTCAATATCGTATTTTTTTTTTTTTTTGTAAAATTCTTATATCTTCCGAGTAAAACGTTGAAATCGTAGTATTTTCAACCTTTACATCGCTGTGCTACTGCAGTCTCTAGACAGGCGATTTCGAATATTAAAATATTCTTTGCAGGCACTAGTTTTTGTGACGCCAGTCTTTACGTTAGTTTTTCAAGTGTTAAAAATGGTTTACGTGTATAGTAGCAATTTGGAGTTGATGGATATTTTAGGTTTTAATTTATGAAGTCCAGGACTTCCACGGCGTATCATACACGAGGCTTAATTATATCCGTATCATGTACAGCGTGTGCAAGCATTAATACCAAGGAATTGGACGAGGAGGACTGGTACCATGGCCGCCACAATCTCCTGACTTTAAATCATTTGGACTTTTTTGTGTGGAGATATTTAAAAAATAAATTATATCGCTCCGTGGATACATACCATTGATGATTCAAAACATTTGTGTTAGTTTCTAGACACTTAGTAAGACGGGCCGAAATTGTTGTTGTAACATCAGTATGTCAAACTACTTTATTAATTAAAACCAAAAATTAAATTTATTAAGAATTAAAAGCATTTAAATTTGCTATACAGATGGAGAAAATATTTAACCGATCATGGAGAGATTCTATTACATACATTTCAAATGCATGGGGTATTGGAGGGAAGATGACACACGGCAGGGCGGGCTTAGTCAGTACTCCCCTACTCTCCTACGCCCACGGCCGAACGCCAAATAAATAGTGTGCTATACGAATACTGGTTTAGTCCGCCAAAATAGGGGAGGACGCGTCAAGCTTGGACGACGAGCAGTGGAAGAGCTTATTCTTAGATCGGTTAAATATTTTCCCTATCTGTATAAAATGGGCGTTATAAAATGTTACTTATTTCTTTCCTTGAGTATTTCTTTCCATTTTTTGTCCGGTCGCAGATTGCCGCCTTATCAGCTTTTAGGCAAGGCGCATATTGAGACGTGCATGGCGCGTGTGTGGTGACACAGCACAGCACATACTTTTGTAGCTTAATGAAAATAATGGGACAGCGCAAATTCGTGCCACAACGTTGCACAGCAAGACTCGCGTGTGACACAAGGCGCGCGGCGGAGTGGCAGTGGCACAGTTTTTCGCGCAGTACGCGCCACGTGTTGATAATTTTGAGGTTAGATGTGTTTTCTATAATGGCAATGAAAACAAAACTGGTAGAGCTGGTAAGAAGGCATAGAGAGCTTTATGTTACCAGACATGAGAATTACATGAAAGCGAAGATAAGAAACAAGATTTGGTATGAAATTGCATAAGAGCTGCCCTTAAAAGATGGTATATTTTGTAGGTAGAAAACCGTATTTTTTTCTACATTTTCATTGATAACTAAAAATTACGATTACGAAACTATAGGCTATATAAGTTTCAAATTTTTTTGATTTAATATCGGTTTTCAAACTCAGGGATCTATTTCATTTATAAATCCAATTTTCTATTTAAAACATTCATTTTTATAATAAACAAGAAAAATTAGAACGAAGTGGAAAGTCGTGAGAAGAACTGTCTTGCAATATGCAAAAGACAACGCTACGCGTGTCGCGCATTCGTGTCATGCTGGTCGGGTCACGTCATCTCACACGCATCATACGCGTCTCAATATGCGCCTTGCCTAAAGCCACGTCGTTCTAATTTTTCTTGTTTATTATAAAAATGAATGATTTAAACAAAAAAACTGGATTTATAAATGAAATAGACCCCTGAGTTTGAAAACCAGTATTAAGAAAACGTAAAGGCGAAAAAATTTGAAACTTGGACCATATGTAGCCTGTAGTTTCGTAATCATATTTTTTAGTTATTAATAAAAATGTAGAAAAAATTACGGTTTTCTACCTGCAAAATATACCATCTTTTAAGTGCAGTTCTTTTGCAATTTCACACCAAATCTTGTTTTTTATCTTCGCTTTCATATAATTCTCTCTGGTATCATTCTTTATGCCTTCTTACAAGCTCTATAACTTTTGTTTTCATTGTCACGGGAGAAAACACAACTAACCTCAAAATTATCAACACGTGGCACGTACGGCGCGAAAAACTGCACCACTGCCACTGCGTCGCGCGCCTCGTGTCACACGCGAGTCTTGCTGTGCAACGTCGTGCCACCAATTTGCGCTGTCCCATT
Source organism: Monochamus alternatus (assembly GCA_037114965.1). Lineage (NCBI taxonomy): Eukaryota > Metazoa > Arthropoda > Insecta > Coleoptera > Cerambycidae > Monochamus > Monochamus alternatus. The sequence goes on along the minus strand of CM073427.1, from coordinate 50,794,954 downwards.
ACTTTCCTTAAGCTACAAAAGTACGTGCTGTGCTGTGTAACCAAACACGCGTCATACGCGTCTCAATATGCGCCTTGCCTTACAGTGGACCAGTTTCCAGTGCTGTGCAGAAGTAAATTTTTAAATCATTTTCTATCCGCCCTTTTTGATTTTCTATTTTACAAAATCGTATTTGTAAGAGTCCCCTGTACGTTCAGACTCGGATGGACAGGTTACCAAAGTGGTCCAGAATCCCTACAGCTATACTACTCACGTGAAACCAAAAAAACTGTTTTGACTTAATAGTTTAGAACAGTCACCTTTGCTGATTTTATGAAAACGAACCAATTTAACATCATGACACAAATGCAGTTATTTTAAGCAGAAACGTTTTAAAAGATTGGCTTGATTAAGTCCTATGAGTGGATAAATATCATCTTGTGAAAAGCTAAAAACTTAAAAAAATCCTCTGAACTGTCTCCAATCTTAGATCTAGAATCTTAAATATATGTACGTCTTTAAATACCCTGCAATTAGGGTATATAAATCCATAAGTTTGGAGTGCGCTTGCTGCAACATTGTTGATATGATCGACAAAATTAGAATTTTTATTCAAATTATTACCTAGATCTTTGTATGATTCGATATGGCTAATTGTGTATTTATTAATTGAGTAATTGCGAGCAATAAAATTAATTTTACGAGAGAATGGCGTTGCTTTACACTTGGATATATTCAGAGACAAACAAGTATATTCACTCCAATTCGATATACGGTCTAAGCAAAGCTGTAGATGAAAATAATCAAATAGAGAGTTTATTGCAGAGTATACCTTGAAATTATCAGCGAACACCAGTCGATTACTTACATGAGACAATAGGAAGATCATTAGTGAAAAGCAAAAATAAGAGTGACCCTAGATTAGAGCCTTGTGGCACACCAGAAGAAGGAGAGAAAGAACGAGCAGTAAAATTTAAATGTCTGACCATGATAGATACAATTCAAAGAGCTTGATTAGCGATTGGGTAAAGCCAAATAGGGGTAATTTTACTAGTAGAATATGACAATCTATCTGATCAAATGCTTATTGAAAATCAGTAAAACAACTTGATGTCCATTATCCAAAACTTCAGATATATATTGCGAAAAAACGGCTAGGTTACATAAAGTTGATCTTTTCTGCAAAAATCCGTGCTGATGTGTGGAAATTAGTTGATAAATTAACCGGTAGATCTCAGAATATAGCTAATGCTGACTCAAAAATTTTAAACAAAATTGCGTAACAGGGAAATCGATCTATAATTCATTGTTATTGCCTCATTTGAATATAAAGCAAACGTATACCTTTTTCCAAAGAGATGAAAATACAAAGTGTTAGGAGTTATACAAAATAAAATTCATGGAATTTCATGGAATAACTGGCTTCCTTGAAGTATACATTGCAGTAAATGGATTATTTATACATGGTGTTTTTAAATGAAGTAGCAAAAATGGTACCAGTGAGCCAAAAATAAGAGGATTGAAGCAAACATACCTTATGTGAAAGTTGCACCCCTGAGACGATATATCCTCAAAAAGGAGAGGATTGATATTCACATTTTATTTCACATGAGAATGTGAATTTCAATCCCCTCCGTTAAGAGGGTATATCGCCTCAGGGGTGCGGCTTTCATATAACGTATATTTACTTCAATCCTCTTATTTTTTATCATTCACTGGTACCATGTTTGCTACTTCACTTAAAAACACCCTGTATACATAGACGCTCCCATTAACGAATCAGCATATGTAGATCGTTACCGTAACCATTACTTACTTTTTAAGAGCAGTGTATTCCGAAGAATGGACAATGGTTGAAGACCTCATCCTAAGGCTATAATTCTTGCGGTTCCAATAATGGTTGGTTTCACCAACTTACGAAAATCCATTAAATCTAGCTCAAAACAATTTTACCGACTTCATGTTAAAAAACCCCTTGATTAAATCATATACGTGTTGATTAAAAAAATATTAAGTTATTTGTTTTGAATACACTATCATAAACCTGTCACATCGTTACCAGATATAACATATTTGTAGTTATATTTTAAGAATTAATATTTAACAACGTTGCCGTAGTTTACACTAAAGGAAAAATAACTGACCTAATTTATGGGTATTGTCAATAGAAATAGCTGCAAATTTGAAAGAATATACAGAGAAAGATTTCCAAACCGGCTGGTAATAAAATACAACATTTACCGCGACTGAAAGACGTATTTGAGAAACTAGCAGCTTTACTCCTGTGACTGCTAATTATGAACAACGAGATACGATTAGGATTCCTGTAATTCAAGAACAAAATAAATTTTGGATCATATTTTTAAAAATCTGAGACTAAGCACTATACTCCTAGGTTTTAAAATCGATGATGTTAATAGAGTTTAAAAAAAGCAGATACTGCTGATTTGTTCTATCTTACCGCCTCGTTGAAAAGATCAAAATTATCTGGAAGCTCCAAGACATTTGAACAGATTTATTGAACAATATTCATTTAGGATTGGTAGAGGAGATGCAGCTCCTGAGAGTTGGCCACAACACTCACCGGATCTGTCACCGTTAAATTATTTTCTATAGAAAACTTTGAAATCCATAGTATACTTTACATTTGTAAACGCCAATGAAGTGTGGGAAATGATAGACATATTAATCATTATTATTCCGAACATTGTTAAGTTATGTACTACTATGTCTTTTATAATACATTATATTGCCTATTGTATTCCTCATTTTATATATTTGAATTTTACACAGAAAACTTTTCTTGCATTGTCCTGAAGAAGGCTTAAACACAGACGAAACGTAAATTTACCAATAAATTGGTTTTCTTTAACTTTGGGCCCCATTTCCAATAATATTTCTGAAGGTCAAACTATTGGATCACAAATATACTTACAAAAAAAAATAGTAGAGTTTATGGTGATTTTTTTTAACACCCCACGGAATTAACCCAGTTACGGGATGAGGAATCATAGAGTAAAATACATAAAGTGAGTACAATAAAATAGTGTAAAAAGATTACAAAGTTAGAAATTAAAATAATAATAATAATAATAATAATAATAATAATAATAATAATAATAATAATAAAAACAACAACAACAACAACAACAACAACAACAACAACAACAATAATAATAATAATAATAATAATAATAATAATAATAATAAATAAATAGAGATAGATATAAAAATATGGAGAAAAAAAACAAATAAAAATACCTAAACAGAATATTATATTCCCTTAATATGCTCAAGAGAAATATATCAAGCGAATTCTCTATGTTTGTATAATGCGTGATCATTTGATATAATGGGGATGCAATCATAGAATTTGTTCGTGCTTGAGGCAACTTAAAAACAGCACTGTTTCGTGAATGAAAAGATGGTATTTTAAAAGTGATCTGAGACAAAAGTTCTTCTGACTTAATGGAGCTATGCAAAATTTTGTGTACATGAATAATTGAAGAGGTTATCATTCTTGAAGAGTGAGTGCAAAGTTTAGTACGCTGCAGCAAAATGTCATTTGCTATTCCCCTGGGAACATATTCACCATCAATTAAGTAAAGCGCAGATTTCATGAACCTTCGCTGAACCTTTTCAATCGTAGTCTGATAGTTATTATAAATAGGTGACCAAACAATAGCTGCATACTCGAGCTTGGAGCGTACGAATGAGCAATACAGCAATTTAAGAGTATCCCAGTTTTTAATATTCTTAGAATCGCGAAGAACAAATTCAAGGCTTCTATAACGTATGCTCATTGAACGATAATTTTTCATCAAACAGCACACCAAGATCCTTGACAAACTCAGGCCTATTAAGTGATTTATATTTAGTATCTTACCTGTTTTTTCGTGTAGAACATAATATTACATTTCTAAGTGTTCAGGGATAAGTTGTTTTGAAGACACTACTCATTGATTCGATTCAAATTACTCTGAAGAATTATACAATCTTGCAGTGTGTTTATCTCAAGAAAAATCTTCAAATCATCTGCGTAAATTAAACATTTAACATTTAACTGTTCTATAATATCATTTATAAATAAAATAAAAAACATTGGACCGAGTATAGAACCTTGAAGTACCCCAGATGATTGAAGAAATTCACGAGACTTGTATCCTCGAAGCTGCACATAAAGTTGTCGGTTATAAAAATAAGAACAAAACAGGCCCAGCAGTGAGTCAGAGAAACCATATGATCTTAGTTTAAAAAGTAGAATCTTGTGATCAATTTTAAGCTTTAGAAAAATGACTGTAGATTACATCTACCTGACTTCGCTTATCAATGATGTCACTAATGAACTGTGTCTTACATATAAGGTTTGAGACAACTGAGCGACCAGCCAAGAAACCGTGTTGAGCTTCAGAAATCATATTTTTCGTATGATAGGAGATCCGGTTGTGCAATGCTGCTTCAAAAACTTTACAAAAGTTATTGAGTATCGTTGTTGGACGGTAATTTCTGAGATAATTTTGGTTACTCTTTTTGAAAACTGGACAGACTCTAGCTTTTCCACACATTTTGAAATCTTGACTCTTTTAAAATGATATTAAATATCATGCACAAAGGTTTGCACAGTACAATGGCACAATCTCTTAGAAAAAATCCCGGAATAAGATCCGGTCCAGCAGTCATATTGGGCTTAAGTTTTTTCAGCGCCAACAATATCTCATCCTCGGTAAATTCATTTACGAGCAGTGATGGGACATTAACTGAATTTAGGTGGTGAAATATATCACTTTTATCATCGCCAGGTGAAAATGACTGTGAAAAATAATCTGCAAACGAATTTACAATGTGATTAGGATACGTGAGCTGCTCGTTATTGTAAGACAATGCAGAGGGCACAGAATACGAACCAGATTTATTATGTATGAAGGACCGAAACTTATTAGGGTTGGTTCTTATGTCGCTCTCAACTGACCAGATATACGCGTTATATGCTTCAGTTTTTTTTATTTTTAATAACGTAGGAATATTTTTAAAATAGTCATAATCTTCCACACTACTGATTCTCTTATATATTTTCCACGCCTTATTTTTCTGTTTTGAATTTACAATAATTTCCTTATTTAACCAAACTGGGTACGACGCAGTAGTAGGAAATTTCCGAGGTACATAAGTCTCAATGGCAAAATTTATTTTATTATAAAACTGTTGGACAGCATCTTCCACAGAATTGGTACTCCTAATAATTTCCCAATCAACCTCTAATATATGCTGATAAAGATCAATAAAATTAGCCTTCTTAAAATTGGGTACATTATGTAAGGCATTTGGAAAATTGTTCACTTTAGAGCTTTAACGAATTTATTTATCTCCTACGATAACTAAATATGAGTCATATAGTGCATAGAAAGATTCGAGAGCTTCAAAGAGAATGTCATATTCAAGAACGCTTGTATTTGGAGGAATGTATAGGACAAACAGAAATGAGAAGTTACTTTTGCATTTCATTTTAACAGCAACAATATCAATAACTAAACAAACGACGAATATATATCAATTTCAGAGGCATTAATATCCTTATCAGTAGCAATTAATACACCTCCCCTCCCCTCCTGCTTAGTATTAGTTTTCTCAAAATTGCGATCTTTACGGAAACGTCATATTTATTCATGTCAAAAAGTTCAAAACTGTGAATACCACCATTCAGCGAAGTTTCGGAGAATACATACCAATATACCTTTCACTCCCCATACACGATGTAACTGCGTTTTCAAGCAGGGGCCTCGAACATTTTGATAATAACATGAAACCCACAACATTTAAAACATCGTCTCAGATCGATCGCCTCGAAAACAGTACAGTAATCATAGCCTACAAATAGTTTACCCCGGACCATAATATTATTATATGAAACTCTGTCAACCTGTAGGGTAGTCTGATAGATCTGTCTATTCTTTTTAAGAGGAGATAACTTTAATAGTTTACAAACATGATGATCAACGAACATGTATTTGTTTTGAGTTATTATAAATTTTAATAATGTGCCTTCGGAGGCACATTCAGAAATTCCCACAACCTTGAATCTAAGAGGCATCACTTCTTTAATCTCATAATTGTTGCTCAATTTTTCGAACGCTAAGGATTTGAATTTTACGCATTCATTAACATCCTTGCAGGACATTACAAGACCACCATTGCTGATACTCTTGACAGTAGAAAGGGATATATTAGAATCAACTGAGTCAATCGTCTTCAGCATATCTGATTTAGTAGTGTGTACTTTTTGCGTTTTATCCTTCGGTTGCACCACAAAGGCAGGTTTGTTTTGGATTACTGATGCATAGGAAACAGATTTTGGTTGTGAAAGATCATTGCATTCCTTAATTAATGGGATAATCTTTCTCCTAAGATAGAGCTCAGATTGCGACATAATACTTGTTCGTAATTCCTCTAGTTTTGACTGAATTAATGTCACCATTTTAACACAAATGTCATTAAATTTATCATCAATAAGTCCCAGCTTCTCAGTGTATAAATAAATTTTAAACATTTCGGTAACTTCACATTTTAAACGGCAGGTATCACAAATGAAAAGCAAATTCTTGCATTTCTCAAGTGTAGCAAAATCAGATAGATTCAAGCCAATGCATGAATGATGCAACCATTTTCCACAGGAACCCTCACAGCCAACGAGACCATCGCTTTTATTTAATTTACATTTACCACAGCTATTACTCATATTTGTCGGTCACAGCTCAGGAATTTGTTCTAGTTGCGCATGTAAGCCTTCATTTTGGGTCCAAGACCTGGACTCGGGAGCGGGATCTATGCAATACGATTAAGAGTGAATTTATTTCACTGTTTGACGAAACACACCACGGTCTTTCAAACTGAAGTATTTGCTACCCCTGCCTGTGTTCAAGTGAATATCAGGAGGAGATATGTTAATCAGCATATTGAAGTATGCACAGACAGCCAGGCAGCTTTACGAGTGCTTCTGTCCTTCAGGATCACCTCTCGTGTTGTTCTGGAATGTGTCAAAGCTCTTTCTCTCTTGGGAAGGGACAATCGTGTTAAACTGACCTGGGTTCCAGATCGCAGTGGTGGGACAGGTAACGAAAGGGCTGATATTTCTGGGACCTGAACCAGTTTTGGTTTTACCACAATACCATTTCGCAAGGTCCACTGATAACTGGATCAAAAAGCAATCAACTGAAGATTGGTCGGTGGGATCCGGTTTACGTCAGACCAGGCTGCTTATACGGGGTTCATGAGCTAACGCAAACCGAAGCTTCATTATGCTTAACAGAACCAACATCAGAATTGTCACGGGTCTCCTAACAGGCCACGGACATCTGAAACAAGCACCTACATAGGATTAGCATAAGCATCGTCGGGTGCAAGGTGTAGACATTGCGACAATGCAGATGAGGAATTGATTCACATCCTTTGTAACTGTGTCTGTTTAATGGTGAAAAGAAACAAATATCTTAGGGCGGCTTTTCTGTATCCTCAAGACATTAGAGAGATTCCAGCAGAGCTGGTGCTCGCTTTTGCGTGCAACACGGGACTGTTTTGAACTCTATAATCAGCGGCATGTACAAGGGGTTTCAGTCCTGAGTGCTGCGGGCAATCCGCGCCGCTATTAACAACAACAAGAAGGCTTAATTTTTTATTGTTCGATCAAATATCTGTGTGTGAGAGATTTGTTTAAGTAAAAACTAGTAAACCTACTTTTAACGTCAAATTCACAATAAATTCTTATTTTATACGTAAGACTACATTTTCAATTGTGGGGGGAGGGTAAATTATGAATGACAATTTTCTAAACATAATTGTGTGGTCCGGGTCTCTTCAGTGGTCCTCGAGGTCACCAGACAACACCTCCTGTTGATTATTACGTATGGGGTCGTTTAAAATCGAAGGTATATGGAATTGAAATTAACAATCTGGAATAACTGATCGAATAGTAAATACCTACCTGCAATTAACTAAGAAATAATCCTGATATAATAAGAATATCTGTAATAGCTATTATAAAATAAACGTGAAAGTATGTTCAACATAACGGTTGACACTGAAAATTTATTGCAGTGTTTCCTAAAATTGTTTTCGTTTTTTTTTCTAGTCTTTTTTTAATGCTCTCTATCATATAGCATACTGTTTTATTTTTCTCTATAAATAAATTTATTAAAAATTTTTTGACTGAATTAGACAATTTATAAAAACCATTCAATTTTACAACAAAATAATAAATTTTTATTAGTATTATTATTTCTACACATAAAATACTACTTGAATATTCTTGCATTTACTGTAGGATTCAATCAATATTCAAAACTTGATTTCATATACCTTCGATTTTAAATAGCCCCATAGCATGGACGAAGTTAGGTCAAATCTAGGGGGGCTAAAACCCCGGGTGGACTGTTTTAATTTTGGTTCTGAAATGTGTGTGAGTTGTTTATAAATGTTTTAGGGGGACTAATTCGAATTCTGGGAGGGGGGGGGGCTAAACTCCAAGCCCTTCCTAACGTCGCCCATGCCCAATAGGTAATAATCAACAGGAGTAATGTCTGGTGACCTCGAAGATCACTCAGAGGCCCACCCCGATTTATGCATATGTTTGGAAAATTGTCATTTCAAAATGTTTTCCCCTCTAAATGGAAAGGTAGTCTTACGTATAAAATAAGAATTAATTGTGAATTTGATGACAAAACTGGGTGTAATAGGTTTTATTTGAAGAGTTGAGTGCACAGCTACAGTAAATTCACTATAAACTCTACTATTTCTACTCTACTCAAAGCCTAAACAATTTTTTTAAAATTGTATATACATGGTGTTCTTTCTGTGTAATAAAAAATGTTTATGCAACCATACCTGTATTGGATAACTTTAATGGATTGAATGAAGTAAGTAGAATATCTCTACTGAATTTCAATTGATTATATATAGTTGTTCGCATTTTACGACAAGTATAAGAAAGCCAAAATCGGTAAAACGCTCTATATCTCAATAATGACAATGGTTAGTTCCGTCATCAGTAGGTTTTTTGATACTTCCTAGATGTCCTGTATTATTTTAGAAACATAGTGTGCCACAAGTGGCGCCCTCTACTAGTGCCGTCAAAATTAGAAAAATATTTGAATTTCTCGTCCGCAAAAACCCCCGATTTACAAATATTATGTAAATATTTGGATTTTTTAAGAAGTTATTTACAAATATCGAAAATAAAATTTTAACTTGAACACCCTGTCACTCCGTTAATAATCAGTTTTGGAAAAAATGTTATAGAAAGAGGTAGCATTTATTTTCGGCCTAGAATTTTCCCTTAAATCTTTTGCTCATCACTTCCGGACACCCTGTATATTAATCAACGCAATATGTATTTGAAAACGCCCTATTCGCTTTAAATATACAATAAACACTATCATTAACTTGCATACCACTAGATGTCCTACTGAAAATAAATTAATTAACTGCTCTTTGAAGTCCTAAATACAAGACTAAATGAAAACGCAAAACAGTGTTCACGGTTCGGGTGTGTTTGAACTAGAAGTAGATATTTACATACACATTAATTTAAAAATACGTTAAATTAATTGATGTGATGTGATTATGTGCCTTATATTCAAAAAGTAGCTCAAATAACTTTTTCCCCTTCACTCAATCGAATAGTTGATGACAACATACCATGTAGGGGTTATTGTTGCAATTCTTTAATTTTAGAATTCACAAGTTACGACATTTATAAATCATCAAAATTTATAATTAATATTAAGAAACTGTTTAGACAAACAATTATTTCAGTTAATGTTCTACGTGGCATGCATATTATTTTTGAAATGTGTACCTTTTATGTTTTCTGTTAAAGGAAGTTTGTGCTCTATTCTATTATCTTGCTACCTTACCTTATTTCTTTTTTTGCAAGCAAAATTCAAATACTCAATGATGTTTTTAGATACTTTTCACATCTATTGTTATTCCTAATTTTGCCATTTGAGTAACATTATCATGTTATGGTTACCATGGTAACAGAATTATCTTTTATAATAGCATCATGCAGTTTTCATTATTTCATTAAATACAATAGTAAATATATCTATTAGTAAAATTCTTGTCAGCCTTTGAATCTTTTTGCAACCATTGCGAAAAACTCTAAAAATAATAAGAATATAATGTAAAAGAAATTTTATTGATAGTGGAATTTATATTCAAACAGGCAGCAACCACTTGCGAAATCTTTTTTTTATATATATTAAAATCAGTTTGTCTCTTATGGTACAGACAGAGTGGAAGCAAGTTTTCCGCTTACTGGTAACCAGTGCCGAACACGTTATAAGTTATAATTGTATATTTAAATTGATATATAAACAGCAGGTTAAAGCAGGTTAAAGCAGGCTGAAGTAAACACTGTGGAAGCAGGTTTATTGCTTACTGGTACCCTACGCCGATACGCGCTTATATGTTTTGAAAATTATAACATCCTTTGAAAGGATACGTACACAGTGAAAGCAGGTTGAAGCAGGTCAGGACTAAAATCCTACGAGCTCACTATATGGGACAAAAAGGACAAAATTCACAGCAACCGATATATCGCAGACAAATGTTGGAGATATATTAGTAAAAATGAAAAAAAAACAACAAACAAAACGTATTTGATTAAACAATTTTTTCTCTCTGACTAACGGTAATAGAATTATGACAGTAAACAGGTTTTGAATATGCAACAACGTCACACACCTACCATGTCAGATGTTTGTACATAATAAACACAAATACACCTAATTATCGCTACAGACTGTGTAAATTTGCGATTCGTAATGCGCGAAACGTGATTTGTATGGAATTCGTTCATAGTGTGTAGGGTTTTTATGAATGGGTTTTTAACAAACAAGACCCTACACACTATCCATGAATTCCTCACAAACCACGCATAGTCTGTAGCAAGCGTAATACACATACAGTAAATAGTTTTCTTAAACCTCTTTTTACAACACAAATTAAAATGTGAAATAGTTGTAAGTATTCAAAATAAATGTTGTTACTTGTGAAAATCCTTTATCGTACAGAGAGTTTTGTCCAGATTCGCCATAAATTAACATGCCATGCAACTGATTATGTTTACTATAAATTGTTCCATTTTTGTTTATGCATACACACAAATATCAAATAAACACTAGGTACCGAAAAATGAAAGGCACTCGCTGCACTCCTACCACTTACTACTACTAATAATTTCAACAAAAGCGATCTTAGAGAGATGATTACAGCTGGACACATATTTTAATAAATTATTTTAAATTTAAAACCTTTTGGTATACATATGAATATTAAATTATTTTATTGAACCAAATTTATAAACATATTTACAATCGATTCTGTGTCAATGTTACACAAGTGAAATTCAAAACAATTAAAAGTGCCCAGTTGCCAAGGTTACTATCAAATCAAACTATGTATATCCTTCTTGCTCTCTCCATGAACCAAGTGATAGACTTGCTGGCTGTTCCCATTGTCTCAATAGCTAGTATAATTTTGATTTACTTAGCATTTTTCTAATGCGTATAAATACTATTGAAACTTGGCTAATGTCAGCCAGTTCTTGGACAAACGACGGCGGTCAGCCGGTGGCTGACTCTGATCTCTAGAAGAGATTCTCCTCAGCGCAGGTTACTCTATTGTAAGTATGGTTGTTGTTATATTATGGTTTAAATACATTTATATTTGTATTAAAAGATTGATTTTCATTAACTCTCGCAGGAGCCAAGAGAGTACCCCAAGGATATAATAGAGGTATTATTTTTATATATTTTAAAGTGGCCCCAGACTTTCCTGTAATAGGGTCATGCTTTCCGTGACAATAATAATTTGAGGTTAGCAGCAGCCGGCAATGGATGCAATGTTGCCGTACGTTACATTTTTAAGAATTTCTTGGGAAGCCTCTATTGTTTTTAATACTGACAAAACAAACAAATTACGTTACATACTTTTACTTAAGCTTAGTTGTTAATTAGTTTTATTTTTTGGCATGTATTTGTAGAACTATTCGTTTTAGACACTTTTTTCATAACAGCTTCTTGTTTCGTTTGGTCAGATATAAAAGCCTCTTTAGTGTCAACACTTTTAGTCCAGACATCCTGCATATTAATAATTTAGTAGATTCCAAAAATATTTTTAATTAAGGTTGCTGGTTACATCATGTAATATTTTCATTATGCCAGGTATGTTTTTTTTTCGTTAGATTATAATTTAGATATTTATTGTATGCAATTTTACAACCGTACATATGATTTCATTAATAGAAGTTATCTAGTAGTGAACATTTTTTTATGTCATCTTTTTATATTGAAAAAATATGTCCTTGTTTCTTAAATTTTAATTAAATGATGATTTCTCCATAATGTCTTCTATTGCGATTAATACGATGTACTTTAGATTGTGTTCCGTTTGACTTAGTAATTATAGAATCCAAAACGATTAGTTCTGCGTCAGTTTGTAAGGAAATACCGAACAAATTTCTGTCTCTTCCCGCTTTTAACAGCTTGTACTGTGAGCGGTCTCGGTACAAGAAAACAGCGTCGATAAGCGCAAGTTACCGGTAAGCAGCAAACCTGTTTGTATCCTTAAGCTGCTCGCCAACCGAGGAGAAGCGAAGAGAGCGTTATTTTGATCCTGTGTCTAAACACTGGTACTAAACAACCGATGAGAGAATACCATGTGGATTTTATATACACACATCGATCAGAGTCAAAAGCCACGTGGTATATTCCCACAGGATCAAAATGAATTTTTCCTTCGCTTCGCATCGCTTTTCTTCAGTGGGCGAACACCTTTAATGTGTACAACATAAATTTTTGACACTAAAAATACCTTGATAATGACGGTGACATCTATTTTAGAATACTTTTTAATTATCTTCCTTATTGATAATTCATAGAACACTCGATACACTTATAAATTATAACCCAGGCCTTTTCTAATCCACTTAAGAGTAATTAAGGATAATTATATAATAAATAAATCGGATCATTTTAATTTAACAATATACCTGCATACTGGTTTATGTAAAAAATAGAGTTGTCTTTGGACCAAAACAGTTTCATTGGTCTCGTTACCTGATATTCAATGAACAACTAAGAAATAAGAACTTCAGAAAGAAGTGAGGAGAATTACAAGTGCTTAACTTTTCTAAGTTTTTTCATATTTCTAATTCACTTCCTTCATTCGCCACTATTTCCCTTATTCTTATGTGACTGCTTAAATTGAATAACGCCAACACGTTCCAAGTCTCTGGATACGGAGAAGTAGGTAAACGTAAAGAGAGATTTTGTTGGAATTAATCCAGCATGTGGGTTCCACATAGAAATTGCATTTTCGAAGAAATATAAATTGAAATTCTAAATACGTTCAAAAAGTAGTAAGTCGTAATACTTTGTAGAAAGCAAGTATCAATATGTATTCATTCATTAAAATGCACTGTCTTTTAAAAGGCTATACGTACATAATAGTGTAAGGTTTTGAGAATTCGCGGCAAACGGTTACAGGGTTATAACCTATAGGTAATACGAAATTTTGAGATTTTTGTTTTGTTGTGTTTTTGATTTTTTTATGAGCAAGAGTTTGGGTAAAATAACCTATAAATAAATAGTATGTATTTAAATGGAGGTATCTATTGTTAGGGCAAACCAACTTCAGCAGCAGCCAAAAACTAGTGGTGGATATTTTGTTGCTGATTTGTATCACCAGTTTCAATTTTGTAGCTTGTGCCCTTTTTGAGAAAAACGTTGGCTACTAGCGTAATATTGCACGATTTTTGCGCCATAGTTTGTCGCACAAGTATTTTCCATGACCATTCAATTCATAGATACTTCAAAAATTTGTTATGCCTTATATGTTTGCCTAAAAATTAAAAGTCAAATACGGCCGGAAGATAGACAAAATAAAAAACTGAATTTCTTATCGAGAACAGTTTCTAAATTAATTTTAATGATGCAGAAATTGAATAATATTATTGAAATTTTACTAACGACTTCATCTTTAGACAAGTGGAAAGCAGCAACAAATTTTCAGGTTACTGTATGAGTTGAATTTTTTTGATTTTTCTAAAGAACTATACACATTCTTAAGGTACTCGTTGAGCAACAAAATATGGTGCAAAAATCGGGTTGCTATTGTTCGTAATTGCCGAACATTTCAATGGTCTACTAGTGTAATATTATGCTAGCAGCTCATTTTTCTCGAAACGGCACAAGCTACAAAATTGAAATTGGTGGTACAAATTATCAATAAAATATCACTTATTTTTGTTGGCTGAAGTTGGCTTGCCAGAGTAATAGACGTGAAGTGGAGTTTTATTCAATACAGCAATAAGCTAGCGTATGTCACCAACGTTTACAATAGTTAGGTAGGCACCTTTTTCTATTCCATATTACCGGGTTGCCATTTATTAAGAGGTGACTTGATTCTAGCAATGTGTACTCATCTGATTTCTCATTAAAATATATAGTAAAATAAAGATAGTTTTATTATAAACAAGGAGGTATAAGGTTGCTTGCGAAAAATTGTTCCTGAATCATGGTTGCCAGGTTTTAAAATTTGAAGTAGTCGAAAATACACGGAAGAGAAGCATTTTGCGTACTATTCCTCAGAATTTGAGGATAATAATCTAACTTCTGATGAAGCAGATCCTAGATGATGTTCAGTAATTGAAAAATATTTAAATGATTTTTTTAATTTTAATTGTTTTATAAGTTTTTTTACACGGCCCAAATGTGTGTATGATTTTTTGTCGTTGAAATTTTTATTTTTTCTTTGTTTTATCTGTTCTCTTCATAAATTAGATACAATATTTATATAAGTATACGGGTTGTCTCAGACATTGCTTTGATTTTTATTTTTATTTTATCCATATGATACAGGGACATTGATAAAAAATGACCTAGGTAAAAATTTAAAAAACCCTTTTATGACATTATTTCAACAAACAATTAAATTTCTAATCTTAACATAGAATACCTAAAAACTTCATTTAATATTAGGAAAACCAGGTGGCCAACAATCATCTGTGTTTAAGATTAGTTCTTTCATTTTTTTGAAATTATTATTTTTTAATTATATTTATTATAAAACCCTTTTTTACCTATATATCTTACGTAATTTTTTCTATGAAATGTATTACTATATTTCAATATATGGATAAATGGAGAGTTAAAAAATAACCGTATAAATCCTCTGAGGAGTAATATTTGCCACAACCTGTATACTTATCTTTAAAATTTTGTCTATTTTATGAAGAGAGCAGAGTAAACAAACAAAAAATAACATTTTTAGAAAACGATAGAGTCAATAGCACATTAGTGTTGTGGAAAAAAATCTTATTACTAAACAATTGAAATAAGCATACAAATATTTGTAAATTTTTCAGTTACCGAACATCATTCATCAGAAGACGATCGTCCTCAAATTCTGAAGAATAATACACGCAAAGCTTCTGTGTCGCGCAACCGTGACTAGTGAACAATTTTTCAAGCAACCTTATTCCACCGTCTTTGTAATAAAAGTATCTATATTTAAATATATTTTTCAATGAGAAAAATCAGATGAGTACAAATTGCTAGTATCAAATCACCTGCTTATACCTGACAACTCGGTAATAGGGAACAGAAAAAGGTGGGCAACCTAACATTTGCATGTTCGTTATGCTTTGTGCTTCCGATTGATATTAAATTATTTTGGTAACCGAGCGATATACAGGGTGTCCGGAAATTGTGCGTTCACAAGAAATTAGGGTCACGAAGTCTTATAACAATTTTTCTAAAACTCAATATTAATGAAGATAGAAGAAGTCAAAGTTAAAATTTTATTTTCTATATTTGTAAATAACTTCTTAAGAAATCCAAATATTATACATATAAATGACAGAACTTTTTTGCTGCTTAGTGTATCCATCTGAGTATTGAAACAACAGAGAATCGATCTCCTACCTGTTATATCGGAAAAAGGTATACCTTATTGAAGTCGTTAGGAGTAACAGTTTTCGAAATAATCTTATTTGATATATTCAGTGCACCGATTGAAAACTGTTATCGTTTCTGTTAAAGTGCCTTTTCTACTGAAAGTACAGCAAAATGTTACTTGAAAAAGTTGTTCAAAACGGTAAATAATGGAGATGTGCCAAATTTTAAAAAAATTGGCCTGCTTTGATAAAATGTTTTTGCTTTGATGAAAAAATGGTTTCATCAAACCTCGCCGATCTCCCTGAAATTTTGCACGTCTCCATAATTTACGATTCTGAAAAACATTTTGCTGTATTTTCAGCAAAAAAGGTACTTTACCTGAAACCAAAGCAGCTTTTACTCGGTGCACTGAGCATTTCAAATAGGATTATTTCAAAAATGGATACGCCTACCGACTTCAGCAAGGCATACGTTTTTGAAATAAAACAGGTAGGAGAGTTGATTATTTCGATAGTCAGATAGATACGTTAAGATGCAAAAAGTTCTGCCATTTAAAAGAAACGTGGTGTGCCACAAGTGGCGTCCTCTACTAGTGACGTCAAAATTAGAAACATATTTGAATTTCTCGTTCGTAAAAACCCCCGATTTACAAATTTTATGTAATTATTTGGATTTCTTAAGAAGCTATTTACAAATATCGAAAATAAAACTTTAACTTTAACACCCTGTATCTCGGTTAATATTGAGTTTTCGAAAAATTTTGAAGTCTTGACGCATAATTTTCGGACACAATATATATATATATATATATATATATATGGAAAAAGCAATGCACCAAGCACTGAGCGTTGGGGGACCCCACTTTTAACAGAAAAATATTTTGAGACAGTGCCTACTTTTACTAGAAGAAGACGGTTGCTTGAAAATGCAGCAGTCTATTTGATGAGACGACCCCTAATACCCATATATTTAATTCTGGAAAGAAGAAGTTTAATGACCTTAAACTTTATTAAAATCAAGGTATATAACGCCAACACATTAACGACTATTAATTGCAGTAGTCCAATCATTTAAAAGCAAATTCATGGTAGTTGATTTTCGAGGAGGAAATCCATGCTGCTGATCAGGAATTATTTTTTGCGATAAAGCAAATTTGGTTACAGCTTCAGTAATAATTCTTTCCATAATATTGTGGGAGTGAGACTATAATCCGTCCATAATTTTCTTTAGTAAATTTGTCACCTTTTTTTATGGATCGCAATACATCAGCTGATTTCCAATCACTTCGTAAAGTAGCAGATTTTAAAGAGGTCTGCATTATAATCGACAGTGGACGGTACAAAGAAGCAGCACATTTCTTTAAAATTCAGTACATCCTCGTAAATGTACTCTATAAATCCCTATGTATTCATCTCTTGGGTTTTCTTCAAAGTAAAATATTTAATGAATCTTGTCGGTATAGCTTATGTGATTTAAAATAAAGTCGGTTAAATTAAATTTCAGCTAGTGCCTTGTTGAAAGGCGAAAATATCTAGCTTTACCATTAAACACAATTATGAATACACAGTACTAAAGCAAATTCTCTCTCCTAATTAGTAAAGATATTGTATGATAAGTTCATTAGTAGGTACTTAAATAATTTAAAGCGAAATCGCAGCAAATTACGCTCTAGTAAAATTGGTCCGTTCCTCATATTTCTATAAAAGCGGGGCGCGAGTGTGTTTTGTGGAGAGGTGTCTCGTGCAGTTATGATATATTACAGCTAAATGGCGACCGTTGTTCGTAACTGGGCCACTGTTCTAATAACAACCCCCCCTCCTTTGCTTCTACACCCCCAAAAGCAATAACTAGTTATTTATGCTATGAGCAATGCAGCTCTATACCACTCTGTGGCGCTATGCTATTTTATCTCGGAATAGGAAGAATAAAAGCGGCCAGACTATTTATTTTTATTTGTTGCGAATCTGTTATTTAAAATTTGGTGTGATAATAATTTCACAACATACACTGTTTATTTTACGTTTTTATAAACATGTTTGAAACAAAGGATCCAAGTAGAAGTTTATTGTTTACTTTTAGGAGCAGCAAATTTCTGTAGTAAACTATAGAAACAAATTTGCGCCTGTTGGATATACGACTATATTAAAATAACAAAAAGATGTTTTACAACCAGCAGTAACTTATTATTTCCTACTTGGTTACCAATAGCAAGAGATCAATGTTTTTCAAATGGAATATTAAACAGCTAGTTGTTCTCAACTAGTTATTTCACAAATCGTTCATAATATTAAAGAAGTTTTTGAGCAATATTCTACTGGAACATCTGTCAGTCTTAGCAACTGCATGAAGTAATAAAAATAACAATACTTGGAGTGTTTCTCAGTTCGAAATATTATAATTGATTTGATATTTATTTTCAAGTTTTAGTGTACTTTCTTAAAAATATATATTTTACCGTAAATAAGCAGTATAACGATACGCCACTGTGTATGCATGAATTGAACCTGCGCGCACAGTAGACGCCGACTAAGCCAAGAGCGGCAGTTTTCTGTCGTCCGTTCTAGAAATAATACTGTCGCTATACTATTTGCTTATTATACCTCTTTGAATGTTTTGTATATTTATCTAATGCCTAATAAATTAATTACTGTGATCAATGCATTATAAAAAAGCTCTTAAATAAAAATAACTTAGTTAAAACTGGCGCCCAACGTGGGGCTCGAACTCATAACCTTGAGCTTAGCAGTTTCATGCTCTACCACTTAGGAGTATGCTAACATTTTGATTAACGAAGTATTTCTTCGTTATGGACTTGCTTGACAAATTATTAGTGACAACGGAGTACAGTTTATCTATGGAATAATGCAACCAGTTTGTTTCTGTCTTGCCAAAAAGCAAAGTTTTGCTCCGGAGTATTATCCTTCTGCTAACATGGTATAACAAACAAATCGTGACCTTAAACTACAACTAGTCCTTTTAGTAGGAGAAAACCAACTTGCAAAAAAACTCCCAACAATATGATTTGCTATGAACTTAGCCTATTGCGAAAATACAGGTAATAGTGCCGCATATTTAACTTTTGCCACAGAACTTCCGATGACGTTCAAAATGATTTCCCCACAGCTGTCCAAGCCAAACACTTCTTGCTTTAGATCACGCCTTACCTAAATCGAATTGCAATGACATGGCACGAAGCTAACAAAGGGCATGGCTGACAGCAAGATCGGCAAAAGCATTATGCTGATGAAAAGAGAAAATATATTCCTCCCTATCAAATTGGAGATAAAGTTTGGGTAATTACCCATACCCATGACTCATTCAAAGGAACAACTTCAAAGCTCGACCCAAAGCGAGACGGTCTTTATGATATTATTCGACAAGTCTCTCCTGTTTCCTTTGAAGTTTGCACTCCCAAAAATCCAACTATACCTCTTGGAGGCTCTTACTCCATACAGTGCAACAGGAGAAGGTGAACCCAAAGTAGAGATTAAGAAACGAGGAAGACGTCCTAAGAATAAAAAGGCAGCTGTAACTGGTTCCACGTCGGAACGATTAGTGTAACAAGATGGAGGACGCTATAAATATACGCCATTGTGTATGCATGGATTGAGTCTGCGCGCACAGAAGATGCCAACTAAGCGAAGACCCCGAGAGTGGCATCCTTGTATTAGCCGTTCTAGAGATATCACCGTCACTATTTACTTATTATACCTATTTATGTTTGTATATTTGGCTAATACCTAGTAAATTAGTTTCTGTGATCCATGCGTTATAAAAAAACCTTGAGAAAAGAATAACTGTTAAAACTGGCGCCCAACGTGGGGCTCAAATTCACAACCCTGAGATTAAGAGTCTCATGCTCTAAGAGATAAGGTAGTAAGTAAGAGTAATAGGACATCGTTAAAACAGTGAAAATTTTAGATAAGTATTACCTACTATGTGACTGCAGTAAATGTTATAGTTAGTATATTAAATTCAAATAATATTGCTAAATATTACTTCTTTCAATTATTTAATTTATTAAATTAAATAATTAATTAATATTGGATTACGAGAAATTTATTTGTGACTGTGGGTGGCCTGCAGGAAGAAATCTTGGGTACTTCTAGCAGGTTAATTTTATGGGCGGTCGTCTTGGTGTACCATAAAAAATAATACTCTTATGTTAAGACAGTGAAACATAGAAAATAATATTTCCAATGGTGCCATACTGTGGAAATGTTTATTTGATTGACATTATTTTGCATGGAAGAATTTTTGGAAACAATTACTCTGTTAATTAATTAAACTACACCTGAAAAAGCAATAACAAACAATCACGATTAGTCGTTAGATTATCGGAATGTAATATTTGTCTACATGTAATGCTCACTGGCTATTCAAGGCTTCTAGGTTTCTTGAATAGCCACAAGCAGAGGACAACCCGCTACATTGTGAGTACTATTGAAAACCGCAACCTACATCGATAATATTTTGTTTACTCCATCTCAGTTATTCACATGTAAAAATAGAACATATATTATAGCTTTGAATGATGTCGAGTTTTCATAGAGCCTTCATTTTTTAAATGCAGAGCGAAATTTAAAACAAAATACATTTAAGGATTTCTTTTTGTATCTTAGAGAATAGAAGAGATATCGGAATGGTGAAAATTGCTACTGATAGACTTTTTTTACTCAAGCTTTAGTGGCGTACTTGTAATTTCTCTACTCTTTTAGAATATGATTCAAACATACAATTTTTTAAATGGAATATTGTATATATTTTTATACAATTCAATTCCATTATTTTTCCCTTGCTATTGCTACTTTATATTTTAGAAATTGTCAAAAACCGTTAAATTAACAATACCGATGTGTGGTGCATAGTTGGCCAGGCACTTTTATTAAATTGTATAAAATTATTAATTCACTTTAATAATTCAAAGATAATATAGTAGCCATGCCAAACAAACAAAACAAAAAGAAGAAAATGAATCGACAATATCATTAAAAACTGTTGAAGTTTTCAAATATTGAAAAAATATTATTATAATAGTCAAGCCACCGTATGAAACCGGAAAACTTGACGTCGCTGTATTTCTCACCGTAAAATGATCAAATGTGTGGTATTTTTTAGATACATAAATCTCGAAAAATAAAAACACGTAGAACAAAAGTAATATCAAAAATAAAATTTTTGATGTTTTGTTTATCCACTTTTACTATTTAAATTCTCCTCAAATAATATAATAACTTTTAAAATGCATTTGTAAGACACACACCACAATTCTAACCCTACATTTTAACAATTATTTTCACATACTTGTAAACAAAAGAGAACAATCTTATATGCAGAACTATGTAAGTTTATGTTATCACAATGTTTACAACTACAACTGAATTTATATACGTATATAAAAAAAACGTATTTTGAAAGATTTCTGTACCTAAATATTTTTTGGTTAAACTGTTTTCTGTCGTTATATATATTCGTTTCTACTTCAGTATTTTTGAATATTCGCAGGTGGCATAAAATAGCATTACTTTTATTTGCTAAACTCTGTATTATTAATTTCTTAAATGCATAAAATTATTTGCATTTGTAGCAAACACTATTTCAAGAATACGGCGCCCAAAGGTAAAAAAAATACTTGATATTTTATAGCACCTATTATTAATTATGAACGCTGAAGATCCGTTAGATAACTGGTTAATTTGTACACATTTCTCTTTAAGTAACTAAGGTACATTACATAAACCAATATACTAAAAATATACAGCATGTTCCATTTAAAAATTTGTATGTTTGTGTCATATTTCCTGTACATCCAAACATCCCGTACATCCCGTAGAAAAATTACCACTGGACTCGTACGTAAAAAGGTATATCCGATGAAAAATTTTGAATTCCGATATCTCAGCTACTATCTGAGATACGAAAATCCCTTAAAAGTAATTTTTTAATGTTGCTCTGTATCTAAAAAACCAAAAGATTCTTAAAAATTGGGACACCGCGTATATGCTCACCGTGCAATGACATTACCTTTACCTTTAAGTTGTTACTAAACTTAAAGATGAAAAAATACTTGATATTGATACCTATTACTACTTATGACGCTGAGGATCCGCTAAATATAACATACAAATTTCGACTATTCATTATATAACTTAAATTTTTAAACAATTGTTTATTTTATTCACATTTTTCTTTATGTAAAGGTACAGTTCATGAACCAATTTTGTATACCTAATTATACATATAAATATAAAGTTTTATTAATTTAACAATTTTTTACAATTTTCAAAATATAAGTAGAAACTGTTATATATACTTCTGAAGAAAGAAAAATAATGCAATTGATTTACAAAAAAATATACAGGGTGTTTAACTTAAAGATAAGTAAGTTTGGGTCATATTTTAATAGAGACATCCTGTAGTGAAATTATAACTCCGCCACTGGACTCGTAAAAAGATCTATCCGATGAAACTTTCAACATTACTATATCTCAGCTATTTCCTGATATGCGAAAAATCTCCTAAAAGTACTGTGCAAACTGTTCTTAAAGTGTTTGCTAACTACAATTAAGTTATATTATCTTTATTATCCCAGGCTTAGCAACTTGTAATGGTGTAATAAATATGCATAATAATTTTGGATACCATTGTTTTTACAAAAAAAGAATAAAAGCATTTTTCTCTAAATCATTTGTTGCAATATTAACAAAAGGGTGGCTTCACAGTCCACAGATTTTAATATAGGCCCGGGGAATGATTTATTATGCATTGGTGTACCTAATAAATATACTGCTACTGTCAACCAAAAATTTACTGGAACAGCGGTAACGAATTTTGTCAAGCTAAGTACAAAAGTGATAATAATTTATGCCAACCCGTTGCAATCTCCTGGGCCATTGCGGTGATAGCAACATCCATAAAGAACAACTCATTATTTATGCTGCTTACATTAAGCAGAATGAAATCTCACAAAGCAAGAGTATTTAATTTTTCGCGGCTCCTAGACTACGAGTGTTGTGTCAGTGGCTAATTTCAGTGAATCCTAAAATGCCACTTTTAGTCCTTCAGGAATTAAATTAAGCTTAAATTAGACATGCATTAAATAAACAAAATATGTAAGATCATATGAAAATTCAGTTAGGTACTAAATACATTGACAGTAAAATCTTTACAGTTTACAACTACTACCAGATGCCGACACGCCTAACGATTTGATTAAACAGGTGGACATATTTTGTGTGAAAATTTTTTTATGGAATATTCCAAGGGAATGTTCTCGCTTTCGCCTAGAATTTTTATAGCTGTTCGTTTCTTGTTTTCAGTAGAAGTTTGGATGTAGGCTTCAGCGACAAAATTAGGCTTCCAGGCACCATGTCTTTTTGTATTCAAAGTGTCTGCCTTACAATCGGCTAAAATGAAGATAGAGGATCGTTGTAAACAGTGCCTAGTATACGCATTTGGATTAGGTAGGTTAAGAAATCAGGCATCAGATTTGGCACATTGCCCATAGTATTTTTTTACCAGTTCTACTAAAATTCAAGCCATCAATATTTCCAGATGTTGCAAAACACTCACAAGACACTTTTGTTTTAATGACATAGAAGCGTAGTCCTTCATCTTTCACATGTTCTGCAAGTAGATTTGTGAGTTCTTCCCACCGATATGCGCCCGCTAAGCCAATAATCAGAATAACCTAAACTCAATATTGGTTATAAAACTTTTTCATTAAAAAGCATATTTGTAATACTTGTCACCTTCATGAGCAGAAATTCTAAATTACAAATATGGATATTTTCTTCTTTGTTAATATTTGGATTTTTTAGGTTTATAAACTATATTCTCGCTTCAAATTTAAGTAATCTTTGATATCGATAAAATATCTGTTTTTATCATTGAGTAATAGCACCAAAGAGATGAATACTTCTATATTTTACTTAATTCGTTAAAATATGCGAATTATTTTTTCTCGTTCGTTATGTTAAATATATGTTTTTCTCTATAACATTTTTCATATCGACCAAATGATTGTTCTTTTTTTTTCCGCGATATCTCTGGCATGAGCCTGGCAATAACACCAGAAGCTTCATTTTCAAGGATTGATGGCAAGTCATCACTTGAACTCGTATTTACACTTACACAATAATTACAAGAAATAATTCAATGACAGACGATTTTTTACATTGTGTCGTACTATCGGTATTAGATCATCAGACAAATATTTCCAAAAAACGACTTCACATTTGCACAAGGTAAGTCCAAATTTTCTTCCAACATTATCTAAATGTAGCAAAAATTGTTTATTGGAAGATGTCAATTACTACAGGCAGTGAAAATATTGAACCTAATGTATGTTAAAATAGTCACACAAGTTTTTTACAGGTACATACAGTGTTTTTTTTAGTTTTATTGGGTTTTTGCCACACTTCTGAAAAATAATAAAAATTAATTAAATAAACCCTTGCGCCAAACGGAACAGTCAAGGGTTATTTTTGAAACTAAGTTTGCCTAACCAAAAAATCTCACACTGAAAAAAGCAGATAAGTAAAAAATAACAAAAATCACATCACTATCGCGCACTTTCGTAATATTGACGTTTCGAAAAACTCTCTGTTTTCATTAGTAGTAAAAATATTAAACGTATGTCAAGTTTGACAGTTTAAAATTTGTTTATCTGCTTCCATAGAGATGTTAAATGATTTTTATTTTATTTTTACTTACTTCTTCTTGATACAACTGTAGCCAACAATGATCGATGTTTACTGAACAGTTTGACACACACTTATCTTCGGAGTTTTACTACTATTTTGAAAACGAAAACAGAGAGTTTTTCGAAACGTCAATATTACGGAAGTGTGCGATAGTGATGTGATTTTTGTTATTTTTTACTTATCTGCTTTTTTCAGTGTGAGATTTTTTGGTTAGGCAAACTTAGTTTCAAAAATAACCCTTGACTGTTCCGTTAGGCGCAAGGGCTTATTTAATTAATTTTTGTTATTTTTCAGAAGTGTGGCAAAAACCCAATGAAACTAAAGAAAAACTAAAATTATGCCACAAATAAATAGCTTGAGACAATACATACAGTGTGTTTAGATTTGACATGGAACATCCATTTGACTGGATTGTACGACTTACCTTTGTTTGCAAGTAGGAGGCTTCTAGAAGTACATCTAGGTTAGGATTTTATAAAATTATCTTCACTAATAACTTTTCTGCAAAACATTAAGTTGCTGAAATAGGAATGAAATGCTTTGGTTCGGTCATGTAGGCGGCTATGAGGATACAAAAAAAGCTATTGACACATGTCAATAGTAACATATTCAGATTTTGAAACATTTCTTCGTATTGAGTTTGAATATAATTTTCGGTAATATTTTTTAAAAGGGAATTAAACAATAAAGGTACAATTATTCGTTTAGTTGGTAGAAATGATCGTAATTAGAAGTGGCGTGATTGTTCAATAAAAAAGTCCGAATCGACAAATATCGATTTTGACAGTATAAAGCATAAATAGGATATTGTATGAAACTGGTATGTATTATTTGTTACAATTAATTACAACATCATTTTGAGCATTTTTTTTCATATTTCAGTAACTTCAATGTTTTACAAGTTATTAGTCAAGATAATTTTTTTAAATTTGGGCTTTTAGGGTTTTAAGGGATTTGGAGCAATGCTATCATTTATGATAAAAAATCGCTAATAATATTTTTGTAAAAATTAATTACAAAGAAAATTATAGCACACCATTGACTTGGAATATGGTGAGGGTAATATATTCACTAAGTACATCTAGGAGGCTCCTACTTAAAACCTACGTAAAAAATATTCACGCAAATCGCAAAATCCAGGTTAGATTTGAACACACTGTATATTAAAATTTTATAAGTCCATTATAAGAATTATGTATCTAGGTCATAACTGAGGTATTTAACGCCGCGAGGTTATACAGGTTGATTCAGAACTTCTAAATCTCTAAATCTAAATCTATCTATCTAAATGAATTTGAGAATAGATGCGTCATGAAAAATGGAGTCGCTATCTTAAAAATAATTTATATAATGTCTTCATAGTTTCCGAGTAAAACGTTATAAATTGTAGTATTCTCAACCTTTACATCGCTGGTCCACTGTACTATCTAGACAGACGAATCCCAATATTGAAATTCGATTACTTTTTGTAGGCTTTTGTAACGGCAGTGTTTTTATTAGTTTTTCATGTGCCAAAAATGGCTTATGTGTATAGTAGTAACTAGGAGTTGATGGATATCGCTTTTATTTGTTTGGTTGTGAAAATGCTTTAACAGAACGATTTCCCGGTAAACATGTGCCAAATGTAGCTACTTTTACCGCGGTGTGCAGTGAGTGTCAATGTAGTGCAACACGAGGGAAGTTTGAAACCGAATCGTGGAGGAGATGGAGATTCAGAACTTCCACGGCCTATTGTAGTAGTGTGAAGTATCATACATGAGGCTCAATTATATTCGTACCATGTACATCATGTACAAGCATTAATACCAAGGGATGGACGAGGAGGACCGGTATCATGGCCGCCTAACTTTAAATCATTTGGACTTCTTTTCGTGGGGATATTTAAAAAGTGAATCGTACCGAAGGGGATACATACTATTGATGATTTACGGAAACTTATCATAGTTACTGCCAATAACTTACAAATTCGAGACTGACAAGAAGAAGAAACTCTTGTGTTAGTTTGTAGAAACTGGGTAAGACGGACCCAAAATGTTGTTGTAACATCAGATATGTCAAACCATTTTAATAATTAAAACCACAAATTAAATCTATTAGTAATTAATAACAATAGTGACAAAAGCAGTTAAATTTGTTGTATAAAATCGGCGCTATAAAATGTTACTTATTTCTTTCCTTGAGCATTTTTTCCATTTTTTGTCCAGTCGTAGATTGCCGCCTTATCAGGGCTTACAGTCGACCAGTTTTCAGTGCCGTGCAGAAGTGCATATTTACATCATTTTCGAACTGCCCTTTTTGATTTTTTCATTACAAATTATATTTGTAAGAGTTCCCTTTTTTATTTAAATTCTGAATCACATTGTATAAAAGTATGAGGCTTTAGCCGACAAACTGCGATGTTTTATTGCGAATGATAATTTAGAAGATGTAGAAACTGCGAAAATGACATTACTTCAAACTAAATAAAAAATATATGAAACGGCTTATCAGGAGTTTGTATTGTGGTGCAGAGAGAAAGATGTCGTGGGTAAATAAAATCGTCTTAAATATTGCGCACATTATACTCGCACATACTAATACGGCTCGGACCAGAAAAACCTGTTCGATCCTTAAAATCATAATTTAATAGTATATTATGCAACGATCATGTAATGATGGTTATTAATACACGAGCATTAACCGGGATACGAAACGAGCCGAAGGCGAGTTTCGTATGGTTTATGCGAGTGTATTAATAACCATTACATGAGAGTTGCATACGCTATTTTTTCTACATCCGATAAATAATCAAAAACCATAAATTTTATATTTTTATTGAACACAATAGGTAACAGTAATTATTCGTATGAACTGCATTTTCTGCTTTCTCCTATATGTGTGGAGGAGTCGATGGTAATTCTTCTATATCGTTGATATCAGACATTTTGATAAATTATGGAAGTTTAGCTAGGTATCTACGAAAATTTAATACGTACTGATTTTGACATCTAAAATAATTACATAGGAACCTAGGATAAACGTCAAATGCACAGCATGCTTGATTGAAAAAATATGGGTTTCTATTGATTAAAAATCTGTATCGTAATGAAAAATCTGTATCGTAATGGGTATCATTATGAAACGGATTATGGGCATATAAGTGCATTGTTATAATACGGGTGCAGAAAAAATTAATTTATATGCCTGGCCGTGCTAGTCTGATCTAATGGAGCTGCGTAGATTCGTAAACGGTATAGTTCGTGTAACTTCGCTAGACTCTCGAGCACCCTCGTTTATCAACAGCCTCTATTTTACATTAAATGAATAGCAGAAGTATTTCGTTAGATGACATTATTCTGTGAATTCATGTGTTCTGGTGCTATAGGTGAAGACCAACAATACCAAAGAGCTCATAAAATTTATTTTGTCATATTCGAAACTATTGAAAGAATTGATTGGGTGAACTAAAAACCCTCTCTTTTGGCTTTTGCCTTGTCATCCTCTTAACGCAACATTGTTAACATAAAAATAAATTTCTTCCCCCCAACTACATATTTCCATGTTGCATACTCAATGCTACTTCAAAAGTTGCTTGTCCATGATGGACAACTGAATGAAGTCATATGGATTGCATGATCTCGCTGTGCTGGTTCGTGCTTATCTATGGAGGTATAACGTGCACCATTATTCTACTGATATATTATAACGAAAAGTCTGTAATTTACAAGTCGTTGTCACTGTGGAAATACTGATGTTAAAATCCACTACAAGTTTAAACCACAACGTTGACATAAGAAAGTTCTCAAAAATCACTGCATTCTTAAAACACGTGTAATGGATACAAAGTAAAAAAAGTATAAGATTTTTAATATACAAGGTGTACCAGTAGTAAGTATTCAAAACTTATGAGCTTGTAAAACAAGTCGAAAAATCACGAAAACCTTAGTACAACTTTTGTCAATGGTGGCTCCTAAGGGAGATACGCTCACTTAAAGGGGTAACCTCAGAAACAGTTTTTAATGCATCACATCAAAACGGTTCAACATTAAGTCATGAAATTTTGGTGAGATATTCACCTTGACGTGTTTAATAAGTCTCATAAAATACGTTTCAAAATTTTCTACAGGGGCCTGAGAAAATGAAAGACTCAGGGACAAATTTAATCATATCTTTTTAGTAGTTAATTTTTTCTAGTTTCTGACTCGAAAATATTGAAATTTGAAGTATTTAACATAAAAAAGATACTCTAATTACATTTCAATAGGAAAAACGGTACGTTTTTCAGTAAAATCGATTTCAATCATTCTTAACGTGCCCCACATTCAACATCTATAGCCAAATAAATTAATTACAGTGTGCCATGAAGAAAACAACTAATATGACAGTTAACAAAGATGTCAAGTATTTTTAACATTCTTAACAGTCACAATTAAAAACAATAGTACAAATGAAAATACCGTAATATAATAACAGAGAAACAACGCCTTTCGGTGCAAGGAAATATTTTATAACACACCCATGACACTCCACTTAACGTCAAAAGCATATCTACATAACTCAGAATATGTATACTGTTGCATTTTTAAATAATTTTTATCTATTTTTGTTCACTATAAAACAGCACTGCGTACTTAAATAACACAATTTTCAAACTAAAAATACTTGACATTTCTGTTAACTGCCAGACTAGTTGTTTTATCCATGGCATACTGCAATTAATTTTTTTGGCTATGTATTGGATGCTAAATGTGGATCACGTTAGGAATGATTGAAATCGATTTTACTGAAAAACGGTACATCTTATTGAAATTTAACAAAAGTACATTTTTTATGTTAAATACTTAATATTTTAATATTTTGGAGTCAGGAACTAGAAAAAATTAACTACAAAAAAAGATATGATTAAATTTGTACCAGAGCCTTGCATTTTCTCACACCCCAAATAATATCTCACCAAAATTTCGTGACTTAATGATGAACCGTTTTGATGTTACGCATTGAAAACTGTTTCTGAGGTTATCCCTTTAAGTGAGCGTATCTCCCTTAGGAGCTGCCACTGACAAAAGTTGTACTAAGGTTTTCTTAATTTTTCGACTTGTTTTACAAGTTCACAAGTTTTGAATACTTACTACTGTTACACCTTGTAGATAAAAGACATGGTATAGAAAAAAAGCTACTAGAAGCTTCAGATGAAAGTTATTTGCTGTTGTAGAAGGGAAGAGCTATCAAAATTTGAACTTATCTGGCGAAGTTTCTTGAGTCTGTAGAAATCATAAAATATATAGCAAGAAGCCTTTACATTAGGCACTCAAAGCAGCCATCTAGGGAAAATTTAATGTAACCTGTTGGTTATACTGCATTTTAATCCCAGCATACAATTGAAACAAAAACAAAATGTTTATAATTGGACCATAAAAATTATATATTTGTACAAATTGGACGTAAAATCTTCATATTTTGTGCCTATTAGTGTGAAGCTACCCCGTTAGTACAAATAACTCATAAAAGCTAAGTTACTACAATATTACCAGACTGCTGTTTTTTCCTTAAGCTGACTATTTTCAGTACCTCCTTTGGCGTTGTGCGTTTGTATATTTTTCTTTGAGATCAGCTAATAGTGCATATTAATTTTTGTTGTATGTTTTAAATATGAAAAATAAAATTAGAGTCGGTTTTTCTCTTTATAAAAAACATAATCTAGCGATAAACATACTTTATCGCCCTCGGATATTTAAGTTGCGATTTACGCACGGGTAATAGGCCCTTAAACTATAATTTGACGACGGGATAGGGATATCGTGTTCAAAAAGTTTAATTATATTTCATCACAGTTATTAACAAAATGCTTTAATCAGTTTTCTTCCAGACCTATGTTATATCAGGTAGTTTAAATTACTGTAAAGTGTAGTTTCCAACAAATTTATTTCCATGTTATGCAGGGTATATTTAGTCTAGTTTAATTAAGTTGCCTTAATTTTTTCACGTTAAATGCCATTTTACTCACGTATTATGCGGATAAAATCTCTTTTCAATATCTTCATCTGTTCAAAAGATATTAAGAGACAGAATATTGTTTACGCCTTGTCTCTTAAAAATTTTAAAGTGTCTAAATCAAGGAAGAATACCATTAATTTTACCTATGGATTCCTGAATTTACATAGTTAAAATTGGAAACACGTATCCAGTAAAATTAAAATGGATCATTGTATCACTTTCAATTTATAATTTCCTCAAATTATGTTAAAATCGTCATGCATTTTGGGCTCGATCCGTTTGCGATCCTCTTCATCAATAAATGACATTTACATGTCATGGTACATACATAAATACGACTCGACTGCCGAGGCAACAAAAATCGTTGTATGTGTCATCCAGTGTCAAAAATTAGATCACTAATATTTTATTCATAAATGAGATTACTACATTCGTTAAGCAGTTTTATGTACTGAATTATGTTTACATTTCCATGTAAGGTAATGTGTCCCGATGTAATACTGAATATAAATTTTTAATTTATAGTAAAATATTTAAACAAGATAATTTTTGTATCAATCATTATAAATTGAAAAATGTTTTAAAGAGAAATTATACCCAATCAAGATTAATGAGTAGCGATCTCGAAAATTGGCCATTAAAAATCCATTTGGTAGCCATATTCATGATTAATATTTTAAAAATGCTTTAAAAATATTTGATTGCAACATTTACCTCTTAAAACAGATTCTGTTCTATTGCTTATATACAGGGTGTTCGGAATATGAGTGCCATAAATTTAAAGGTTTATATATCTGACTAAAAGCAATAAAAAACTCTTATGAAAGAAATGTCAATCGAATAGTTTGTCTACAAATACATTTCAAAAATAAATATACAACTGCAATAATATGCAAAAAATTTGTTACGAAATTACAAACTAAGGTACTATTGAGGTTAAGTAAACGCACCTGTAACGTAATTTAATCGTAATTTGATTTTAGGATTAGTATTGTCACGGATTTCCAAATCCGAATTTTCTTACTTCCAGAACAACAATCCGTTAATTAATTACTTCTTTATTAACTATACCCAGTACACTACTGAACACTAATTAGAACTCAACTAAACACTTATTTAATTAATCGCTATCTAAATCGCTTTGATCTCTCTAACTAAACACTTGAATTCAACACTGTAATACAAGACTAACTAACTCGGTCGTTTATTATGCTTTTATAGACCGAACTAATATTCCAGGTGTTTTCTAGTATCTCTAGATCCATTTTCCCGTACGACTCGAATGCTTCTCGTCGATTCCCCATTTTTCCAGTCCCGTCTCGATCCACGGCTTTTTGTTTGTTTAACAGAATCGTGTAGGGGCGATCGGGGCAATCTTAGCATTTCGCGATACCACAGTCGTCGGTTTGGGTGTGAGTGGGGCAAATTCCGTGACAGTATTAATGACGCAAACGATTGAAGTTTCCGTGAAACTCGTTAAAACTGTAACATACTGTAGCGATCGACAACATTATCTAAAAGTAATAATAATAATAATAATAATAATATCTCTACCCCTCATTCTAATCACAGGGATTAGTCCAGAAGTCGGAGACTTGTGCGGGAAAGGGGGCGGCATATTATTATTAAGCAGGCCGCATTTGCGCCCAGGAACGACTTATGTTGGTAGGCCCTAACCACTATTCAGTGCAGGAATGAGGAAAACCTGGAAAACCTCATTAATTAGGGGGGTAGTCAAATATCAACCGGTATCAATCTCTCACATTGACCCAAGCCAACATTTTTCCACCCTACCATACCCGCAGAGAGGGCGCCAAACTCTCCACGAATATAGCTTCTATACGGTCTACCGGCAGCTGGGCTCGAACCAACACCGATCTAGCCACCTCGATTCAAGTACTGACGCCTTAAACCGCGCGGCCACTGACTGATATTAGTCATAATGGTACATACAGCTAGTGCAACTCATTTTTGTCTAGTTTTTCTTTGATGTTTGTGAGTGTAAGTACTTACATATGTTTGGGTGTACCTATTTGTAATTATTATGGATAAAACATAACAATTCTAAGACAGTATGTGAGTGACGTTGTCACATATTCACGACCTGTTTACTGTCATAATTCTGTTACCGTTTGTCAAAAAACTGTTAAGTCAAATATGTTTTGTTTAGTACAACTTATCATGCGACAAAATTAAGGCACTCATATTCCGGACACCTGGTATGTGTTTATATCCTTATTTGTCCTGTTCCAGTACCTATTACAGTTCCTGAGATATTATGTGCTTGTATATTAACAACCGTACTGAATAAGTTCTACACCAATAAATGTTAGTCGGCTAAAGTTATTCTGACGTGCCTACGTCGCGTCTACGGTGCGACGCGGTGTCACTATGACGCCTGAGTTGCGGTGGCGGTAACCTCCGGCGCCAGTTTCTGTTTACAGTGCAGAAATACCACTACTCTGGTGGCTACAGTGAAGACACGGTATGCCCAGAGGGTCGTGAGGGAGTAGTTAGACTTATCCAGGAATAAATGTCACAATAAAGTAATACACATATATTATAATACACCTAGTTTACAAAACTAATACGGTCGGAAGCGGAATAAGCAACTACAAAGTCAGCTGAACGGTTACAAGCAAGCAATACGGTACAAGCGGTTAATTTATGTTCTGAGTCACTTCTTCTGCTGGTCACGTCTAGTTGGCAGGAGCGGTTGGCTGGTACTGATTAGAGATGGGATGTTATTTGCATATCTGTTATTCTGTAACTGTTATCTGTTGAACAACGACAACGACTGTTATTTGTCTGCCAAAATAACAGATATCAGTTGTCACAGTCCCAGTTGGAGGCAGCTGCGCAGAGCATGTGAGTACGGGCCGCGAGCTACCGCGAAGCCATCTTTTGGAATATTTGTCGCGGTAGAGTAACAAACAACCATTCGCAGTATTTAGAGTTTTCAACAACGACAATAACCCATAACATTTCCAGTTCACAACAACGGTGTTTGCAAAATAACGTAACGGTCTAACAGTGGATTGAAGACGACGGTGAATCACAGATTGCAATTTTTAAGGTTCTCAACAACTACGATCACCGATAACAGTTTCAGTTAATTGCAACACAGTGTTTGAAAAAATAACGTAACAGTGGATACGTTACAATAGGGTAGACCCATTCATTTATAATTTTAAATATTTTCAAGAATACTTAATGTAAGTTAATACCGGCAGAAAAATTAGTTTCATTTTATTTCAGTGTATTTGACAAAATGATATAAGAGAGTTAGATGTATGATGTATTAAATTTACGGCTGGATTAGGTTTCTAAATTGTATTTATTTAAAAAAACAAAATTTAAAAAATAGAACAACCAGATAAAAATAAATGTTCGCTACTATTAAAAAAAATAGTCTAAATAAAAATAACTGCATAAATATTTAGAAAACATACGAGTAACAAGTTGCTAATATTTTAAATAAATAATTATGCAATCAACAATTCTCTTCAGTTTAATGGGCCGCGATTAACGGGTACGGTGTATCCTGTGACCAGTCGATACCATTCACAGAAACATTCAGAATTTTGAAGGTCAATAACAGTTATCTGTTATTTTGAACTATTATTTAAAAACAACGATAACAGTTGCGACTATTATTAGAAAATAACGGTTTTGCCCATCATTAGTACTGACTCTGCAGTGATCACCTAGCTAGGTCTTAACGTCGTGGCAACGGAGTGGTGGAAGATTTGTGCAGAAGGCTGCTACCTTGCTTCGGATGGCTGGTGCGGACCAGGGCTGCTCTCTTTACTATTTTACTCAAAGGTCACGTTTGAACTTAGAATAATCGGCGGTGTGTAAAATTTATGGTTCGTCCACTTAACGAATAATTTTCAGACGGTTAACTTACCTATCAGGAACACTGGAAACACGATTGCTTCATCTGGTGGCCTGGCAGGTACTAATTCTGGTGTATAGCAAGCCTTTTTTGGTGAATCAGTGACGCTTGCGCACTAGACTTCCTCGCAGATCTGCTGGTTAGGACGACTGGAGACAACGCAGCTGCTCAGTGTGGGCCAGGACAGGTACTGAAGTTTCAAAATATCGCTCTTGACTCGAAATCGGACGCACTGGATCGAGCGCGCACCCTACGTCATATTTCCGCAGTGGTAGAGTCTCTGGTGCGCGGTTCGATGCACGTTCGGTTCTCCCTCGCGCTGGCTGGATTTCGACGTCTCATACGGGGCGGTGAAAAATCACTTCATTACATTATTTAGTATAGTATTTTTGATAACTGTTTTTCGGATAAAAGACATTTAAAAATATGTTTTATATAGATTTTAATGGCAAAAAACCATAGTGAAATAGCTTGTCTTCTTCTTTACTTTTATAGCTTCCATTTTTAGATATTTGGCCAGTAGCAAAAATACCTTTTCTATAGATAGATCTTGTTTAAATACATGCTTAATTGTTTATATAATTACAATTTATTGCGCAACAGATTTCGCCAATAACAGGATAACAGCGGAAACGGATTACAGAATATTTATGCGTACACAAGTAAGTCGTACAAAATAATAACTAATAACTTAAAGAAAAAAATAATAATTACATAATAGTGTCCTATAATGACGCTCAAGTCTAAGAAAAGTAAGTGGCTGCATTATGCATAATTTTACTTAAACTATTAAAGTTAATGTCATACTAAAAATTTTGTTATAATTATTCAATATTGCAAATATAGGGGATTTAATTAAAATATTTCAGTTCACTTTTATAGGTTTTTAGGGTTCTAGAAGCTTAAGCTTCCGCTGTCTCGAGGATCAAATAAAATGTCGCTTGGAACGTTCCAGAAAACATCAAAATAAAAGCTTTACAAAAATAACTAATTCTAACCTAAACAGGAACATAATTAACAAACTAAAAATGTAGTTGAGCAGGTAAGGGAATTCGTTTCTTCACAAGTGCTGTAGAGCATTCTGCCACTGAAATGTTAACAAAAAAATTAAAATTTGTAATAACTGCTTCTTTGGTTTATGGTTACGCATGTAGTGCAAATTAACATAGATCATTAGATATAGCGAAGCTAATATAACCAATGCATAGAGGGCAGGTTGCGTTGCTATAGTTCGTGACTGATGGTGGGGATGTTGCCAGAAATACTCGTTCTCTGAAGGTGGATTAAATATAAACATTTGCAGTTGTCAAGAAAATTATACGTTTGGTGAACATTTTTCAGAAGATTGTGAAATTATGGAAGTAAATGACGATATTACTGTGCCACGTTTAAGGACGGAATTTAAAAGATATAGAAAAATTCTGTCAGTGGATGCTATCAAAAAACCGTACAGGTTGTGACGGAAGCGGTTATAGTAACATATTTTAATGGATAGATAAAGAAGTTCACATCATCTTATTTGTGGTTTATGTACGAGTACTCGATGTTGAGGTCAACGTTATTTATTTATGAAAACGTAGATATTACCACCATATTACATATTTTTTAAGTTATTAGATGTAAGCATGTGATGAGTTTGCAGGCTTAAGATCTTGTTTGCGGTTTTGAAAAACAAGTCTAAAGGGTACCAACCCAAGAAGGCAAAGACATTTGATCTCTCGTTGAGGTTTTCTTACTTATGAAAGTTATTATTGTAATGAGAGTTATGGGCGCTTGTCGGTGCGATGAGCTAGTGAATTTAAAACAACTGACATTGAAGATAATGGATTGTCTATATTTTAAAAACTATAAATTACAAGCCTCGTTATTTTGTTGTCTGATGCTGAAATAAAGGATTTTAATGGTTTAGATAAGTCTATCGACTGGGGAAATATATAGTGCAATCAGTAGGTATAAACACATTGTGCAAGATACTCAGATTGGTGGCTGACTATCTAAAGTTGAAGGATGAGCAGTGCCAAATTTTTGGCTAATGCTTCTGTAGATACTGTCACTCTTAAATGACATTAAGATTTGCGTTCGTCGTCTGTAACAGAAAGCTATGTGGAAGAGTTAGTGGCTGATAACATTGAGATAGCAACAAAAATCATTCATGGTGCAGAGGGCACAAATAAAACAATTCGCGTTCAAGTTGAGGCAACAGAATGTCTTGCAGGAGCCACTGAGATAGATCAAGTTTCAGTAGGTGTGGCATGTTAACTAGTAGTCAGCCTGTTTTTAATAATTGTGAAGTTATTTTTTATGTAAAAAATCAATGTTATGGGTTTATTGTAGTCTGATAACTGGCAATTTAACAGCATAGTGGGCAGAAGGGTTTTTACTCACTACTTTTACCCACCTGTATTTGGTCGTTTTTCGAACTGATACTTCATTTTAGGATGGATATAAGACAGCATCTATTAAACCTTTTCGTTGTCTGTTAAGGAGTAGTCTAGTCCATTGTAACAAAACACAGGAAAGTTCTCAAAAATGAATAATTCAATATTTGTGTTTATAATCACTTGTCAAGGGTCAAACCGTTGAACTGTTCACTCGATTAAACGGTGGAGATTGGCCAGTCAGTTTAAACTACCA
Organism: Monochamus alternatus; assembly: GCA_037114965.1. NCBI lineage: Eukaryota > Metazoa > Arthropoda > Insecta > Coleoptera > Cerambycidae > Monochamus > Monochamus alternatus. The sequence continues at coordinate 50,757,812 of CM073427.1, read as the reverse complement.
TTTGATCGGCATTTAACGTTTATACAACCCTATTTTGCATTTGATTTATACAACCGGCCGTAAGTAAGAAACTGCATATTTCAAGGGCAATATTAATAAAGTTATCCTTATTCCGAGTTCATTGGCGTATATGATCGCTACTTAAAAATTTATCTTAATATACTCTATTTCCTCACAAACAAAATCTATTTTATTACTCCCTACCAATTCTATCCACTCTGATACTACTACAACAACAAACAAATAAAAAAAGGAAATAAAAATTGCTAGTTCAGAAGTGTTACCCATCCTTTAGTTTCGGGAACTTTTGTGGGACTCGAGTTCTCAGGTGAAGCAAAAAGGGCAGTTAAATGAAATCACATGGCGTTCATTTCACAAGCTTTTAATTAATTTAGACCTAAAACCGTAGGAAGACACTGCTTTGTTGTTTTGTATTTTTTTTAACAGAACTGGAAACAGCAGCAGCCAGTATCGTTAGTTATTAAATTGAATTGAAGAACCCTGAGATTTCGGCACGTTATAAATATTTAGATTATGTAATTCGGCAGGTCAATTTAATAAATAATAATAAATTTAGAAACATATCAATTCAAATTTTATTTATGAAGGAGGAATACTAATGTCGCTACGGGTATCACAGCTAGTCGGTTCTGTAGTAGATGTTAAAGTTTGTTTTTTTTCCAAACGAATCGATTGAATAATGCTGGAATGATACTTTTTATCAACTTGTAAGTATAGTTTTATTGATAATGACTTCCTGTGTCCTGTTATTTTTATTAGAACTTTCAATTCCGCTTTTACTTAATTCGCTAACTACTGCCGCTCGATTTGAATGATTTGTAATTTTGACGTCTATGCCAATGCCTGTGTTGATTTTTATACCAATCTTTAGAATATTTCTTCTTCCAGAAGGGATTTGCGTGAAATTAGGCGCATTCCATTTGATATCATATAATTTATTGTCACCGCCTCGTTTCGTTTTCGAAAATAGAGGATTATACTCGATACGTCCAGTTTATTTTCCATTATTTTCAATTTCACATACGATATAAGTGGTCTTATAGTAAGTTGCTCCTCCTCCATACCAAGCTAATTCAAACGCCAAAATGTGATATAATTTCTATGGAAGTCCTTCCGGTCCTTCGTCATATAATCTGGCATTGCAAATATTTCACATTTATTAAGAGTTGATGCACTGAATTTTTTTCTTTTCGGGTTGTGCTTTTAGAATTTTACGTTTAGCATTAGTGCAGTTCGTGATAAATTAAAATGTACGTCGGTAAAAGGATTAAATTCAATATTGAATTCTTTATAATGTTTATTTTGTACCATTCTAGCGGTGGTGTTCCAATTGCTTTAACTACCGCTTCTTTGTAGTCTTTTTGCGTCACATTTTCGCATATTAAAGCCCAATCTTGCAATATTACATTAATTTTCTCAATGGAAGTATCTGGTTCAAATTTATATCCTTTCGCATCGCAAAAAAACTTGATTAGCAGGCACACATGTATTAACAATTTGACTAATTTCATTGTTCGTAGACTCATAAACAAGGGAACTCGTAGACTCACGGAATCGACTCATTATTTGTGTTTAATAATGCAACAAGTAGTTGACAAATATGTCAAACTATTTATTTCGGTAACGGAGTTCGCGATAATTAATTAAAAAATAAATAACTGAAAAAACCGCTAGTACATTTGTCGTTGCAGGTAACTTTGTCGCTGTCAAAGTGACAATTATACTGTGGCATGTGGGCTTTTTTATATATAAATTAAATTGTCATTTAAAAATAGTGAAGATGATTAAAAAACGAGCGTAGTGAGTTTTTTAACTTCACGAACAAAATAAAATCACTTTTAACACGTATATCATACAATATTTTTTCTACAAAACAATCGGAAGAACTTTAAACTCAATAAAAATAAGAAATCAAAAAATACCACACAGATCGCAATGTTTATGAACCGAAATTTTCGTAGCAACCAGTGCTGTTGTTAGTTACGGAAAAAACGCAAAAATATTGACAGCATTTTCTAGTAATATTATAAGTATAATGAATAATCTCGATAATGAGCGTAACGAATCCAACCCTGCTGAAATCGAAGAAGCCGCCAGTCGAGCAACATTGGAATTATTGCCGGCGAAATCAAAGGAACAGTACGAAATCGCTTATAGACGCTTTTCGGAATGGTGCAACATTAAAAAGGTCCCTGGGAAATATAACGAAAGTGTTTTTCTGGCATATTTTGAGGAAAAAGCCAAGATATGGAAATCGTCAACGCTGTGGTCAAATTATTCCATGATCAAAACTATGTTAAAAATAAAGCAAGATCAAGATATAAGCAAACATGATAAACTAATTGCTTTTTTAAAACGGAAGGGTGAAGGATATCAAGCAAAAGAGTCAAAAGTTTTGACGAAGACGCATATCGACAAATTTCTCACAGAAGCAGAAGACGAAAAGTATCTGATGATGAAAGTCGCAGCAATAGTGGGTGTCTTCGGGGCGTATCGCCAGGAGGAATTGTGTCAGATGACCATCGACAATATCGAATATTTGGGCACTTCGGTTATTGTGACCATACCAGATACTAAAACGAAAGTGTCTCGGACTTTCAGTGTTGTTGGTGAATTCTATTTAAACTTTTTTAGAAAGTATATGGCACTCCGGCCACCCAACGCTGACCATAGACGACTTTTTCTTAAATATATGAAGAATAAATGTGTGAAGAATCCAGTCGGAATTAACATGTTTGGTAAAATACCTGCCGACATTGCAGAGTTCTTGAATGTACCAAATCCTCAACTCTACACCGGACACTGTTTTCGTCGTTCATCGGCGACATTGTTAGCAGATTCTGGTGCAAATGTTACTATCATCAAGAGACATGGAGGATGGAAATCTTCGACGGTAGCTGAAGGCTACATTGAAAATTCACTGGAACAGAAGAAGGAAATTGCGTGTCAAATACTTCCTACTGCTGCAACTACTAGCAAGACCACCAGTACTACCAGTAGTATTTCTACAGAAAATAGATGTGTCACACATGTTGACAGTAAAACCAACTTAAGTATGATGACTCCGCAGGGAATTGCAATTTCAAATTGTTCTAATTTTACTATAAATGTTAATAGTAATAACTAGTTAAAATGTTGGTTTGTACTTATTTAAAATAAAAAGTTGTTCATGTGTTTGTTAAAACGTTTTATTAATTTTCAAAACAAAATTTAAATAAAGTTACTTTTAACACGCGTGTCGAAAAATGGCAATTAAAAAGCCCACTTTTAACAGTTTTGTAGACAAAATACTTTTATAAGTACATCGAAAACCAATAATTTTTTAGAAATGATTTATATTACAAAAGTTCCTGAGTTGAAAAAGTTTATTGAACAATTGCTTTTGGTCGCTGCACTACGTACAAACGCAGTAACGCATACAGCATGTTAATTGGAGCTGGTAATGAGGAAATCTAAATTAGCTAGCTAGCTAACAATAGGGTTAGAATCTCTTTTAATTATAAAAAATAAATAACAGACTCTTACATACATAAAAAAATCAGTTGAAGGTAATATTTATGTAAAATATATTAAAAAACAAACAAATAAAAACTCGACGATTAACTAAAACAATTATTTAATAATGAAAATTAATGTTCCTCTTTTTGTTAATAAATAATAGTTGCAAATTTCATTACATATTAATGTCATTTGCTAATTCCCCTCTTTTAATGGTAAAACTTTATAGATTCAGTATAATATCAAACTGGGTTGTAATTAGGTCATTAAGTCTGTATCAGATACCTACGAAGTTGTCTAGACTAAGTTTTTACTTAATAAATAACCGCGTGAAAGCAAAGGACAAAACTTCGAGTTTTATGCTTTAGACGAAAGGCGATCCCGTCTATAATTTTCATTAGCCTCAATGGGTCCTTTTTAATTAATTAAAAGAAGTTAATTGCCGCCATTTTTCAGATAGGTCAAAAATAATTTATATGAAAATTTTATACCCCGGATCCCTATTATCGGATTGTAGATCCAAAGGGGCTTAATTAATTTACTGTTTTCGTTTACTCCACCGACAACAACAAAGTGGGTGAATGATGAAGAAAACCGGAAAGCACACTTCGATAATTACAATCTATATGTCTACACACTTGTGATTTCTCAGCGAGAAACGCAGCTTATTGGGATTCTTGTTCTTTCGAACGTCTATTAATTTCCACCTGAAATAGATGCTAGGAGCACGTTCAACGCTATTAATTAACCGGAATGCGGGTTTATGGTCCACATTAACTTTTATTTGGATCCTGAACTTTTCAAATATCTTTTTCTTTAGAAACTAATAAATTCAGAATTTTACAGTACGCATTCTCTTATTATGTACTCAACTAAATTTAAAATTAAGTGTTATAGATTTAATTATACTATCATGAACAGTAATGTTACATAAAATAAAAGCGATGACACACACAGCGGATTTTAATCAAATATACACACAGTGGTGTGTCTAGTATTGTCATATGTATCTAGTTTTATCGAAGATACAATGAACAGTGGAAAAAAAAGTGATATTACTATCTCTACTATATTAGCCATGCAAAAAAGAAGAATATAAAAATCTATAGTAGCGCTAGATAGACCAAACGACATACAGCAAATGCTTCTGTGTTACTGCTTCAGGCGGTACCATATTCCCCTATCGTATATGCTGCTAGCCCTACACAGCAGTTTTTAAGATTACGAAAATAACCAACTTTTTGAGTGCTTTTTTGTTACCTATATCTTGCCGTAAAATACTTGCTTAATAATTCATTGTACGAAGAGCATAATAAAATTTAAAAACTTTTCCGCGTCTTCTCGTGCTCAATTATGCAGTGCTTTCGAAAAGTAACGAATAAATTCTTTATTTTTGAAATTGAGAAATTTTCGAAAAAATCCTCTGGCACGTCGATTTTGTTTTTAAAAAAGGCACTTTTTGACATACCACCCACATTTGTGACGTCATCGTTGTTCAAGATATGACGTCATCAACAAGTTTTTAAATAGCAACCCCCAATTTTGGCCATACCATTTGAAAGAACGTGCCATTCTGCATACATACATCATGAAAAATTAAGGTTACGTAACAAAAATTTCAAGAAAATAATGTTTGAAGATTTTAAAATTTGATTTTCACAATACTGAAAATGATAATGATTATGTAAAAAATCGACTAAATTAAATGTTCAAATTGTGCACCGTTGGCTCCTGCCTGACAGTAGCCAAGACGATTAATAAATTCTTTTTGGACATTATCAATAACTTCAGGAGGTATACGATGTACCTCGTGACAAATTCCTGCTTTTAAATCTTCTAAACTAACCGGTCTAGTAACGTAAACTTTTTTAAAGTATCCCCACAAGAAATAATCTAAGGGTGTCAAATCAGGCGATTTGGCTGGCCACTCAATCGGCCCCCTTCTCCATATCCAATGATTCGGGAACAGCTCATCTAAATAAGTAAGAACAGGTGTTGCATAATGGCGAGGTGTACAGCATTGTAAAATTTAAATTTTAAAATCTTCAAACATTATTTTCTTGAAATTTTTGTTATGTATTACCATAATTTTGCATGATGTATAGGGGAAAGTTGCCAAATTTGGACCACCGCCTTAATTGAACCAGCCCGATATTTTTAGTATGGAGCATATATTTGCAACGCCACCTGCACTCACAGCATTTGAGACAATAACACTTGCGAATGCATCAGTGTTCTGTTACCAAGCAGATGTGTCGTATCGATGCCACACGAAATTCGATTTCGCGCGTTCCTGATGTAATATTGTGACATCGTCGCTAAAGAAATCATGGAAAAACGGTAAGTCGTATCGCAAATCTCATTGCAGTAGTCGAAAGCTTGTTTGTTTCCCCTTCTTTGGAGTGCATTGTGTGGCTGTTTGGGTTAGGTGCTCTTTTTACACGCATAGACAAAATACAAAAACTGCCGGTTGCCTAAATTGGACCGCACGAGGGTTCCTCATTTGGACTGGAAACTGGAAACTGATCTATTTAGAACTAATTTTAATTCTGTTTCATTGCGGTTTGCAGAGGAAAATACGGAAAGTGGTCTGAAAATGAACTCCAGTTGGCTGTCGACGCATTCAGGAGGGGTGGCATTGGGCTAAACGAATGTGCAAAGGTGTATCATATTCCCAAGGCTACTTTAAAGCGACATATTGAAAATAAGAACAAAATAGCTAATGCCGGCACTAAGAAAGTTGGCAAAGGCACAATTTTGCCAAAAGACGTAGAAGAGGAACTTGTGAAGCATATAATAAAATTGGAGGAGATGATGTTTGGCTTGACCATTACGGATATAAGAAAACTTGCCTTTGAAATCGCAGCAAAAAATAATATCGCACATAAGTTCAGTATGCAAAAGGGTCTTGCGGGTAAAAAATGGTACTATGCACTCATGCGGCGTTATCATCCAACTTTGACCTTAAGGCAGCCCGAATCAACGTCGATAGCCAGAGCCAGAGGTTTCAACAGGCAAAATGTTTATCACTTTTTGATATACTCGAGAGGATCAATGCCGAAAATAAATTAGACGCCACCAGAATCTACAACGTCGATGAGAGTGGCTTCTCAACAGTACAAAAGAAATCGCAGAAAATAATTGGACTAAAGGGAAAGAAGCAAATAGGGGCCATTGCAAGTGGGGAACGTGGTGTGAATACTACAATGGTGCTGTGCCAGTACAGCGGGTCAATTCATTCCACCTATGCTGATTTTCAAGCGTATGAGAATGTCTCCTGAGCTCAAAGTAGGTGCACCTCCTGGCAGTTTAGTCGAAATATCTGAAAGCGGTTATATAAATTCCGAACTTTTTTGTAAATGGCTGCAACATTTCATCAGTGTGGTGAAGCCAAATAAAGAGATGAAGGTTCTTCTGTTACTGGACGGCCATTCCACTCACAGTAAAAATCTGGACGCTTGATGTTTCTTTTTTTAAGCCAATGGAAACTTATTACACTCAGACGATGGAACGTTGGTTAAGAACCAACCCTGGAATGAATGTAACACAGTTCCAGGTATCGGAACTGCTCTCTGAACCTTATGGTAAAGCAGCGTGTATTCAGACCGCTGTAAATGGATTTAAAGCAGCTGGAATTTGGCCTATTGATAGGGGTGTTTTTGCCGACCACAAGTTTGTTGCAGCAGATAATCTTTGTCAAGAAGATCAATGGAGAATGCAGAAATCAATGGTGATGGGAGCGAAGAAAATCGAGAAGACAATCCACTTGAAACCTTAATAAATGAAAGAAGAGCAAGGCCGAATAAGGCGAAAAGAAATTTAGGATGCAGCATGCAAAGAAGCTTTATTGACCAGGGACCCTCTACATCAGGCACTAATCGGAACGCAACCAACGATGAAGTGAAGAAGTCGTCGTTAAATGTGTCTATCAAAGAACTCTCTCCAGGTCCAGTTCCCACCAAAACTCAAAGGTTGTCGAAAGGAGCTCAAAAGGCAGAATAATTAACCAAGGACAACTATATTGTTGTTAAGGAGAAAACGGCAAAAAGGAAAGGAAAACAACAAAAACCAAAAACAATAAAAAAACAAAGCAAGAAAACCTCTTGGTTCTGTCCTTTGTGCAAGGCAAATGAGATCCAGTGTATGCAGTGTGATGTGTGGGTTCACGCGGAATGCACCAATGTCAGTCCTCTTCCGAAAATATATTACTGTCAACAATGTTTGGGTTATACCTACTAATGAATAAAACACGTTTTTGCACTTGTTTTTGTACTCTTGTTTTACGGTCCAATTTAGGATACCTCCGGTTCAATTTAGACAACCAGTTTCCTAAATTGAACCAGTTGCAAAAAGTTTTTCAAAAACGGATATTGAATTGTAATATACCATTTTCACTGCTACTTTGCGTTAAATAGTTTAGAGAAGAACTATACTTTATGTTTCTGACCTCTGAACCCAAATATTTTGCATCCATACGGAGTTATTTAACAAAAACCGAAAACTGGTCCAAATTTGGCAACCTTGCCCTATATGTAGAATGACACGCTCTTTCAAATGGCATGGTTAAAATTGGGGGTTGCTATTTAAAAAATTGTCGTCATATCTCGAACAACGATAACGTCACAAATATGGGTCGTATGTCAAAATGTGCCTTTTTTAAAAACAAAATCGACGTGCTAGGGGATTTTTTCAAAAACTTCTCAATTTCAAAAATAATGAATTTATTCGTTACTTTTCGAAAGCACTGTATACCAATGTAAATAGGTATATCTTTATTCTGCGAAAACAGAGATAGTGAAAAATACCTACATAATATGATAAGAACTGTTGGTATAAAGTGTATAAAATATAAAATGATTTTTATAAAAGCTGAAAGATTATATATAGGATGGTCCAACGAAAACATAACATAGCCCATGACGGCTAGGAAATATTGTTTTTGGAAAAACGCAAAAATCCGTCGATTTTGTTTGCGAGGGGGACATTTTTTTGCATGAATTAAATGGTTCTAACTGCTACCCCCTGAGCGGGGTAAACATCCCTTCCAAATTTTTTAATAGGAAGGTTGGTCAAGTTGCATAACGTTGAAAAGCTCTTTTGATTCTCTATACAGTCATGGACCCCTTTTGAAAATAAACCCATTTTTTAAAGAGATTCTGGGTGCAGAACTTAACACATACAAAGTTTCCTATTATCTCTACAAATTATTCTCTAATTAAAATTCGCTATCGAGTTCGCTATTAATTTCAAAATCAATAAGTTATCGATGCGTCTAAACACATCCAAATGGCAGGAAATAATTAACCAGCAACTTCCATTCAATAATAAATAATTTTACGTGAACTATTCTCATTACTTACTCCAACGTGTAGTTAGATTTTTAGTTATTTCTTTCACAAATTCCACTAAAAACGGTAAGATAAGAGACCATTTTTCAGTCAGCGATTTTGTCGTAAAGTGAAGTTAGTGGTTTTAGTGGCTGTTTCGCATTAAATACAAAATAATTAAAATTGGTTTATTCGACATACGAGGGTGGAAATAATTGAATTATTTTATAAAAATAACGAATATGCTTTGAGAGCAGCTCAGTTGTTTACTGAACGACATGCCAATAAACCCGTCCATCGCAAAATTGTCTTGGAGTTAGTAAGAAAATTCTGGGAGACGGGATCTGTGGGCAATAAAAAGCGAAACAATGAACGTCCTGTACGTAATGAAGCTGTGGAGGTTGCAGTTCTGGGATACGTTGCTTTAGATCATAGGCTAAGTGCACGGCAATTGGCTTCTGTTAGCGGTGTAAGTCGGGGTAGTGTACAGCGAATTTTAAAACATTACAAGTTCAATCCTTACAAAATTCACCTTCCCCGTGAACTTCACGAAGATGATTTTGACCGCCGCACAGTGGCGCAAAACGCAACTGTGCCACTCAAATTACTGTACACCCCTTAGGGTTGGGCCGTTTGAGGTGATTTTTTTTTAAATGTTCATCATAAAAGTCCCTATCGATCCCTCTTTCTCAATTTTCGCTTTGGGCCTTCATTTTCGCGGAATTTGGCTCCAAAAATGGGTTTGCATGGAAAAAACTAGATTTTTCTATGCTATGCTATGCGAGATTTTGCCGGACCTTTTTATGGGGGAATGCTCGTCTTGGAAAGCCCTACAATACTGCCCACTTAGATTTCGGGGAGAAATTTTCCGTTGCCCTTAAAATGGCCACAATCATCCAAAATTGTCACATATCAGAAATTGTTCTACTGAAAACTGGGAAAGTATTGGAAAAAATCTCTTCTCACAAAAATTATTTGTACACATTCGAGGAATCCGCAAAAATTTTTGCCACAATTTTTGGACTCATTTTTGAACATTCACCAAAATGGCCACATACAGATTTTCCGAATTTTCCCGTAAATGATTGCTTTTTCCTGGAACTGTTCGGATTGAAATGTATGATAGTGAAAGTCTTCAGCATCTACTGGATGCTTTAAACTTTCGAGACCATAAGATTTTATGTGGATCTTTCTCTTTTTGGTAATTTTGATCCAAAATCCACAAATGTTTAAAAATACTGGGAAATCATCTGGCATTACCGAAACGTTTAAATATTTTGGCTGTCCAAACAAATTCTCAAAAATCTCAGTCTTTTGAAGGGTTATTGTTATGTATTTTATAAATGCCTTGTATAATTAATGTAGAATAGCGTATGTTTTTCTAGGAAAGATATTGTTTTTGTATATTTTATTTCTTTTATTTTTTTTGTACAACGCTCGATATAAAAAAGCAGATTTCGATGTTGTTTTATGTTATCTCTGTGTGTTGGGAAGGAAATAATCAAATCAATCATTTCTCATTAACAATGAACTATTGTATACAAAATGGCCACTTTTATCAAAAAATTGAATTCCTAAAAACATGTTCAAAATCATTTTTTATGGAACCTTTCTCACCTTTTTCAGAATTACGGGAAAATTCGGAAAATATGTAAGTGGCCATTTTGGTGAATGTCCAAAAATGTGTCCAAAAATTCTGGAAAAATTTTTGCGGATTCCTCAAATGTGTACAAATAATTTTTGTGAGATGAGATTTTATTCAATACTTTCCCAGTTTTCAGTAGAACGATTTCTGATATGTGAAAATTTTTGGATGATTGTTGCCATTTTAAGGGCAACGGAAAATTTCTTCCCGAAATCTAAGTGGACAGTCTTGCAGGGTTTTCCAATACGAACATTACCCCATAAAAAAGTCCGGCAAAATCTCAATCTCGTGTTCCGTAGGGTCATTTTTGTGCGAAAAATCTAGTTTTTTCTATGCAAACCCATTTTTGGAGTCAAATTCCGCGAAAATGAAGACCCAAAACGAAAATTGAGAAAGAGGGATCGATAGGGAATCTCATGACAAACATTCTAAAAAAAAATCACCTGAAACGGCCCAACCCTAAGGGGTGTACAGTAATTTGAGTGGCACAGTGGCGTTTTGCGCCACTGTGCGCCGGGTACAATTTTGCTAGGTCATGACTGAACGGGCGATGCATAATCTAAATTTTCTTTTTAACATTTGTTTTTCCGATGAGTGCAGCTTTTTCCTAAATGGCACCGTCAACCGCCATAATTGCCATTACTGGGCAGACTTCAATCCAAGGATATTCCACGAACAGCATACTAAACATCCAGAAAAATTAAATGTTTGGGCTGGTATCTTTGGTGATTCCCTTGTTGGTCTTTTTTTATAAATGGTAATTTGACTGGTGATATGTATTTGGAATTGCTGCAAGAAGCCATTGATCCAGCCTTAACGGTAATTGTGGAAAACAATAATGATTACCTCGAAGATGAACTGATGTTTCAGCATGACGGGGCTCCTCCCCCCCCCCTCACTATGCCCACCATGTACGCGAATTCTTAAACCATACATTTCCGAATCGTTAGATAGGTAGGAGAGGTGCCATTGAATGGCCTCCTAGATCCCCAGATTTAACTACTACTTTTTGTGGGGACACCTGAAAACCAAAATCTGTGTCACCCAACCGGACTCTCTGGAAGATCTACGTCAACGTATCATTAATGAATGTCATCTAATGTTGTCTAGTAACTCCTGAAATGCTCCAGAATTAAGACAACGTTTTGAACAAAATCTTTATAATTGCATGGACGCAGGGGGCCATAAAATTTCATTAATACAATTTTGCTTTCAAAACCCTGTATCTTTTTCAAAAATAGGCTAATTTTCAAAAGTGATGCATGACTCTGTACACAATTAAAAGAGCTTTTGAACGATATGTAACTTAACCACCCTTCCCATTTAAAAATGGGGATGTTTACCCCACTCAGGGAGTAGCAGTTAGATTAATCTAATTCATGCAAAAACATGTCCCCCTCGAAAACAAAATCGACGGGTTTTTGCGTTTTTCTAAAAAAAAAAAAAAATTCTAGTCGCTATGGGATCTGTCACGTTTTCGTTGGGTCACCCTGTATAGCATAGCTAAACCTAGCCCCCTCGAAGTCATTTGACATTTTAAAAAAATTAAAGTTGATGGGGTTAGTACGAATTTCTATAACTTTTTCTGTGTTAGAGGTAGTCATCTAATTTTTGCTGTACTATGAAATCTTAAGGTAGCATTTTTTTTATTTAATATTAGATCTAAAATGCTTCGTCAAGTGTTCTATTTTTCAGTTAACATTTTACAAATTTCAATAGAAATGCCAAATACCAAATACCTTTTACCAAATTCAATTTTGTTATCTCTGATATAGATATTAAATTTATTATTTTTTGAGATTTTTGCTTTTTTTCTATATCAAGAGTTTCATAGTAATTTAATTTTGTACAACTTGTAGCAAACACAAAAACCTGTTGTAAATGGTAAAGTATAATTAGGAAAATGGAACACTTGGTGTAATATTTTAGAATTGATATTAAATTCAAAAGTGCAACATCTTAAGATGTCATGATGCCGATATCTAAATGTAGCATACAAAAGGTTATAGATAGTCTTACAAACAATGTCAACTGTGTTTTTAAATGGCAAAACTCCGAAACGTCGGGGTATAGGATATACTACATGGTTTCTACTCAAAGTTTCATGCTCTTTTCAAAAATGCAATAATATATAGAGCGTTCCATTTGAAATAATTAAATTGTTGACTACTTCTGATAGTTCCGAAAGTAGCCAGAAGATAAAATATATTTTCTGTAAAATATCCGTATCTAAAATACTCTAATCTTACTACTTGTAATAATTCAAATTTATATTTAATTTTTTTGATTTTGCCGCGCAAGCGACAGCCATGGTGACGATGTCTTCCAAGGTCATGCCTGAAGAAGTTCTTACACAATCGTCAATGACCAGAGGGCGATGAAGAGCGTGCGCACCTATCGGATTACACCTCTAGTTTGTTAACCTTTTTGGTATTAAATGACCCAAAGTCAAGTCAAGTTGTGAAATATATCTATTTATAAAAATCTTCATATTAATAAAATTAAATATGTATAAAAACTGTAAACCTACTATTTGTTAGACATCTTCTGTAAATCTTTATCATTAAGTGAATGTCATAAGCAAATGTATATATCATATTCTGTGATCTACTAAGGCAACTCTACATTTTTACAAATTTTATTTTTAACCAAAATCTTTCAGTATGCCTATACTTTTTGCTTGGTTAATATTTCAGAAGATATTAGCTGAGTTGTACATTCAAATGAAAATTAAAATAGAAAACAAATGTAGTGTTGCTTAGGTTATTGATACGTTTCAATTAATTAGATTATTGATTGAATAATAACATTTCAAGAATTGCTATCTATTGCATAAAAAATCTCATTTTAGTAAAAATCTGTTCACTACAGATAAATTGTAATGCTTAGAGTTTTGCTTTTTTATGGCACGCAATGCTAAATAACTTAATCATTACCCATGAAAGGGAGAAGAGGAAGTTGTGTTATAATATCAAATAATTTATGGTATGTTGTAAAGTGCTTTGGATAAGGGTGAAAAATTACCTTAGATATGAAGAATATATTCTAGAAATGCATCACTCTCGTATGAGTCAATAATTATTTGGAATGTGAGGCGATCTTTCATATTTAACGCAGTTTAATTCATTATTTAATGAAATACGTACAACGTAAGAGTTTTCAACGATAAATTTATGAAATTGTTATTATTATTATCACTATGACTAAGTATATAAATATCATTTAGAGACAAATGATATTGACGGGATCGCCTTTCAATAATGATTTATAAACCAGATTATCTTTTTACTGTATTAGAAAGGATTTTTAAGCTATTATAAATCAAATCTCCTACAATTTCTATCAATGAAATCATATGTATCCTCTCTGATACCAAACATCTAGGTATGCTAATGAATAATTCCACAGACAGAGCTCTATTTAATAATTATCTAAAATAAAAAATAATCTAGCTAAATTTACTAACCTGGTTTAATGAAATATATAATTTTACTTTTGAAACTGTGGGAACTCGAAAATTCAACCACAATAGATGAGATCTGACCTATTTCTGCATTTTTAGGATTGCTTCCTCAGATGGCCTCCTTTAAGTTGAATCAAATATCTAACTATAAAAATTATTATACCAATAAGTCAAAATTATTTGAAATTAAATATCGACAATGTCAAAAGTGACTAACCTGTCAGTGAATTTTAAATTAATTAAAAAATTGTACCCTTTATAGGGCAATCCAACGAACTGTCAAATCACTTTAAAAATGGCGGCTGTAAGACAAACAACTCGACATATGACAAGCAGAAATTTGTGATTTTGTGTAGAACTGTGTGTTTGGCTCATTATATTTTATACCTATTTCAGAATACCAAGGATAATTCAGACTATCATAATGGTTTTGTTTTGTTGTGATGAATTGTTGGAGTAGAGGACAGCGAGAAGATCAAGTTAGATTTTTTAGGATCCCTGCTGCATTGAATTATAGACATAGAACTGATTTCAATGAACTCTCTCATATAAAACGGCAAAAGTGGCTTTGTGCAATATAACGGCAAGACCTAACTCAAGAAAAAATTAAATACAGTGTCGTTTTTTCAAAACATTTTGTATCGGGTTAGTTAATAAAAAGTTATATACAACAATTTAAAAGCATATATTTCAGGTAAACCGGCTGCTTTAACAGATAACTTACATCTTGGTTGGATTCCTAAATTGCATTTGGGTTATCAGAGACCAAAATGGGTAGATATAAAAGAAAATGTAGTGTTGTACTAATGTTTTCTTAAAATTTTAAATATATGCAATATTTATATGTAAAAGTAATATATGCCTATCTATGCAGGCCCCTATTTTCCATTAGGCACTGGGCAGGGCCCTGCGATTAGTGGGGCCCCCTAGTTCCTGCCAGATCAGCAACTCTTTCATATCTCATATTAGAAAGTGTAATATGAGCCTATTTCTCATATATTTTCATTATAATAAGAAAAAGTGGGTTTTATATTTTAGGTAAAACGTTCCAGTTGCTGAATATTCGTAAAATTATTATTATTCTCAGTATTCACTGCACTTCGGTATATCTACAAATTTTTTCTTTCAAATGGGCCGAGGCAAGAAATAGTTGACTAATCAAAAATGAACTTGGTGCATTCAATTTTGATTTTCCCTGCTGCTAATGTTTTTTATTGTGCTGTAAATTATTATTGCAATACCGCAATTATTTAAAATATCAAAAAACCAATTGATTATTAAACATTTTGTACTATTTATCTATATACCCAATTTTTTTAGAATTGTATATATATAACTTATTTTTAATATTTTTTATTAAATATAATTTAGATTTTTTCTATCAAATGGACTTTTATTTATTATTTATAATTTTTGTCAAATATATGTGAATTGGAAACAGTGGCATTATTAAGAATTTCAAGCCCCTGAAGAATTTTTCTTTAACTGAAATTAAATTCTGCCATGTATCTATGCATAAATAATTGTTAAAATCAAATTGCGTACCTCTGTAATAGTTTACTAATTAATTATATATAATTGCCAATATTATTATCAATATATTTTTTTTATTAATATTATATATAGTATTCTCCAGGACCCTGAATTGCTAGGGTTGGCGGGGGTGTAATTATGCTACTAGTTGGAGAGAAAAAAGAACTTAGGTGCCTATTTATAAATATATTTAAAACTTGTACTCTGTATTTAATTTTTTCTTGAGTTAGGTCTTGCTGTTTTATTGCACTAAGCCACTTTTGCAGTCTTATATAAGAGTTCATTGAGATCAGTTCTGTCTATAATTCAATGCAGCAGGAATCCTAAAAAATCTAACTTGATCTTCTCGCTGTCCTCTACTCCAACAATTCATAACACAAGAAAACAAAATCATTATGATAGTCTGAATTATACTTGGTATTCCGAAATAGGTATAAAATATAATGAGCAAAACACACAGTTCTACACACAGACCAATAACTAAAAGTTCTACACAAAAGCAAAAATTTCTGCTTGTCATATGTCGAGTTGTTTGTCCTACAGCCGCCATTTTTAAAGTGATTTGACAGTTCGTTGGATTGCCCTATGTAATCGTTTTTTTTTTATATATTTTTAGGTATTAACAATATTGAAACTAACTACTCTGCGGACTAAAGCCCCGACCAGCGTTGAATTACACCCACGATATATATTCTTTATTATTAGCTTTTGTAACATTTTTGACTGTATCAGAAAGGTTTCTTAAGCTAATATAAATCAAATCTCCTATAATTCCTTTCAATTAAGTCATATGTATGCTCTCTGATACCAAACATCTAGGTATGCTAATGAACAATTCCACAGACAAAGATCTATTCAATAATTATCTAAAATAAAAATTAGTCTAGCTAAATTAGTTAATTAATCTAGATGTTTGGTATCAGAGAGCATACATATGACTTCATTATTAGGAATTGTAGGAGATCTGATTTATATTAGCTATACAGTAAAAAATGTTACAAGAGCTAGCAATAAAGATTATATGGGTAGATATTGTGGGTGTAATTCAACGCTGGTTGGAGTTTTAGTCCGCAGAGTAGTTACAATATTGTTAATACCTAAAAATATATTAAAAAAAGATTTTCTTTTTTCCCTATTTATTATTGACGCCTATGGTCGCTCGTCAGACACGAATTTTGATTTCGTTATCTTAGCTATACAAACCATCAACACAACAATGTCATAATATCTATGTCTTGCCAGTTATTGCAATGAAATATTATTGTTAACCGTGCTGTCAAAATTGTCAAACCATCAGCAGAATACTTAGTGTCGTCTGGGACACTAGTTTAATAAAATTAGGTATTTGTTTAAGTAAATTAAATAAATAATTTATCTACCACGTTGCCATTGTAAATTAAATATGTCGATAAGAATTGAAAACTGTATTTATTGTAAAAATATCCCTTTAAACCAGATATTAAATAAGGATTTATTTAAATTTTATTTGTAAAAGTAGTTAATTATAGGAGACGTTTACTTAAACTAGATCAATGTCAAAGGTCAGACTGAGAATTTAACATAACATATCTTAAAGTCATAAAAAAGACAAACTGTTTTTACATTATGTTTTTTTAAAGTTCTTAGTATAATTAGAAGATATATTTTATGTTTGTTAATGTTTTATTTCAAATTAAATTTTATTTTAAAACATTTATTTTTTATAATATGAAATTATATTTAAACCGAATTGCATTAAACGATTAAGGGCCGCGTTTTAGTCGTCGAAAATCGCCCAAAGACAATCCACTCAGGATGTGGCGGTTCCAATTAGCGTAAAGCCGAACTAGAGCTAGATACATTTTCGCGTAGAAGATCGGTGTTGCAGATTTCTTTACTCGGTAGATTCGCCTAACGTTTTATCCGTAGGATCAGAGACGTATTAAGGAAAATCGGCCTAAAGTACAGAAACAACAAAACAATATCAGTATCTGCACAGAATATAGTCATAACATACCGGGATGTTTCTATAAGGTTTGTTGGGATAAATAATATACAATAAATTTTTGTTCCAGGAAAAAGTAACACATTATTGAAACAAATTTTTAGATATATTATTTTTCCGATAATTATCTATACTATTACTAAGAATGTCGATTTATTTAATAACTGAGAGGTAGATCCTGTATGTCGAAAAGCGGTTAGATAAAATACTTGCAATAGTTTTGTTGGTTTTCATCTTTTAATATATAGGTATATATTTAACTTTATTTGTAGTAAAATATTTAGCCAAAAGAAATTTATAAAGTACGGCTACAGTAAAGACATGGAAAATCGTTTAATACAATAATGATACCTGAAGTAAATTAAAAATTTTCCCAATATTACGTATATACGAGTATTTGTATATCTATCAAATACAACTGAAAAAGTTATACGATAGGTAGTGAAGCACTGAGTCGTACACCGTACCGAAATTTACAGAATTATTTCAGCGCGACGTCTTTGAAAAAGCCAGGTCAAAGCGCAACCGCCAAACAGTCCGAGGACTGGTTTATACGAGGTGACCCAGTCTGAATTCTGTTTCTGGCGTTGACAAGGATCGATATTAATATCAATGAAATTAAAAAACAAATGACTTTTTGTAACTATTTTCCGTAATATGACTTTATTAAAGAAACTGGATACCTACCCATTAAAATTGGTTAAAAAATTTTATTTCGTTGGAATAATTACATATGTGTATCAAGTTTGCAAAAATTTGTTGGCGTAATTTTTCCAAAAAATAACATAGAACTTCTTAAACATATATTAATACAGTAAGACATAGTAACCTAACTACCAGCAACTTTGTAATATATTTTCTTTTTATAAATTTTTAAGATTAAGTTTTGCAACAGCGTTTCATGTTTTATTACATATTATGTATATATTTATGATTTTAAAGTAAAATAAATACATACTCTTGTATATAGTGAAATGAAATAGTCGAAAGGAAAGTTAGTACATGGGTGGTGATATAATATTTTTAAAAATTCACTTTTTAATTGTTAGCCAAATGACTTTTCACAAATTGTTAAACATGTCAAGAAAAGCATCCTCCATTGCTATTATGTAATCCACAATATTTCTAGAGCTACCAAATGATTTTTTTTGTCTTAATACATACACGTTTTATTCAAAGGTTATTTGTTTTCATTTTAATTCTCATGCGTAATAATATATATACAGTTTCTTATAAAGAAATGATACGGATTTCTATTTTGCTAACTCACCTATAATTTTTATAGTTAGAGAAGGAACGACAGATTTGTATTTGTATTATTAGTTTATAACTCTGATCTGCAGAAATATCACCATATTTATGTTTCTCTAAAGCATAAAGCATTATTTCTGTAAGAAAGTTCTTATACAAATATTTGCTGAAAATTTACCTTTTTACAGGAGAAAAATCTGAGTCGTAAACTATGTTTTGGAATTTATTATTATATTGTGTTTACCTCTTTTCATTGGAAAATGGTCCCCATGGAACCTATCGTATGCAGTAAAAAACCCATCCGCAGACTAACGATGTCTGGACATTATTAAATAAAATAAGTTCACTACGAATTGTTTGAGATACTCTATAAATCACAAGAATTTGCGGCGCGTAACAACCTATTCAGTATCGTGATTTAGGTAATCCGGTCCCGAACACAGCATAGGTAGACTCCATATACTGTGGTCCCGAAGGTCAATAGTCAATACAGATATAAATGTGTCGTGTATCAAATGTACACGCACTAGATGGTCAAAGCAGTCGCAAGATTGCTAATAAGTGTGCGCCTGAAAAAAGAAATTATTTTAATAGATTTTCATATAGATAGTTATTCGATTACCATCACATTATTTGACATTTATTTATGTACGAAACATTCTTCATTGTCATAAAGTAACATTGAAATAAAACAGTAAAAAAAAAAACGTTTGGGACTTTTAAATTAGATAAATATTTATAAGGTTGCACTGACTTTTACAGTATTTGCCTATTTCTTCAAGATTTTCATGGACAGAATAGGAAAAAATGATAAAACATAATAATAACGTAATCTATTAATTTATAATTGTTCCAAGTCGTTCTATAACTAGAGCTAAATTGTTACTATTATAAGAAGGTAATGTGACAAATAACAACGATACGTGATGATAAAATTTCTGATTTAGCTGCCTGAATGTTCAGTTGCTAATCGATTTAATGTTACCACTAAAATGTAAGGTGAAAATTACTTAGTGTTCATACACAATTTTATTGAAAATTCTTTGTTTCCTTATTAAATATCATATGATTTCTGCTTCATACAAAGCGCAATATTTTTTTATAAAAGAATGAAGTGTGTACGCTACTGGTCTTTTTCATTTCATTTACATGAAGGTTTGTAAAAAAAATATGGTATGCATACGTATAAAAAATATCCAATACATATAGGTAAACTCGTACCGTTACAATTAGCGCAAATTTAATATTCAATTACTTTTTTAAAATTCTGATATTATAGTAAACAAACCGCCAGAAATTAGTTTGCTTTAAAATTGCCAACATAAAAATAAAATGCCATTATTATTATTGAATAAATTTAACTTAATTTTAAAATCCATCGGGCGCACCTAATTATAACATTGACGCGATCCACTGCGTATCGAGCCATAAATATGAATCGCTCCCTAAACCGAAGATCTCTATTCAGTTTCTGGAGCCAACAACTCATCGAGACGGCAACAGTGATGGAAATAATGTACTTCATGCTTTAGCTTAGAGCTTTATTATACTGTGTAATTTAAAATATGAAATAAATGATTAATTTTTAGTCCTAATAGTAACGTGCATTCCTATATTACATTAAGCTCAGTTACGTCAATTTTTCATCAAATAATATTAACTAGAAAGGTACAGCAAGGTTGCTGCCCGACCTTGGCTGACTTTTATTGACAATAATTTTTAAAAGTAGCTGGCATTTCATTTTAAAAAGATGTAAAATTCTGTCAATTTTGTGGTTTTTTCATGTTTGGTTACTTTAACACCCTGTATTGCAAATGTTGAATCGGGTTATCTTCATTTGATGCTGAAATTTGACAAACATTTTTTTTAATTCCTGACATTTAAGAATTTTTAGAAATTCGTTTGATTTTTCAAACAATCTGTACTTTTTTCGTTAGTGTTCTACTAGATCTTTGTTAAGTTTTAAAAAAAATTGTTTAAATTCAGTAAACTGAGGAATTTTAGATATTGGTTTTGTTTTTCTAAACACCCTATATTTTTTCCTTAATTAGTGTTCTAACAGACCCTTGTTAAAAGTTTAATCAAAAATCCCCATCAAATTTCGTAATTTTTATGGATTTTAGAGATTGGTTCGGTTTTCTCTAAACACCCTGTATTTTTTTGTTAATTAGTGTTCTAACAGACCCTTGTCAAAAATTTCATCAAAAATTTCGGTTAAATTTCATAATTTTTGTGGGATTTTAGAGATTGGTTCGGTTTCTTCTAAACACCCTGTATTTTTTCGTTAATTAGTGTTCTAACAGACCCTTGTTAAAAGTTTAATAAAAAATGTTGGTCAAATTTTGTAATTTTTAGGGGTTTTAGAGTTTGGTTCGGTTTTTCTAAACACTCTGTATTTTTTCGTTAATTAGTGTTCTAATAGATCCTTGTTAAAAGTTTACTCAAAAATGTTGCTCAAATTTCGTATTTTTTAGGAATTTTAGAGATTGGTTCGGTTCTTTCTAAACACCCTGTATTTTTTCGTTAATTAGTGGTCTAACAGACCCTTGTTAAAAGTTTAATCAAAAATGTTGGTCAAATTTCGTAATTTTCAGAGATTTTAGAGATTGGTTCGGTTTTTCTAAACACCCTGTATTTTTTCGTTAATTAGTGTTCTAACAGACACTTGTTAAAAGTTTAATAAA
Organism: Monochamus alternatus; assembly: GCA_037114965.1. Taxonomy (NCBI): domain Eukaryota; kingdom Metazoa; phylum Arthropoda; class Insecta; order Coleoptera; family Cerambycidae; genus Monochamus; species Monochamus alternatus. Next base: position 50,736,406 of record CM073427.1, on the reverse strand, counting down.
AAATGTTGGTCAAATTTTGTAATTTTTAGGGATTTTAGAGTTTGGTTCGGTTTTTCTAAACACTCTGTATTTTTTCGTTAATTAGTGTTCTAATAGATCCTTGTTAAATGTTTACTCAAAAATGTTGCTCAAATTTCGTATTTTTTAGGAATTTTAGAGATTGGTTCGGTTCTTTCTAAACACCCTGTATTTTTTCGTTAATTAGTGGTCTAACAGACCCTTGTTAAAAGTTTAATCAAAAATGTTGGTCAAATTTCGTAATTTTCAGGGATTTTAGAGATTGGTTCGGTTTTTCTAAACACCCTGTATTTTTTCGTTAATTAGTGTTCTAACAGACCCTTGTCAAAAATTTCATCAAAAATTTCGGTTAAATTTCCTAATTTTTGTGGGATTTTAGAGATTGGTTCGGTTTCTTCTAAACACCCTGTATTTTTTCGTTAATTAGTGTTCTAACAGACCCTTGTTAAAAGTTTAATAAAAAATGTTGGTCAAATTTTGTAATTTTTAGGGGTTTTAGAGTTTGGTTCGGTTTTTCTAAACACTCTGTATTTTTTCGTTAATTAGTGTTCTAATAGATCCTTGTTAAAAGTTTACTCAAAAATGTTGCTCAAATTTCGTATTTTTTAGGAATTTTAGAGATTGGTTCGGTTCTTTCTAAACACCCTGTATTTTTTCGTTAATTAGTGGTCTAACAGACCCTTGTTAAAAGTTTAATCAAAAATGTTGGTCAAATTTCGTAATTTTCAGGGATTTTAGAGATTGGTTCGGTTTTTCTAAACACCCTGTATTTTTTCGTTAATTAGTGGTCTAACAGACCCTTGTTAAAAGTTTAATCAAAAATGTTGGTCAAATTTCGTAATTTTCAGGGATTTTAGAGATTGGTTCGGTTTTTCTAAACACCCTGTATTTTTTCGTTAATTAGTGTTCTAACAGACACTTGTTAAAAGTTTAATAAAAAATGTTGGTCAAATTTCTTAATTTTTAGGGATTTTAGAGATTGGTTCGGTTTTTCGAAACACCCTGTATTTTTTCGTTAATTAGTGTTCTAACAGATCCTTGTTAAAAGTTTAATCAAAAACCTAATTTCCCAATTTTTAGGGATTTTTGAGATTGGTTCGGTTATTTCTAAACACCCTGTATTTTTTAGTTAATTAGTGTACCAACAGACCCTTGTTAAAAGTTCCATAAAAAAATTTGTTTAAATTCCATAAATTTCAAGGTAGTTTTTTCGTTAATTTGTCTTGTACTAGACCCCTGTTAGAGGTTTTATCAAAAAATTTATTTTAATATAGTAATTGAAAAAACATTACTATTTCGTTGTGATTTGCATGACACTGTACTTGCTGTTATCTCCTCCATAATGTTCAACATCAATAATGATACTTTCTGAATTTTGTATAACAATTTGTGTGTGATTTGCTAGGTACTACTACTACTGATAATAAGCATTAAAAAGCTAGTCCGACCCTGACGGATAAAAAAAATACTGAAGTGCCAATACCCTACAGACCGTAACTAACGGCATCTTTTCGATAGTGTCCCAACTAAAACATGCTGAAATTAATTCACGTCCTTTAATTTTTGGTGAAGAAACGTGCTAGAAAACAGATTTACCTATGCAAAGACCGTGAATTGCACCTTTTAGCCTTGTTGTAATTACTGTGATAAATACTCAATAATTTATATCAGTTCAAGTGTTAATGTCTTTTAAAAAGTATCCTGCCGGTTGTGACAGTGATTATAATACCGCATACGATTTTTTCAGTGCATAATTGCCCTATAAAGTTCTGAAACGTAACAATGAAACATAGGAGGCGAAAACATGGTTTTCTTCCCATTTCCTAATGACTTACCAGCCTATAAAATATGTCACACCCTGGAGAAAACTTGTATGATTGGCACAGTGAAGAGATATTTTTTCTAACTTGCTTAGATTTTTCTTTAACTGCGACAAGAAACACCTATAAATTCGTTGAAAAATGCACATAAAAACGCCCCCCTTAAAATTTTTTGATGAGAAATTTGATGAATGGAAAACATATTTTAAGAATTTTAATTAATTTTATTATTAACAAAAGGACCTCATACGCAATTGCGTTCAAGAAGATGACAACAATTTGTACGTTTCTAAAATTAAGTCGCATGCTTTTCAAAAGAGATTTCTGGAATTAAATTGGATATAATTAAAAAAATATACGCAATTTAAAATATTATGCCTGGAGAGTTTGCATGTATTCTTGTCGCGAATAATATTTTTTCAAATATGATCCACTGTCAGATGTAAATGAACAATATAGACTTAGATATATAGAACGTGCAATTTTTTCATTTTTAAGTAAACTTTTAAGTTCATTAATTTCTTCCACAAATTGACAGTATGTGCATAGTTAATATAAAGTAACCTGTCTTTTCCATTACTGTCGTTTTTTAAAAATAGGTTTACATTTAAAAATTATGGAAATGGTTTGATTATATAAAGAACAAGGAAATCTTTGAAAATACCAATATCATTAATAGTAATATAAACTTCATTATCCATATCTGATCTGATTTTGTTAATATAATTTTGGCAACTTACAATAATGGCAATTCCGTATTTTATTTAACTGATTCTTCCGACCGGAAAATTTAAATATGAAGTCAAAAATAATTTAATTATATTATTTGATCTGTAATGATTTTCCGAGTTGTTATTTTGTGACATAGATTCCTGCTAACATAATTAACGGGCACGTTTATAGCCTTCGCTGGGAATATTTGACCTGACCTTGTTGTCATCGGGCTACAGATATTGATTACGGTTCCTGCTGATGGTATTACGGCTGCTGTGTCGAAACCGCTCCTCGGATAATGGTGTTATTTCGAGAGGTCCCGTAGGAGCCGCTGCATCTGGTCCTGCTAAAATGTTTCGCCATTCTCCACTGTTAGCACTGTCGGCAATAAGTCGTCGTTATTTATTAATCACTAAATGCAACATGCTATAGAGACTAGTCATTTAAATGTATAAGCCTGACTATTTCAGAAAACAATAGTTTTAGAAAGATTGTTTAAGATAAACCATAAAGTCTTTTTTTAGACCGATGATCAAATGAAATATTATTTCCATCAAATGTTGTTTATTATTCTTATAGCGTAATGATTTTCTATTTAAATGTAAAAATAAAATTTATTTTCAAAATGAGAGTTAATAGTTTCTTTCCTTCGCTAAAGAAAACATATTTGGGTTGCTTGATGTGTTATCAGTTTAGGTTTCTTGACGCTTTGACACATCGCTGTCTTCTTAAGAAACCTAAGGTTAATTAGTCTGGCAGATTTTTTATACATTTAATGTGTGTATTACTCCATGATAGTGTGGTGCTTGGTTTGATGTCACTAGTGTGATGGTCTGGTTCTTAATTTTTAAGTATGAATCATTTCTAACCAGGTAGTTTCGAGCTCTCATCACAATTGAAATGATTTACTGGATTTATATGTCTTTCTGCAGAGGCCTGCATGCATACGAGATGCTTGGGTCTATCACATCAGTGAATCCTTATATACAGGGTGTTCCGCATAACAACCGACACAGAGCAAGTGCATATAAAGGATTCCAAAATATTGCAATTTAACCAAATATACCTGCTACATATATGCTACATATGCTATACAAAATTGCACACAGACGGAGTTACAGGCCTTCAAAATGGGGCCAAATATTTCGAAAAAAATTAATATCCCTCAATTACATTAACTTGGAATAACCAAATTTGGTACATGATTTAGGTTTATTATTGATCTTCTTTGACAATAAGTTCAAGTAAACACACACTACAAGGTGTTCATTGAGGGTGAGTCTCCCTTAAAATAATACAAAAAATTTTTCCATTCATCGAATTTAAAAAGGATGATAATATCTGGCCCAAAATTTAATTTAAAGAACTCTTTTACTCTTGCTAAAGAGCTTGCTTAAGAAAAAATGTATTACCTAATTGAAACAAGATTTTAATGTAGTTGCGGCAAGAATTCAGACGACTTGTTGTTTTTAATATCAACACAATTTGCAATAGTTTGCCGCATCATTTTTCGTAATTTAGTGCAATATATAGGCAAACATTTAGTCTAGTATACCGGGTGTTCCCTCTAAGACTTTCAGTGCCAATATCTCAGAAACCATCATAGCCAGTGCGACGAAATTTGGTATACAGATACTAGATGGCGCGTAGAATCTGATGATAACATCAATTCTTATACAGGGTGTTCCATTTTCCAAGAAGTCGATTTAATTTTGTTTTTTGCGTGTCAGTCCTGCTAAAACTTTAAATTGAAATATACTTAATTATGAACATATTCTTATAAATAAACATTAAAAAATTTCAAAATTTAACATAAAAAAACGCCTCCAAAAAGTACCCAAATTTCATTGTTTTATCATGTAAAATAGTATAGCCTTGAACCAGACTTACACAGAAGAAACTAACATCGGTGAACGTCAAAACTATGAATTGTCAAATATTAATGGCATAAAGTATTTTATTTTACATAAATAACGTTAAATAATGGATTTAATGCAATTTACGTATGCACAATGGTGTTAGTGAGACTTGTCGATAAAAATTTAGACTTGAGTTGAGGCTTTTGGAGCCGTGCCGGCGTAGTCCTCCGCTACAGCTAGAGTTACAGCGTGAATATTGTGTAAAATATCTGTGGATATTTTTAAATTGTTCCATATAATGTAATAAAACTTCAGTAAATTGTTTTTTATGTTACTACAGTGTACAATAATAATTAGGTACACGTATTTTTTATGACAAAATATCCCTGTTTTCCAACTGCTGTAATAATTATTGATTACTTATTTAGCAACAAATAAACTCAAACAAAACGATTTCTAAAACTTTAAATTATAATGTGAACGTGTTTGTCGTTGAAAGTCAGATCTGAACCTACCCTAGCCCCACAAAAGGAAATATTACGAAAGCATAAACTAGAAATGATTGATTCTTGTATCCACATATTTCAGCCACAGCTTAATCAGCACTTTACATATGTACTTATGTTTAAGAAGCACTCTACATCTGTAAAATAGTAAACAATGAACTACAATTTCTGTATTTCATGGTACATAACTAAAATAAAGCAACTGGTTTTTGCTAGGAAGAATCACCTGCAAATGGACTATACCTATCAAATAGTCATTTAAAGCTAAATAATAATTTGTAATTATTGTTTTTATCTTTCAGTTATGTGTGTGCAGTACCACAAATTACATTAAAACAGACACCAGAAAGAATAAGCGAAAAATATTACGGACATTTTATTTTACGGAAATTTGGAGACGTTTTTTTATGTTAAATTTTGAAATTTTTGAATGTTTATTTATCAGAATGTGTTCAAAATTAAGTATATTTCAATTTAAATATAAGTTTTAGCAGGACTGACAAGCAAAAAAACAAAATTAAATCGATTTCTTGGAAAATGGAACACCCTGTATAAGAATTGATGTTATCATCAGATTCTACGCGCCATCTAGTGTCTGTATACCAAATTTCGTCGCACTGGCTATGATGGTTTCTGAGATATTGTCACTGAAAGTCTTAGAGGGAACACCTGGTATAGTTTTATCATTGTCAGTTGCAGTTTCTTAAATATTTTGATTAAAATATAATGAATTATTCATTTGTTCGTATGATGTAAGTCATCTGAAGTATTGTCGCAACTATAGGCTTTGTCTTTAAAATTTGACAGTTAATAATTATTTTATATCTCCTACTGTTGAAAATGTCTGGAAAATTTATATTCAGCGAACAAGTTGACATGTTACTTGTGCTATGTTTCTGTGAAGGAAACTGTGCAAGAAGTTTAAAAGAATATCGTAGAAGATTTCCAAATCGAGTGATTCCTCATAGAGAAATATTTTCTAATGTTGAACGACGGGATCCGGGAGACAGGAAAGTTTTGGAATAATATCCGAGAACGTCCTAGTATAATAAGAATGCAATTTGAAGAAAATATTTTGTTAACATTTGAAGAAGAAGTACTAAACTGAATCAACAAGAACTTCTGTACACCCGATTTTTAAACGTAATTTACTACATCCATATCATTTTCAATAAGTGCAAGAGCTATTGTCTCAAGATTTAGATCGACGTGTGACTTTTTGCGAGTTTATCTTGCATCAGGATATTAATTTTCGCAAGAAAATTCTTTTCACTGATGAGGCTTGTTTCACTCGTAGAGGAACTACAAATATACACTATTTTCATGAATATTTCGATGTAAACCTCTACGCAATTGCAAAAAATGAAAATCCGAACGCTACGGTTAAAAGTAACAAATGGTCGTCTTACTATATGTAGAATTTTTTAAAAATATTTTGACAGGTCTACTGGACGATGTTCCATTGGATATTAGGCAAAACAAGTACTTTCAGCATAATGGTGCTGGTGGTGGTGGTGACCATTTTAGTCGTGATCAATCATCTTAATCGCTTTCCACAACGCTGGATTGGCCGAAGTTTCCAAAATTGGCCGACGAGGTTACCAAATTTGAATGATTACTGCCTTTCGGGATGGTTTAAATCATTAGTATATGCAACAAAAGTGAACACAAGAGAGGCGCTATTCTATGGGATTGTCAGTGCAGCACTCATAAGAGAAAATTGCCGTGCACTTCAATGAGCTACCTGTGCAATTCATAAACGAGTTGGTGCATGTATCGAGGCGAACGGTGGCATATTTGAAAATTTAATTCATTAAGTTTGGTTTATTACTCTTTGTCCCTGAACATCCCTTTCGAATATTGGGGATTCCCCTTAATCACTCTGTATAATCAACGACATGGAATACAGCGGAAATGTAAAACAGTTTCACATATTGTTTTTCATGAAATTTAAATTACAATCTCTGTAGAAAAAATATTTCATTAAATTTTCATTAAACTATGAAATTTTAATTAATTAATTACCTATATTTCTGTTTTATTTTATTAACAACTATTCACAATTTAAGTGCCATTCAATTACTTATGATTCGAAAACTATAAATTTTCATTCCCCATTATATTCCAATGCACATAACATTTATATTATTATTTAATGATTCATGGTTCTTGCCAATTAGTAATATTTCAAATCGCTGACTTAGACATAAATTTAATTGATGTATTCATATCGCCGGTTAGCAATTAATATAAATTTCAGGATTTATGGACCGATGATGATCAATATAATACATTAGTAAGACAATGGAAGGTAAAGACATATTGGCTATTGCCGCAGGTGGTGTAGTAATGTTATATTTATCAATTATCTACTATTAAGTGCAGTGCTATCGATACTGACATCATCGGCGAGGTTTGGTGTTGGAAACTTATTATTGAAATTCAGTTTAATAGTAGGGAATTTGTAAAAGCTTCGGAGCGAGTCAAAGTTGGAGAGTAATTTTGATAAAGGGGTCCCGATAATGTTGATTTCGGTTCTATTGCTAGTCATTTATTTTCATCTAATGATTGATTTGTGATATTAACAGGTATTGCTATTGGTAAGAACAATATGATAATGTACAGCGTGAATCTCAAATGTTTATATATATTTTAAACTGAAGTACATTTTATTCTGTATAATATGTAATCAATCGTTCTTGCAAAAATAATAGGAATAAAAGAGTTAAACATAGTATCCCCAATTTTATAAATTCGTTTTACTAATTTCCTTAAACTTTATGTCAAATAACAGGAAAATAAATAAATAAGTAGTTTTATGTTTGAGAGATCTATTGTCTTTAATTTTTCAACCTTGTGGACCAACGTACCATCAGTAACACGAAGTAGCAAAGCTACATCTAGCGGTCATTCGCTACTCCATGCCGGACTAACAAGCCAAGACACGAAGCGTTCTACATTGCAGTAGAAACCATTCAATACTAGCGACCTCTATCGCGATTCGATGTTAACGATATATTGCAAAAACGGAATTCCAGAAAACAATTACTCTGCGGGCTAATACCCCGACCAGCATTGAATTACACCTATAAAACCTTTATCAACAGCTAAAGTCACTCGTCAGCAGCCCACCACTTAAAACAGTTAAGGTTATTCATCGGTTACTTTACCTATGACATACTGATGAGAGCTAATTAGTTCGTAACTGGTATATGTCTGCTGGGCTACTGACAAGTGACTTAAACTGTTTCGTATAGGTTTTCCAGGTATAATTTAATGCTGGTAAGGACATTATCCTGCAGAGTAATTGTTTCCTGGAATTCCGTGTTTGAAATATTTGGAAAATTTAATTTCCGTTCGTATCAATCTGAGTAGTAAAATTTTTACGGCATATGCAAGCTGCTACGATCAGAATCGCTTATTTTATTTTATTTTAGAATACACCAACCTACAGTACACTGTACCAATTACAGGCGGGACAACAGATAAAAATACACATTTTATACTATAAAGATACACTATGACAATAAAAACAATATTAGCACAAAACATGAAAAGTAAGTTAAATCAAGCTAGTTACAAAAACTGCGTACACACTGATCTAATATTAGCTATTGATGAGTTAAACAGGTCAATTTTGTTTTTAAATAAATTATTATTTATGTTACACATGACATACATTGGGGAATTTGAGAGTAAGTTGGTCCTTGGTGTCTTAAGGTAAAACAGTGCATCGTTCCTCGTGTCCACTCTAGGAACATGGAAACTTAAAGTTTCTAATAAAGTAGGACAATCAATTAAATTATTAATCAACTTAAAAAGGAAGATTTGGTAGTGCATAACAGACCTGTTTTCAAGACTATGTACGCCATGCCGCCTTAGCAACATATTGTGATCAGTGCCAATTTCCGGATAAAACCCATCGAGTTTAAAAGACATATACTTCAAAAATTTTCTCTGGATGTTCTCCAGCTTATTGATAGCATTTGAGTAATGTGGACTCCAAACTGTTCTAGCGTATTCTAACTTAGGAAGAACAAAAGCGCGATATAAACTAAGTAACACACGACAGTCGGTAAAAGAACGTGAATTTCTAATAACAAATCCCAAGCTTCTGGAACATTCAGCTGTTAATTGGTTAATATGTTCTGTAAAGCTCAGACTCGAAGTAAAAAGCACACCTAGGTCTCTGATCTCAGTAACTCTAGATAGAGGGGAACCGGCGATGGAATAATTGTTATTCAGAAAATTAACTTTCCGAGTAAATGTCATAACATGGCATTTACTAATATTAAGGGGAAGATTATTATCCATACACCAAGTATTAATGCTTTCTAGCGAAGTCTGCAAATTTTGGGCATCGCAATATGAATAAATTTTAGTAAATATCTTCATATCGTCAGCGTACATGAGACAGTTAACATCATGTGACTGAAATATATCGTTGATGAAAATTACAAAGAGCAAGGGTCCTAAACAGGATCCTTGAGGAACCCCTGACGATGATAAAAACTTTGGAGATCTGAGACTGCGAATTTCTACAAACTGCGTGCGCAATGAAAGATAAGATTTAAGTAGTCTAAGCAAGTTATCTGGTGGTTTTCTGAGACGCTTCGTACTTGCCTTTACAGCAGGTCGCATCCCATGCTTCTAAAAGTTTCGAAGCCGTTCACTGTTGACGTTTTCAGTGGTGAATCCTCAAAAGCTTCGCTGCAACTGAAAATGTTTGTGACCTCGTTACTTTGTGGTAGCAGCGGCACGGATTGTTAAAGGCATATAATTCCTTCTTCAAGCATTTTTGACATTTGACATCGCACCTCCTCGTTATAAGCAAAAGTACAAGATATGCATCGATAGGATTTCCATCTTTCCATCCATCTATCAAAATTTTATTTAATGTGTTTAAAGATAAAGAGATAAAATATATCAGTATAATAACTAACATCAATTCTCTTTTTTCTTCAGAATTTATATTTCAAATTCTTAGATATTGAAATATATGGAATTTTATTTTAAATAGTTGTTAATATATGGGGTTACGAAGATATTTTGTAAGCAAGCAGAAGCAGATCTAATAAACAAACATTTTATTTATAATGTGTAAACAATGTGCCTGTTATATTATTATTATACAGGGTGATCAGTTTTGGCTCAAATTAGAAAAAAAATCGCTCCATTTCCTGGTCATTAAACAAATCAAATAGATCTAAGATATCTGCTGCTGCTGCTGAAATATTGTGAAAAAACTGAAAATATTTATTATATTTTAGAAAATTCCATATAGAGTAATTATTTCCCAACAGATAGGAGCTAAAATTTAGTACAGAGATAACAATATATGAGAAATCGATTTTCGTCGGAAGAAAATTTGACTGTATCGGATGTAGAATAAAATTACGAACACGTGAACAGGCAGGCGGCATCAGCCTGGCAATTAAGCAACATGTGGGCCCTTTTTGCCTACCCTACCATACCATCACCTCTCCACTACCAGCCCTCGGCCTTCCTCAAACCTACCCGACACCCTGATGGACGCCAGGATCTTGGTCCATGGTAGGCCCCTCATCTCTTCCCTTTATAGCTCCTCAGTGCAAAAGATCCTACATCTTAGTTTTCCAAGGGCCGCACAATATCATAGAAAATTGATAGGGGTCTCCTCCCGTTCTCCACATTTCAGACATAAGGGAAACAAGATATCATCCTTGGAGACGTAAGGGCCCTTAGTGCACACAATTTCTTACTTCTTCCTTTAAATAGGAAAACCGTGGACTATGTGCCCAGCGAAAAGTTCTGCCGGATATCGAACTTTTACAGACATATTCCTGCCTCAGAAAACTCCCGAGACCCATCTGTATAGCATATCATAGTTCCCGGGGGAAACATGCCCTCTGCTCTCTCCCACCATTCTCTCGAAGGAAATGCAGTGGTATACTTCCTTCCCAACTTTAATTTATCCTTTGCTTCAATAACCATCAAAGCAGAGACTGGGATCTCATTCTCCGCACTAAAGGCGGCAGCAGCGTGACTCTCCACTTGACCATCTGCTTTCCAGCAGCCTGCATCCCTTATTCTCAGGTAGGTCGCCTTCGCCTCCTTTACAATCCGTGTTGAGAGGGGCGGGAACCCCAACAAAACTTCCAGGGCGGCAATTGGAGTTGTCCTCATCGCCCCTGTGATACCTTAGTAGACCAGCATTTGGATCCTCGACAACACCTTGACCACAGTCACCCGAGCCACCCAACCAAGGTCCCATATTGTAGCCTCGGTCTAATCACCGCAGTGTATACCCAGTGAAGTTCCCTCGGGTCTTCCCATAGCTGGACCCTGAAATCCTCTATCTTCTTCCTTTTTGTGAAGTCAGTCAGTCTTCCTTGCGTTGACTGAGAGACCCGTCTCGTCACATTATTTCTCTATAATACTACAAGCTCCCTGCATTCTGTCGCATACTACGCCCAGAAACCGGCCTACTACTAAAACCACAACATCGTCAGACAGTTAAGTTTTATTCCAGTTTCATATGTAATAATTGATGCGGTAATAAAGACATTATTTTAAAATAACGTATTATTGTACTATTTTCGTTTTATATAATATTAAATACAATAGATTCTTTGTTAGATATAGAAATGGTAAATGTGGTGTACAAACAGTAGGAATTAATACTATTGGTCAATTACTAAAGACGATTGCTCAAATGATTGGTTTGCCGAGTTGTGCATTATTCACGGAGCACAATTTTAGAAGATCTTCGGCCACTTTACTTGTCAGTCAAAATTCTGCTGCAGGATATGTTGAAAATTCTATAGAAAATAAAAAAACAATTTCCGGTGATATTCTTGGAGACCTAGTAGCACCACTAACATATCACGGAATATTACTGCAAGTTCAACAAATAAGATTTATTCTGGAATTAGTATAACTAACTGTACCAACTGCGTCGTGCATATTTACAATTAAATAATAATATTTAATAGATAATTAATAAAGTGTTATTTATAAAATTACTGACTTAAATAAAAGTTACTTTATTATTTTTCTATTATATTTTGTTTAATTCTTTTTTGCAATTAGTGACATAACGAACTTTTCATAACCAGCTGCATAATGGTTTTCATTATGTAACTAGTTACATAGAGCAGAACGTTTTGACACTTGTATTATATATTAAAATCCGTTGTTTTTTCTCGCTCCCACCGGGGGCGCGAAAAAGGGGCATTTTGCATTCCCAAAGGCTTTTTTCGCGAGCCGCGCGGCGGCGAGTACGGGTGCGCGGAGTCGAGTTCGGTCCTCGGGTCGTCGCTTAGGCGTATTTTCGTTGGTTATTTTTACTTTTTTCCGGGCGAAATTTGCGTTTTTCCGGAGGTCTGCGGACGCTACATTTCGATTTTCGCGAGGGAACGAGACAAAAGTCGAAAAAAACGCCCCTTATCGGAAGTCCCGCGACCGCTCCGAGGCCGATTTTGCTTCGCGCGAGGTATTTTACGCGAGCCTTCCGGCGACGCGGCAGCGGGCCGGGAGGCTTCGTTCGTCCTTTCTCCGTCGCGACGGGGCGTCCGGCGGGCCGTTTTTCGCGTTTTTCTACGTAAATTTTCCGTTTTTCGTAGGGTCCTCGCCGGCCGATCTCGGCGACCGAGATGGATATAGCGCGGGCGGAGCTTATCGGCTGGGAATCAGAGACACGTCAGTTGTTCAGTGCGAAATATATTTAGACGTCAAACTATTTCCGATTCTATATTTTCGTATTTTCCCGCATTCCTTTCCGCCAAGCCATATCGAAACGTATACTTTGAACCTTCTACAATGTGTCGCGTGCCTCAGATCTGGGTTTAAAATTCGATTTTATAGCGAAAATAGTGAAAATATGCGTCCACGCACGTTCGTCCGACGATCGGCCTTCAGAAACGTCAAACTTCGAGCCAGACGGTGCGGTGCGGTGACATCTGCCAAGAAAACGTAAGAAATTTCGCCGAATGGGCCGATCGGAGGCCCGCAAAGGCCAGAAAAGGTAAATTTAAAGTCTCTAGATACTTTCTGTTATGCGAGCGCTGGGTTTTCAGTTCGTTTTTAGATGGAAATGTGCAAAAATAACAACCCCGACGGGAAACGACAGCAAGGCAAATGGCCGACATCACAAAAATTTCAAAACGATTACATTCTCCAAAGTAAGTACCCCTCTATTTCCATAAAACCATATCGAAACGTAAACTTTGAACCTTCTACAATATCCCGCGTGCCTCAGATCTGGGTTTAAAATTCGATTTTATAGTGAAATTATAGAAAATTTGGTAGACTGCACTCCGCCATCAGAAACGTCAAACGACGAGTGGTGACAGTTCAGATTAAAACATAGGAAATTTCGCCGAAGGGACCGATCGGAGGCCCGCAAAGGCCAGAAAAAGTAAATTTAAAGTCTCTAGATACTTTCTGTTATGCGAGCGCTGGATTTCCAGTTCGTTTTTAGATGGAAATTTGCAAAAATAACGACCGAGACGGGAAGGAAGAGCAAGGCAAACGCCAGTCATGACAAAAACTTCAAAACGATTACATTCTCCAAAGTAAGTACCCATTTATTTCCATAAAGCCATATCGAAACGTAAACTTTGAACCTTTTACAATATCCCGCGTGCCTCAGATCTGGGTTTAAAATTCGATTTTATAATGAAAATATAGATAATTTGCGGTACCTACACGTTCGGCGGCATTCGTGTTCGCTCGGCCGTCCTAAACCTCAATCGGCTAGCCGGACGGTGTGGTGCATTGACAGCTCCCAATAAAACGTAAGATATTTCGCTAAATGGGCCGATCGGAGGCCAGCAAAGGCCAGAAAAGGTAAGTTTGAAGTCTCTAGATGCTTTCTGTTATGCGAGCGCCGGATTTTGAGTTCGTTTTTAGATGCAAATGTGCAAAAATAACAACCAAGACGGGAGCGAAGAGCAAGGGAAATGCCAGTCATCACAAAAACTACAAAACGATTACATTCTCCAAAGTAAGTACCCCTTTATTCCCATAAAACCATATCGAAACGTAAACTTTGAACCTTCTACAATATCCCGCGTGCCTCAGATCTGGGTTTAAAATTCGATTTTATAGTGAAAATATAGAAAACTTGGTAGACTGCACTCCGTCGGGAGCGCCACCTTCAGAAACGTCAAACGACGAGTGGTGACAGTTCAGATTAAATCATAGGAAATTTCGCTAAATGGGCCGATCGGAGCCCCCCGAAGGCCGAAAACGGTAAATTTGAAGTCTCTAGATACTTTCTGTTATGCGAGCGCTGGATTTTCAGGTCGTTTTTGTATCGAAATTTGCATAAATCCAAGACCAAGACGGGATAACAGTGACGTCAGCAATGTGGCGCTCTTCAAATTTTTCGAGGCGCTTCACATATATACAGTGCGACTCAAAAAAGCTCGATGTACGGGGTGTTCCGATAAAAATTGACGAGAAAAAAATAAAAATTACAGATTCGAGGAAATTTTCGGTTTTTTCGCTTCGGAGGGGTCGTCTGACGTGCGAAAGACCGTTTTATATACAAAGTGTTGGAAAAATGTCGAACGCTAAAAAAATGTCAAAATTAAGGGAACTGAAATTTTTTTTTTTACGAAACTTCAGTCGGGGGTCTCTTACCGCACTAATTATCGAACAAAATACGGGGTGTTTAAAAAAACCGAACCCTTATCTAAAAATCCTCAAAATTCGTGGATTTAAATATTCCTTTTTTTTCTGAAACTCTTCGCGATAGTTTGCAGAAAAACTATACCAATTAAAAATACAGGGGGTTTAAAAAAACCGAACCATTCTCTTGAAATCCTCAAATTTCGTGGAATTAAAAATTTTTTTTGTAAACACTTTTTGCAATAGGCTGTTAAAAAAATATATATACTAATGAAAATATCCAGTGTTTAAGAGAACCGAACCATTCTCTAAAAATCCTCAAAATTCGTGGAACTAATATTTCTTTTTGAAGACACCTTTCACAATAGGCTGTAAAAAAAACTGTAATAATGAAAAACTACAGGGTGTTTAACAAAACCAAACCATTCTCTAAGAATCCTCACAATTCATAGAATATTTTTTAATGAAACTTTTCACAATGGTCTGTAAGAAAACTTTACTAATTAAAAAACTACTGGGTGTTTACAAAAAACCGAACCATTCCCTAAAAATCCTCAAAATTTATGGAATTAATAATATTTTTGTTATGACACCTTTCACAATAGGTTGCAAAAAAACTACCCTTATTAAGAAAATGTAGGGTGTTTTACAAAACCGAACCGTTTTCTAATAATCCTCAAAATTCATGGAATTAAATTTTTTTTTATGAAACTTATCGCAATAGTTTGCAAAAAGACTGTACTAATGAACAAATACTGGGTGTTAAAAAAAACCGTACCATTCTCTAAATATCCTCAAAATTCGTGGAATTAATATTTTTTTTAGACACCTTTCACAATAGGCTGTAAAAAAACTGTAATAATGAAAAAATACTGGGTGTTTAAAAAAACGAACCATTCCCTAAAAATTATCAAAATTTAAGGAATTAATATATTTTTTTTGTAGACACCTTTCACAATAAAATGTAAAAAACTGTAATAATGAAATAATACAGGGTGTTTAAAAAAACCGAACCATTCTCTTGAAATCCTCGCAATTTATGGAATTAATATTTTTTTTTATAGACACTTTTCACAATAAGCTGTAAAAAAACTGCAATGATGAAAAAATATAGTGTTTAAAAAAACCTAACCATTCACTAAAAATCCTCAAAATACATGGAATTAAACTTTTTTTTATAATACTTATCACAATAGTCTGCTGAAAAACTATACTAATTAAAAAATACTGGGTGTTTAAAAAAACCGAACCATTCTCTTGAAATCCTCAAAATTCATGGAATTAAACATTTTTTTTGATAAAACTTTTCACAATAGGCTGTAAAAAAACTGTAATAATGAAAAAATACAGGAGGTTCAAAAAAACCGAACCATTATCTAAAATTCCTCCAAATTCAGGGAATTGAAATTTTTTTTTATGTCAGTTTTCGCAATAAGTTGCAAAAAAACTGTACTAATTAGAAAATACTGTACTAATTAAAAAATACTGGGTAATTAAAAAAACCGAACTATTCTCTAAAATCATCGAAATGCGTGGAATTGAAAATTTTGTTTTAACGACACTTTTCGCAATACACTATAAAAAAACTACCCTAATGAAAAAATACAGGGTGTTTAACAAAACCAAACCATTCTCTAAGAATCCTCACAATTCATGGAATATTTTTTAATAAAACTTTTTACAATGGTCTGTAAGAAAACTTTACTAATTAAAAAACTACTGGGTGTTTACAAAAAACCGAACCATTCTCTAAAAATCCTCAAAATTCGTGGAATTAAAAATTTTTTTGATGAAACATTTTACATATTGTGAAGCAAAACTGTACTAATGAAAAAATAATGGATGTTTAAAAAAATCGAATCATTTTAAAAATCCTTAAAACCTGGAATTGAAAATTCTTTTTTCATTTGTGATGAAATTTTTTACAATAGTTTGTAAAAAACTATAAAAAATACATACTTTGGTATTATTATGTGTATATAAACACATACTTATGAAAAAATACAGGGTGTAAAATAAAGAACCATTCTCTAGATCCACAAAATTTATGGATTTTAATTTTTTTTATGAAACTTTTCACGATTGTAAAAAAGTTATACTAATGAGCAAATACATGGTGTTTAACAAAACCAAACCATTCTCTAAAAGTCCTCAAAATTCCTGGAATTGAAAATTTTTTTTGATGAAACTTTTTACAATGTTCTGTAGGAAAAATATACTAATGACAAAATACTGGGTGTTTAAAAAACACGAACCATTCTCTACTGCTGATCTGCATCTACTATAATCGATAAAAGATAGACAATTTGAGAAGTGTTAAATAATAGAACAGATCATACTGCTGATCTGCATCTACGATAATTAATAGTCATAAATATAGAAGCGTGCATAATATTATAAACAAAAATTTTAAGAAGTATTAAATGAAAGAACAGATCATACTGCTGATCTGCACCTACGACAATTGATAGTGATAAACATACAAGAGTGTATAATATTGTAACCAAAAATTTTAAAATGTATTAAATTAAAGAACAGATCATACTGCTGATCTGCACCTGCGATAATTGAAACTGTCATGGAAGTATAATATTTCTTTGATGAAACTTTTAACAATAGTCTATATTTAAACTATTTTAATGAGAGCAATACAGGGTGTTTAAAAAACCGAACGATTCTCTGCTGCTGATCTGCATCTACGATAATTGATAAAAGACAGACAAGCGTAACTAATATAGGTAACAAATTTGAGAAGTGTTAAATAATAGAACAGATCATACTGCTGATCTGCACATACGATAATTAATAGTCATAAATATAGAAGCGTGCATAATATTTTAAACAAAAATTTTAAGAAGTGTTAAATGAAAGAACAGATCATACTGCTGATCTGCACCTACAATAATTGATAAAAATCAGAAAAGCATAACTAATGTATTTAACTATTTTGAGAAATGTTAAATAAAAGAACAGATCATACTGCTGATCTGCACCTACGACAATTGATAGTGATAAACATACAAGTGTATAATATTGTAACCAAAAATTTTAAAATGTATTAAATTAAAGAACAGATCATACTGCTGATCTGCACCTGCGATAATTGAAACTGTCATGGAAGTATAATATTTCTTTGATGAAACTTTTAACAATAGTCTATATGGAAACTATTTTAATGAGAACAATACAGGGTGTTTAAAAAACCTAACGATTCTCTACTGCTGATCTGCATCTACGATAATTGATAAAAGACAGACAAACGTAACTAATATAGGTAACAAATTTGAGAAGTCTTAAATAATAGAACAGATCATACTGCTGATCTGCACATACGATAATTAATAGTCATAAAAATAGAAGCGTGCATAATATTATAAACAAAAATTTTAAGAAGTGTTAAATGAAAAAACAGGTCATACTGCTGATCTGCACCTACAGTAATTGATAAAAAACAGAAAAGCATAACTAATGTATGTAACAATTTTGAGAAATATTAAATAAAACAACAGAACAAACTGCTGATCTGCACCTACGACAATTGATAGTGATAAAAATACAAGAGTGTATAATATTGTCACCAAAAATTTTAAAATGTATTAAATTAAAGAACAGATCATACTGCTGATCTGCACCTGCGATAATTGAAACTGTCATGGAAGTATAATATTTCTTTGAAGAAACTTTTAACAATGATATATATGGAAACTATTTTAATGAGAACAATACAGGGCGTTTAAAAAACCGAACGATTCTCTACTGCTGATCTGCATCTACGATAATTGATAAAAGACAGACAAGCGTAACTAATATAGGTAACAAATTTGAGAAGTGTTAAATAATAGAACAGATCATACTGCTGATCTGCACATACGATAATTAATAGTCATAAATATAGAAGCGTGCATAATATTTTAAACAAAAATTTTAAGAAGTGTTAAATGAAAGAACAGATCATACTGCTGATCTGCGCCTACGATAATTGATAAAAAACAGAAAAGCATAACTAATGTATTTAACAATTTTGAGAAATGTTAAATAAAAGAACAGATCATACTGCTGATCTGCACCTACGACAATTGATAGTGATAAAAATACAAGAGTGCATAATATTGTAACCAAAAATTTTAAAATGTATTAAATTAAAGAACAGATCATACTGCTGATCTGCACCTGCGATAATTGAAACTGTCATGGAAGTATAAATATTTCTTTGATCAAACTTTTAACAATGGTCTATACGGAAACTATTTTAATGAGAACAATACAGGGTGTTAAAAAAAACCGAACCATTCTCTAAAAATCCTCAAAATGCATGGAATATTTTTTTATGAAACTTTTCACAATGGTCTGTAAGAAAACTATACTAATTAAAAAACTACTGGATATTTACAAAAACCGAACCATTCATGGAAGTATAATATTACTTTGATGAAACTTTGAACAATGGTCTATATAGAGACTATTTTAATGAGAACAATACAGGGTGTTTAAGTAAAATCAACCAATATTGAAACTCCCAAAATACATGGAATTACAAAAGTTTGTTTTGATGAAACTATTTACAATGTTTTGTATAAAAACTATGCTAATGACAAAATACAGAATGTTTAAAAAAACCGAACTATTCCCTAATAATCCTCAAAATTCATGGAATTAATTTATTTTTTTATGAAACTTTTTGCAATAGTCTGCAGAAAAACTACCCTAACGAAAAAATGCAGGATGCTTAAAAAAACCGAACCATTCTCTACTGCTGATCTGCATCTACGATAATTGATAAAAGATAGACAAGCGTATCTAATATAGGTAACAAATTTGATAATTGTTAAATAATAGAACAGATCATACTGCTGATCTGCACCTACGATAATTAATAGTCATAAAAATAGAAGCGTGCATAATATTATAAACAAAAATTTCAAGAAGTGTTAAATGAAAGAACAGATCATACTGCTGATCTGCACCTACAATAATTGATAAAAATCAGAAAAGCATAACTAATGTATTTAACTATTTTGAGAAATGTTAAATAAAAGAACAGATCATACTGCTGATCTGCACCTACGACAATTGATAGTGATAAACATACAAGTGTATAATATTGTAACCAAAAATTTTAAAATGTATTAAATTAAAGAACAGATCATACTGCTGATCTGCACCTGCGATAATTGAAACTGTCATGGAAGTATAATATTTCTTTGATGAAACTTTTAACAATAGTCTATATGGAAACTATTTTAATGAGAACAATACAGGGTGTTTAAAAAACCTAACGATTCTCTACTGCTGATCTGCATCTACGATAATTGATAAAAGACAGACAAACGTAACTAATATAGGTAACAAATTTGAGAAGTCTTAAATAATAGAACAGATCATACTGCTGATCTGCACATACGATAATTAATAGTCATAAAAATAGAAGCGTGCATAATATTATAAACAAAAATTTTAAGAAGTGTTAAATGAAAAAACAGGTCCTACTGCTGATCTGCACCTACAGTAATTGATAAAAAACAGAAAAGCATAACTAATGTATGTAACAATTTTGAGAAATATTAAATAAAACAACAGAACAAACTGCTGATCTGCACCTACGACAATTGATAGTGATAAAAATACAAGAGTGTATAATATTGTCACCAAAAATTTTAAAATGTATTAAATTAAAGAACAGATCATACTGCTGATCTGCACCTGCGATAATTGAAACTGTCATGGAAGTATAATATTTCTTTGAAGAAACTTTTAACAATGATATATATGGAAACTATTTTAATGAGAACAATACAGGGCGTTTAAAAAACCGAACGATTCTCTACTGCTGATCTGCATCTACGATAATTGATAAAAGACAGACTAGCGTAACTAATATAGGTAACAAATTTGAGAAGTGTTAAATAATAGAACAGATCATACTGCTGATCTGCACATACGACAATTAATAGTCATAAAAATAGAAGCGTGAATAATATTATAAACAAAAATTTTAAGAAGTGTTAAATGAAAGAACAGATCATACTGCTGATCTGGACCTACAATAATTGATAAAAATCAGAAAAGCATAACTAATGTATTTTGAGAAATGTTAAATAAAAGAACAGATCATACTGCTGATCTGAAAAGTGTTAAATGAAAAAACAGATCATACTGCTGATCTGCACCAACCATAATTGATAAAAAACAGAAAAGCATAACTAATGTATTTAACAATTTTGAGAAATGTTAAATAAAAGAACAGATCATACTGCTGATCTGCACCTACGATAATTAATAGTCATAAAAATAGAAGCGTGCAAAATATTATAAACAAAAATTTTAAGAAGTGTTAAATGAAAGAACAGATCATACTGCTGATCTGGACCTACAATAATTGATAAAAATCAGAAAAGCATAACTAATGTATTTTGAGAAATGTTAAATAAAAGAACAGATCATACTGCTGATCTGCACCTACGACAATTGATAGTGATAAACATACAAGAGTGTATAATATTGTAACCAAAAATTTTAAAATGTATTAAATTAAAGAACAGATCATACTGCTGATCTGCACCTGCGATAATTGAAACTGTCATGGAAGTATAATATTTCTTTGATGAAACTTTTAACAATGGTCTATATGGAAACTATTTTAATGAGAACAATACAGGGTGTTTAAAAAACCTAACGATTTTCTACTGCTGATCTGCATCTACGATAATTGATAAAAGACAGACAAACGTAACTAATATAGGTAACAAATTTGAGAAGTGTTAAATAATAGAACAGATCATCCTGCTGATCTGCACATACGATAATTAATAGTCATAAAAATAGAAGCGTGCATAATATTATAAACAAAAATTTTAAGAAGTGTTAAATGAAAGAACAGATCATACTGCTGATCTGGACCTACAATAATTGATAAAAATCAGAAAAGCATAACTAATGTATTTTGAGAAATGTTAAATAAAAGAGCAGATCATACTGCTGATCTGCACCTACGACAATTGATAGTGATAAACATACAAGAGTGTATAATATTGTAACCAAAAATTTTAAAATGTATTAAATTAAAGAACAGATCATACTGCTGATCTGCACCTGCGATAATTGAAACTGTCATGGAAGTATAATATTTCTTTGATGAAACTTTTAACAATGGTCTATATGGAAACTATTTTAATGAGAACAATACAGGGTGTTTAAAAAACCTAACGATTCTCTACTGCTGACCTGCATCTACGATAATTGATAAAAGACAGACAAACGTAACTAATATAGGTAACAAATTTGAGAAGTGTTAAATAATAGAACAGATCATACTGCTGATCTGCACATACGATAATTAATAGTCATATAAATAGAAGCGTGCATAATATTATAAACAAAAATTTTAAGAAGTGTTAAATGAAAAAACGGATCATACTGCTGATCTGCACCTACAGTAATTGATAAAAAACAGAAAAGCATAACTAATGTATGTAACAATTTTGAGAAATATTAAATAAAACAACAGATCAAACTGCTGATCTGCACCTACGACAATTGATAGTGATAAAAATACAAGAGTGTATAATATTGTCACCAAAAATTTTAAAATGTATTAAATTAAAGAACAGATCATACTGCTGATATGCACATACGATAATTAATAGTCATAAAAATAGAAGCGTGCATAATATTATAAACAAAAATTTCAAGAAGTGTTAAATGAAAGAACAGATCATACTGCTGATCTGCACCTACAATAATTGATAAAAATCAGAAAAGCATAACTAATGTATTTAACTATTTTGAGAAATGTTAAATAAAAGAACAGATCATACTGCTGATCTGCACCTACGATAATTAATAGTCATAAAAATAGAAGCGTGCAAAATATTATAAACAAAAATTTTAAGAAGTGTTAAATGAAAGAACAGATCATACTGCTGATCTGGACCTACGACAATTGATAGTGATAAACATACAAGTGTATAATATTGTAACCAAAAATTTTAAAATGTATTAAATTAAAGAACAGATCATACTGCTGATCTGCACCTGCGATAATTGAAACTGTCATGGAAGTATAATATTTCTTTGATGAAACTTTTAACAATGGTCTATATGGAAACTATTTTAATGAGAACAATACAGGGTGTTTAAAAAACCTAACGATTCTCTACTGCTGATCTGCATCTACGATAATTGATAAAAGACAGACAAACGTAACTAATATAGGTAACAAATTTGAGAAGTGTTAAATAATAGAACAGATCATACTGCTGATCTGCACATACGATAATTAATAGTCATATAAATAGAAGCGTGCATAATATTATAAACAAAAATTTTAAGAAGTGTTAAATGAAAAAACGGATCATACTGCTGATCTGCACCTACAGTAATTGATAAAAAACAGAAAAGCATAACTAATGTATGTAACAATTTTGAGAAATATTAAATAAAACAACAGATCAAACTGCTGATCTGCACCTACGACAATTGATAGTGATAAAAATACAAGAGTGTATAATATTGTAACCAAAAATTTTAAAATGTATTAAATTAAAGAACAGATCATACTGCTGATCTGCACATACGATAATTAATAGTCATAAAAATAGAAGCGTGCATAATATTATAAACAAAAATTTTAAGAAGTGTTAAATGAAAAAACAGATCATACTGCTGATCTGCACCTACGATTGATAGTGATAAAAGTACAAGAGTGCATAATATTGTAACCAAAAATTGTAAAATGTATTAAATTAAAGAACAGATCATACTGCTGATCTGCACCTGCGATAATTGAAACTGTCATGGAAGTATAAATATTTCTTTGATGAAACTTTTAACAATGGTCTATATGGAAACTATTTTAATGAGAACAATACAAAATTCATGGATTTAAAAATTACTTTTTCTGAAACTCTTCGCAATGGTCTGCAGAAAAACTATACTACTGAAAATATCCGGTGTCCACCATCCCAAGAAAGGTCAAGTCGGCGATAGCCGACTTGCCACCTTTCTAGTTCTATATTATTAAAATGCGTGATTTCCTCTCGCTCCCACCGGGGGCGCGAAAAAGTGGCATTTTACCGCCACTAAGGCTTTTTTCGCGAGCCGCGCGGCGGCGAGTACGGGCGCGTCGAGTCGAGTTCGGTCCTTCCTGCGTAGCTTAGGCGTATTTTCGTTGGTTATTTTTACTTTTTTCCGGGCGAAATTTGCGTTTTTCCGGAGGTCTGCGGACGCTACATTTCGATTTTCGCGAGGGAACGAGACAAAAGTCGAAAAAAACGCCCCTTATCGGAAGTCCCGCGACCGCTCCGAGGCCGATTTTGCTTCGCGCGAGGTATTTTACGCGAGCCTTCCGGCGACGTCGCAGCGGGCTAATCGGTTTATTTGAACCTTTCTTCGTCGCGACGAGGCGCTCGGCGGACCGTTTTTCGCGTTTTTGTAGGTAAATTTTCCGTTTTTCGTAGGGTCCTCACAAGCCGTTCTCGGCGACCGAGATGGATATAGCGCGGGCGGAGCTTATCGGTTGGGAATCAGAGAAACGTCAGTTGTTCAGTGCGAAATATATTTAGGCGTCAAACTATTTCGGATTCGATATTTTCGTATTTTCCCGCATTCCCTTCCACCAAGCCATATCGAAACGTAAACTTTGAACCTTCTACAATGTGTCGCGTGCCTCAGATCTGGGTGTAAAATTCGATTTTATAGCGAAAATAGTGAAAATATGCGTCCACGCACGTTTGTCCGGCGATCGGCCTTCAGAAACGTCAAACTTCGAGCCCGACGGTGCGATGCGGTGACATCTCCCAAGAAAACGTAAGAAATTTCGCTAAATGGGCCGATCGGAGGCCCGCAAAGGTCAGAAAAGGTAAATTTAAAGTCTCTAGATACTTTCTGTTATGCGTGCGCTGGGTTTTAAGTTCATTTTTAGATGGAAATGTGCAAAAATAACGACCAAGACGAGAACGAAAAGTAAGGCAAATGGCCGACATCACAAAAATTTCAAAACGATTACATTCTCCAAAGTAAGTACCTCTTTATTTCCATAAAGCCATATCGAAACGTAAACTTTGAACCTTCTACAATATCCTGCGTGCCTCATATCTGGGTTTAAAATTCGATTTTATAGTGAAAATAGCGAAAATTCTCACGCCCTTCAGAAACGTCAAACGGCGACTGGGTGACAGTTCAGAATAAAACATAGGAAATTTCGCTAAATGGGCCGAT
The DNA here is from genome assembly GCA_037114965.1 of Monochamus alternatus. Classification (NCBI taxonomy): domain Eukaryota; kingdom Metazoa; phylum Arthropoda; class Insecta; order Coleoptera; family Cerambycidae; genus Monochamus; species Monochamus alternatus. The sequence goes on along the minus strand of CM073427.1, from coordinate 50,711,659 downwards.
CGGAGGCCCGCAAAGGCCAGAAAAGGTAAATTTAAAGTCTCTAGATACTTTATGTTATGCCAGCGCTGGGTTTTAAGTTCGTTTTTAGATGGAAATTTGCAAAAATAACGACCGAGACGGGAAGGAAGAGCAAGGCAAACGCCAGTCATGACAAAAACTTCAAAACGATTACATTCTCCAAAGTAAGTACCCCTCTATTTCCATAAAGCCATATCGAAACGTAAACTTTGAACCTTTTACAATATCCCGCGTGCCTCAGATCTGGGTTTAAAATTCGATTTTATAGTAAAATTATAGATAATTTGCGGCACCTACACGTTCGGCGGCATTCGTGTTCGCTCGGCCGTCCTAAACCTCAAACGACTAGCCGGACGGTGTGGTGCATTGACAGCTCCCAATAAAACGTAAGATATTTCGCTAAATGGGCCGATCGGAGGCCCGCAAAGGCCAGAAAAGGTAAGTTTGAAGTCTCTAGATACTTTCTGTTATGCGAGCGCCGGATTTTGAGTTCGTTTTTAGATGGAAATGTGCAAAAATAACAACCAAGACGGGAGCGAAGAGCAAGGGAAATGCCAGTCATCACAAAAACTACAAAACGATTACATTCTCCAAAGTAAGTACCCCTTTATTCCCATAAAACCATATCGAAACGTAAACTTTGAACCTTCTACAATATCCCGCGTGCCTCAGATCTGGGTTTAAAATTCGATTTTATAGTGAAAATATAGAAAACTTGGTAGACTGCACTCCGTCGGCAGCGCCACCTTCAGAAACGTCAAACGACGAGTGGTGACAGTTCAGATTAAATCATAGGAAATTTCGCTAAATGGGCCGATCGGAGCCCCCCGAAGGCCGAAAACGGTAAATTTGAAGTCTCTAGATACTTTCTGTTATGCGAGCGCTGGATTTTCAGGTCGTTTTTATATCGAAATTTGCATAAATCCAAGACCAAGACGGGATAACAGTGACGTCAGCAATGTGGCGCTCTTCAAATTTTTCGAGGCGCTTCACATATATACAGTGCGACTCAAAAAAGCTCGATGTACGGGGTGTTACGATAAAAATTGACGAGAAAAAAATAAAAATTACAGATTCGAGGAAATTTTCGGTTTTTTCGCTTCGGAGGGGTCGTCTGACGTGCGAAAGACCGTTTTATATATAAAGTGTTGGAAAAATGTCGAACGCTAAAAAAATGTCAAAATTAAGGGAACTGAAAATTTTTTTTTTACGAAACTTCAGTCGGGGGTCTCTTACCGCACTAATTATCGAAAAAAATACGGGGTGTTTAAAAAAACCGAACCCTTATCTAAAAATCCTCAAAATTCGTGGATTTAAATATTCCTTTTTTTTCTGAAACTCTTCGCGATAGTCTGCAGAAAAACTATACCAATTAAAAATACAGGGGGTTTAAAAAAACCGAACCATTCTCTTGAAATCCTCAAATTTCGTGGAATTAAAAATTTTTTTTGTAAACACTTTTTGCATTAGGCTGTTAAAAAAATATATATACTAATGAAAATATCCAGTGTTTAAGAGAACCGAACCATTCTCTAAAAATCCTCAAAATTCGTGGAACTAATATTTCTTTTTGAAGACACCTTTCACAATAGGCTGTAAAAAAAACTGTAATAATGAAAAACTACAGGGTGTTTAACAAAACCAAACCATTCTCTAAGAATCCTCACAATTCATAGAATATTTTTTAATGAAACTTTTCACAATGGTCTGTAAGAAAACTTTACTAATTAAAAAACTACTGGGTGTTTACAAAAATCCGAACCATTCCCTAAAAATCCTCAAAATTTATGGAATTAATAATATTTTTGTTATGACACCTTTCACAATAGGCTGCAAAAAAACTACCCTTATTAAGAAAATGTAGGGTGTTTTACAAAACCGAACCGTTTTCTAATAATCCTCAAAATTCATGGAATTAAATTTTTTTTATGAAACTTATCGCAATAGTTTGCAAAAAGACTGTACTAATGAACAAATACTGGGTGTTAAAAAAAACCGTACCATTCTCTAAATATCCTCAAAATTCGTGGAATTAATATTTTTTTTAGACACCTTTCACAATAGGCTGTAAAAAAACTGTAATAATGAAAAAATACTGGGTGTTTAAAAATACCGAACCATTCTCTTGATATCCTCGAAATTCATGGAATTAAAAAAATTTTTTAAAAAACTTTTCACAAAAAGCTGCAAAAAACTACCCTACTGAAAAAATACAGGATGTTTAAAAAAACGAACCATTCCCTAAAAATCATCAAAATTTAAGGAATTAATATATTTTTTTTGTAGACACCTTTCACGATAGAATGTAAAAAACTGTAATAATGAAATAATACAGGGTGTTTAAAAAACCGAACCATTCTCTTGAAATCCTCGCAATTTATGGAATTAATATTTTTTTTTATAGACACTTTTCACAATAAGCTGTAAAAAAACTGTAATGATGAAAAAATATAGTGTTTAAAAAAACCTAACCATTCACTAAAAATCCTCAAAATACATGGAATTAAACTTTTTTTTATAAAACTTATCACAATAGTCTGCAGAAAAACTATACTAATTAAAAAATATTGGGTGTTTAAAAAAACCGAACCATTCTCTTGAAATCCTCAAAATTCATGGAATTAAAAATTTTTTTATAGGCTGTAAAAAAACTGTAATAATGAAAAAATACAGGAGGTTCAAAAAAACCGAACCATTATCTAAAATTCCTCCAAATTCAGGGAATTGAAATTTTTTTTTATGTGAGTTTTCGCAATAAGTTGCAAAAAAACTGTACTAATTAGAAAATACTGTACTAATTAAAAAATACTGGGTAATTAAAAAAACCGAACTATTCTCTAAAATCATCGAAATGCGTGGAATTGAAAATTTTGTTTTAACGACACTTTTCGCAATACACTATAAAAAAACTACCCTAATGAAAAAATACAGGGTGTTTAACAAAACCAAACCATTCTCTAAGAATCCTCACAATTCATGGAATATTTTTTAATAAAACTTTTTACAATGGTCTGTAAGAAAACTTTACTAATTAAAAAACTACTGGGTGTTTACAAAAAACCGAACCATTCTCTAAAAATCCTCAAAATTCGTGGAATTAAAAATTTTTTTGATGAAACATTTTACATATTGTGAAGCAAAACTGTACTAATAAAAAAATACTGGATGTTTAAAAAAATCGAATCATTTTAAAAATCCTTAAAACCTGGAATTGAAAATTCTTTTTTCATTTGTGATGAAATTTTTTACAATAGTTTGTAAAAAACTATAAAAAATACATACTTTGGTATTATTATGTGTATATAAACACATACTTATGAAAAAATACAGGGTGTAAAATAAAGAACCATTCTCTAGATCCACAAAATTTATGGAATTTAATTTTTTTAATGAAACTTTTCACGATTGTAAAAATGTTATACTAATGACCAAATACAGGGTGTTTAACAAAACCAAACCATTCTCTAAAAGTCCTCAAAATTCCTGGAATTGAAATTTTTTTTTATGAAACTTTTTACAATGTTCTGTAGGAAAAATATACTAATGACAAAATACTGGGTGTTTAAAAAACACGAACCATTCTCTACTGCTGATCTGCATCTACTATAATTGATAAAAGATAGACAATTTGAGAAGTGTTAAATAATAGAACAGATCATACTGCTGATCTGCACCTACGATAATTAATAGTCATAAATATAGAAGCGTGCATAATATTATAAACAAAAATTTTAAGAAGTATTAAATGAAAGAACAGATCATACTGCTGATCTGCGCCTACGATAATTGATAAAAGATTGACAAGTTGAGAAGTGTTAAATAATAGAACAGATCATACTGCTGATCTGCACCTACGATAATTAATAGTCATAAATATAGAAGCGTGCATAATATTATAAACAAACATTTTAAGAAGTGTTAAATGAGAAAACAGATCATACTGCTGATCTGCACCTACAATAATTGATGAAAAACAGAAAAGCATAATGTATTTAACAATTTTGAGAAATGTTAAATAAAAGAACAGATCATACTGCTGATCTGCACTTACGACAATTGATAGTGATAAAAATACAAGAGTGTATAATATTGTAACTAAAAATTTTAAAATGTATTAAATTAAAGAACATACTGCTGATCTGCACCTGCGATAATTGAAACTGTCAAGGAAGTATAATATTAATTTGCTGAAACTTTTAACAATGGTCTATATGGAAACTATTTTAGTGAGAACAATTCAGGGTGTTTAAAAAATCCGAACCATTCTCTTGATATCCTCGAAATTCATGGAATTAAAGAATTTTTTTTACAAAACTTTTCACAAAAGGCTGCAAAAAACTACCCTACTGAAAAAATACAGGATGTTTAAAAAAAACGAACCATTCCCTAAAAATCATCAAAATTTAAGGAATTAATATATTTTTTTTGTAGACACCTTTCACAATAGAATGTAAAAAAACTGTAATAATGAAATAATACAGGGTGTTTAAAAAACCCGAACCATTGTCTAATAATCCTCAAAATTCATGGAATTAATTTTTTTTTATGAAACTTATCGCAATAGTCTGCAGAAAAACCATACTAATGAAAAAATACTGGGTGTTTAACCGAAACCGAACCATTCTCTTGAAATCCTCGCAATTTATGGAATTAATTTTTTTTTGTAGACACTTTTCACAATAGGCTGTAAAAAACTGTAATTATGAAAAAATATAGAGTGTTTAAAAGAACCTAACCATTCACTAAAAATCCTCAAAATACATGGAATTAAGCTTTTTTTATAAAACTTATCGCAATAGTCTGCAGAAAAACTATACTAATTAAAAAATACTGAATGTTTAAAATAATCGAATCATTCTAAAAATCCTTAAAACCTGGAATTGAAAATTCTTTTTTGATTTGTGATGAAATTTTTTACAATAGTTTGTAAAAAACTGTAAAAGATACATACTTTGGTGTTATTATGAGTATATAAACACATACTTATGAAAAAATACAGGGTGTAAAATAAAGAACCATTCTCTAGATCCACAAAATTTATGGAATTTAATTTTTTTTATGAAACTTTTCACGATTGTAAAAAAGTTATACTAATGAGCAAAGACAGGGTGTTTAACAAAACCAAACCATTCTCTAAAAGTCCTCAAAATTCCTGGAATTGAAATTTTTTTTTGATGAAACTTTTTACAATGTTCTGTAGGAAAAATATACTAATGACAAAATATTGGGTGTTTTAAAAAACCGAACCATTTTCTACTGCTGATCTGCATCTACGATAATTGATAAAAGATAGACAATTTGAGAAGTGTTAAATAATAGAACAGATCATACTGCTGATCTGCACCTACGATAATTAATAGTCATAAATATAGAAGCGTGCATAATATTATAAACAAAAATTTTAAGAAGTGTTAAATGAAAGAACAGATCATACTGCTGATCTGCGCCTACGATAATTGATAAAGAACAGAAAAGCATAACTAATGTATTTAACAATTTTGAGAAATGTTAAATAAAAGAACAGATCATACTGCTGATCTGCACCTACGACAATTGATAGTGATAAAAATACAAGAATGCATAATATTCTAACCAAAAATTTTAAAATGTATTAAATTAAAGAACAGATCATACTGCTGATCTGCGCCTACGATAATTGATAAAAAACAGAAAAGCATAACTAATGTATTTAACAATTTTGAGAAATGTTAAATAAAAGAACAGATCATACTGCTGATCTGCACCTACGACAATTCATAGTGATAAAAATACAAGAGTGCATAATATTGTAACCAAAAATTTTAAAATGTATTAAATTAAAGAACAGATCATACTGCTGATCTGCGCCTACGATAATTGATAAAAAACAGAAAAGCATAACTAATGTATTTAACAATTTTGAGAAATGTTAAATAAAAGAACAGATCATACTGCTGATCTGCACCTACGACAATTGATAGTGATAAAAATACAAGAGTGCATAATATTGTAACCAAAAATTTTAAAATGTATTAAATGAAAGAACAGATCATACTGCTGATCTGCACCTGCGATAATTGAAACTGTCATGGAAGTATAAATATTTCTTTGATGAAACTTTTAACAATGGTCTATATGGAAACTATTTTAATGAGAACAATACAGGGTGTTTAAAAAAACCGAACCATTCTCTAAAAATCCTCAAAATTTATGGCACCTACACGTTCGGCGTTCTTTTTTTATTTTTGATGAAACTTTTTGCAATAGTTTGTAAAAAAACTATAAAAAATACATACTTAGGTATTATTATGTGTATACAAATACATACTAATGAAAAAATACAGGGTGTAAAATAAAGAACCATTCTCTAGATCCACAAAATTTATGGAATTTATTTTTTTTATGAAACTTCACGATGGTAAAAAAATTATACTATTGAAAAAATAGAGGGTGTTTAACGAAACCAAACCATTCTCTAAGAATCCTCAAAATGCATGGAATATTTTTTTATGAAACTTTTCACAATGGTCTGTAAGAAATCTATACTAATTAAAAAACTACTGGATATTCACAAAAACCGAACCATTCATGGAAGTATAATATTACTTTGATGAAACTTTGAACAATGGTCTATATAGAGACTATTTTAATGAGAACAATACAGGGTGTTTAAGTAAAATCAACCAATATTGAAACTCCCAAAATACATGGAATTACAAAAGTTTGTTTTGATGAAATTATTTATAATGTTTTGTATAAAAACTATGCTAATGACAAAATACAGAATGTTTAAAAAAACCGAAATATTCCCTAATAATCCTCAAAATTCATGGAATTAATTTATTTTTTTATGAAACTTTTTGCAATAGTCTGCAGAAAAACTACCCTAACGAAAAAATGCAGGATGCTTAAAAAAACCGAACCATTCTCTACTGCTGATCTGCATCTACGATAATTGATAAAAGATAGACAAGCGTATCTAATATAGGTAACAAATTTGATAATTGTTAAATAATAGAACAGATCATACTGCTGATCTGCACCTACGATAATTAATAGTCATAAAAATAGAAGCGTGCATAATATTATAAACAAAAATTTCAAGAAGTGTTAAATGAAAGAACAGATCATACTGCTGATCTGCACCTACAATAATTGATAAAAATCAGAAAAGCATAACTAATGTATTTAACTATTTTGAGAAATGTTAAATAAAAGAACAGATCATACTGCTGATCTGCACCTACGATAATTAATAGTCATAAAAATAGAAGCGTGCAAAATATTATAAACAAAAATTTTAAGAAGTGTTAAATGAAAGAACAGATCATACTGCTGATCTGGACCTACGACAATTGATAGTGATAAACATACAAGTGTATAATATTGTAACCACAAATTTTAAAATGTATTAAATTAAAGAACAGATCATACTGCTGATCTGCACCTGCGATAATTTAAACTGTCATGGAAGTATAATATTTCTTTGATGAAACTTTTTACAATGGTCTATATGGAAACTATTTTAATGAGAACAATACAGGGTGTTTAAAAAACCTAACGATTCTCTACTGCTGATCTGCATCTACGATAATTGATAAAAGACAGACAAACGTAACTAATATAGGTAACAAATTTGAGAAGTCTTAAATAATAGAACAGATCATACTGCTGATCTGCACATACGATAATTAATAGCCATAAAAACAGAAGCGTGCATAATATTATAAACAAAAATTTTAAGAAGTGTTAAATGAAAAAACAGATCATACTGCTGATCTGCACCTACAGTAATTGATAAAAAACAGAAAAGCATAACTAATGTATGTAACAATTTTGAGAAATATTAAATAAAACAACAGATCAAACTGCTGATCTGCACCTACGACAATTGATAGTGATAAAAATACAAGAGTGTATAATATTGTCACCAAAAATTTTAAAATGTATTAAATTAAAGAACAGATCATACTGCTGATCTGCACCTGCGATAATTGAAACTGTCATGGAAGTATAATATTTCTTTGAAGAAACTTTTAACAATGGTATATATGGAAACTATTTTAATGAGAACAATACAGGGCGTTTAAAAAACCGAACGATTCTCTACTGCTGATCTGTATCTACGATAATTGATAAAAGACAGACAAGCGTAACTAATATAGGTAACAAATTTGAGAAGTGTTAAATAATAGAACAGATCATACTGCTGATCTGCACATACGACAATTAATAGTCATAAAAATAGAAGCGTGCATAATATTATAAACAAAAATTTTAAGAAGTGTTAAATGAAAAAACAGATCATACTGCTGATCTGCACCTGCGATAATTGAAACTGTCATGGAAGTATAATATTTCTTTGAAGAAACTTTTAACAATGGTCTATATGGAAACTATTTTAATGAGAACAATACAGGGCGTTTAAAAAACAGAACGATTCTCTACTGCTGAACTGCATCTACGATAATTGATAAAAGACAGACAAGCGTAACTAATATAGGTAACAAATTTGAGAAGTGTTAAATAATAGAACAGATCATACTGCTGATCTGCACATACGATAATTAATAGTCATAAAAATAGAAGCGTGCATAATATAATAAACAAAAATTTTAAGAAGTGTTAAATGAAAAAACAGATCATACTGCTGATCTGCACCTACGATTGATAGTGATAAAAATACAAGAGTGCATAATATTGTAACCAAAAATTGTAAAATGTATTAAATTAAAGAACAGATCATACTGCTGATCTGCACCTGCGATAATTGAAACTGTCATGGAAGTATAAATATTTCTTTGATGAAACTTTTAACAATGGTCTATATGGAAACTATTTTAATGAGAACAATACAAAGTGTTTAAAAAAACCGAACTATTCTCAAATAATCCTCAAAATTCATGGATTTAAAAATTACTTTTTCTGAAACTCTTCGCAGTGGTCTGCAGAAAAACTATACTACTGAAAATATCCGGTGTCCACCATCCCAAGAAAGGTCAAGTCGGCGATAGCCGACTTGCCACCTTTCTAGTTCTTATATATTAAAATCCGTTGTTTTTTCTCGCTCCCACCGGGGGCGCGAAAAAGGGGCATTTTGCATTCCCAAAGGCTTTTTTCGCGAGCCGCGCAGCGGCGAGTACGGGTGCGCGGAGTCGAGTTCGGTCCTCGGGTCGTCGCTTAGGCGTATTTTCGTTGGTTATTTTTACTTTTTTCCGGGCGAAATTTGCGTTTTTCCGGAGGTCTGCGGACGCTACATTTCGATTTTCGCGAGGGAACGAGACAAAAGTCGAAAAAAACGCCCCTTATCGGAAGTCCCGCGACCGCTCGGAGGCCGATTTTGCTTCGCGCGAGGTATTTTACGCGAGCCTTCCCGCGACGCGGCAGCGGGCCGGGAGGCTTCGTTCGTCCTTTCTCCGTCGCGACGAGGCGCCCGGCGGGCCGTTTTTCGCGTTTTTCTAGGTAAATTTTCCGTTTTTCGTAGGGTCCTCGCCCGCCGATCTCGGCGACCGAGATGGATATAGCGCGGGCGGAGCTTATCGGTTGGGAATCAGAGAAACGTCAGTTGTTCAGTGCGAAATATATTTAGGCGTCAAACTATTTCGGATTCGATATTTTCGTATTTTCCCGCATTCCTTTCCACAAAGCCATATCGAAACGTAATCTTTGAACCTTCTACAATGTGTCGCGTGCCTCAGATCTGGGTGTAAAATTCGATTTTATTGCGAAAATAGTGAAAATATGCGTCCACGCACGTTTGTCCGGCGATCGGCCTTCAGAAACGTCAAACTTCGAGCCCGACGGTGCGGTGCAGTGACATCTCCCAAGAAAACGTAAGAAATTTCGCCGAATGGGCCGATCGGAGACCCGCAAAGGCCAGAAAAGGTAAATTTAAAGTCTCTAGATACTTTCTGTTATGCGAGCGCTGGGTTTTCAGTTCGTTTTTAGATGGAAATGTGCAAAAATAACAACCCAGACGGGAAACGACAGCAAGGCAAATGGCCGACATCACAAAAATTTCAAAACGATTACATTCTCCAAAGTAAGTACCCCTCTATTTCCATAAAACCATATCGAAACGTAAACTTTGAACCTTCTACAATATCCCGCGTGCCTCAGATCTGGGTTTAAAATTCGATTTTATAGTGAAATTATAGAAAATTTGATAGACTGCACTCCGCCATCAGAAACGTCAAACGACGAGTGGTGACAGTTCAGATTAAAACATAGGAAATTTCGCCGAACGGACCGATCGGAGGCCCGCAAAGGCCAGAAAAGGTAAATTTAAAGTCTCTAGATACTTTCTGTTATGCGAGCGCTGGGTTTCCAGTTCGTTTTTAGATGGAAATATGCAAAAATAACGACCGAGACGGCAAGGAAGAGGAAGGCAAATGCCAGTCATCACAAAAACTTCAAAACGATTACATTCTCCAAAGTAAGTACCCCTTTATTTCCATAAAACCATATCGAAACGTAAACTTTGAATCTTCTACAATTTCCCGCGTGCCTCAGATCTGGGTTTAAAATTCGATTTTATAGTGAAAATAACGAAAATTTGGTAGACTGCACTCCGTCGGGAGCGCGATCTTCAGAAACGTCAAACGACGAGTGGTGACAGTTCATATTAAAACATAGGAAATTTCGCTAAATGGGCCGATCGGAGCCCCCCGAAGGCCGAAAACGGTAAATTTAAAGTCTCTAGATACTTTCTGTTACGCGAGCGCTGGGTTTTAAGGTCTTTTTTGTATCGAAATTTGCATAAATTCGCACCCAGACGGGGTAACAGTGACGTCAGCAATGTGGCGCTCTTCAAATTTTTCGTGGCATATACAGTGCGACTCAAAAAAGCTCGATGTACGGGGTGTTCCGATAAAAATTGACGAGAAAAAAATAAAAATTACAGATTCGAGGAAATTTTCGGTTTTTCCGCTTCGGAGGGGTCGTCTGACGTGCGAAAGACCGTTTTATATACAAAGTGTTGGAAAAATGTCGAACGCTAAAAAAATGTCAAAATTAAGGGAACTGAAATTTTTTTTTTTACGAAACTTCAGTCGGGGGTCTCTTACCGCACTAATTATCGAACAAAATACGGGGTGTTTAAAAAAACCGAACCCTTATCTAAAAATCCTCAAAATTCGTGGATTTAAAAATTCCTTTTTTTTCTGAAACTCTTCGCGATAGTCTGCAGAAAAACTATGCTAATTAAAAATACAGGGGGTTTAAAAAAACCGAACCATTCTCTTGAAATCCTCAAATTTCGTGGAATTAAAATTTTTATTTTTAAACACTTTTTGCAATAGGCTGTTAAAAAAGATATATATACTAATGAAAATATCCAGTGTTTAAGAGAACCGAACCATTCTCTAAAAATCCTCAAATTTCGTGGAATTCATATTTCTTTTTGTAGACACCTTTCACAATAGGCTATAAAAAAAACTGTAATAATGAAAAAATACAAGGTGTTTAACAAAACCAAACCATTCTCTAAGAATCCTCACAATTCATGAAATATTTTTTAATGAAACTTTTCACAATGGTCTGTAAGAAAACATTACTAATTAAAAAACTACTGGGTGTTTATAAAAAACCGAACCATTCCCTAAAAATCCTCAAAATTTATGGAATTAATAATATTTTTGTTATGACACCTTTCACAATAGGCTGCAAAAAAACTACCCTTATTAAAAAATGCAGGGTGTTTTACAAAACCGAACCGTTTTCTAATAATCCTCAAAATTCATGAAATTAAAATTTTTTTATGAAACTTATCGCAATAGGCTGTAGAAAAACTGTACTAATTAAAAAATACTGGGTGTTTAGAAAAACCGAACCATTCTCTAAATATCCTCAAAATTCGTGGAATTAATATTTCTTTTTTTAGACACCTTTCACAATAGGCTGTAAAAAAACTGTAATAATGAAAAAATACTGGGTGTTTAAAAATACCGAACCATGCTCTTGATATCCTCGAAATTCATGGAATTAAAGAATTTTTTTTACAAAACTTTTCACAAAAGGCTGCAAAAAACTACCCTACTGAAAAAATACAGGATGTTTGATAAAAACGAACCATTCCCTAAAAATCATCAAAATTGAAGGAATTAATATATTTTTTTTGTAGACACCTTTCACAATAGAATGTAAAAAACTGTAATAATGAAATAATACAGGGTGTTTAAAAAAACCGAACCATTGTCTAATAATCCTGAAAATTCATGGAATTAAATTTTTTTTTATGAAACTAATCGCAATAGTCTGCAGAAAATCCATACTAATGAAAAAATACTGGGTGTTTAACCGAAACCGAACCATTCTCTTGAAATCCTCGCAATTTATGGAATTAATATATTTTTTTGTAGACACTTTTCACAATAGGCTGTAAAAAACTGTAATAATTAAAAAATATAGAGTGTTTAAAAAAACCGAACCATTCACTAAAAATCCTCAAAATACATGGAATTAAACTTTTTTTTATAAAACTTATTGCAATAGTCTGCAGAAAAACTATACTAATTAAAAATACAGGGGGTTTAAAAAAACCGAACCATTCTCTTGAAATCCTCAAATTTCGTGGAATTAAAAAAATTTTTTGTAAACACTTTTTGCAATAGGCTGTTAAAAAAAATATATGCTAATGAAAATATCCAGTGTTTAAGAGAACCGAACCGTTCTTTAAAAATCCTCAAAGTTCGTGGAATTAATATTTCTTTTTGTAGACACCTTTCACAATAGGCTGTAAAAAAAACTGTAATAATGAAAAAATACAGGGTGTTTAACAAAACCAAACCATTCTCTAAGAATCCTCACAATTCATGGAATATTTTTTAATGAAACATTTCACAATGGTCTGTAAGAAAACTTTACTAATTAAAAAACTACTGGGTGTTTACAAAAAACCGAACCATTCCCTAAAAATCCTCAAATTTTATGGAATTAATAATATTTTTGTTATGACACCTTTCACAATAGGCTGCAAAAAAACTACTCTTATTAAAAAAAATGCAGGGTGTTTTACAAAACCGAACCGTTTTCTAATAATCCTCAAAATTCATGGAATTGAAATTTTTATGACATTTTTCGCAATAGGCTGTAGAAAAACTGTACTAATTAAAAAATACTGGGTGTTTAAAAAAACCGAACCATTCTCTAAATATCCTCAAAATTCGTGGAATTAATATTTCTTTTTTTAGACACCTTTCACAATAGGCTGTAAAAAAAACTGTAATAATGAAAAAATACTGGGTGTTTAAAAATACCGAACCATTCTCTTGATATCCTCGAAATTCATGGAATTAAAGAATTTTTTTTACAAAACTTTTCACAAAAGGTTGCAAAAAACTACCCTACTGAAAAAATACAGGATGTTTAATAAAAACGAACCATTCCCTAAAAATCATCAAAATTTAAGGAATTAATATATTTTTTTTGTAGACACCTTTCACAATAGAATGTAAAAAAACTGTAATAATGAAAAACTACAGGGTGTTTAACAAAACCAAACCATTCTCTAAGAATCCTCGCAATTCATGGAATATTTTTTAATGAAACATTTCACAATGGTCTGTAAGAAAACTTTACTAATTAAAAAACTACTGGGTGTTTACAAAAAACCGAACCATTCCCTAAAAATCCTCAAATTTTATGGAATTAATAATATTTTTGTTATGACACCTTTCACAATAGGCTGCAAAAAAACTACCCTTATTAAAAAAATGCAGGGTGTTTTACAAAACCGAACCGTTTTCTAATAATCCTCAAAATTCATGGAATTGAAATTTTTATGACAATATTCGCAATAGGCTGTAAAAAAACTGTACTAATTAAATAATACTGGGTGTTTAGAAAAACCGAACCATTCTCTAAATATCCTCAAAATTCGTGGAATTAAAATTTCTTTTTTTAGACACCTTTCACAATAGGCTGTAAAAAAAACTGTAATAATGAAAAAATACTGGGTGTTTAAAAATACCGAACCATTCTCTTGATATCCTCGAAATTCATGGAATTAAAAAATTTTTTTACAAAACTTTTCACAAAAAGGCTGCAAAAAACTACCCTACTGAAAAAATACAGGGTGTTTAAAAAACCGAACGATTCTCTACTGCTGATCTGCATCTACGATAATTGATAAAAGACAGACAAGCGTAACTAATATAGGTAACAAATTTGAGAAGTGTTAAATAATAGAACAGATCATACTGCTGATCTGCACATACGATAATTAATAGTCATAAATATAGAAGCGTGCATAATATTTTAAACAAAAATTTTAAGAAGTGTTAAATGAAAGAACAGATCATACTGCTGATCTGCGCCTACGATAATTGATAAAAAACAGAAAAGCATAACTAATGTATTTAACAATTTTGAGAAATGTTAAATAAAAGAACAGATCATACTGCTGATCTGCACCTACGACAATTGATAGTGATAAAAATACAAGAGTGCATAATATTGTAACCAAAAATTTTAAAATGTATTAAATGAAAGAACAGATCATACTGCTGATCTGCACCTGCGATAATTGAAACTGTCATGGAAGTATAAATATTTCTTTGATCAAACTTTTAACAATGGTCTATATGGAAACTATTTTAATGAGAACAATACAGGGTGTTTAAAAAAACCGAACCATTCTCTAAAAATCCTCAAAATTTATGGCACTTACACGTTCGGCGTTCATTTTTGATTTTTGATGAAACTTTTTGCAATAGTTTGTAAAAAAACTATAAAAAATACATACTTAGGTATTATTATGTGTATACAAATACATACTTATGAAAAAATACAGGGTGCAAAATAAAGAACCATTCTCTAGATCCACAAAATTTATGGAATTTATTTTTTTATGAAACATCACGATTGTAAAAAAATTATACTATTGAAAAAATAGAGGGTGTTTAACGAAACCAAACCATTCTCTAAGAATCCTCAAAATGCATGGAATATTTTTTATGAAACTTTTCATAATGGTCTGTAAGAAAACTATACTAATTAAAAAACTACTGGATATTTACAAAAACCGAACCATTCATGGAAGTATAATATTACTTTGATGAAACTTTGAACAATGGTCTATATAGAGACTATTTTAATGAGAACAATACAGGGTGTTGAAGTAAAATCAACCAATATTGAAACTCCCAAAATACATGGAATTACAAAAGTTTGTTTTGATGAAACTATTTACAATGTTTTGTATAAAAACTATGCTAATGACAAAATACAGAATGTTTAAAAAAACCGAACTATTCCCTAATAATCCTCAAAATTCATGGAATTAATTTATTTTTTTATGAAACTTTTTGCAATAGTCTGCAGAAAAACTACCCTAACGAAAAAATGCAGGATGTTTAAAAAAACCGAACCATTCTCTACTGCTGATCTGCATCTACGATAATTGATAGTCATAAAAATAGAAGCGTGCATAATATTATAAACAAAAATTTTAAGAAGTGTTAAATGAAAAAACAGGTCATACTGCTGATCTGCACCTACAGTAATTGATAAAAAACAGAAAAGCATAACTAATGTATGTAACAATTTTGAGAAATATTAAATAAAACAACAGATCAAACTGCTGATCTGCACCTACGACAATTGATAGTGATAAAAATACAAGAGTGTATAATATTGTCACCAAAAATTTTAAAATGTATTAAATTAAAGAACAGATCATACTGCTGATCTGCACCTGCGATAATTGAAACTGTCATGGAAGTATAATATTTCTTTGAAGAAACTTTTAACAATGGTATATATGGAAACTACTTTAATGAGAACAATACAGGGCGTTTAAAAAACCGAACGATTCTCTACTGCTGATCTGCATCTACGATAATTGATAAAAGACAGACAAGCGTAACTAATATAGGTAACAAATTTGAGAAGTGTTAAATAATAGAACAGATCATACTGCTGATCTGCACATAGGACAATTAATAGTCATAAAAATAGAAGCGTGCATAATATTATAAACAAAAATTTTAAGAAGTGTTAAATGAAAAAACAGATCATACTGCTGATCTGCACCTGCGATAATTGAAACTGTCATGGAAGTATAATATTTCTTTGAAGAAACTTTTAACAATGGTCTATATGGAAACTATTTTAATGAGAACAATACAGGGCGTTTAAAAAACCGAACGATTCTCTACTGCTGAACTGCATCTATGATAATTGATAAAAGACAGACAAGCGTAACTAATATAGGTAACAAATTTGAGAAGTGTTAAATAATAGAACAGATCATACTGCTGATCTGCACATACGATAATTAATAGTCATAAAAATAGAAGCGTGCATAATATAATAAACAAAAATTTTAAGAAGTGTTAAATGAAAAAACAGATCATACTGCTGATCTGCACCTACGATTGATAGTGATAAAAATACAAGAGTGCATAATATTGTAACCAAAAATTGTAAAATGTTTTAAATTAAAGAACAGATCATACTGCTGATCTGCACCTGCGATAATTGAAACTGTCATGGAAGTATAAATATTTCTTTGATGAAACTTTTAACAATGGTCTACATGGAAACTATTTTAATGAGAACAATACAAAGTGTTTAAAAAAACCGAACTATTCTCAAATAATCCTCAAAATTCATGGATTTAAAAATTACTTTTTCTGAAACTCTTCGCAGTGGTCTGCAGAAAAACTATACTACTGAAAATATCCAGTGTCCACCATCCCAAGAAAGGTCAAGTCGGCGATAGCCGACTTGCCACCTTTCTAGTTCTTATATATTAAAATGCGTGATTTCCTCTCGCTCCCACCGGGGGTGCGAAAAAGCGGCAAAGTGTCCGTTCAAAGGCTTTTTTCGCGAGCCGCGCAGCGGCGAGCCCACGGGCGCGAAGCGCCCTTCGGTCCTTCGGTTGTCGCTTAGGCGTATTTTCGTTGGTAATTTTTACTTTTTTCCGGGCGAATTTTGCGTTTTTCCGGAGGTCTGCGGACGCTACATTTCGATTTTCGCGAGGGAACGAGACAAAAGTCGAAAAAAACGCCCCTTATCGGAAGTCCTGCGACCGCTCCGAGGCCGATTTTGCTTCGCGCGAGGTATTTTACGCGAGCTTTCCGGCGACGCGGCAGCGGGCCGGGAGGCTTCATTCGTCCTTTCTCCGTCGCGACGAGGCGCCCGGCGGGCCGTTTTTCGCGTTTTTCTAGGAAAATTTTCCGTTTTTCGTAGGGTCCTCGCCCGCCGATCTCGGCGACCGAGATGGATATAGCGCGGGCGGAGCTTATCGGCTGGGAATCAGAGAAACGTCAGTTGTTCAGTGCGAAATATATTTAGACGTCAAACTATTTCCGATTCTATATTTTCGTATTTTCCCGCATTCCTTTCCACGAAGCCATATCGAAACGTAAACTTTGAACCTACAATATATCGCGTGCCTCAGATTTGGGTTTAAAATTCGATTTTATAGCGAAAATAGTGAAAATATGCGTCCACGCACGTTCGCCCGACGATCGGCCTTCAGAAACGTCAAACTTCGAGCCAGACGGTGCGGTGCGGTGACATCTCCCAAGAAAACGTAAGAAATTTCGCCGAATGGGCCGATCGGAGGCCCGCAAAGGCCAGAAAAGGTAAATTTAAAGTCTCTAGATACTTTATGTTATGCGAGCGCTGGGTTTCCAGTTCGTTTTTAGATGGAAATGTGCAAAAATAACGAACGAGACGGCAAGGAAGAGCAAGGCAAATGCCAGTCATGACAAAAACTTCAAAACGATTACATTCTCCAAAGTAAGTACCCCTCTATTTCCATAAAACCATATCGAAACGTAAACTTTGAACCTGCTACAATATCCCGCGTGCCTCAGATCTGGGTTTAAAATTCGATTTTATAGTGAAATTATAGAAAATTTGGTAGACTGCACTCCGCCATCAGAAACGTCAAACGACGAGTGGTGACAGTTCAGATTAAAACATAGGAAATTTCGCCGAACGGACCGATCGGAGGCCCGCAAAGGCCAGAAAAGGTAAATTTAAAGTCTCTAGATACTTTCTGTTATGCGAGCGCTGGGTTTCCAGTTCGTTTTTAGATGGAAATGTGCAAAAATAACGACCGAGACGGCAAGGAAGAGGAAGGCAAATGCCAGTCATCACAAAAACTTCAAAACGATTACATTCTCCAAAGTAAGTACCCCTTTATTTCCATAAAACCATATCGAAACGTAAACTTTGAACCTTCTACAATTTCCCGCGTGCCTCAGATCTGGGTTTAAAATTCGATTTTATAGTGAAAATAACGAAAATTTGGTAGACTGCACTCCGTCGGGAGCGCGATCTTCAGAAACGTCAAACGACGAGTGGTGACAGTTCATATTAAAACATAGGAAATTTCGCTAAATGGGCCGATCGGAGCCCCCCGAAGGCCGAAAACGGTAAATTTAAAGTCTCTAGATACTTTCTGTTACGCGAGCGCTGGGTTTTAAGGTCTTTTTTGTATCGAAATTTGCATAAATTCGCACCCAGACGGGGTAACAGTGACGTCAGCAATGTGGCGCTCTTCAAATTTTTCGAGGCGCTTCGCTTATATATACAATGCGACTCAAAAAAGCTCGATGTACGGGGTGTTACGATAAAAATTGACGAGAAAAAAATAAAAATTATAGATTCGAGGAAATTTTCGGTTTTTTCGCTTCGGAGGGGTCGTCTGACGTGCGAAAGACCGTTTTATATACAAAGTGTTGGAAGAATGTCGAACGCTAAAAAAATGTCAAAATTAAGGGAACTGAAATTTTTTTTTTTTACGAAACTTCAGTCGGGGGTCTCTTACCGCACTAATTATCGAAAAAAATACGGGGTGTTTAAAAAAACCGAACCTTTATCGAAAAATCCTCAAAATTTGTGAATTTAAAAATTCCTTTTTTTTCTGAAACTCTTCGCGATAGTCTGCAGAAAAACTATACTAATTAAAAATACAGGGGCTTTAAAAAAACCGAACCATTCTCTTGAAATCCTCAAATTTCGTGGAATTCAAAGTTTTTTTTGTAAACACTTTTTGCAATAGGCTGATAAAAAAAAATATATATACTAATGAAAATATCCAGTGTTTAAGAGAACCGAACTATTCTCTAAAAATCCTCAAAATTCGTGGAATTAAAATTTCTTTTTGTAGACACCTTTCACAATAGGCTGTAAAAAAAACTGTAATAATGAAAAAATACAGGGTGTTTAACAAAATCAAACCATTCTCTAAGAATCCTCACAATTCATGGAATATTTTTTAATGAAACTTTTCACAATGGTCTGTAAGAAAACTTTACTAATTAAAAAACTACTGGGTGTTTCAAAAAACAGAACCATTCCCTAAAAACCCTCAAAATGTATGGAATTAATATTTTTGTTATGACACCTTTCACAATAGGCTGCAAAAAAACTACCCTTATTAAAAAATGCAGGATGTTTTACAAAACCGAACCATTTTCTAATAATCCTCAAAATTCATGGAATACATTTTTTTTTTATGAAACTTATCGCAATAGTCTGCAAAAAGACTATACTAATGAACAAATCAATATTCGTGGAATTAATATTCCTTTTTTTAGACACCTTTCACAATAGGCTGCAAAAAAACTGTAATAATGAAAAAATACTGGGTGTTTAAAAATACCGAACCATTCTCTTGATATCCTCGAAATTCATGGAATAAAAAATTTTTTTTTACAAAACTTTTCACAAAAAACTGCAAAAAACTGTCCTACTGAAAAAATACAGGATGTTTAAAAAAAAACGAACCATTCCCTAAAAATCATCAAAATTTAAGGAATTAATATATTTTTTTTGTAGACACCTTTCACAATAGAATGTAAAAAAACTGTAATAATGAAATAATACAGGGTGTTTGAAAAAACCGAACCATTGTCTAATAATCCTCAAAATTCATGGAATAAAATTTTTTTTTATGAAACTTCGCAATAGTCTGCAGACAAACCATACTAATTAAAAAATACTGGGTGTTTAAAAAACCGAACCATTCTCTTGAAATCCTCGCAATTTATGGAATTAATATTTTTTTTTGTAGACACCTTTCACAATAGGTTGTAAAAAAACTGTAATGATGAAAAAATATAGAGTGTTTAAAAAAACCTAACCATTCACTAAAAATCCTCAACATACATGGATTTAAACTTTTTTTTATAAAACTTATCGCAATAGTCTGCAGAAAAACTATACTAATTAAAAAATACTGGGTGTTTAAAAAAATCGAACCATTCTCTTGAAATCCTCGAAATTTATGGAATTAATATTTTTTTTGTAGACACTTTTCACAATGGGCCGTAAAAAACTGTAATAATGAATAAATACAGAGCGTTTAAAAAAACCGAACCATTCTCTAAAAATCCTCAAAATACATGGAATTAAACTTTTTTGTATAAAACTTATCGCAATAGTCTGCAGAAAAACTATACTAATTAAAAAATACTGGGTGTTTAAAAATACCGAACCATTCTCTTGAAATCCTCGAAATTCATGAAATTAAACATTTTTTTGATAAAACTTTTCACAATAGGCTGTAAAAAAACTGTAATAATGGAAAAAAGCAGAAGGTTCAAAAAAACCGCACCATTATCTAAAATTCCTCCAAATTCAGGGAATTGAAATTTTTTTTTATGTCACTTTTGGCAGTAAGTTGCAAAACAACTGTACAAATTAGAAAATACTGTACTAATTAAAAAATACTGGGTAATTAAAAAAACCGAACTATTCTCTAAAATCATCGAAATTCGTGGAATTGAAAATTTTGTTTTAACGGCACTTTTCGCAATACACTATAAAAAATCTAACCTAATGAAAAAATACTTAGTGTTTACAAAAACCGAACCTTTAAAAATCCTCAAAATTCGTGGAATTAAAAAATTTTTTTGATGAAACATTTTACATTCTAAAAATCCTTAAAACCTGGAATTGAAAATTCTTTTTTGATATGTGATGAAACTTTTTACAATAGTTTGTAAAAAAACTATAAAAAATACATACTTTGGTATTATTATGTGTATATAAACACATACTTATGAAAAAATACAGGGTGTAAAATAAAGAACCATTCTCTAGATCCACAAAATTTATGGATTTTAATTTTTTTTATGAAACTTTTCACGATTGTAAAAAAGTTATACTAATGAGCAAATACAGGGTGTTTAACAAAACCAAACCATTCTCTAAAAGTCCTCAAAATTCCTGGAATTGGAAATTTTTTTTGATGAAACTTTTTATAATGTTCTGTAGGAAAAATATACTAATGACAAAATACTGGGTGTTTAAAAAACACGAACCATTCTCTACTGCTGATCTGCATCTACTATAATTGATAAAAGATAGACAATTTGAGAAGTGTTAAATAATAGAACAGATCATACTGCTGATCTGCACCTACGACAATTGATAGTGATAAAAATACAAGAGTGCATAATATTGTAACCAAAAATTTTAAAATGTATTAAATTAAAGAACAGATCATACTGCTGATCTGCACCTGCGATAATTGAATCTGTCATGGAAGTATAATATTTCTTTGATGAAACTTTTAACAATAGTCTATATGGAAACTATTTTAATGAGAACAATACAGGGTGTTTATAAAACCGAACGATTTTCTACTGCTGACCTGCATCTACGACAATTGATAAAAGATAGACAAGCGTAACTAATATAGGTAATAAATTTGAGAAGTGTTAAATAATAGAACAGATCATACTGCTGATCTGCACCTACGATAATTAATAGTCATAAAAATAGAAGCGTACATAATATTATAAACAAAAATTTTAAGAAGTGTTAAATGAAAGAACAGGTCATACTGCTGATCTGCGCCTACGATAATTGATAAAAAACAGAATAGCATAACTAATGTATTTAACAATTTTGAGAAATGTTAAATAAAAGAACAGATCATACTGCTGATCTGCACCTACGACAATTGATAGTGATAACAATACAAGAGTGCATAATATTGTAACCAAAAATTTTAAAATGTATTAAATTAAAGAACAGATTATACTGCTGATCTGCACCTGCGATAATTGAAACTGTCATGGAAGTATAATATTTCTTTGATGAAACTTTTAACAATAGTCTATATGGAAACTATTTTAATGAGAACAATACAGGGTGTTTAAAAAACCGCACGATTCTCTACTGCTGATCTGCATCTACGATAATTGATAAATGACAGACAAGCGTAACTAATATAGGTAACAAATTTGAGAAGTGTTAAATAATAGAACAGATCATACTGCTGATCTGCACCTACGATAATTAATAGTCATAAAAATAGAAGCGTGCATAATATTATAAACAAAAATTTTAAGAAGTGTTAAATGAAAGAACAGATCATACTGCTGATCTGCGCCTACGATAATTGATAAAAAACAGAATAGCATAACTAATGTATTTAACAATTTTGAGAAATGTTAAATAAAAGAACAGATCATACTGCTGATCTGCACCTACGACAATTGATAGTGATAAAAATACAAGAGTGCATAATATTGTAACCAAAAATTTTAAAATGTATTTAATTAAAGAACAGATCATACTGCTGATCTGCACCTGCGATAATTGAAACTGTCATGGAAGTATAATATTTCTTTGATGAAACTTTTTGCAATAGTCTGCGGAAAAACTACCCTAACGAAAAAATGCAGGGTGTTTAAAAAAACCGAACCATTCTCTACTGCTGATCTGCATCTACGATAATTGATAAAAGATAGACAAGCGTAACTAATATAGGTAACAAATTTGAGAAGAGTTAAATAATAGAACAGATCATACTGCTGATCTGCACCTACGATAATTAATAGTCATAAAAATAGAAGCGTGCATAATATTATAAACAAAAATTTTAAGAAATGTTAAATGAAAGAACAGATCATACTGCTGATCTACACCTACAATAATTGATAAAAAACAGAAAAGCATAACTAATGTATTTAACAATTTTGAGAAATGTTAAATAAAAGAACAGATCATACTGCTGATCTGCACCTACGACAATTGATAGTGATAAAAATACAAGAGTGCATAATATTGTAACCAAAAATTTTAAAATGTATTAAATTAAAGAACAGATTATACTGCTGATCTGCACCTGCGATAATTGAAGCTGTCATGGAAGTATAATATTTCTTTGATGAAACTTTTAACAATAGTCTATATGGAAACTATTTTAATGAGAACAATACAGGGTGTTTAAAAAACCGAACGATTCTCTACTGCTGATCTGCATCTACGATAATTGATAAAAGACAGACAAGTGCAACTAATATAGGTAACAAATTTGAGAAGTGTTAAATAATAGAAAATTTAAGAAGTGTTAAATGAAAGAACAGATCATACTGCTGATCTGCACCTACGATAATTGATAAAAAACAGAAAAGCATAACTAATGTATTTAACAATTTTGATAAATGTTAAATAAAAGAACAGATCATACTGCTGATCTGCACCTACGACAATTGATAGTGATAAAAATACAAGAGTGCATAATATTGTAACCAAAAATTTTAAAATGTATTAAATTAAAGAACAGATCATACTGCTGATCTGCACCTGGGATAATTGAAACTGTCATGGAAGTATACTATTCCTTTGATGCAACTTTAAACAATGGTCTATATGGAAACTATTTTAATGAGAACAATACAGGGTGTTTAAAAAAACCGAACCATTCTCCAATAATCATCAAAATTCATGGATTTAAATATTTCTTTTTCTGAAACTCTTCGCAATGGTCTGCAGAAAAACTATACTATTGAAAATATCCGGTGTCCACCATCCCAAGAAAGGTCAAGTCGGCGATAGCCGACTTGCCACCTTTCTAGTTCTTATATATTAAAATGCGTGATTTCCTCTCGCTCCCACCGGGGGTGCGAAAAAGCGGCAAAGTGTCCGTTCAAAGGCTTTTTTCGCGAGCCGCGCAGCGGCGAGCCCATGGGCGCGAAGCGCCCTTCGGTCCTTCGGTTGTCGCTTAGGCGTATTTTCGTTGGTAATTTTTACTTTTTTCCGGGCGAATTTTGCGTTTTTCCGGAGGTCTGCGGACGCTACATTTCGATTTTCGCGAGGGAACGAGACAAAAGTCGAAAAAAACGCCCCTTATCGGAAGTCCCGCGACCGCTCCGAGGCCGATTTTGCTTCGCGCGAGGTATTTTACGCGAGCTTTCCGGCGACGCGGCAGCGGGCCGGGAGGCTTCATTCGTCCTTTCTCCGTCGCGACGAGGCGCCCGGCGGGCCGTTTTTCGCGTTTTTCTAGGTAAATTTTCCGTTTTTCGTAGGGTCCTCGCCCGCCGATCTCGGCGACCGAGATGGATATAGCGCGGGCGGAGCTTATCGGCTGGGAATCAGAGAAACGTCAGTTGTTCAGTGCGAAATATATTTAGACGTCAAACTATTTCCGATTCTATATTTTCGTATTTTCCCGCATTCCTTTCCACGAAGCCATATCGAAACGTAAACTTTGAACCTTCTACAATATGTCGCGTGCCTCAGATCTGGGTTTAAAATTCGATTTTATAGCGAAAATAGTGAAAATATGCGTCCACGCACGTTCGCCCGACGATCGGCCTTCAGAAACGTCAAACTTCGAGCCAGACGGTGCGGTGCGGTGACATCTCCCAAGAAAACGTAAGAAATTTCGCCGAATGGGCCGATCGGAGGCCCGCAAAGGCCAGAAAAGGTAAATTTAAAGTCTCTAGATACTTTATGTTATGCGAGCGCTGGGTTTCCAGTTCGTTTTTAGATGGAAATGTGCAAAAATAACGAACGAGACGGCAAGGAAGAGCAAGGCAAATGCCAGTCATGACAAAAACTTCAAAACGATTACATTCTCCAAAGTAAGTACCCCTCTATTTCCATAAAACCATATCGAAACGTAAACTTTGAACCTTCTACAATATCCCGCGTGCCTCAGATCTGGGTTTAAAATTCGATTTTATAGTGAAATTATAGAAAATTTGGTAGACTGCACTCCGCCATCAGAAACGTCAAACGACGAGTGGTGACAGTTCAGATTAAAACATAGGAAATTTCGCCGAATGGACCGATCGGAGGCCCGCAAAGGCCAGAAAAGGTAAATTTAAAGTCTCTAGATACTTTCTGTTATGCGAGCGCTGGGTTTCCAGTTCGTTTTTAGATGGAAACGTGCAAAAATAACGACCGAGACGGCAAGGAAGAGGAAGGCAAATGCCAGTCATCACAAAAACTTCAAAACGATTACATTCTCCAAAGTAAGTACCCCTTTATTTCCATAAAACCATATCGAAACGTAAACTTTGAACCTTCTACAATTTCCCGCGTGCCTCAGATCTGGGTTTAAAATTCGATTTTATAGTGAAAATAACGAAAATTTGGTAGACTGCACTCCGTCGGGAGCGCGATCTTCAGAAACGTCAAACGACGAGTGGTGACAGTTCAGATTAAAACATAGGAAATTTCGCTAAATGGGCCGATCGGAGCCCCCCGAAGGCCGAAAACGGTAAATTTAAAGTCTCTAGATACTTTCTGTTACGCGAGCGCTGGGTTTTAAGGTCTTTTTTGTATCGAAATTTGCATAAATTCGCACCCAGACGGGGTAACAGTGACGTCAGCAATGTGGCGCTCTTCAAATTTTTCGAGGCGCTTCGCTTATATATACAATGCGACTCAAAAAAGCTCGATGTACGGGGTGTTACGATAAAAATTGACGAGAAAAAAATAAAAATTATAGATTCGAGGAAATTTTCGGTTTTTTCGCTTCGGAGGGGTCGTCTGACGTGCGAAAGACCGTTTTATATACAAAGTGTTGGAAGAATGTCGAACGCTAAAAAAATGTCAAAATTAAGGGAACTGAAATTTTTTTTTTTTACGAAACTTCAGTCGGGGGTCTCTTACCGCACTAATTATCGAAAAAAATACGGGGTGTTTAAAAAAACCGAACCTTTATCGAAAAATCCTCAAAATTTGTGAATTTAAAAATTACTTTTTTTTCTGAAACTCTTCGCGATAGTCTGCAGAAAAACTATACTAATTAAAAATACAGGGGCTTTAAAAAAACCGAACCATTCTCTTGAAATCCTCAAATTTCGTGGAATTCAAAGTTTTTTTTGTAAACACTTTTTGCAATAGGCTGTTAAAAAAATATATATATACTAATGAAAATATCCAGTGTTTAAGAGAACCGAACCATTCTCTAAAAATCCTCAAAATTCGTGGAATTAAAATTTCTGTTTGTAGACACCTTTCACAATAGGCTGTAAAAAAAACTGTAATAATGAAAAAATACAGGGTGTTTAACAAAATCAAACCATTCTCTAAGAATCCTCACAATTCATGGAATATTTTTTAATGAAACTTTTCACAATGGTCTGTAAGAAAACTTTACTAATTAAAAAACTACTGGGTGTTTCAAAAAACAGAACCATTCCCTAAAAACCCTCAAAATGTATGGAATTAATATTTTTGTTATGACACCTTTCACAATAGGCTGCAAAAAAACTACCCTTATTAAAAAAATGCAGGATGTTTTACAAAACCGAACCATTTTCTAATAATCCTCAAAATTCATGGAATACATTTTTTTTTATGAAACTTATCGCAATAGTCTGCAAAAAGACTATACTAATGAACAAATCAATATTCGTGGAATTAATATTCCTTTTTTTAGACACCTTTCACAATAGGCTGCAAAAAAACCGTAATAATGAAAAAATACTGGGTGTTTAAAAATACCGAACCATTCTCTTGATATCCTCGAAATTCATGGAATAAAAAATTTTTTTTTACAAAACTTTTCACAAAAAACTGCAAAAAACTGTCCTACTGAAAAAATACAGGATGTTTAAAAAAAACGAACCATTCCCTAAAAATCATCAAAATTTAAGGAATTAATATATTTTTTTTGTAGACACCTTTCACAATAGAATGTAAAAAAACTGTAATAATGAAATAATACAGGGTGTTTGAAAAAACCGAACCATTGTCTAATAATCCTCAAAATTCATGGAATAAAATTTTTTTTTATGAAACTTATCGCAATAGTCTGCAGACAAACCATACTAATTAAAAAATACTGGGTGTTTAAAAAACCGAACCATTCTCTTGAAATCCTCGCAATTTATGGAATTAATATTTTTTTTTGTAGACACCTTTCACAATAGGTTGTAAAAAAACTGTAATGATGAAAAAATATAGAGTGTTTAAAAAAACCTAACCATTCACTAAAAATCCTCAACATACATGGAATTAAACTTTTTTTTATAAAACTTATCGCAATAGTCTGCAGAAAAACTATACTAATTAAAAAATACTGGGTGTTTAAAAAAATCGAACCATTCTCTTGAAATCCTCGAAATTTATGGAATTAATATTTTTTTTGTAGACACTTTTCACAATGGGCCGTAAAAAACTGTAATAATGAATAAATACAGAGCGTTTAAAAAAACCGAACCATTCTCTAAAAATCCTCAAAATACATGGAATTAAACTTTTTTTTATAAAACTTATCGCAATAGTCTGCAGAAAAACTATACTAATTAAAAAATACTGGGTGTTTAAAAAACCGAACCATTCTCTTGAAATCCTCGAAATTCATGAAATTAAACATTTTTTTGATAAAACTTTTCACAATAGGCTGTAAAAAAACTGTAATAATGGAAAAAAGCAGAAGGTTCAAAAAAACCGCACCATTATCTAAAATTCCTCCAAATTCAGGGAATTGAAAATTTTTTTTATGTCACTTTTCGCAGTAAGTTGCAAAACAACTGTACAAATTAGAAAATACTGTACTAATTAAAAAATACTGGGTAATTAAAAAAACCGAACTATTCTCTAAAATCATCGAAATTCGTGGAATTGAAAATTTTGTTTTAACGGCACTTTTCGCAATACACTATAAAAAATCTAACCTAATGAAAAAATACTTAGTGTTTACAAAAACCGAACCTTTAAAAATCCTCAAAATTCGTGGAATTAAAAAAATTTTTTGATGAAACATTTTACATTCTAAAAATCCTTAAAACCTGGAATTGAAAATTCTTTTTTGATTTGTGATGGAACTTTTTACAATAGTTTGTAAAAAAACTATAAAAAATACATACTTTGGTATTATTATGTGTATATAAACACATACTTATGAAAAAAATACAGGGTGTAAAATAAAGAACCATTCTCTAGATCCACAAAATTTATGGATTTTAATTTTTTTTATGAAACTTTTCACGATTGTAAAAAAGTTATACTAATGAGCAAATACAGGGTGTTTAACAAAACCAAAACATTCTCTAAAAGTCCTCAAAATTCCTGGAATTGAAAATTTTTTTGATGAAATTTTTTACAATGTTCTGTAGGAAAAATATACTAATGACAAAATACTGGGTGTTTAAAAAACACGAACCATTCTCTACTGCTGATCTGCATCTACTATAATTGATAAAAGATAGACAATTTGAGAAGTGTTAAATAATAGAACAGATCATACTGCTGATCTGCACCTACGATAATTAATAGTCATAAATATAGAAGCGTGCATAATATTATAAACAAAAATTTTAAGAAGTGTTAAATGAAAGAACAGATCATACTGCTGATCTGCGCCTACGATAATTGATAAAAAACAGAATAGCATAACTAATGTATTTAACAATTTTGAGAAATGTTAAGAAAAGAACAGATCATACTGCTGATCTGCACCTACGACAATTGATAGTGATAAAAATACAAGAGTGCATAATATTGTAACCAAAAATTTTAAAATGTATTTAATTAAAGAACAGATCATACTGCTGATCTGCACCTACGACAATTGATAGTGATAAAAATACAAGAGTGCATAATATTGTAACCAAAAATTTTAAAATGTATTTAATTAAAGAACAGATTATACTGCTGATCTGCACCTGCGATAATTGAAACTGTCATGGAAGTATAATATTTCTTTGATGAAACTTTTAACAATAGTCTATATGGAAACTATTTTAATGAGAACAATACAGGGTGTTTAAAAAACCGAACGATTCTCTACTGCTGATCTGCATCTACGTTAATTGATAAAAGACAGACAAGCGTAACTAATATAGGTAACAAATTTGAGAAGTGTTAAATAATAGAACAGATCATACTGCTGATCTGCACCTACGATAATTAATAGTCATAAAAATAGAAGCGTGCATAATATTATAAACAAAAATTTTAAGAAGTGTTAAATGAAAGAACAGATCATACTGCTGATCTGCGCCTACGATAATTGATAAAAAACAGAATAGCATAACTAATGTATTTAACAATTTTGAGAAATGTTAAATAAAAGAACAGATCATACTGCTGATCTGCACCTACGACAATTGATAGTGATAAACATACAAGAGTGTATAATATTGTAACCAAAAATTTTAAAATGTATTAAATTAAAGAACAGATCATACTGCTGATCTGCACCTGCGATAATTGAAACTGTCATGGAAGTATAATATTCCTTTGATGCAACTTTTAACAATGGTCTATATGGAAACTATTTTAATGAGAACAATTCAGGGTGTTTAAAAAAACCGAACCATTCTCAAATAATCCTCAAAATTCATGGATTCAAAAATTTCTTTTTCTGAAACTCCTCGCAATAGTTTGCAGAAAAGCTATGATAATGAAAATATCCGGTGTCCACCATCCCAAGAAAGGTCAAGTCGGCGATAGCCGACTTGCCACCTTTCTAGTTCTTATATATTAAAATCCGTTGTTTTTTCTCGCTCCCACCGGGCGGGCGAAAAAGGGGCAAAGTGTCCGTTGAAAGGCTTTTTTCGCGAGCCGCGCAGCGGCGAGTATGGGTGCGCGGAGTCGAGTTCGGTCCTTGGGTCGTCGCTTAGGCGTATTTTGGTTGGTTATTTTTACTTTTTTCCGGTCCAATTTTGCGTTTTTCCGGAGGTCTGCGGACGCCGGTTTGCGATTTTCGCGAGGAAACGAGACAAAAGTGAGATGGATATAGCTTATCGGCAGGGAATCGGAGAAACGTCAGTTGTTCAGTGCGAAATATATTTAGACGTCAAACTATTTCGGATTCGATATTTTCGTATTTTCCTGCATTCCTTTCCACGAAGCCATATCGAAACGTAAACTTTGAACCTTCTACGATATCCCGCGTACCTCAGATCTGGGTTTGAAATTCGATTTTTAACCGAAAATAGTGAAAATATGCGTCCACACACGTTCGCCCGACAATCGGCCTTCAGAAACGTCAAACTTCGAGACCGAAGGTGCGATGCGGTGACATCTCCCAAGAAAACGTAAGAAATTTCGCTAAATGGGCCGATCGGAGGCCCGCAAAGGTCAGAAAAGGTAAATTTAAAGTCTCTAGATACTTTCTGTTATGCGAGCGCTGGATTTTGAGTTCGTTTTTAGATGGAAATGTGCAAAAATAACGACCGAGACGGGAAGGAAGAGGAAGGCAAATGGCCGACATCACAAAAATTTCAAAACGATTACATTCTCCAAAGTAAGTACCCCTTTATTTCCATAAAACCATATCGAAACGTAAACTTTGAACCTTCTACAATATCCCGCGTGCCTCAGATCTGGGTTGAAAATTCGATTTTATAGTGAAAATAGCGAAAATTCTCACGCCCTTCAGAAACGTCAAACGGCGACTGGGTGACAGTTCAGATTAAAACATAGGAAATTTCGCTAAATGAGCCGATCGGAGCCCCCCGAAGGCCGAAAACGGTAAATTTGAAGTCTCTAGATACTCTCTGTTATGCGAGCGCTGGGTTTTAAGGTCGTTTTTGTATCGAAATTTGCATAAATCCGCACCCAGACGGGGTAACAGTGACGTCAGCAATGTGGCGCTTTTCAAATTTTTCGAAGCATATATGGGGTGACTCAAAAAAGCTCGATGTACGGGGTGTTCCGATAGAAATTGACGAGAAAAAAATAAAAATTACAGATTCGAGGAAATTTTCGGTTTTTTCGCTTCGGAGGGGTCGTTTGACGTGCGAAAGACCGTTTTATATACAAAGTGTTGGAAAAATGTCGAACGTTAAAAAAATGTCAAAATTAAGGGAACTAAAATTTTTTTTTTTTACGAAACTTCAGTCGGGAGTCTCTTACCGCACTAATTATCAAAAATAATACGGGGTGTTTAAAAAAACCGAACCGTTCTCTAAAAAATCCTCAAAATTCGTGGAATTAATATTTCTTTTTGTAGACACCTTTCACAATAGGCTGTAAGAAAAACTGTAATAATGAAAAAATACTGGGTGTTTAAAAAAACCGAACCATTCTCTTGAAATCCTCGCAATTTATGGAATTAATATTTTTTTTTGTAGACACTTTTCACAATAGGCTGTAAAAAAACTGTAATGATGAAAAAATATAGAGTGTTTAAAAAAACCTAACCATTCACTAAAAATCCTCAAAATACATGGAATTAAACTTTTTTTTATAAAACTTATCGCAATAGTCTGCAGAAAAACTATACTAATTAAAAAATACTGGGTGTTTAAAAAACCGAACCATTCTCTTGAAATCCTCGAAATTCATGGAATTAAAAATTTATTTGATAAAACTTTTCACAATAGGCTGTAAAAAAACTGTAATAATGAAAAAATACAGGAGGTTCAAAAAAACCGAACCATTATCTAAAATTCCTCCAAATTCAGGGAATTGAAAATTTTTTTTATGTCACTTTTCGCAATAAGTTGCAAAAATACTGTACTAATTAGAAAATACTGTACTCATTAAAAAATACTGGGTAATTAAAAAAACCGAACTATTCTCTAAAATCATCGAAATTCGTGGAATTGAAAATTTTGTTTTAACGACACTTCGCAATACACTATAAAAAAACTAACCTAATGAAAAAATACTTAGTGTTTACAAAAACCGAACCATTCTCTAAAAATCCTCAAAATTCGTGGAATTAAAAAATTTTTTTGATGAAACATTTTACATAATATTCTGAAGGAAAACTATACTAATGTAAAAATACTGAATGTTTAAAAAAATCGAATCATTCTAAAAAATCCTTAAAACTTGGAATAATTTTTTTTTTTTTATTTTAGATGAAACTTTTTGCAATAGCTTTTTGCAAATATATACTTTGGTATTATTATGTGTATATAAACACATACTTATGAAAAAATATAGGGTGTAAAATAAAGAACCATTCTCTAGATCCACAAAATTTATGGAATTTAATTTTTTTTATGAAACTTTTCACGATTGTAAAAAAGTTTTACTAATGAGCAAATACAGGGTGTTTAACAAAACCAAACCATTCTCTAAAAGTCCTCAAAATTCCTGGAATTGAATTTTTTTTTATGAAACTTTTTACAATGTTCTGTAGGAAAAATATACTAATGACAAAATACTGGGTGTTTTAAAAAATCGAACCATTCTCTACTGCTGATCTGCACCTGCGATAATTGAAACTGTCATGGAAGTATAAATATTTCTTTGATGAAACTTTTAACAATGGTCTATATAGGGTGTTTAAAAAAACCGAACCATTCTCTAAAAATCCTCAAAATTTATGGCACCTACACGTTCGGCGTTCTTTTTTGATTTTTGATGAAACTTTTTGCAATAGTTTGTAAAAAAACTATAAAAAATACATACTTAGGTATTATTATGTGTATACAAATACATACTTATGAAAAAATACAGGGTGTAAAATAAAGAACCATTCTCTAGATCCACAAAATTTATGGAATTTATTTTTTTTTTATGAAACTTTTCACAATGGTCTGTAAGAAAACTATACTAATTAAAAAACTACTGGATATTTACAAAAACCGAACCATTCATGGAAGTATAATATTACTTTGATGAAACTTTTAACAATGGTCTATATAGAGACTATTTTAATGAGAACAATACAGGGTGTTTAAGAAAACTGAACCAATATTGAAACTCCCAAAATGCATGGAATTACAAAAGTTTGTTTTGATGAAACTATTTACAATGTTTTGTATAAAAACTATGCTAATAATCCTCAAAATTCATGGAATTAATTTATTTTTTTATGAAACTTTTTGCAATAGTCCGCAGAAAAACTACCCTAACGAAAAAATGCAGGATGTTTAAAAAAAACGAACCATTCTCTACTGCTGATCTGCATCTACGATAATTGATAAAAGATAGACAATTTGAGAGCGTAACTAATACAAATTTGAGAAGTGTTAAATAATAGAACAGATCATACTGCTGATCTGCACCTACGATAATTGATAGTCATAAAAATAAAAGCGTGCATAATATTATAAACAAAAATTTTAAGAAGTGTTAAATGAAAGAACAGATCATACTGCTGATCTGCGCCTACGATAATTGATAAAAAACAGAAAAGCATAACTAATGTATTTAACAATTTTGAGAAATGTTAAATAAAAGAACAGATCATACTGCTGATCTGCACCTACGACAGTTGATAGTGATAAACATACAAGAGTATATAATATTGTAACCAAAAATTTTAAAATGTATTAAATTAAAGAACAGATCATACTGCTGATCTGCACCTGCGATAATTGAAACTGTCATGGAAGTATAAATACTTCTTTGATGAAACTTTTAACAATGGTCTATATGGAAACTATTTTAATGAGAACAATTCAGGGTGTTTAAAAAAACCGAACCATTCTCAAATAATCCTCAAAATTCATCGATTTAAAAATTTCTTTTTCTGAAACTCCTCGCAATAGTCTGCAGAAAAACTATGATAATGAAAATATCCGGTGTCCACCATCCCAAGAAAGGTCAAGTCGGCGATAGCCGACTTGCCACCTTTCTAGTTTCGATAATTAAAGCGCGGTTTAAGGTGTCAGTACTTGAATCAAGG
Source organism: Monochamus alternatus (assembly GCA_037114965.1). NCBI lineage: Eukaryota > Metazoa > Arthropoda > Insecta > Coleoptera > Cerambycidae > Monochamus > Monochamus alternatus. The sequence goes on along the minus strand of CM073427.1, from coordinate 50,677,857 downwards.
TGACTAGATCGGAGTTGGTTCGCGCCCAGCTGCCGGTAGACCGTATATAAGCTATATTCGTGGAGAGGATTGGCACCCTCTCTGCGAGTATGGTAGGGTGGAATAATGTTAGCTTGGGTCAATGTGAGAGATTGATACCGGTTGATATTTGATTACCCCCCTAATTAATGAGGTTTTCCAGGTTTCCCTCATTCCTGCACTGAATAGTGGTTAGGGCCTACCAACGTAAGTCGTTCCTGGGCGCAAATGCGGCTTAATAATAATATGCCGCCCCCTCTCCCGCACAAGTCTCCGACTTCTGGGTTAATCCCTGTGATTAGAATGAGGGGTAGAGATATTATTATTATTATTATTATTATTATTATTATTATTATTATTATTATTATTATTATTATTATTATTATTATTATTATTATTATTATTATTATTATTATTATTATTATTATTATTATGCCATCAGTTACGAAATGCCTAATTTTGTGTAACGCGTGAGATTTTTGCGGAACGAACGAAGTGAGTTTTGCAAAAACTCACAAGTTACACAAAATTTCATTTCGTAACGTATTACATACAAGATTTTTTCTAATTTTGAAGAAAGTAATAAAAAAATAAAATTTAATATAATTGACAAAAATTTGGAAAACATAAATTTAGTTTGTTGCTGTTACTTCATGTTAGTTGTCAGTTTGACATTTTGTAAAAAAGTCTAGACGGAAGGTTTTTAGCGAGATTGATATATTTTTAGTTTTATTTTTAAAAAATGAGTGATTCAAGTTCTGAAGAGCTACCAAGCGATATTGAAGAGGCAGCAGGTAATGCCCTATTATCAGTAATTCCCAAAAAGTCAAAGGCAGTTTATGATTTGGCATACGAAAAATTTGTTACGTGGTGTGATGAAAAGAAAATTAAACATGTTAATGAGAAAGTTTTACTTGCATATTTTGAGGGTAAGAAAGATCTAAAAGTTTCCACATTATGGACACTTTACTCAATGTTAAGGTCTGAACTAAATCTGAAAAGGAATATTGATATTAAAAAATATACAAATTTGGTAGCATATATTAAAAGGCAAGCGGACGGGTACAGTGCTAAAAAGTCAAAAGTTTTTATTAAAGAAGATTTTGCCAAATTTTTAGTAGAAGCTGATGACAAAGAATACTTAATGGCTAAGGTTGCAATGATAATTGGAATGGCAGGAGCATGCAGAAAAGCAGAATTAACATTTCTTCCAGTTGAAAATGTTATAGACGAAGGAAGCCATTTTCGTGTTGATATCCCACCTTCAAAAACAAAAGTTATACGGCAGTTTACAATTACCACTGGAGACATTGACAATATGAATCTTGTTGAAATATTAAGAAAATATATTAAGATTTTTTGTAAAATATGCGAATGGAAAATGTACCAGAAATCCTGTGGGAATTAACACATTTAGCAGTCTGCCAAAAGTTATTGCACAATTTCTTGGTCTTTCAAATCCTGTTCTATATACTGGCCACTGCTTCAGAAGAAGTTCTGCCACTTTCCTAGCAGACAGTGGCGCTGATATTTTAAAATTAAAGAGGCACGGAGGTTGGAAATCTAGCTCTGTTGCGGAGGGATATGTTGAAAATTCCATGAACAATAAAAAAACTTATAGCGCAAGAAATATTTGGTGAAACATCTAATGCAATGTGCGCCGCTTCCCAAATAACAGCAAGTTCGAGCAATGAAAAAAATATGTCGTCGGGAATTAATTTGAATAATTGCAATAATTGTGTTATCAATATTTATAATAATTAATTAATTTATAATTTATGTTTTTAACTTGTATTATAACAGTTTAATAAATAGAATAATTCTTTTTGTCACTAATTTTGAAATACATTTTTCGTCACCAATTGCATAAAATTTTACTTTATGCAACTAGTTACAAAAAGTAAGACGTTTCATAATGTCAATCAGTTTTAAAAAGTGTCACTTTATATGTCAAAATTAGAAAAATACTTTTAAGCCCCGAGACTATTGGTATATTTTTTACCGATTTTCCCTCTATGTTAGCTTATTTCTGTATAGTTCAATAGATACAGAAATTTTGTTTAATACGCTTGAATGTGTATAAATTTACTCAACTAAATGCTCACATTTAAACGTATTTCATTATTACCAGGAAGCAAATATTTTGTTAACTTTAATTTATGTAACGCTTTGGTGCATTCTCTGCGTAAATATTTGGGGAATGTGATTTACACGAATTTCATGTGCAGCCAATGTTCTCAACAAATTTGTATCGTAACTAGAATTTTTGACGTTGTTGTGGTGATTAAAATAGACATTCGCTTCTATCATACAAGAGCATCGGTATAGGAAATAATATTTGACCACAATCTATATAGAGTGGTGATCCTTTCAGATATTATACAAATATCTATATATCTGTTAATGTTGTTATTATGAATTTTGGCAAGCTGTAAAATAAATCGGCGTGTGATATTATATTTGGCGGATACATGTTTTGAAAGGCTGTAAATTTTTGGACCAGGAAATTTATTTGTTATTTTGCAGTTAAGTATGATTTTCCAATATACATTTGAATTATATACGAAAAAATTATCATTAAAAAGTTGGAAGTGAGTTTATAGACATTATTTATTGGTCTTTGTTCAAATAGTATGTTTATTAAGGGCATAAGACCCTTCAGAACGTTACCTGTTTTTGCAGTTATAAAAATATATTCAGATTTATGATTTACATATATCGATTTATTTCCAACCAACTACTTATTAGGTTAAGGAAATTTAATAATATGAGAAAAAGAAATTATCATTAGTGTGTAAATAAAAATATTTAGTATATAGTAGTGGCCTTAACACAATACCCTGAGATACTCCACTTTTGATCTAAATTTTTCACTTCTGGCGAAGGTGAAAAGACAGTACTTTATTTAAAATCATTTATAACTCTGCAACGCGGTTTTAAAAGAAAATACCTCCTAGAACCCTAACTGAACTGAGCCCTAAAGGATTATTCTTAACATTTTATAATTTGTTTATAAATGATGAGTTTAATAATCTTCTATAAGTAGGGTAATACATTTGAGTTTGAGGAAGTCTTTGCAAGACGAATTTAAATCACTTGTTAAGTCTTTTTCGTAACTTTCACATTATTCTATAAAAGAAACAGTAATAAATATTGGCCACGTATTTAGTTTATTTAAATGTATCGTCACTGCCATTTTTGTGTCACATTACTGTCAGATCACGTACCGTGTTGATTCAATGAACGCTATTACTAGGCATGCTGATCTACCGTAACAGCGAATTGTATAATGCACATTTGAAAATTAAACTGAATAAGAAAAAAGTTGAAAAGCAACAGCGTCCTTTAAGTTCATGTTGAAATGATGACTATAAAATTTGAAATTGAGAATCACGATTAGATTGCGAATCTAATAATCTGAAAGTAATTCCTCATAATTAGTCATAGGCGTAAGAAACTGGGGGGTCAGTGGGTAAATATTGGTCTAACTTTGTTGTATCACGAAATTTTCGTCGTCAGATTAAAAAATTTAAAATTTTGGTCTATTTTACATGAAAAAAGTAATCCTATTTCAATCCGATAAACTTCTCTGTTTTCGAGTAATCTTAATTTAAAAATTTTGTGACATCCCACAAAAGTTTAAGATGGAAAATATAAATAGGCAAAATATCCCTAGTAGGCTCTTAGAAAATTCTATCGACTTATTTAATACATATTAAAGGCGCTATTCAAGCGTTTTAACATATTAAAATACTTAAAATGCATATCAGTAATGTAATTATTTGCCAATTTTTGAATTTTAATATAGCCTATTAATACTTCAAAAAATGTTAAAAACATATGTAATATGCGTCAAATAAACTGACAGATAACTTTTCAAAACCTACTAGAGACAATTTGACCGTTTGCATATCATATCTAATAGTTTTGTGGTATGTCACAAATTTTTTTAATAAATATTACTCTTAAACGGATCTGACGGCAAAAACCTCGAGACATGAAAAAGTTAGAGCAATGTTTATCCAGTAAAGTTAATATATAAAATGGAAAAAAAAACAAACAGTAAAAAACTGAAAGTAAAAAGTGAATTGAAAACAAAAAAAAATCGTAACATAAAATTCATCTCTAAATACATCGTCGCATAGCATTAACAGAGCGATTAAAATAGCAAACTGAGAGTGATATTTCATATAATTAGTACACATACTATGAATAGATGAATTTTTAAGAACGTTTGTTCTAGAAATAGGCAAATAGAACAATGAATAGGTGCGAGTCTCAATATGAGTAATGTTAAAATAAATATTACTCAAAACGTCCGGGCAATCTACTAGATAAAAGTTTATACAAAAAAAAAAAGAATAGAAAAATAAACACGACGAAAGGCTAAGTCGTTATAGTTAATCTTGGCTGCGGAATGCCACGATGTGGATAAACACCATCTACTCTAAAACTGGAATTGTTCATTAGCATACCTAGATGTTTGGTATCAGAGAACATACATATGACTTCATTGATAGGAATTGTAGGAGATTTGATTTATATTAGCTTAAAATACCTTTCTAATACAGTAAAAAATGTTACAAAAGCTAATAATAAGGAATATATGGGTAAATATTGTGGGTGTAATTCAAGGCTGGTTGGGGCTTTTGTCCACAGAGTAGTTTCACACAATATTATTAATACATAAAAATATATAAAAACTTTTCTGATATATCTACCCTGACTTTACTTTATAATGCTTATGTTAGAGCTAAATTGGAGTATGCACGAGTTGTCTGAGACTCTCAATATGATATCCGTATTACCAGTTTGGAAAATTTGTTTAATATTGAAGTTTTAAAGTAGATGGTGTTTATCCACATCGTGGCATTCCGCAGCCAGGTATTAGAAAGGTTTAAGCTAATATAAATCAAATCTCCTACAATTCCTATCAATGAAGTCATATGTATGTTCTCTGATACCAAATATCTAGGTGGTATGCTAATGAACAATTCCACAGACAAAGCTCTATTCAAGTTAAATATCGACAATGACAAAAGTGACAGCCTGTTAATGAATTAAATATGACATTACCTACTTAATAATATTGTGTGAAACTAACTACTCTGTGGACAAAAGCCCCAACCAGAGCTTTGTCTGTGGAATTGTTCATTAGCATACCTAGATGTTTGGTATCAGAGAACATACATATGACTTCATTGATAGGAATTGTAGGAGATTTGATTTATATTAGCTTAAAATACTTTTCTAATACAGTAAAAAATATCAGAAAAGTGTTGACTATTTCTTATAATGGAACCTAAATTTTTATAAGCAGCAGAGGTTATATAATATTATGCGGTACAAACGTTAATCTTGAATTAAATATAACACCCAAGTCTTTAAACTGAATGCATCTATTATTAATATTACAGTATGCGCCAAAAGTATGGAATAAATTCAATAAAAACGAAACATTATTTTTTGGGAAAAATCCTCGAACAGGTCGATTTTTAATTTAAAAAATACATATTTTAGCATAAAATGCGACTTTTAAATGTCATTTGTTTTCGAGTAATGACGTCATCGATTTTTTTTTAAATGGCAACACCATATTTTTTCCTTGATTCTGAAAGATCGTTTAATTCTCTATCAGACAGTACTAAAATTTTGCCCTCTTACATAGGAAAGTTTTCGAGTAAATGACGATTGACTGTTAGAAAACGTAAATTTTATCCATAAAAAAGTAACAATTATAAGGTATGTAAAATAAAATACAATTGATTAAATTTTATACTTAAATAAAATGTTCGAATTGCCATTCACCAACTTCTTGACAATGCGCAAGTCTGTGAAGAAATTCTTCTTGCACATTATGAATGATTTCTGGGGTAACTGCGTATTTCGTCTCGAATGCGATTTTGAAGTTCTTCTAAATTACGTGGTTTATTAATGTACACTTTTGATTTCAAGTATCCCCATAAAAAATAGTCAAGAGGTGTAAGATCTGGCGATCTTGCAGGCCATTCTATCGGTCCACGTCTGCCGATCCACCTCCCAGGAAAACAGTTGTCCAAAAAATCTCGTACAGGGCGTGCATAGTGTGGAGGTGCACCGTCTTGCTGAAACCATATGGTATCGTCAGGAATGTCAGGGTCATTATCGTTAGGAAAAATTACTGCAACGGCTGGAACAAGGTCATTTTCTAGAAACTCTAAATATCTTTGTCCTGTAAGGGTTCCTTCAAAGAAGAAAGGCCCTACTATTCTGTCGTCAAGTATTCCAGCCCACACATTTAATTTCTGAGAGTGTTGCCTCTGCCATCTAATGAGGATTATCCCGACTCCAATATTTGCAAGTTTGACGGTTTACTGTACCATTCAGACAAAATGTGGCCTCATCTGAAAAAAGTATTTGCCGGTGTAAATTTCTATTTCATTGACATAAATCCATTAGAATTTCGCAAAAGTGTAAGCGGCGATCGGGATCATCTTCATTGAGTTCCTGCACAAGATGAATTTTGTAGGGATGATATTTTTCCTTCCTCAAGATACGTAGCACTGTGCTCTGACTAGTGTCATTGTTTAATGCAACCAATCGTGAAGAATTATCAGGATTATCTACCATACTTATCAAAATGTTCTGTTTCTGATTTTCATTAATGCTTGGACGTCCAGGTTTTGGAATATTTACAATATTGCCAGTTTCTCTAAATTTAGAGTCTTCCTTACGGACTGTTGATTGGCTGATAGGGCGATCTGGATATTTTTCATTAAATAAATCGCAAACTTCCTGCTGAGTTCTAGTCATATTCCCGCATCCGATAAGAATTAAAATTTCAATTCTTTGAGTAACAGTTAAATGTGTCATAATACTTTAAATTGAATAATAATTTCTATGTCGCTTACAATACTTATTAGAAAGTCGGTGCGACAATGACACTTTGCGAAGATTTTCACCTACGTGATCCATAAAAGAACTATGGAATTCGAAAAACTAAACTTGATAACGTTTTTGCTTTATTTTAATTGATTTACGTTTTCTAACATTTAATCATCATTTACTCGAAAACTTTCCTATGTAAGAGGACAAAATTTTAGTACTGTCTGATAGAGAATTAAACGATCTTTCAAAATCAAGGAAAAAAAATGGTGTTGCCATTAAAAAAAAATCGATGACGTCATTACTCGAAAACAAATGACATTTGAAAATCGCATTTCACGCTAAAATATGTATTTTTTAAATTAAAAATCGACCTGTTCGAGGATTTTTCCCAAAAAATAATTGTTTCGTTTTTATTGAGTTTATTCCATACTTTTGGCGCATACTGTATAATGGCATTGAATAGGGGAGATTTTTCTTGAAAAACTCATAACAATTCATTTCGATAAATTTATTATCTTGACACCACATATTAATTTTGGAGAGCTGTTTCTGTAAAATAATCGTGAGTGCATCATTAATAAATATAATAAATAAAAGAGGGCCTAGAACTGATCCCTGAATGTAGTCTCCACATTAACCAAGTTAAAGCCACCAAGTTGTACATTTAAAATTCTATTACTTAAGTATGAGGTAAAAGAGGTTAGAAAATGAGATAACAGCCCTACGGATGATAATTTAAGTAATAAACGGCCATGATTAAGTCTATCAAATGCTTTAGATAAATCCGTATAAATAACATCCGTCTGACCACCTTTATCCAAATAATTCGAAATGAAGTGCGTAATATCGATAAGGTTTGTTGTTGTGGATCTCCCAAAAATAAAACCATGCTGCGAAGATGTAATGTACTATGTTTACACATTTTGTTTAGTATTCTATTTTATTTTCAGTTTTAATTGTGTAATAATATGACTTAAATTTCAATATACATTGAAGTTAAAACTCTTTTGCCAGTAAAATTTGAGACAGGAAAAGCCAAGGGGAGAAAAACGCAGACGTGTTTCGAAATAATGATTTAATTTTAGCGCTTTAAGTGAAAATTATTTTGCTTTTGAAAGAAATTTTATAAACTGCGATTTACTCTCGTTAAAAACAAAGTTTTAATAAGAAATTTGTATTCATGTGTCACACTATATTAATATTTTAATGAATTTGTTATAAGCAGTCGAATAATCTACAGGTCTTGAATAAATTTCCATAGCCAGATGATTATTTACGAATTTGATATATAAATATACAGTAGCCCAAAATAAAATACAGAAAAATCTTAGATTTTCATTTAAAGTGTTTACTGCATTTAAATATTAGGTATACAAACTGTATTGAATATACATAGAATAATTTTAGTGTTTATAATTTTAATTACAATTTAACCATTGTTGAAATAGTTATTTCTACAATAAGTGTGATATAGACATTATTACCGTACGCATGTGAAGTTTACACGACAAAGACGTAGGTTAAATCATATAATCACATAAGTGCGGTAATAATGTAGTATTTGCGTACAACGTTTTGTCTACAACTGTCGAGGTTAATGATAATAATAGTAATAATTAGTATTTTATACATATTTATTTTTATGTAGTTTGATTTGTATGGAATTGAGATGAATATGTTTTATATTAATTTAGCATGCTGAAAATGATGATTATGTAAAAAATCGACTAAATTAGTGTTCAAATTGTGCACCGTTGGCTGCCCAACAGCAGCTAAGATGATTAATACATTTTTTTTGGACATTATCAATAACTTCAGGAGGTATACGATGTATCTCGTGACGAATTCTTGCTTTTAAATCTTCTAAATTAACCCGGTCTAGTAACGTATACTTTGCTTTTTAAGTATCCTCACAAGAAATAATCTAGGGGTGTCAAATCATGCGATATAGTTGGCCACTCAATCGACCCCTTCTTCCTATCCAACTATTCGGGAACAGCTCATCTAAATAAGCACGGACAGGTGTTGCATAATAGGGAGGTGCACAGAACTGTGAAAATTAAATTTTAAACATTATTTTCTTGAAATTTTTGTTATGTTACACCATATTTTTTATGATGTATGTATGTAGAATGGCACGCTCTTTCAAATAGCATGGTCAAAATTGGGGGTTGCTATTTAAAAAAAATTGTCGATGACGTCATATCTCGAACAACGATGACGTCACAAATATGGGTCGTATGTCAAAAAGTGCCCTTTTTAAAAATAAAATCGACGTGCCAGGGGATTTTTTCGAAAACTTCTCAATTTCAAAAATAATGAATTTATTCGTTAGTTTTCGAAAGCACTATGGAAAAATCTGACATTGTTACTATGACGGCCATAACTTGAAATGATTGGGAAATTCTGGATTTATTTGGGATTTTACTATAACTTTATGATAATATTTGCATTCTACATGACTTTCTGCACATTTTGATATACCTTCGTACTTTGTACGTTAATTTTTCAGGCAGTTATGAAATTTACCTTTTTTAAAAAAAAATCTAATTAAACTTTAATTCTATACATAAATTATCATTATTGAAATTAATTACACCTTGTGCATGTATTTCATACTTGGTATTGTCTTAAAATTCTAATTTTGATTTTTTTTTCTAGCTTTCCAATGAACATATTCTAAAGTCTTTCCACTACTGTGTCTCATATAGTCTGTTTTAATATCATCACTTCTCACTGGGAAGGTCTTCTACACCACACATATACCTTTTTATAGTTCAACTTACATATAAATACATAATTTTACAATTTTATATTGACACATGCAAGTCTCATCACTTTATGCGTCTTTTAGAAACCTTGCAATGATTTAAGCTCAGTTCTAAGTATTAAAATGTACTTCATATACATTTTTCTTTACTTTTTTATATACTTTATTTAACTTTATTGCACTATATTTAAAATTAGTTTCTTATTGAACGGTATGTGTTCATTGAAAATTTACTGTCCCACTTTATTATGTAAATAATCTTAAACTTTACATTTACCTGTAAACTCTGTGTATTATTTGCTATATTTTGATTATATTTTAATTTAAATTTTGTTTTATTTCCGTGTATTTCCATCAAATTATTCTTTTTTAACGTTTGTTACTGAGTTTATATCGCTACATAAATCTTTCTATAAACACACAGTGTTTCTTGGGCATATTATTTATTTGTTGTTCATTTTCATTTTAAATTTTAATATACCGTATTTTATTAGAAATTATATATTTTTTACATCTATTGAATTCTATATTACAAATTAAATCAAACTAATTTATTTTTGTATTGTATTTTATTTTTTAGCTAGGCTATCTCGGAACATTTTATTCTATTACACAATGTAAACATCGTCTATTGAAAAGAACAGGCAGCGTAGCTGTCATTGAATTATTTCTTGTAATTATTGTGAAAGTGTGAATATGAGTTCAAGCGATGATTTACCATCAAATATTGAGAATGGATCGTCCAATGTTGTGTCCAAACTCGTGCCAGACACATTACTGTTGTTATGAAAAATTGTATAGAGAAGATATTGAACATAACTAACGAAAAAGGATTATTAGTCATCTCTTAGGTGCTAGTACTCATTGATAAGAGTAGAAATTGCACTCAAGAATATCGGTATCAAATAATACTTATTTATAGAAATGGGAGTTTATTATACCAATTGTGAGTAAATAAACTAAATATGACCCAGTGACTGGAGTAATTATATTCGCCGACGACGACATATTTAAAAAAAAATAATAGGAAGCCATTTTGAAAGAGTTGGGATCAATACACAACGATTTTTCATTTTTAATATTTGAACAGCGATTTTACGATTATATATTGTATGAGTAGTTGATAAACTTGATCTTCTTATTCTTAACATTATTAATAAAAAAGAGATTTTCTAAAAAATACCAAATAAAAATATATATTGATAAAAATAGTGTTCATTTAATGGCGCTTTAATTTTATTGGTCTATTTTGTCCAATATAATCAATAAAGTTGCATGCGTGTTTGAAGGTATCGAAACTTATATCCTCAAAATTATATTTCATTAAATCCTACGTAAGGCCTCTGGCGGAGTATGCTGGTATAATATGGTCACCTCGATTGATTAGAGACATTAACCTACTAGAAAATGTTCAACGCAAATGTAGTAAACAAGTGACTACTCTTTGGAAACATACTTATCATGAGAGGCTGCAAATTCTAAATCTCCCACTACTTTCCGAACGCAGATCTAGAGGCGATATGATTTTCACTTACAAATTATTACATAATTTTTTTCAATCAAGAAACTGGTGCGTTGCTGACATTAAACACAGATGACCGCTTACGTGGCAACCAGTTGAAACTACGCAAGGAAAACTTCAAACAGAGTGTTTAACCGATTGAATCAACTACTTGATGTGATGTTGTAACTTCTGGAAGTGTTATAGTTTTAAGCATAAATATGACACATTTAAAAAATGAAGTGATATGATGTATCTATATACATACCTACTTTTAATGTTTCAATTTGTTAAGTATGTTGTAACTGCCTTTGTAATTTGAGCATAATAGGTTTTAGCCTCTGGTCATCCCTAATAATAATAAAAATAATAATAATAATAATAATAATATTATTATACTGAGTCGTATACGAGTAGATGCATACTTTCTATTAAAATGAGCTGCACTATAAGCTACAAAATTAGTATAAACGGAACAAAAATATAGTACTTGTCTGATTAATATAGAAAAATTTGTACGTAAATTATAGAAAATGTTATGTTAGGTAATATTTGTCGTATCTAATGTGGCGTGGAAGTAAGTATAAACATTTACACTTAACGCTACTTACTTAAATTACCATATATTAAAGGTGACTTTGGGTAACATTAGCCTTACCTAAAATTTGGTAGAAATGGTTATAATAATTTGACTATTAGTCGACAGGGTGACGTCGGATCAACCGGAGTTTGTGTGACCATTTTCGTATAAAAATTACGCCGTGGCGCGGATGTCGGCTACCGACTTCAGGTTAGACTGCCGACGTCAACCCGTCTGTGCTGCTTGGGATCATCTACATCTAAAAATTATGTTCACACTCAAAATATTTGCACCTATTCAAGAAAACCGTTAGGTATGTCACCATCTAGTATTAATTATCGAATTGTAAAGATTTTGCTCTCAATATATATAATAAATGAGTTTACATATGAGTCTAATTTAATTTACAAAGCCATTATCGCACTGAGTGCATAAGTCATTATGACATTCGAAACAGCGTTAAATTATAGTCAATATGTGACAGATAAAATAGCTATTTTCGATACAAGTTGCGAAATAATGGTGTTTTAGGCACGTGTGACGTGATGTTTGCCAAACGAGACCGTAGACCCAGTTTGGCAACACATTAAGTGCCTAAAACACCTATTTCGCAACATGTATCGAACAAAATTTTTCGTAAAATCGTCATAAATATTCAAAATAGTTTTGACATAATCTTCAATTGCATTTGCTAATATGATTGCTAGATTATTTTATTTAAACAATTTTAACTAAGTTACCTATAAGGCTGTTGCCATGGAGCAGTTGCTATGGTACCATGTAAATAATTAAATAGAATTAAACCCGGTATTAATTCTTTATAAAACTTCAGTATCTTTGATGCAGATTCTAGTGCTACTCAAAATTCTGAAATAAAAAAATAGGTGGAAGTTGCCTTATGTACATTGATTCATCAGAAATCGAAGAAATCGTATCAAAAAGCTTATGAATAATTAGATATTTGGTGTGTCGAAAAATAGATATGTAATATTTTTCAGAAAGTTATTCTAGCGTACTTGTCCCAGTTATCTTTAAAATGTGCACTCCCTACACTATGGAGTAACTATTTCATACTGCGAAGTACAATTTATTTGAATAAAAAAATGGATATTAGTAAATGTATCAATGTTATTGCTTTCCTAAAACGGAAATCAAGTGATTATAGAGAAAAGAAATCCAGAATATTTTCCAAGGAACAGGTTGAAAAGTTTATCAAAGAGGCAGATGATGAAAAGTACTTATTCCAAAAAGTTGTCTTGATTGTTGGTATATTTGGAGCCTGTAGGAGAGAAGAATTAACTGATTTACGTACAGAGAACATTGGAGATGCTAAGTCGTTCATTAAAGGGATTATTCCCAATACTAATGACTATTTACAATACAAAAGGAAGATATAGGAGTTAACTTTTGGAAATTTGTTGCAAATATGCAAGTCTACGTCCGTCCACCATTGATCACAAAAATAAGCAGGCGATACAAAATAAGCAGGCGATAGCAAGGAAAATTCTTGGGGAGAAAGGAAATATCACTTTCATTCTAAAAACTCGGTGCACCAGTAGCACCGGGATGTAGGTGTTATCTTCTCCCAATATTGAAGTTATACGAAATGAATAAAAAACCTAATGTCTAATTATCCGATTTAAAAGATTGTGTATTACAATATTTATAATAAATAAATAATTCAGTTATTTTATGCACATGTGCATAAAAAAGATTGTTTTAAGCACATGTGCCTAAAAAACTCATTTCGATACCATGCAACGAAAACGAAAAAAACTATTAACAACAATTATAAAAAACATCATTAAGAGTATCTTCAAGATCATATTTTTTTAAAATGTTGATAATATTGTAAATTTTATCAACATGTGCACTATACCATAAATAAAGCAACAAATGCGAAAGACATGCTGGCAAAATCATCCCCTAGCTTCACTATCTCTAGCAGCAAGTAATTCTGTTGCTCCCCGATTCCCCACGGTTTATCCATTTCACAATTTTCCCGCACCGAGTTGGGGTCCTTGAATGAATGAATATAATAACCATTCGTGCGACCAAAGGAGCGGAAATTTAGTTTCCGTTATTGACGCTCTAAATTGTACTAGACTCCTTTATCCAGTCTTAGAGCAGAGCACCTACCCTCGAAACATATTAGCTTTTTAATGACATCTACATTGTCTTGAGATGTGCAGCGTATAGTAATGGTATTTACGCGGTGCATTCATTAAAGCTGGGTAAAAGTGCCCAGGCGTTCAGATTGTTCGAAGTCTATAAGATCCTTTTGGGAAATTCATTTAGAAAGTACATTGGAATAGGATACGATAAATTGACATTGTCTGCAACACATACTGTTGAAAATGTAGGTTGAACACTTTCTTATATATTTATTATATGTCCATGTATATGTCCATGTTTATTAACTTACTCATTCGCCACTATACTTCAGTCTGGCTTACGTTGTCTATGTCATCTGCCATCAATTAGACTACCTAAATCACAAAATTTTATAATTCATACCTTTTGTTTTTAATGTAGATACTTTACGGCACGGTATGATCCTGCAAGTCTTCGAAGTTGTGTGTATAAAGTATGTGGCGCTTATAATGAATAAATTTTCAAAGAAAGCGATTTCCATACTGTAACTGTTACGAACTCAATACTTTCAAGATAAACAGTCACTGAGTCCAAGGATTTGAGCGTAATTTTTGATACAAGTCTTAACTTTCGTCAGTAATATAAAAACTTTCTATTATTCAATGCGTTTATTCTACCTAAGTTGGAGTATGCATCTGTTGTTTGCAATCTGGGATATCAGGCCCGTATTAACAGTACTGGATTGATTCACTGTAAATTTTTAAAATTTGTATCCTTTAAAGTAAATGGGTTCTATCCATATATTGCCGCGTCTCACAATGACACAATACAATAAGTTTGAGTAGTAGAAGAGAATTGCAGTCTCTTATATTTCTCTTCAAAATCATTAACAATTTTCTCAATTGGCCTCTACATTGCCACAAATTAATTTTAATGTTCCTTCGTTTGAAAATCGAAATATTAATAGCTCATTTTTGTCAAGGACCCAAGAACCAACTTGTTCTCACCTTTGTTCATTCTGTGTGTAGTAATTATTATTCTGTTCTGGCTGATCTAGATATATTTAATTGTAGTATTAAGTCTATCGGTAGTTAGTTTTGCTTTGTAAATGCTCTAATTTTGTATTTATTTTGTTTTTGTAATATTTTTTGTATTGCCTTTCGCATCTTGTAATTGTTTTTTTTTCTACTGTAGGATGGCGTAAATGAGATTAGAGATTAGAATAATAGTAGTTATTTGCCTAACAAATGCGGGAAGTTCGGGCAGAAATCGAGTACGAAAAAGACACTACTTGCACATGTTAGGTACAATATTTTATCAACAGTTTATTTTAATTACCAATTTCTAACATTAGCAAGTAGTTATTAAAGCTAATAGAATATGTTAACGAAAACCATTGAAATTAAATGTACAATTTGTGACATTTTGTAAATTTAGTGCTGAGACAATAGCTAGAGGATGTTCTTCAGTCGTGGAATTCACTGTTGACAAAGCATCTACTACAGAGCCTAGCCCCATGCTTATGGAAGCATGGGATGCGACCAGTTACAGCGGCGGCTACAGAACACCTCGAAGGACCACCATTATCCGAGGAACGGTTCCGACTGTAGCAGTCGTCATACCAACAATAGGAACCGAAAGCAATATATGGACGGGCCCAGAGACACCGATAGTGGGTCTGTCCCCACAGAGCCTAGCCCGAGAACAACCAGGGCAGGTAAACGAATCCCTGCTAATGCTAGGGATGTGCATTTTAACTCCGTTTCTGGCAGCTACCAGTTACCGAGGTCACGGCACAACAACCCGGAAAATCACTATGTATCAAATTACAGCATTGGCCGTGAAACCATTGGCCATTGGCATTGGCCTAAAAACCACTTTTTACGATTTTTTGCAAAAAAACAGGATAAAGTAAAATTTTGCCAATTTTCAAATGTTTATCTTTACAATTAAAGTCATTATAGCTAACTAAACAAATCGTTTCGTTAAAAATGTTTGATACCTTGTTATCCCGGAAACAAAGCATTTCCCGGTCCATATTTATATCCTATGCTAAAAACTTATATTACGGGGTAAAGTTTGGTCCCTGCAATTCTGGACACCCTGTACAACTCCTAGCTACAGGGGTTATTTCTTTACTTATTTTAGTATAAAATTGGCCAAGAGTAAAAACCATTTACAAAGCAAAATAGCACAGGGTGTCTCAAGATAGGCCTACTGTGAGGATATACAAAATTTAAATAAAATTTGGAACACGTGGTGCTAAATGGGATAAGGTAAGCTCCATTTTCAATAGAAAGTATTATCTTTTAGTCCATTGAAATGTTATACATTATTTTGGCCTTAGCGTGCATTTTTTAGAGGACGCAATTTTATTGTTTAGATGTGAGAGGAGGAGGGTCAAAAAAAGATTAACTTGAAGTTTGTGGTGTCACAACTCTCCAATTTTGGCCGTCGTCTTGGAAAAGGGGGTTAAATTGTTTTTAGCATTTATCAGGTAAACTATTGGTCATACAATTTTTTTTTAAAAAAAACATTTTTTATTGAAAATTTAATCCTCTACAATTTTAGTCCAGTAACTTTTTGTTGTAAAATCAAAAATAACAAAGATATTAAAGAAAAAGAAGCAACATTTTTGGACAAATTTTCTTTTGGACGCCATAATTTATTTATTTTTTATTTAAAAAAGAGCATTTTTGTAGAGTAGTTTTCAACGAAGAATTTTTATTCTATACTTTCTTTATTATATTCATTAGTTTGGGTTTTACAGCGCTGTGAAGTGAACACTAATTTTCTCTATAGTCCATTGAAAAGTTACATTTGGGGTTGCATTTTTTAGAGGACGCAATTTTATTGTTTAGATGTGAGGGGAGGGGGTCAAAAAAGCTTAACGAAGTTTGTGAGGTCGGAACCCTCCAACTTCGGCCGCCATCTTGTAAAAATGGGGTTAATTGTTTTTAGCATTTATCAGGTAAACTATTGGTCATACAAAAAATTTTGATTGTTTTTCTTTAATATCTTTGTTATTTTTGATTTTATAACAAAAAGTTACTGAACTAAAATTGTAGAGGATTCAGTTTGCAATAAAACATGTTTTTAAAAAAATTTTGTACAAACAATAGTTTACCTGATAAATGCTAAAAAACAATTTAACCCCCTTTTCCAAGATGGCGGCCAAAGTTGGAGGGAAGTGACTACACAAACTTCAAGTTAACCTTTTTTTGACCCCCCCTCACGCCTAAATAATAAAATTGCGTCCTCTAAAAAATGCAACTCCAAATGTAACTTTTCAATGGACTATTTGGGATTTGAGAGAAATGAATAATGACGTCATCAATTATATTTTTTCCAGCACATTCCTATCCATTCCCATTGGTTTCTTTTAAAAAGCTTTCTTTTTTCTAATAAACTTTTATTAGAGAAATTTTTCTGTATTACTTCATGTTTAAAAGTTATAAGCAATATCGTCTCAAAAGAAATGTCACCTAAAAATCACATTAGCGGTGGAAATATTAAGTAGTCCTTGGAAAATAATTTAATGTTTGTTGTTTAAAGTATATAAATGCCATTAAGAATAAATAAAAGGATTAAATTTGATAATTTTTTAACACAGTTAAAAAAGGTGACGATAATAATAGATAAACTTTAAAAATGAGGCAAACGCCCTCATGCTATATACAATGTATTCTCTATATGACCTCTCAATCTTCACCTGAGAAATGAGTAATATCTCGCGAAAGTGTTTTGTAAATCTTAGATTTTAACACCCCCCCCCCATAAAAATGAGGGGTGTTAGATGTGGCGACTTTCCAGGCCACTGAATAGATCCATTAATCCCAATCCATTATCCTGGAAAAGTGTTACCTAAATATTGCTGCACAATCCTGGATTTGTGGGCTGGAGCTCCAACTATAAAATTAAGTCTGTCTGCAATGTGACGCTCAGGCAAATACTCCAAATTGTGAATATTGTAGTCATGATACCTATTAGTCTTTAAAATTCGTTGAAGGGTTATTTATTAAATTCGATTTCCAGCTAGCCTGCCGTATAGAATTTCGTGGATTTTATTTGAAATACGGTAACAGTCTAGCTGTATTAATATTATTTCCTACCCTTCGGTCAATTATTTGATTCTTCCTAACATAAAATGTATCCTCATTTCGTCGCATGGTCGCCTTCAATCTTGTAATGGTTCTATGATCAGCAGTGAGGCGCTCTGGATACCTTTCTCGATATAACTCTACAGCTCTTCTTGAATTTGTTTGCGACTCGCCGTAAATTAGCAACATATCAACTTTGAATGAGAAAACATTTTGTAAGCACAAAAATTATACTTATGACCTTCGAATTGAGTAACGACAAGTATTTTGTGACATTTATTTATTAAACAACGAACATTAAATTATTTTCCAACGACTACTGATCCTTCCACCGCTAATGTCACTTTTAGGTGGTATTTCTTCTGAGACTTTTTAGAACGATATTGCTTATAACTTTTAAACGGGAGGTAAAACAGAAATTGTTCTAATAACAGTTTATTAGAAAAAAGAGAGCTTTTAATAGAAAAAAAATTAGGGTATGTTTCTGGAAAAAATATAATTGATGACGTCATTAGTCGTTTCAGCCAAATCCCAAAGATAATACTTGCGATTGAAAATGGACCTCATCCTCACCTCATCCCATTTAACACCACGTGTCCCAAATTTTATTTAAATATTTTCTATCCTCACAGTAAGCCCATACTATCGAGTTTGAGACACCCTGTACACAAAAATATATACAAAGTAAACACATACAAAAGATAAGTAAAATCAAATTATACAAAAGGAAATACAGAAAGGAGCATGTACAGGGTGATTCTTTTATCAATGGAAATGAGTTTTTCTCGTAAACGGCTGCAGCAAATTGAGTTCTGTAAAAAGTGTTTTATTTAGGCTGATTGATGCTGGAAATTGCGATGCATATGAAAGTTATAATTAAGCGACGCTTCAAAAATTTTTTTGTCAGAAGCATACCATTTTTATTTCAGAAATTGGAAGATCTATTGAATAGAAACACTTTTTCTAAATACCATTTTTTTTTCATCTAAAACCATTAAAAAATTACAGACCAGTTTTTATGTGTTAAACTGGTCGACTGCCATGCAAAGAATGCATGGTTTTTTAAATTTCACTAAAGCAGGCAGGCTAACTTTTATTCTGATATTGACCACAAATATAATTTAGGATTTAAAGAAAACAATTTACAAAGTGTTACTACATTTAATAACACTAATTTAATTTTTTAAGAAATAATGAACGTTTACACTAACAACAACCAATACATAAAACACTAAAGAATAACGTGAACTGTATTTAGTAAAAATTAACTCTTAATTCACAAATCTTATTTTAACAATTGCTCGATATAGGCGCCATCATTATCTAAACATAAATTGTACCGCTTTCTTATTTCGCAAGATGTAACTTTTCTTAAAACATCACGAGATATTCCATTGTACGCATCAATAATGTTTTGTTTTAAATTATCTAAATTATTAGATTTTGTTTTATACACTATATTTTTAAAGTTCCCTATAAAAAGAAATCTAAGGGTGTCAAGCCCGGGGACCTAGGCGGAAATTTCAAGGGCCCGTGTGTCCCCAACCATCTTCAGTGGTAGAATTCATTCAAATAATTTTGAACAATGGCCGCATTGTGGCAAGGAGCTCCATCTAGTTGAAACCATAAGTTTTTTCTGATTTGCAGTGGCACATGTTCCAGCAAAAGAGGAAGGTGATTTTGGAGAAAATCTAAGTATCTTGCGCCCGTCAAGGCGCCTTCATAAAAGTATGGCCCTACTAAGTGCCGCCCGACTATTCCGCACCAGATATTTATGCCAAAGTGGCCCTGCCTTTGATGTTGCCTGATTTTATACGGGTTTTCGTCCGACCAATAATGGGTATTTTTTTTTGTTTGATAATCCATGACTAACAAAATGACTTTCGTCTGTCCATAATATATAAGAAAATAAATTAGGATTATCATCCAAAGACACCAAAAACTGACAAATAAAATCCTCCCTCCGCTCACAATCTTTTAGCGAAAGTTCTTGCAAATTATGAAATTTATAGTAACGGTATTTGTTGTTTTTTAAAACTCTTTGTATCACGCTATAATTTAAATTTAAGTCTCTCAAAGCCTCTCTTATAGAAGCTTCATGATGATTGTTAAAGTAATTTAAAATAATTGCCACATTTTCATCCGTGACAGTTTTTGTTCTTACCACATACGTTATTTAAACGTATTGTCAACGTACCATTGGTTGATAATTCGTGTTACGTTACAAAATCAACCATTATTTTATGGTTAGAAAAGTAACGGTCTAACATAACGGTTAAAATACGTACTTGTTTTAACAAGAAATGTTGGTAAACCTTTTGTAACGTTAAATCAACGTTATTTAAAATATTTAAATAAAACTTATTTATTTAAATCTTTATAAAACGTCTGTGTCAACTGATTAATATATTGACATTGAACAAAAACGTGTTTGTAACGTTTTAGAGTAACAGGCATAAGTAATGTTTACAAAACGTATCATAAACGTTTTGCAATTAATAAATATTTCGGAACGATACCAATCGAAAGTTAATTTTATACAATATAATTTAATAAAAAGATATTGCA
This sequence comes from Monochamus alternatus, assembly GCA_037114965.1. Classification (NCBI taxonomy): domain Eukaryota; kingdom Metazoa; phylum Arthropoda; class Insecta; order Coleoptera; family Cerambycidae; genus Monochamus; species Monochamus alternatus. The sequence continues at coordinate 50,657,359 of CM073427.1, read as the reverse complement.
TTTAGAATATATAGGTACTTATATATACAAATAACTAGATAGTAATTATTTGTTAATAAACCTCACAAGTATTAAAAAACAGTACTATTTAAACGTGTACTATACGTTATAATCATTCATTGAAATAATGAAACGAATTGCCGTTTTTTACAGGTGTCAATTATAATGTCATTAAACGTTCTATACGAATTTAATAATCTTATTGGTAGATAAAGATCACGTGTTACACACATACCATTTCGAGTTCTTTTTTGTAAAAGATTGTCAGTTGCATATTCATCAGTGTACGTACCTACTGTGATTCGTGAAATATTTGCCTGTTTTATTTTGGTAAGTATATCTACTTCTATAAGTATTTAATTTTATTTTATTAATATAAGAGTATTAGGGTTTTTTACATTACATGTTACAAATAATTATATAATGGAATCTAAATTTATTCCACTATAACTTTTCCTACTTATGTTTCAAAATACTTACAAAGATGATGACAAAATTAATAAAAGTAGGCGTGTGAATTTTGTACTCGTACATGCCTACGTTAAATTACTTTGTAAAATGGGTAACAATTATTATGACTTGGTAATTTTTGTACTTTATACTAAAATTTAAGATACAGTGACATATTTCAAATCATGATTGGTAATGATTTAAACTTTTTTATTTCCTTTCTTGACTATCTACTTCGTGGTCATATTAAATGTATATTAGGTTATTATTATTAGTATTATTATTATATTTATAACTATAATAGATTAAACTTAGACATGTTTAAAGTTTAGACTTCCTTTAAATAATCTATATTATGCAATGTAAGTGAAGTTATTGATATGAAACTTGTTCAGACCTAATTTCATTGTTTTTAGGTTCCAATCAGTAGCATAAATAAGATATATTATTTTGGTATTTTTATATTTTGTTTGTATTATGTACGTATTATTATTTATTTAATAAACTATTACTGATATTAAAACCAATTATTTATTGTTACCTACCTAAATTTGAAATTAAACAATAGGTATTGATATTTTCTAATACTCTTATTTATAGGCGTATAGTCGGTCAGTGGTCGCGCGGTTTAAGGCGTCAGTACTTGAATCGAGGTGACTAGATCGGAGTTGGTTCGCGCCCAGCTGCCGGTAGACCGTATATAAGCTATATTCGTGGAGAGGATTGGCACCCTCTCTGCGGGTATGGTAGAGTGGAATAATGTTAGCTTGGGTCAATGTGAGAGATTGATACCGGTTGATATTTGACTACCCCCCTAATTAATGAGGTTTTCCAGGTTTCCCTCATTCCTGCACTGAATAGTGGTTAGGGCCTACCAACGTAAGTCGTTCCTGGGCGCAAATGCGGCCTGCTTAATAATAATATGCCGCCCCCTTTCCCGCACAAGTCTCCGACTTCTGGGCTAATCCCTGTGATTAGAATGAGGGGTAGAGATAGTGAGTTCAACATTCGAGCCACACTATTGAAATATCGATAATAATTATTAATAGGAACAAAATTAAATGAGAGAAGATTTTGTAACTATTTTATTTATATCATATTAATTCCCTGATAATTATTTTTTAATACAGGGTGGTCCAGAATGTACCGTAAATACTAGAGAATATGGCACATTAAAAAATGAGGGTACTATTTTACATAATTTTTTGTTCAAAACTCAATAATAAGAGAGATATAACCCTCTGAGGGATGAAATAAAAATCATTTTTTTTAAATGTCTTTCAGATACGTTTGAATAATGGGTTCATGGGGTGAGTATATGATATTAGGATAATTAATTTTTTGTTACCACTTATTCAATCACTTATGTTTAAGGGGTAGTTTTGGATAGTATTTTTTTTAAATTTGTAAATTATGTATTTCAAAAAAATACTTATCACTCAAAACAACTCTTTAATCTTAAAGGGATGGAATACGTGGTAACATAAAATTAATTGTAGTCAAACCTAAAAAAAGTAAATTCATTATAAAAGTATTATAGTTAGTTAAGTGTTATAGATATTTTGGAGAAGTGGTTTTTATTTTGCGGTTTTACAGGATTAAGTGTACCTGATTATTTAGTTTTTAAATATATATAAATATAATACCCTTATTTTTTAACGTACCTACTATCTAATCTAGCATTTATGGTACATAATTTTAGACCACCCTGTACAATGCTACCAGAAGGATTCAAAAACAACATTGTAAAACACGTTAAAAAACACGTCTCTAGAACATCTTTTTGGACATTAAAATAACAAGGTTTAATTTACGTTAGTTAAAAACCTTAATAAAATGTCATTATTAAACGTAAAACTTAAAGCTTATTAATACTAAAAATGATCGTTCCACATTTACTAATATTAAACGTTTGTACTTTGGTACCAGAAACGTGTAAAACCGCGACAAGTTGATTGTACGTAAAAAAGACACGCCTTTTTCAAACGTTGTATGGGCATTATAAACGTTTTTCTAACGTATATGTGTTTACTGGGTAATCTTTTACAAATTTGGCTCATTGAAATTATGGAGATTTATAAAAAAACACAAAATCTACCTTCAAATGCTTTAAGGTTTTGACGCAAACTACTTTCTAACCTAGCAAAAATTTTGTAGTCTGGAAGGTTGTGTTCGGGGTATTTTTCCGCATATAATCTTCTTGCAGTTAAAGCTTTTTTTTGGGCTTCTGCGTATAACAAAAGCATGTCAACTTTTTCTGAATGTGTTAACATATTTCTTATTACTTACTATTTTAATAGAAATAATTAAAATTACACTGACAATTTCAGACATCAATTAATATAAGCCAATTTTGTTTTTTCAAAGCTTACCTGCTTTAGTGAAATTTAAAAAACCATGCATTCTTTGCATGGCAGTCGACCAATTTAACACATAAAAACTGGTCTGTAATTTTTGAATGGTTTTAGATGAAAAAAAATGGTATTTGGAAAAAGTGTTTCTATTCAATAGATCTTTCAATTTCTCAATTAAAAATGGTATGCTTCTGACAAAAAAATGTTTGAAGCGTCGCGACGCCCAGCGTCGCTTAATTATAACTTTCATATCCATCGCAATTTCAAGCATCAATCAGCCCAAATAAAATACTTTTTACAGAACTCAATTTGCTGCAGCCGTTTACGAGATAAACTCATTTCCCATGATAAAAGAATCACCCTGTACAAAACGACCTTAAAATTTTTCATGAAACCCATAAATATATATAGATATGTATTCAATTCAATTCACTACAAATTTTTGAAAAATACAAATTTACATAATTGTTACATATTGCTATCAATACTTATCATGTTGAGATGAACCATCTAAGCATAGCTTGTTTTATGTACTTCATCTCAACAAAATACACTTTAACATAATTATTAATATTATAATATATACTTAAATATCAAAACAAAAACAAAAACAAAAAAATAATAAGCAAGTATGATGAAAGGAAACAACGGTGAGAAAGAGGAGGACAGGCAATTTTGAAGGTAAGTAATATTTATATATCATTTGCTAATCAGACACTACTTTAAGTTTAAAGTAATTAATAATAATAATAATAATAATATCTCTACCCCTCATTCTAATCACAGGGATTAGCCCAGAAGTCGGAGACTTGTGCGGGAGAGGGGGCGGCATATTATTATTCAGCAGGCCGCATTTGCACCCAGGAACGACTTACGATGGTAGGCCCTAACCACTATTCAGTGCAGGAATGAGGGAAACCTGGAAAACCTCATTAATTAGGGGGTAGTCAAATATCAACCGGTATCAATCTCTCACATTGACCCAAGCCAACATTCTTCCACCCTACCATACCCACAGAGAGGGCGCCAAACCTCTCCACGAATATAGCTTATATACGGTCTACCGGCAGCTGGGCTCGAACCAACACCGATCTAGTCACCTCGATTCAAGTACTGACGCCTTAAACCGCGCGACCACTGACCGAATTAATATATATATTCTTTTAATTCCTTATTCATTGTTTTGTTATTTTTATTCATTTTTATTATTTTAGGTAATAGGTTAAATAATTTCGAACTAAAATATGTAAAAAATCTTTGTGTATGTGAAATCCTACATGACGGCACAGCCATAAATTTTGCAGTCTGCTATTATACAAATGACTAATAAAACTGGCGAGATATAACATAATTCTTAATAAACATAAAATGCAATATTAAATAGGGTGTCTCATTTAAAAGAACGAAATTGATGTCGACTTCTGGTATAACCGGAAGTGCTGAAGAGTTCTAGATATTATAGATGTGTTCGCTCCAGGGTCTTTGCCATACTACCAAATTTTTCCCAGATAACGATCGACGCAGTTCCCGGTGAATAAGTGTTTATTTTATTTTCAGTACACTTGTGTTAGAAATCCTTGAATTTCAGCGGACAACAAGTAACAACTCTACAATTCTACACCTTCCTTTTAAAGCGCAGCTTGAGAAAGCGAAACTGAAATAAAAACACGGTATTTTGCGGTGTTCTCAACTGAATCCATGCTTACTTAGATGTTGCTTTAAGATGATGTGACGTCCAAAGTAAATGGCAGGCAATACGTATGCTTAGTGGGCGATATGTGCTCTCCCAGGGAAATAGTTTTACTGCCAGCCTGGCAAAGGAGAGCCCGGAAACTATTTCGCTAGTCCGGAAATTGAAGCGTTGGCCACCGGAAACAGCTATAGTTTGTACACATTAGACGATTATAGGAGTTTAGTTGAATTATGGTTAGATGATTAATTTATCTTTTAACTCGCCTCCGATAATTGTTTGCCGCGATCATTTGCACCGCAACTGCAAAGTGATTAAGTGTGTAAATAAAAATGTTGGCTAAAATTTGAAATCAAATATGTTTGTAAGTAGGTAATATCGGTACATATTTCTTGCGTTTCTAGTAAATATGATGCTAGCAAATATTAAAAAAGAATCATACTGAATTTGAAGTATTGCATAACAGCGAGGGCTACAACATTGCCTTGAGAATTTATGACATTATGTTAAACGTTCATCAACATTACAGTCTTCACAAGATGTGGAAAAAAAATTTATATTTTTAAATATTAATTTTTACACATGAAATAATAAACATGCAATGATGTAAATGCTGAAGTAGATAATATTTCATACTATAAGATAAAATTAACTTAACTATCATTAACGCTTAAGAAACAGTCGTCTTTAAATGAAGTTTTTAATGAAATTAAATTGCAAATGCCATGGCGTCTGTGGCGCACATTTGATATCTGTTTTTTTGCGGCTTATAATACTTTTTAAATCAGTTATACTAATCCCTAAAGGCTAGTTTACATTAGTCGAGTAAATGGTCAAGGAGAACTCCGAACCACAGTATACTAAGCAATCAGTACGGAATCTTAGACAATTTATGAATGAAATACGTCTGGCAGTTTTTAAATACCCCCACTCTAGAAAAAGTCGCCAAGAATATGGCGGATCCCAGAGAACATACGAAAAAATAGCTAATAATTTGGCGTAAACATAACCAAAGTTGTTAGTAGTTTTAATACTTTTGCATTAATTCTTAATTAACTGTTGTAATCCAGTGTAGATTCATGTAAATTGAGGTTTTGGTCACATTTTGTCTTAATTTAGGTTTCTAGCAGATATAATTTGAATTTGATTATAAAACCGGTATGAATTTAAATTTATTTAAAAAATTTTCGAAAACATGGAAACTAGGTCGACTAGTAGTGTAGTTTTATTTTATATTTTGTAGTACTTTTGCCTTTATGTCAAGATGTATACGTTTACCTTATTTTGTTAGCAGATTATCAAATTTAAGCCCAGTGTAATTTTTATATTTATACTCATTTTTTTTTAGGAAAGTACGAAATGAAATTAAAACGTGAATATTAGGTACAATTTATTTTGAGGTTTACAAAATATATATATAGGTAACATAATCAAAAACCCCCGTTGCTCTATTAGGTGTATGGAGTGGTTTCTTTCATTCATGTATGAATGCAGTCTCTTTCCTATTTGGAGTTAAATCCTTTGCCTCCTTTCATGTTTTAATTCTTCTTTAGGATTTTCTCAATTAAGCTATCACGTCTAACTTGGTCTCCAATATATAAAATTGTTTTTGTCTGTGGACCTTTTACGCCCAGAGCTGCGTTATGCGTTAGTTTTTTATAACACATTTATTTCCCCCCATAGTTTATTTATTATTTACTGAGTATAGTCACTATTATAAAAATACAAATAACTAAACACTCAACACGACATACAAATCAGGAATATAAGTACAATAACGATAACGAGTGGATAACCATGTAATAATGTCAAAAATTCAAAAAACCTGACACACAGAAATTATAGTAATAACTGTCAGTCGCCAACAAGATGGCGGATTTTTGGAAGACGCGGGAAAGCTGAGTTTCCCTACTGATTGCTTAGTATACTGTGCTCCGAACGAAGAAAAGTAGGTCCACTCAACTAATGTAAACTAGGCTTAAGCATTTTTAAGGTGGGAATGGAAGTTCACGCTAGTTGGGAGTGTGGACCCGGTATCGTTATAATTAGTGTGTAGAAATCAGTTTGTCCTAACTCACTAAACACGAATCTACTGCCAAGTTTGACCATTCACACGATCTCACAGTGTAAGTGAATGGCGAGAGTAGTGGTGAGATGTCTACTTATCATTAGTTTTAGTAAAATAGAATTTATTTCTATTCACATTCACTTGCATTTTTGCTGATGATTAGTACCAATGCTTTGGCTTTACATATCCCGATATCAGTGCAAGTAATTAATAATAATAATTAGCACTAAGCTCGTGTAAACAATGCTTAACCCTGCTGAAGAAGATAAATAATTTGTTTGATGATGGTTAAAATTCAATTGTATTTCACTTCATGTTTGTAATCAAAGTTACATTTCTTCACAGAAAAATTGTTCCTACAACGCAGTACTAACTATTGTTTTCGAATACGATGCGCAATGCACGCGATTAAAGCAGCCAAACAAAACCATGCAAAATTTATGAAGTGGAAATTTTGTTTCAATTATCTTACATCTAACACATTTTTTTTTTTATTTCTAATCACAAATAAGAGTTATTTATACAGGATATATCAGGTATTACTGTCACCCTTAGAAGGGGTATACAGTCCAAATAAGTGAGATTTTCCCAAATGTACCTATATATAAAAATTCACCGTTTCCGAGATACGAATGTCATGTTAGAATTATTTTGTTTTCTAATATAGAAATCTAATGTCACTTGAATTATAATCATTATATAGTAATAATGTGGAAGTTTTGTTTTAGACATATAAATAAGATTTTGTTTATGACAGAACAATTTGTAATCAAAAGTAATTTTAAGTAAAAGAAATCGATGACAAACTGTTTTATTCGCCGCAATAATTAAAACAGGTTATGGGCTCAGTCTACGTCAATTAGTAGTGGCAAATAGAAAAAGTTAAGAAAAATTATCGATAAATCTGAAATCAGCGACAAAGCTTGAACAAAAAGTACATAATATGTTTGGATTGAGTGCTGTAGTAGTGCCTATTTTGGAGGAAAATAATTTTAACAACTGGCAATTCCGGATAATGACTATATTGAGGAGTGAACAATGCGAAGAGGCATTAAGGACAAGTCCACCAGAATTGACAGCAACAGTGGCGAAAAAAGTAGCATGACAGAAAATGGATTCAAAAGCCCAATCAGTGATAGTACAAGGAATATCTGAGAAGCATTTAGATATAGTCAAAGATTGCAAAAGTGCAAAACAACAGTTAGAGGCTTTGATAGGAGTTTTCGTAAGAACAAGCTCTTTTACAATCACATAAACAAAATTGTGTTACTCAATCATCAATGGAAGCAGAATATATAAGTGCTGGAGTCGCAGTTCAAGAACTTGTAAATGTAAAAGGTCTTTTTAGTGAATTTAAACTTGATAAGACAATACTTTTAAAATTGGACAATGTGAGTGCAGTGGCGGATGGGGAAGATTAAACCGGCCAGGGAAATCGGTAGGATCGGCCGACCCAATTTTGTTGAGAAAAAAGATGATTAATATGATCCGATGAAAAAAGTATGATTTCTTTATTGTAACGGTCGTGGATAACATTCTGTATTAATTTTTTAAGATTTTAAGAAGACTTTAATTTTGAAGATTTTTATAAGTATAACATATTTTAAACAGTACAACTGAATGTAAAATATCGAAAATATACTGGGTGCAACGGATGCTGATGGTCAAACTTCAGAGGGTTATTATACAAGTAATTTTCACCAAAAAAGTATTATAAGATTGTTTTGGAAAGTTGATATTTGCTCTTTTATTTAACAATTTTTGATTTCAAAAAATGTTGTGCCTTTTTTCATAAAAACAAAAATATCTCTGTTATTCTTACAGCCATATCAAATTTAGACATACCATCGGAAAGACCGTTAAAATTGCTGTAAGACTAGCATATATGAGTGTTTAAAAAAATGTCTATACCAGGTGCCGTAAAAAGTTAAATGTAGTAATTGTGAAATGAGCAAAATTAGTGGTGTCTTCTTATTGGTGGTAACGCTGTGACGTACCTACATCGTGATTGCAATACGACGCAGTGTCATTATGACGCCTGAGCGGTGGCGGCGGTAATCTAGGGCGCCAGTTTCTGTTTACAGTGCAGAAACACCACTACTCGGGCGGCTACAGTTAAGACGCGGTATGTCCATAGCAGGACTGCTCTCGTAGATGGCTGGCCATGAACTGAAGTGCCTCCTCGGAGTTTGAAAGCCGTCAGTGCTGGTCAATGCGCAGTGCTCGTCAGACGAGACTTGTAAAAATCTCACCAAACGGCTACGGCTAGTAGTCCTGGTAGAATTTTTCTAAGTTCTTCATCAACTTAGAAAAATCACGAACAACTCCTCTGGTACTGAAGTAGTGGACAGACAGGACTGCTCTCGACGACGATGGGCCAGGAACTGAATCGTCTACTCGCTGTTTAGAAGTCTTCGGTGCTGTAGACAGATCGGTGGCGGCGCACTGGTCTCCCTTTTCAAAAATTCTTTCTTTAGCTCGGAGTCTTCACGAAATTATTCTAAGTTGATCAGCTACTCAGAATAATTTTAGTCGGCGGTCAGCGCGTGGAATTTTTCTAAGTTCGTCAGCGACTCTGATTAATTCGAGGCTCTTGTGTGGCAGCGGGTGGGCCACGCGGCAGGTCTGTACACTTGGGCGGCCGGGACAGGACTCGCGCTGCGACGGGCTTGGTCTCGATGCGGATGGCAGCGGGTGGAATGCGTCTTTCAGGATAGCGGCAAGAATATTCTTCAACTGCTGCTACAGAATTTCCATTGCAAACACCATACACAAATAAAATATCTCGATACTCGTTATTTGTGAAAAAACGTGGCATCTTAAATTTAGATACTCAAGTAATCAACAAGAACACTAAAGTACCTAATTTTATGACTTTGAAAAATTCGAGGCTCTCGTGTGGCAGCGGGTGGGCCACGCGGCAGGTCTGTACACTTGGGCGGCCGGGACAGGACTCGCGCTGCGACGGGCTTGGTCTCGATGCGGATGGCAGCGGGTGGAATGCGTCTTTCAGGATAGCGGCAAGAATATTCTTCAACTGCTGCTACAGAATTTCCATTGCAAACACCATACACAAATAAAATATCTCGATACTCGTTATTTGTGAAAAAACGTGGCATCTTAAATTTAGATACTCAAGTAATCAACAAGAACACTAAAGTACCTAATTTTATGACTTTGAAAAATTCGAGGCTCTCGTGTGGCAGCGGGTGGGCCACGCGGCAGGTCTGTACACTTGGGCGGCCGGGACAGGACTCGCGCTGCGACGGGCTTGGTCTCGATGCGGATGGCAGCGGGTGTGCCCGCTAGCGTTCGGTAATTTAAACACATTTCGGCGGTCGGCGATATATTAATACTATTTAGAAATGAAAATTTTACTTCATTACATAGCCAAAAGTTACTAATTAAATTACTGTATTTAGTAACTTTTCAACGATATATCAACTTTTGAGTTTGCTACTTTTTTGGCAACAATATCAAGCGTATAGGTAATAAAACCGTAAAAATCGAAAATACAGGAACTTTACAGTACTTTATTTTTATTTTAAGACTGTCCTTCCTATCCTTTGTTCGAGCTGTTCTCGAGTTTCAATTGGTACTTCAAATACCAAATATTTAAATCTACCCCACCAAAAGAGGAGGCCACCTAACTGTACCAAAGCGTCCTATCCATCTATCTTCATAATGCTCGTTTAGCCATACCCAAATCTCCCTGCTGTTATGTGTAGGACAACCATCCATTTGACGCCAGGAATTAATCTGAAAATTTAAAAGAACCTCTTCTAATATAGTATGCAGTTCGTTCTGAAGAAGAACAAGAAATGCCTCTGCATTTAATTTATTTTCTAGTATAATTGGTCTAAGAACGTAATTTCCAATTATCTCCATCCATACGTTAACTTTGATTATTGGAGGACCTGACAGCATGAGGATTCACAGCTGCCCACGTATGGTCATTATAACAATTAAATGTGCCATCTCTAGTAAATGTTAACTCGTCAGTCCAAATTATATCATTGTAAAATTGCGGATCTCTGTTTGCACTGACAAAACTGAATACGTTGTGCTCTATCACGATCCAGTAAATTTTAAACAGGGGTCAAATGACAATGGTGAAGGTTGTTTCTTCTAAGACTTCTGTGAACTGACGTATGCGAAATTCTCCCAAGTTGTATTGCCGCCCTGCATGTACTTAATGTGGGAGTTTCTTCAAAAAAGCACTGTTATACTTTGGTCTTGATGAAGATTTACTTGATTGGGATTTAGACGATGATGCCCTGGAACACTCTCATTTTCTTCCAAAACCTAAAATGTAGTTACAAAAGTTTTTCTGTTTGGAATGCGTCTTTCAGGATAGCGGCAAGAATATTCTTCAACTGCTGCTACAGAATTTCCATTGCAAACACCATACACAAATAAAATATCTCGATACTCGTTATTTGTGAAAAAACGTGGCATCTTAAATTTAGATACTCAAGTAATCAACAAGAACACTAAAGTACCTAATTTTATGACTTTGACGGTCAATATTGTTTTTCACAGCCGCCTTGGCATTTATCTACCATAAAAGACGCACTCTAAACAACTCATTTGTAACAATATTTCGGATTATAGGAGAAAGAGGAAGAGTTAAAAAACAGCTTTTTGAAGAAATTCCCACAAAAACTAGGTACACACAAGTTTGTGTTTTATTACCTTTGCCCTTGGTATTGTTGCCAAAAAAATAGCAAACTCAAAAGTTGATATATCATTGAAAAGCTTACTAAATACAGTAGTTTTTGCTGAAAAAAAACATGTCTTCATTAACAAATTTTTGGGGTTACCACCCTTTAAACACTCATATATGCTCGTCGTGTAGTAAATTTAACGCTATTTCCGATGGTATGTTTAAATTTGATGTGGTGGATGACAGATATTTTTGTATTTATGAAAAAAGGCACCAAATTTTTTTAAATGTTAAATAAAAGAGCAACTATCAACTTTCCAACAAAATCTTATAATACTTTTTTGTTGAAAATTACTTGTATAATAACCCCCTGAAGCTTGGCCATCAGCATCTGTTACACCCCGAAATAAATATTAAAACTTATAAAGTAAGTCAAAATCAAATAAAATATGTAATATAATCAAACAAAATAACACATCACACTTAGGCCGACCGGTCCAACATCCAAGATTTGACTATTATGGTAATACTAGTTTATTTCAGTCCTCGTTCGTGCTTATATAAAAAAAATGGTTAGTAATATTCAAAAAAGCTTCTTAACCAGCACCTGCACAATAAAATAAGCACGTGCCACGCACGGCTTTTCCTTGTTTCGACTATGTTAATGCCTTATCAAACTAAAAAAAATAGTCGCGGGCTGCAGCGGCCCGGAAGCAACCGGCCCTTCGGGAAAATTCCCAAAATCCCCTTTGGCCCATCCGCCCCTGTGTGAGTGTTATTTCGTTAATCAAAACTTTTGAAAACTCGAAACGTAGCAACACATTGAAATAAAATATCATTTTATTAAAGATTTGGTCTTGCGAAAAGAAGATATACTAAACTATGTCAGTTCAAATGAGAATAAGGCTGATATATTTACCAAAGAAAAATTTGTAAAACTTAGAAGTGCAATTATTAGCAAATGTCAATTTTAATGTATTCTATTTATATCGTGTAGTTTAATACACTTAAATTGAAGGGGTGTGTTAGAATTATTTTGTTCTCTAATATAGAAATCTAATGTCACTTGAATTATAATCATTATCTAGTAATAATGTGTAAGTTTTGTTTTAGACATATAAATACTTATTTAACTTTTTTGTTTATGACAGAACAATTTGTAATCAAAAGTAATTTTAAATAAACGAAATCGTTGAAGAACTGTTTTATTCGCCGCAATAATTATAACATGTCAAACATTTCAAAATTATTATTTATTTACTTGAAAACCTATCGTGATGAAACAGCAATAGTTCTAAGTTGTAATGAGATATCTTTACTCTAATTATTCAATATGTTTAAATATTCCTAGTAATACAGAGTGTCCCGAAATTAATGCACCATAGGGAAAGAGTAGATTCCTGATGACAAAATAATTCGATATAGCTGAACTTACTTTAGTCAAAAGTTGAAGGTTAATACAGGGTGTCAAAGTAAAAATTGTATTTTCGATATTTGTAAATAATTTTTTAAAAAATCCAAATATTTGGATACATATTGAAGGTCGGGGGTTTTTGGGAGAGAAAAATTCAAATTTGTTTCTAATTTTGACACTACTAGTAGAGGGCGCCACTTGTGGCACATCATGTTTCTTTTAAATGGTTTAGTGTATACATCTGATTATAAAAACAATCGATTCTTACAGCAGCAAAAAAATACAACAAAATGTTACTCAAAATAGTTAATAATAATGATGTGCAAAACTTAGCATAAAATAGGAGTATCCATAATTTTATTCATCATCTGTTATTGTCAAGATCCAATATGGCGCTCAAAAGGAAAAATAGTTAATGTAGCATAACTGAAACTAGTAGCCGTAGAAATTTTCTTTCAATGAAAATCAATTTCTCGTATATTCTCATCCTTCTGTAACATATTTTAGATTATTTTGTCGACAAATAATGACGTCAGATGGCATTTTCTAAAATCGTTTTTTCCAATTTTTCACAATATTTCAGCAACGGCAGCAGATATCTTGAATCTGTTTGGTTAATCTTAATGGTCATTCAAAAGGCGCAACTTTTTTCTAACTTGTGCCACCCTGGAAATTTTACGGTTTCTAAGATGCCATGGATGAGCCGTGAAATACGGACCACCTTCTATTCTCCTCCAAGAAACGGTCAGTTTCTTTGTAATTGTAGAAGCCTTTGTCCCGCTCAATGCACATGGGTACCAGCTTTTGTTTAGAACATACAATTCTATTAAAGTTAAGCCATTTCAAACTAGCAAAATAAATGTTATAAAGGTTGTATAAATTGCTATAATATAAATCTTATAGGAACTTCAAATTCATATAACGTAGTTAAATGCCTTTATATTATGATACTTATAGAATCGAAAAGGATCCACTTTTATAAAACACATTCGTAATGTAACAGTTCTATAAAAAATGTATACAACACTTTTAAAACAATTTTATACAGCAATTATAAAAACGTTTCGTAGTCTATATTTTGGTATTATTTAAAGAAACATTATATTTTTTGGTGAAGAATATTCGAACCAAATCATTTTAAGATTGGTATATAACCCAGGTTCATAATTATTTGTACTTATATTTAAAAATGGGGTCACTCAATGATGATCATTTGTGTAAATAATAGATAGGTATAATACTTACAATATTATCATTTTAACAATCAGTGTTCCAACAACGAAAATTTTATTGCGCTGCAAATTTTATTGATAAACTATAGATATGTTTGTGACAAAGAATTTATCCGCTTTAGTTTAAACAACTTTAAAATTATAAAAAATATATTTAAAAAAATTAAAATTATGCTTTTTTAATTTATAATATCGTTGTGTAATTATATTTAATTATCTTGTTATAAAATAGTTTTCCAAAATAGCAGAATTGTGTTTTAGACATAATTTTAATAAGGCTTTCAACTAATTTTCCATAATGACGGCAGTCGCTGATCCAACAAATATTGCAAAAACGTTGTGTATTTTCTTATAATAGTTGGTTAATGTTTAGTGAAATAAACAGTACGCATTTGACAGTTGTTCTCAGTGCACAAGTTTTCTTTCGCTATGGCTGGTTACTCTAACGCAGAATTAACAGACATGCATTTCATGTATCGTCGTGCTAATGGGAACGCCACCGAAGCGCGACCTCTTTATGTTGACGCTTATCTAAATCGCCAGATTCCTTCACAACGCATGTTTGGAAGAATTCACCAAAGATTGCGTGATACCGATTCCTTGAGCAAACAGTGCCATTTATCCAGAGGACCAAGGTCGGTATCCACTCCTAGAGCAAAAGAAGAAATTCTAGCACTGGTAGAGCAGAATACAGGTACGAATGTGCGGAGAATATCACGAGGTAGGAATTAGTGGTCCTCTTGTCTGGAGAATCCTTCACGAGCAACTGCTCGTGTAGGTAACAGGTTTCCAGGTCCTGTTGTTTTACCAAACCGATTATACTCGCGTCAAGAATTAAGACGTCTTACGTCACGGCTGACGTTACACATTCGTTTTTATTGTCAACGTAATTTTCCATATTTGATCGCGTTAAAACAATCATTTTTTTGCAATTTAGTACAAAATATAATGCAAACTTTTAGTGTAGTATATAGTTTTATTACTATCAGTTGTAGTTTCTTAAATATTTTGATGAAAATATAATGAATTATTTATTTGTTCGTATGACGTAAGTCGTCTGAAATCTTGTCGCGAGTATAACAGGCGCTGCTTACCTCAACTTTCTGCAGAACACACTGTATGAGTTTTTGGAAGACACTCCTTTGAATCAGAGGCAACAAATGTGGTTCCAGCATGATGGTGCTCCGGCTCATTTTTCCATGACCGTTACACCAAACTTTTCCACGTAGATGGGTAGGAAGAGCCGGACCTGTTTTATGACCTCCAAGATCGCCTGATCCGAACCCTCTAGATTTCTTTATTTGGGGATATTTGAAGACATTAGTATGGTACTCCCGTAAATAGCCTGGAAGGGCTGCAGCTACAAATTAATCAAAAGTGTCAAGAAATCCAAACCAAGGAGGGTGTTTTCGAAAGAGGTCGAATATCGTTAAGACGAAGATGTCGTGCCTGCTTGGAAATGGACGGAGGGCACTTTGAACATCTTCTGTAACTTTGTTTTTTGTTTGTTAAAAGCTTCCTTTGTCGGTTTATTCCTAATAAAATAAAATGTTTGAAAAACGAGTAGTGGTTCATATCTCCGCAACCGTTACTTTGCGGACCCATATTTATTAAGACTTTTCTGCTTATTTTAGTTCATACTATTACCCCCTGAAATATTTTACACTCTTTTTTAACACCCTGCATTAATATTGTTAGGTATTAGCAGAGTATTATTAGTTAATTATAATAAAGGTATTTAATTTTAAACTTTTATAACGCGGTATATACAATAATTTTGTTTTCTCAAGTCACAATTTTGTGCTATAACATATTTATAAAACAGGGAATATTTTCATAGATTAAACACAACTATAAAACTATTTTATAAATAAGCGCATTTCGAGGCTAAAAAATAATTTTATTAATTTCCTTATATATCCTTAATAAATCACGTTTATGCAACTATTTTATAAGATTATAATTAAAAGTCAATTGCCTAAGTATACAACTCTTTCACAATATGTTTACAATCCTTATATATAATTTATTTAAATGTTGTATAACGTATTATAATACTTTTATAAACATTTTAAAGAACTGAAAGTTATTTGTTTTATGAAACACGTTGTAAAATCTATTATAAAACAATTTTTCGCAATTATTTTCTTCGGGAACAAAATTATGGTAATTATTTGCTCTATAAAATCAAACTGTTCGTTAAAAAACGCAATTCGATAGTTATAAAATAATTCGCCTCTTTTAAAGTTTTATTTTGCTAGTTGGGTTATTTTCTGTTCTTCGCCTGTAATAATCCAGAACAAAGAGAGAAA
Source organism: Monochamus alternatus (assembly GCA_037114965.1). Lineage (NCBI taxonomy): Eukaryota > Metazoa > Arthropoda > Insecta > Coleoptera > Cerambycidae > Monochamus > Monochamus alternatus. Next base: position 50,641,173 of record CM073427.1, on the reverse strand, counting down.
ACATAACGAACCAGAAAAGAGACATAAATGTTAACACGCCGAGTTTTGCTGTTTTTGCTTAAAACACATTAATTTTGAAAATGTGCTCATATTGTGCACATGTACTATGGTCGACTAGTCACAATTTCTCAAACTAGCCAAATCCTGGATTGGCCAACGTGAAAGATCATGAAACCTTCAAGCAATCATCATCTTTATAACATCTTCCTGAACTTGAAGAATCAAAATGGTTCTCTTTAGGATGATTTTCTTACTGTATCTTCATCTGTCTAATTCTCTTCGTAAATGGCAGAATTGCACAAATGACTAGCGCATAGCAAATTTTAATCAATATTGAACTTTAACAAAGGAATATGTCGGAACTGATACCTTATTTTCTTTTACAACCACATATTACGCAACCGCTGTGCAAATTGACAATTTCGGAGAATACTCAGTTAAACAATAGTATGATCATAATTGAGTCTACTTTTATGATGAAATGGGATAGTGGCATGTTCTTGCTCAGTATAAAATTTCTTTTTCTATTGCGCAAGAACGAGGTTACTGTCACTTAATATACCGTTGTAATGGCGATTGCCCGCAAGGTTATTAAAAAGGATTAGGTTGCCTGGTAAATTTCGCCAACCACAGTGAAGCAGACGGACACGTCATTTGGAGAAATAATCGGAGAGGGACTAGCGTACTGTTCAGTATTTCTACAATAGTTATGCAAAATAAACTGTTCGACGGATGGATGGTTCAGATGGGTCGAGATGAGCCCTAATAATTAGAACAGCTTCTCTAATTTTAAATGAACACGATCATATACTCTGGCCCTTATATTAGAAAAAATAATATATGCTATTAAAGTTATTATAACCCAACACTAAAGTATTTTATTTTTCTGTTCTTTTATCAATAACTTGATTTTTTTCAAATACTATGTAACAACCAGATAAGTCCATGACTTTTTGTCTTATATTTCTGGCATCATTTATCTTTAAAACTTGGAAATACAAGAACTATTTACTTGAGGTCACCTTCACCACCTACCTTCATCACCTTCAAATATTAGCAAAAATACTATCCTCCATTTATATCATTTTAACAGTTTTTCAGTTTCCTTAATATTTTAACTAAGTGGATATACCAGGTTATTGCATTGAACCCCTCAATTATATAGAATTATTCAAACAACTTTGATATATCACTATCATTGATATATGGCAATATACAGGGTGATTCAGGTTTAATTTTGATAACTTCAGGAATCGATAGAACAGGTTAAAATAATGTTCATTTAAGATATAAACTTATTTCCTAAAATGTATCGTTTCCGAGATACAGGGCGTTGAAGTAGGAATTTTTTTCTCGTTTTTCACACACACCACTTTGACCCGATTAATTTCGAAACTTTTTTGTCTCCTACTTTTTTTTCGACGTTTGGTCTTATTTCTGAGATATTCAAAGAAATTTACAGAAATTGACTGATTATTTATTGGCGGTACATTACGATTATGATCATTGTAGCGGCGCAAACCATATTCCGAAAATCGACGATGTACATCTACAAAAACTTGTGTATTTGGAATTCTTCTAGGAAAGCGTGTTCGGTACTCTTGAACTGACGCGTTGGAATTTTCGTCACAGAAACCATAAACATAATGTATATCGGCATATTCAGCATTTGTAAACGTTCTTGGCATTTTTTCTTAGCACTAAAAATGCTCTTTAAATAATACTTTTGACAATGATTTTCACAAACGTCAGTTTACACAAATCACTGAGTTTTGTTTTCATGGGTTGCTATAACGTTAAATGAAATTTACGCGGCTGGCGCGCTACACTGTCACAAACTTCTTTGAATATCTCAGAAACAAGACCAAACGTCGAAAAAAACAGGAGACGAAAAAGTTTCGAAATTAATCATTTTTTTTTTTGTAGTTTTGTAACAAAGTAAGAGGGGGTAGCATACAAAATACACTTCTAAACGGGGTAGGCATTTCAAACTTAAGAAACTTATGTTTGTGTTCCGAATTGGGGGAAATGAGGGAAAAATGAGAAAAAAATTCCTACTTCAACGCCTCCTTTCTCCGAAACGATACGTTTTAGGAAATAAGTTTACATCACAAATGAAATGAATGAATGAAATAACCTGTTCTATCGATTCCTGAAGTTATCAAGATTAAACCTGAATCACCCTGTATATAATTCCCAGGTGACCTTCTAAATACTACAAAACACTGTTAATAGTTTAGCTTCTAGTTCGTAATGACTAATAGATAGAATTGTTTGGATTCATCTTCATTAAGCAACATTCTGTAGAAGCTAGCCGCTGAATTAGAGGACACTCTGTGATGTGATCTTTGTTTCTTTATTAAATTTAATTTATATAATAAAGTGAAATAGTTCTACACAAGCCAACTTCACTATTACAAGAAAAAATATTGTAAACCTTTACACTAAAATAGAAATCTTGGAATAGATCTTAACGAAAACTTTAGATAATAATAATATGAGTAGGTTTTCAAAATCAACCCTTTCAAATCCTTTTGCTACAACGGTTTATTTACTTGATTTCAAATATTGTAGTATGGGTTGGTATTGTGACGCTTTAATGAAAAAGTTTCCCGAAATTCTTATAATGAAATTGAAGTTGTCGTTTTGCACGCATCCTGGATATTAAGGCGTAATATGTATGGAATATCAAATATTATTAAAAAAACTAGCCACGGTAAACCTAAATACGGGTGATATGAAAAAAAAAACTATTGCTATTAGTACTTAAATTAAAAGTAATAATTTGTGATGTGATGCGTTCTTTTCGTTTGTTTAAAAATAAATCTATCTACTCCATTAGTACCTATTGTTTTAAATTAGAAAAGATGCAGCACTAAATAAATTACAAAAATATTGTACATTTTCATATTTTACTTATGTACAACTAGAGTTTTTGAAATATTCTAAAGAAGTTTCGGTTGACTATTAATTCTATATCTACTGAGGCTTTTTGAATCTTTATATTGTCTAAAGCAACTATGCCGCAATCATTCAGATGACTTACGTCACTCCTCGATAGTTTGTCGTGTTAAAAACAATATTCTTTGTAATTTAGTGCAATATGTAATGGAAACATTTATAATAATAATAATAATAATAATAATAATAATAATAATAATAATAATAATAATAATAATAATATCTCTACCCCTCATTCCAATCACAGGGATTAACCCAGAAGTCGGAGACTTGTGCGGGAGAGGGGGCGGCATATTATTATTAAGCAGGCCGCATTTGCGCCCAGGAACGACTTACGTTGGAAACCTGGAAAACCTCATTAATTAGGGGGGTAGTCAAATATCAACCGGTATCAATCTCTCACATTGACCCAAGCCAACATTCTTCCACCCTACCATACTCGCAGAGAGGGCGCCAAACCTCTCCACGAATATAGCTTATATACGGTCTACCGGTAGCTGGGCTTGAACCAACACCGACCTAGTCACCTCGATTCAAGTACTGACGCCTTAAACCGCGCGACCATTGACCGACCAAGTTTAGTTTAATATATGGTTTTATTATTCTCAGTTGCAGTTTTTTTTAAATATTTTGATGAAAATATAATGAATTATTCATTTGTTCTCATGACGTAAGTCGTCTGAATTTTTGCCGCAACTATATTAAATTCCTTATTGGCTGTTTGGCACTAAATTCAACTTAGCTTGATTTCCGTTGGCAATGGTTGAACGACGTTGTCGGTCTAGGTTTCTTGGTATTTAGAGAGAAACCTGACGATGTGGCAATAAACTCTACCATAACTCAACTTGTTTATTATTCATATTAGTACTGATCATTTAGACATTTTTACTCATAAAATTGCAGTGGATAATTGATTTACTACAAAGACAGTAACAATATGATTTAAATTTAAAATCAACACAACTATAGTGTTTATGTATTGCAACAAAAAGTGACTTATAGTGACAATAATAAACGACACTAAAAGTAGTAAAACTCTAAATGCACTACCTTAACCAACAACTTTCACAATAAAAACAATTTGTTTTAGGTTTCATTTATTATTTGACAAGAATAGTTTATGAACTTTTAAAGAAAAATCGGAGAACCATCCTGCATGGGCTGCATCCTCGATTGTTCCAGTAACAGTTAACCGCCGTCATCACAATGTATAGCTGTATATACAGGGCTACCAAATGAAAACGAAACAGAGCCATTTTCAGAAACTGCGTTAAGCTTGTAGGAAAACGCTCAGACCCGTCGATTTTAGATTAAAGAAGGACATTCTTTGCTGGTATTTTTGACTCCGCCACTTTCACCCCCACGCAAGGGTAGGTATCATCCCAAAATATTTAAATGGTATTGGGGGTTGACTAAAATTTATTTTGAAAGCTCTTACAATTATCTATACAACAGACTTTAAATTTTATAATTCCGCCCAATACTAAAAAAAATACATTTTAAAATTTAAAGTGTGTTTAGTTGCTTACTTACTATGTACTTAGTTGATTAAATGTTTAAATTGAAAGATTTTGTTCGAAACGTTGGCGCACATTTTGAAGCATTTCCGGAGTGATTCGACGGCATTGTTCGACGATTCTTTGACGCAAATCTTGCAGCGACACTGGATGAGTTTTATAGATTTTACTATATAGGGTGTCTCCACAATAAAAATTAAGGTGCGATAAATGCGGTGATCGTAAAAGCCACTTAATGCTGTCTCTTCTCTCAATCCAATTCCGTGGAAAACGTTGATTCAAATACTGACGGACAATTAACGCATAACGCGGAGGAGCACCGTGCTGTTGAAAAATCAAATGATCTTCATCATACTGGAACATTTTCAATAATATCAGTCAAGGCAGGGTCAATAGCGTCTTCCAGTAATGCAAATATATTTGGCCAGTCAAATTACCAGGTAGAAGAAAAGAATCCACCAGCCGGTTACCGAAAATTCCAGCCCATACATTTAATTTTTTCGGTTGCTGTGTATGCACCTCGTGAAAAACTCCTGGATTTGAATCTGACCAATAGCGGCAATTGTGACGATTTATCGCCCCGTTCAAGAAAGAACTGCATTCATCAGAAAAACAGGAACTGTGGATCGTTCTCTGCTCACTCATTCATTATTTTGCAAAATTGCAAACGCCGGTCATAATCATCCTTATGAAATTCCCGGACTAAATGTATTTTGTATGGATGGAATTTATTTTCGTTCAAAATCCCAGACACAGATGCCAGCTGCCTCGTACTTAATGTAGGATCGAGATGAACTCCCAAAACTGCAACTTCACTAGCTTCATTAACTATAGGTTTTTCAATTTCTCGTTTTGTATTGGCTACGTTCCCTGTCTCTTCAATTTTTTTGCTAAGTCTAGAATATACTTCCTCCTGACATGTCGATCTTGATGTTGTTCATTAACGCTTCCAAATAATATTATAAAATAAATTTGAAATCCACTAATTTTACATTCGTTGTGTGTTTATAGTATTCATTTCTGTTTTTTACAATTGTGTTTTTACGACAGTGATAACAAATCTGCAAAAACCAATGTAAGACAAGAAATACTAAATTTATACCATTGGCGTACTTAACTCGAATGAGTGACATTTTTACCGTTGCTAATTGTTTGTACATACATTAAAATCAGAATTCTTATTAAGTATTGGGCAGAATTATAACATTTAAAGTTTGTTGTAAAGAGAATTGTAAAAGCTTTCAAAATAAATATTACTCAACCCCCAATGCCATTTAATTATTTTGGGGTGATGCTTACCCTTGCCTGGGGGGTGAAAGTGGAGGAGTCAAAAATACCAGCAAAGAATGTCTCCCTTTAATCTACGAGTAAAATCGACGGGTCTGAGTGTGTTTCTACAATCTTGACGCAGTTCCTGAAAATGGCTCTGTTTCGCTTTCATCTGACCACCCTGTATTTTAAATAGTAATGTGGGACTACAGCTGATGCTTTCATATTAAATATTTTACAAAAAGTTAACTGTAAAACTTATGTCATAAAATCGATGTAAGTATATGGGCGATTTATTAATAATGGGACACAGCTTTACGGTAGGTTGCTGACTTCAAAATCGGGTGATTAAGCAAAATATGCCCTTATATGTTGATCCTTTTGGATCTATAGAGTGTCAAAGATAAAGTTTTATTTTCAATATTTGTAAAAAAAATCGAAATGTGCAAACATTTAGGAGATTTGGAGTTTTTTGAGATAGGAAAGGCAGAGTTTGACGAAACAGTGGTTTCATCAAAGCAGGCTAATATTCCTGAAATTTTGCACGTTACTAGAATTTACCAATCTGAATAATTTTAAGCAGAAAAGGTGCTTTCCCTGAAACCAATACAATGTTTGCTCGGTGCACTGAAAATTTTTTCAAATAGGATTGTGTTGAAAACGGTTACTTCTAACGAAGAAGATATTCCTTTCACAGATAAAAAAGGTAGGAGAATCGATTGCTTCAATAGTCAGGTGGATATACCAAACTGCAAAATGTTCTGATATTTAAAAGAAGCATGATGCGCCATAAATGACCTGCTCTACTAGTGATGTCAAAATTAGAAAAAAATTATATTTGTATCTTTTTAATCATGAACTTTTGGACTAAGGTAAGTTTGGCATTATTTAATCATCTTGCTCTGTGTCCCATTAATTTCGGAATATCCTGCATAATAAATAATGATGAAATTATCAATACGAATATGAACAATCATTAAAATATAATCCTGTGTAGTCTTAGTTCTAATGCGGTATTTAAATAAATATTTAAAAACGAATAGGTTGTGCTGAAATTACAATTTTTTCAGTGTGGTACACCTTTCGTAATAGCGAGAAACTATTTTTTATCATATTTTCTAAAGTACCTAAAGTTTCTGTAAAATATGATAAAGGAGTATTAAAAAGTATCAAAATAATCAACAAAACTAAATTTAAAAATTTCAGAAAAATATGTTTCTTTCTTAAAGACTAAGAACAATATGATATTAAGGACAAACAAGTTTCTGAAAGCTACTTTAAACTTTTACTTTCATCGAACCAGTAAAACGCAATATATGTCAGAAAAACATGATTTTATAAGTATCTATTATGTCTTTTTTCCAAATTTGTTTGTTTATATTCAACTGTTTTTGAAAAAAAAAAATGAAATTTGACTCCTTTCTTTTAAGGATGTTCATATTAACAAATTTTATATGATTTTATATCCTTAAATATAGAAAATATTTAATAAATAGAAAATTATCTCCCTGAATTTTCTATACACACTTATGTAACACTATGTGTAAGGCTTAGTAAACAACACGAATGCTATATTATGCCACCTGAATATTTTGAAGCATACCGAAGATTATTTGAAAACAATTAAAATAGTAACAATGAATAATCAAAACCTGAATAATTTTATTTTTGTGCTTATTCTAGATCTTTTATTTTTGGAGATTCCGGTACCTAAAAACAGTAAAAATTTGGCTTAATGGCCATCAAAAGACGCAACTTTATTGTAATTTGAGCCACCTAGGTATTTTACGGTATCCGAGATGTCAAAAGCGGACCACCCTGTATAGGTAGATACTTAACCGGTACCTACTATATTTGAATGTAATTAATCAGTATTGCAAATATTGACATAAATGTGGTACAATTATCTAAATGTTCAAAATTAAGTGACAATACACTCGATAATTTAACTCAGTGAACCCCTTTAATGAATTTATTCACACGAATTATTTAACGGTATAACCTATTCCAAAATAATTCATTATTAATAGATATTACTTAAACAGTAAATACTGTTATGAGTTTCCTACCCACTTCTCCTATTACCCTATTACACTACTGAATACTAATTACAACTCAACTAAATACTATTTCACTTTGAAACTCCAGGAAATTTCCAGCTAAGCACTTCAATTCAAGACTGACGACTCGGCCGTTTATTCTTCTTTTATAGACCAAACGAATTCCAGGTATCTAGCAGCTCTAGATCCATTTCTCGAACGACTCTCGTCGATTCTCAATATTCCAGTCACGCCTCGATACACGACATTATTTTATTTGTTTACCAGCATCGCGTAGGGGCGATTGGGGCAATCCAGCGTTTTGCGATACCACAGCCGTCGAATTGAGTGCGAGCGGGGCAGTCTCTGTGATGGTAAAAAAAATGTCGGATTTTTTTGTGGGATATACTGAAGATAATATAACCACGTTCTACCACAAAAATGTTTGATTTATCTAGTAATAAGGTGTAAAATTGTCAAACTAATTGAAAGGATGTTTCATGAATTAAAACACATGAGTTGAGCGCAAATACAGAGTGCCACAGGTTTTTCGTTCTTAACTTTGGGAAAAAATAGTTCATGAAAAAACAATAGTTAGTCTTTCTTATAAAATTTTTCTCTATGACACTTCGTCTTCCTGACAGGGCGCCCAACTTTAATTTATTTTTTTCTCCTAAATAAACAAATATTTTTCCTTCAATTTTGGTATGCAATAATCATAATAAAAGGTTAATATTTTGACGTGAATAACTTTTTTGAACTATAGCCAGTGGCGCAGGTATGGGTCTTCTTCACCCTTGAACTTCCAAACGTCTACATCAATGGTGAAAAGTATTTGTTCAATGCAAATATTAAAATTTTATTCTATTTTCTGAAAATAGTGCTATTGGCGAAATATATTAAGAAACTTTGTTTTTCAGATATTTTGACTTTGACATGTCCAAATTTCAAATAAAAAAATACATATACATACAGTGTGGCCTACTTAAGATGGAAACACCACTGTAAAAATTACATTCATTATTCGATTTGGAACTATTTCGGCTCGGAATATGAAATTCTATTGTCTATAATCAAGGCCTACTTTGTTTTTTTTTCAATGCCAAAATTGGCAAAAATTGTTTAGCGATTGTTCTTATCTAAAATCTGACCACACCACTGGATTCAGCACACCCTAAAATGATATGTACCAAATTTCATAAAAGAATACCTATTTATTATTATCGGTAAAATTGATATTCATGATTTTTATAACCTTGAAACAGCCCTGTAAAAATTGCGTTTATCATCCGATTTGGTTCAGGTTTTTTTTAAAGATAAAGAATTTAAAACTATTTTGGCTCACGATATGAAATTCCATTATCTGTAATAAAGACCTACTTTGTTTCTTTTTTCAATGTCACAATTATTATTGATTATTTGCCAATTTTTACATCGAAAAAATCAAAGAAGTAGGTATTACAAAAATATGATATAAACATAACTCAATAATTCAACTCAGTGAACCCCTTTAATGTATTTATTTACACAAATTATTTAACGGTATAACCAATTCCAAAATAATTCATTATTAAGAGATATACTTAAATAGTAAATACGTTTTTCCAAGGTAGTGAGAAAAACGTGGAAAGTGCTCCAAATTTAAACGAATAGAGTAATTTTCTCTACTAATTGCTGCGCCCTTTCTAAAGAAAGTCATTATGTGAATGCGAAAACGTTAATTCATCAGCAGCAACAGCTTTGGGCCTGGCTGACCGCTATTGATTCTTTCGAAAACTTGGACATCTACAAGAAAAATCACCCACACGTACCATTATTTACGCCATTACAAACCGTAACTAATGTATTGTATTTGGTGAAAATTAAATTGTTTTTTATTGGGCCGAATTAGATTTACGTTTCGATTAGTGTTCATCGTTTTTCTAACACAGTGGAGTGGCAATCCGGTTTGATTAAAGACGTCCAAGAAAGAAAGGTATCATTAGGAAAATTTTCATTAATCGCACATTTGTAAGAAGCAAGTCTGGATAGAAAAATGTTGTAGATGTTGAAACAATTGTTATCTAGGTTATTCCTAACTTCTTAAAAGCAATATTTATTGTGGCAAAATGTTTGTTATATTTCAATAATTATCAGTCACTTTTGTAGCGAATATTTTCATACAAAGATGCAAATACACATGATCTTATATTTAAACATTTCTAATACGTAGAACAACACTTGCTTTGTGATAGAATGAATAGAAGAAGTTTAACTTTTAGGGGTAGCATTATACGTATAATGTAATTGTGGACATAACTATGGAACTTATAATTTCTCTTTCGTTTAAGAGTCGAAGATAAATTATTGTAATTTGCGTATCGTATATACTTAATAAACTTCACTAAATTTATTTTTATAGCCGACTGTCATAATAGTGTTGTTATTATGAACGTCAAAATTGTTAATAATCTACCACTTTCTAGCATCAGTGCTGTGATATGACAGATTCGTGCCATACAGTTCCCTTTATGGTACGATAGTAAATGATAGGTTCTAACCTTTTAATTATTAGTATATAAACATCCATATAATTAACTTACCTTAAAAAAATATGCAAATAAGGTTTCCTCGGTCCCCATTTCCCTAATTTCCATGTTATTAACTGGCATCCATTGAGAAAACCTATCCAATTATTTTTTATAAAGATTTTCTGATTGTTTTGGAATAAAGCGTGATTCAGCTTCTTCGGCTCTTTTAAGAATTTCTACACATGAATACATATTTTTAGAAAAAAATTTGCTATGTGTACACAATACAATAGTAACCACATGCGAACATTTTACGATTGCTCAAAAATAATGATTTCATAATGAGAACAAATTGGTTGTTAAAACCACAGTTCAACTATAAAATAGCGTATGAAATTCGTTTATAATGCACGCATGCCATAATTTGTTGCATTTTAAATTAATTTCATAATATACTATTTCGCATTTTATGCTATTTTACTAAATTCAAAATCGTTTACTAAAGTGGAAATTTTTTTATTTAAATATTGGAAACATTTGTATATAATTATTCCAATTTGAAAAGATAACAACACTAAATTTATTCCCTATGATGCATTACTGAATGATCTTGAGATGCCACTAGTTTTTGCTGAATATCCTTTTTGAAATTTTCAACTTATTGACGCTGCTTTTCTTAATATAAGCTTCAGCAGCCATTCTCCATGTCTTTTAAGTGTTTGAATATCCACTAGAATGTTAGCGAAGATGGTGGCAGACGTCCTCCTCAAGCAATGGTCAGTGTAACTGGATGCATCTGGTAGTTTTAAGTATTCTGCAACTCTTTGGGGAAGTTTTGCAAAACTGTTGATGCCAACTAGTGATTATAGTATAAAAAATCTATTGTAATTTACTTGTTTGGATCTCAATCTAAATACTTATAATAAATTTCATATCAGTTGCACTCTGATCCTACGGTAAATACACGTTTCTCTTTGGTTTTGGTATCAAGTAGAGATATAACAAAAATTTTCCGTGACTATTATGTCTTTTACAGTTAAACTGCATAATTCTGCATGCCAGAATGCCCCATTTAAACCAAATATTAGTACCACATTCATTAATAAGAGCCTCTTTTAAAAATATAGTTTTCCGTAGTCCAAACTTCAGATTTTCTTTGCTTCATATGTGCCCTTTTCACGATTTAAAAAGGCAAGTAGCTTTTTATATTGTAATATATCTATATTTTCCATCTCGTATTTTTCCTAGCAAGTAAGCTTGAAAATGCTTCTCGATCAGCATTTAAAATTTTTTTGGAACAATTTTCCAAATTGTTCCAAAAACAACTGCTTAAGTAATAGAAAATAAGTATACTAATTGTCACAAATAAATAATAACTTCATACAACGCAATCTCGATTACTGTTCAGTTAATTGTAGGTATTTACTTATCTTAACGATTTTGTATCTACGCTTATCTTACTGGGTTAGATAACTTAAAATTACATTGAAAACTAGAATTCATGCTGACCATACTTGTACTGTATTTTGACCCCAGAAGTTCACTTACTATCTTTTTATTCTTTTTGCACATGATGATTTCGAAAGCCTGTACGCTGGTGGTAATACTTGATGGAACACTCTTCACAGAGCAATTACTGCATGATTAAGGCTAACGGGAAACACGTGATTAAGTTTTGTTAAAACCATATATATATATATATATATCTGCGCAGAGTAAGACTAAGTTCACGTGTTGTGACAAAACGCTGAAATATGTGCTGCTCAACGGGCAGCCACCGAACTAATTCATTTGGAATTGAGGCAAAACGAAGATACACTGAAATAAAGGGATACTAAGTAATTCTGTTAGTAGAGTAAAATCGGCTCTCAATTATGCGGGGCAATTTGGGCATCTGAAATGGACTTTCACAACTTTTTTCAAATCAAATTGTCGATGCTTCGGACGTTATTTGACAATTATATTTTTCGAAACATAAATCTCGTTTGTGAATCAACGACTTTACTTATGATCATAATTTTTTCGCAACGTATATAACAAAAATTTCAGCGCTTCTAATGGTATGCACCAATTTTTGATAACTTAAAGCCTTGAAAAAAATTGTTCCAAAGTCGGCATCAGTAAATTGGTGCAATAAAAACTTCACTATGTGAAGAGCTACATTAATTATTGAAAATAGATCTATAGAGTTATATAGACAAATTTAGTCAAAAGCATAAAATTGTTTTTAAAAAAGTTTATTTCGCTACATGTTACGGTTTTCAAGAAATTGAATTTTGTATATGCTTATGCTCCGTGAGCAAGTTAAGCTTATACTTGCGGTGCAGAATATGTTTTCAGAAATAGGGCATTGCATTTATTCGGCGAGTTAGAAACATCTATATTTTCCATAAAGACAAAAATATTTTTATTGTATATATTATCATGTTAGATAAATATATTTATGATATCGCTCTCAAAATTAGAAAATCAAAGATTTGAGGTCAGGTAATGCCAATGCAGCTCGTAATTCCACAAGACGAACATTTTTTTAAAATCAAGAATGATGTTTTATTAAAAAATCAACAATAAAATAGTTGACAAGAATGCGTTACCCCATCGGAACGACACTGTACAACACTTTCTAACAAAACGTTGGTGGTAATATCACTTTTATCAAAATTAATAACACATTTTCTTGCGGTATACAACATAGTTCCAGTAATTATGCTTAATTTTGTTTTGTTCCATTTACACTAAAATATAAATAGTTTCACGTGATATAGGTCTCAACTAATATCACTAAATATAAGAGAAAAAGATTATTTCATATGTAGATTATTTTCAGATGTATGTTTTTATTTATGGTAAAGCATGGCATGTAAACAATAGTTTACTATGTGACTATGTGTTCTAAAATTTAAATATTTTGAAAAGTTCTTTTGGACTCTTTCAATAGCATAAGAATACTGCAGATATATGGGATTCCATATTAAAGAGGCATATTCCAATTTAGTTCTAATTAAACTAAAATACATAGTTGACAAAGCAGACACATCCTTGAAATTTTTGCTATTACGTATAACAAAACCTTGTGTATTATACGCTGATTTTATAATATTACTTATATGTTGATTGAATGTCAATTAATGATCAAAGTAAACTCCTAAATCTCTTATATTATTTGTTCTTTCTGAAGTAACATTATATTGCAAAACATTTGATTTACGACAAAATTATATTATTTTACATTTAGAAATATTTAGAAAAAGGTGATTTTTAAGGCACCAATTTTTCAATAGAGCAATTTGTTCTTGCAACATAATACAATCATCTACATTAACAATAGAAGTGTATATTTTCAGATCATCGGCAAACATCAATTTGTTACAATCTATTACATTGCATAAATCGTTGACGAAAATTAAAAAAAATATAGGTCCTAAATTGGATTCTTGAGGGACCCCACTTGCTGCAATATAGATGTCAGATTCTAACAAACAAATTGCTTGCGATTACTCAAATAAAATTTCAAAAGTATCAAATATTTTTTATATATTTTTAAGTATTAATAATATTGTGTGAAACTAACTACTCTGTGGACAAAAGTCCCAACCAGCGTTGAATTACACCCACAATATCTACCCATATATTCCTTATTATTACCTTTTGTAACATTTTTTACTGTATTAGAAAGGGACTTTAAGCTAATATAAATCAAATCTTCTACAATTTCTATCTATGAAGTCATATGTATGTTCTCTGACACCAAACATCTAGGTATGCTAATGAACAATTCCACAGACAAAGCTCTATTCAATAATTATCTAAATACATTCTATCTAAATTTACTTACCTGCTTTAATGAAACACTCTATAAATATCTAACTTCACTTTTGGCAGTGGGAACATGACAATTCATCCACAATAGATGAGATCTGACCTATTTCTGCATTTTTAGGATTGCTTCTTCAAGTGGCCTCCTTTAAGTTGAACCAAATATCTAATTGTATAAGACACTCTCTAATAGTTTTACAAAGTTGTTTAAAAGTGATATGGGTCTATAATTTATAATACTATCTTTATTTTCAGATTTATGTAACTTTAGCAATTTTCCAGACTTCCGGGAAGACAGAACTATCCAAAACTAAATTAAAGCGTATCTTCAAAGGTTGCGCCAGTACTCTTATGCAATCCTTTACAATAAAAGAAAGAATTTTATCGGAACCAGATGCAAATTTATTCTTCAACTTTCTCCCTGCTTCAAAAATTTCTTTTTCATCTATCGGTTCACAACTGATTTCAAGTGAAGCATTGGGATCCAAATTAAAATCAAAATCTGCATCCATTAGATCAGGCAAAGAATAAACACTGGAAAAAAATGATTAAAAGCATTGACAAACAACTGCGGATCATTAAAAGATTCGCCGTCATATATCATTCTTCCCGGAATTCTGGAAGTTATATTCTTGCAATTAACAAAAGACCAAAAGAATTTCGGTTCATGTTTTAATTTAGTCTGCACGTTTTGTAAATATAGAAAATATGCGTCTATATTTTTTCTTTAATTATTGCCCTAAGTCTCAGAAGTCTTGATAATGATAGTTATTATTTGTGATTTTAAATTTCCTGTGTATTTTTGCATTTTCCTTAACAAGGCCTGTGATCTCAGCTGTATACCAAATTGGATATTTATGTTTGAAATTTTTGAAAACAGGTACATGCATATCGAAAAATCATAGATCTTATTGTATACATTGCCAACAGCAACATTAATATCAGTCAAAAAGTCCCAGTTGATATGTAAAAGATCATTATAAAATTAATGAAAATTGGCTCTTTAAAAATTATAATTCTTTTGGTATCTATTTACAGTACAATAATTATCCAACTTCATGTAAAGGCCATTGAGCAATATAGATAGAGATGGGTGATACATGTCTTCTTCAACTAACGGTAAAAAATCCTGAACACCATTACGTTCAACATTACTAATTATTAAGTCTAATAATTTGCCATGGGCATTCAAAACATAATTAAATTGACTCATTCCTAGCAAAGCCATCAAATTAGTAATCGAGCGAGTTTTTCTATCATCTAAGTTATTGATATAATTTGTACAGTTAAAATCCTCTACAATCACTACACTGTTAGAGTGAAACACCAACCAATCACCATGTACCTACAAAACTTTCATATTTATTTAAAGAGACAAATGGTGGAATATAAATTGAAGCTATATAAAAATATTTGTAAGATACAAAACATCTACAAACCAAAAAATCAATTTCAGGAAAATTATCAACAAAAACAAATTATCAACAATTTCAGATTTAATAGATATAACTATTATATATAGCTAACTATAGCTAACAGCACACCGCCACCAGAAGACATATTCAGTTGAAGAAATTTTCGATAAACCTCGTAGTTAATAAAAAATAATTCACTCCAACCAACTTCAGGTTTCAACCATGTTTCAGAGAGGGCGACATTATATTCACAGTCACTAACATTGGAAGAGAAAAGGTCAATCTCCAAAGTCCTCTGACATTTTGGTAATATAAGGAGATGTCTTTATTGGCATAAATATGGGTGTTGGGCTTGCTCAGTTTAACGAAACAACTTTCGGTACACCATTAACATATCTAATACCACAATTAGAATCACCAGAATTTACCCTATCCATAAGTTCTTGTTTAACTCTTCTATAATATTCAATTTGCCTTTTTTGATGAAATTCCGATGATTTTATATGCTTCCCTAGATTATATCTTTTTATTGTTTTTCAAAACTTCATTGTTAACGGTTATGTTCATAGGACGGAGTTTGGAATCAGCATAAACACCCAATCTAACACATTTGACAATAGTACTCGGTAACTCAGGAGAAATAATATTTAGCATGTCAGAAATCATATGTTTATCGGTTTTGGCTTGTTCAGTAATCGATTTACGTTGATCCGGCTCAGATACATTAAATAACATGACATTATTCTTACGTTTATTTCGTACTTCTAATATACAAATAAAAGCCGAAATTTATTGGCAATCAATATTTGACATTATCATTTCAAATACCAGTGCCGTCATTCGTGAGTTTGTGGGCAGGCGGAGCGAAGGAAATCAGAAATATGTAGGCAACTTCCTCTCTGTTTAAGGATCTTAGATTTGCACTACATACATAACCATAAACAGAAGTAGAAGTTATTAAAAATTGTAATATTTGTTTAACATTGCAATGGCAGAATTAAACAAAATGCTATACAGTACTTGCGAAGAAACGAATTCGCTCACTTATGTGCTTTTAAGGCACCCGCGTGCCGAAATTTTTACTTTCGTCACTTGTACTGTAATGTACTATTTAACCACTAGTAGGTTCCTTTAGCAGCATTGTTTTTGGTGTGACAGCAACGTAGTCGTTTAGAGAATATTTAAGATATTTCGCTCAGTGTTATGGACCAGTTTATTATGAAATTTTGAATTATCTATAGATAATCATAAAGAGCCGAGTCATGGCTAGCGCCGCACGTACTTTTGAGGCGGATGATGTTTATTGTAAAAAATGCAAAAGTAAAGTAGTTTCATATGTGAAATGTGTATCATGTGATAGTTGTTATCACCCTAGCTGTGCTAAACAGTTAAAATACCAAGTTGTGGATAAATTATTAGTGAAATGTTGTGATAAATCTGATAACGCCGAATGGACTGATTCATCAGATATAGGCTTTTTTGATGCCATTGAAAATTTGGCTTCCTCAGCAGATAACAAAGTTGACATGTATATTTTCAAATATGTTATTAAACAAAAGGATCTACTGATTTTTGAATTAAGGGACAAAATTAAACTATTAAATGACCAGCTGTATTCCTTAAAAAGTAAAAGTGAACAAAAACCTTCTATAAAACCTGACGATGCCAATGATAAAAACTTAAATGTTAAAAATGCCACTAGTAGCGGATTATCCTCTACTATAGTACGGGAGATTAATGGCAAAAATAAGATATCTGCTCAGGATGTTAGAAAAGCTATAAAGAATGCTGAAACCTACATGAAAGACAATGATGTTTTAGCAACTAGTTGTGATACTGCGAATACGATACAGAAAGTCGAAAATGATAATATAGAAACCTGGAAAAAGGTTACTCATAAGAGAGTAAAGAAACCTGAAAAAAAGTTGATAGTTGGCAAATTTGGTGGTCCATCGACGGTTGAGGGTGTAGATAGAACTTCAGCTTTACATGTTTTCAATTTAAAACCAAATACGACGGCTAGTGATCTGCAATCATTTTTATGTAGTAGTTTTCCAGAGGTGCTAATACCAGTCATGTTGTGGAACCTCACGATATAATATTTAGGATTTTGCATTTAAATGCTCAGTCGCTTGCAAATAAGATGGAAAAATTGGAAATTCTTCTCGCTAATGAGAATCCGACTGTTCTTAGTATCGTTGAACACTGGTGCTGTGAAGATGAAATATCTACTATGGTTATCCCAGAGTATAACTTAGTAACAAGCTACTGCCGTCCTTCCCGTAAGCATGGTGGTACCACAATATATGTGAACAATAACTGTACAGCCGAAAGTATTAATGTGCAAGGGTTTTGTGTGGATAGCCCAACCAAAGAGCTCTTTGATGATTTGCTTTTATGTTTTAACTTGAGGGTCACCTCTATGACCCCTACCAGAGTTGCTACTAATTATTTGGGTCAAACAAGTATTAGTAAGGTTGACTATATACTAACCAATGTTGAACTTTCGTGTTGTAAGGCGAGTGTATATGAAGCCCATTTTAGTGACCACAGAGTTTGTAGTTTAAATTATTCTATATCATTTATCAATTTGAACTCAGGGCCATTGGCTACCTAATTTGTAAGTAGCTACCCATTGACAGGTTGGAGTGTTTGTATCAACTCTCTCTCCATACACATTGTTTAAAACTTATTATTTGAAAAACAGATATATTTATCCGTGTGGCTTACATTCCACCTAACCTTAACTCTAACTACTATAAGCAATTTTTTGAATTATTTGAAAGTTTTATTTATTTCCTTGACAGTGATGTATTGTTGATGACTTACTGAATTTGGGGGAATGTCTGGGTGAGTTAATGCGTTAAATAATTTTCTAACTCTTAATAACTTAAATCAGTACAATAATATCACTATTTTTTCTAATAATCATATTTTGGATTTAGTTCTTGCTAGTCATAAATGTACAGCCTCGTTTGAAACGAATAGACTTTTAAATGGTGATGGGTACCATTCAACATTATTAGTTCAAATTAATATGAGCAAGTTGAAAATTTTGAATAACACAGTATGTTCTAGTTCATATAATTTTTGTAGAGCTAATTTTCACACGCTATATAATAACATAAATAACTATGATCAGTGATATCATATCTTAATAATGCATCAGATGTTAACGAAGCTTGTAATAGTTTTTACTTTTCATTTTATGACATCGTGGATCATTATGTACCTAAATATCTCCGTAAGTCAGTTAAAAGATCTTATCCATCGTAGTTTAATGGAGCTATTATATATGATTTGCGTAAAAATGCAGCGCTTGGAAAACGTACAAGAGAGTAGGTGATAATGAATCATATCTTAAGTTCCCAGAAATTCGCAACAAATTAAAAAGAAACATTGATAACGCTCATACCATTTATATTAATGTAATAGAAAATAATATTAAGATGATCATGTCAAGTCTTTTTGGACATACGTAAATTCTCATAAAGCTGGAAATTCACTGCCTTCAGTGTTAACAAATAATAATGAAACATCACAAATACTTCATTTCAAGAGATGGCGGATGGTGTTTTACATACTTTTAGTAAGTCCTTCAATATACCATCTGATACTGTCATCAATTGTCCCACTGGAAATATTTATATGGACACGTTGCATGTACCTTGGTTGTTTCATTCGGAGGTACTCTCTGCACTTAAGCAATTGAAACCTAACCTAACCTAAGCACACGCGTGGTCCAGATGGAATTCCGGCCTTTGTTATTAGAGACTGTGCGTTTGCTTTGGTTACTCCGCTTTCTATTACTTTCAATTTGTCATTATAAAACGATATAAATGGAAAAAGTCTCCTATATCTCCAGTTTTCAAAAATGGTGTCAAATCTGATATTAACAATTATTAATCTATTACAATTATTTGTACTTTCTCGAAAGTCTTGAAAATTGCTCTTCATAATTTACTTTATCCACATGTACAGGGAGTTATTAGCCCTTATCAGCATAGGTTCATGAAAAATAGATTCACTGTGTCTAACTATGATGCAATACATCTGTCAACATTTGGATACAAATACTCAAGTTGATGTTTGATATACTGATTTTTCGAAGGCTTTCGATAAGCCGGTAGATCATAATACGTATATTAATTCAAAAGCCCAATTCTTTGGATTGTCGGATTTAATATTAAAATTGCTCAAACCTTACTTGGATAGTAGATATCAATATGTTCAGTGTAGTGCATACATGTCTGAGTCAGTGCTAGTTACATCGGGTGTTCCTCAGGGGTCCATTATAGGACCTTTATTATTTGTTATTTATATTAACGATATGGTTCAGAATTTTGTTTGCAATTATCTCTTGTATGCAGATTTATAGTGATGTTACTACCGTTGATGATTGTGTTAAGTTGCAGCATTCCCTAATTGTATACAATTGTATCATTAACAGTATTTATTTGAATGCTAGCAAGTGCACTGTGATGACTTTCTCTAGGAAACTATCCCATACTATATAATTATAATATGAATGACATTATCCTCAACCTTCCTGAACTATAAAACATCTAGGTGTATATTTTGATAATAGATTTAGCTTCAATAGTCATATTGATACAACTGTTCAGTCTGCTTATAGAAGTCTAGAATTTCTAACTAGAATGTCCTATGGCTTTTCGGATATACAAGTATATATGACACTTTTCAATGTTCTTGTTAGATCTAAACTCGAGTACGCTAGTATTGTGTGGGATCCTGGTTATAAGGTATTTAAATCTGAAATTGAAGATGTTAAAGTTACATTCATATCGCCAGGATGGAATTTATCCTCAAATAAGTATTCCTCACGATATTTTACTTAATATATTTAAAGTGTGTAATCTGGAGCATCGTATAAATATGTATTCGGTCATGTTTCTTTATAAAATTTTACATAATATGTGTGGTTGTCCAGAGTTTTTGTCATTAATCTATTTTCAAATACCCAATCAGGCAACTTGCTGCGGGCCAGAACGAATTTATTAAAATTTTCACCTTTATATAAAATGTGTTAAATTGAATTGATATATTTACCTGTAGTATTAATGAAATTAAGAATATTTTTCAAGTTTAAACTTTCTTTTTTTTTGTATTTTACTTACATATCTTTGTTTTAATTTAGTAATTAATTTATTCTCTTTTTTCTTGTATTGGTCACTTTTCTATTATTCGCTGTTTTACTCCTACCCTTTACCCTATAATTGGATTTTCTGTTAAGTGATTGGACTGCAAGCATCGATGTGTGCAAATTTATAGATTTAATACTTTACCAAGGAATACAATTTTTTATCCGGTTAAATTGCTGGAATATAAAAATGAAAACGACAAAACTATAATATGTACATATCGGAATATTTGACAAGGAACAGACATTTTTTGGCTATGTATGCATTAATTGTAGATGAGCAAACAAATGACCGATTTGACAAATAAAAAATGCAGCAGGAATTATTATTAGATTACAATACCATGATTAAAAAATGTTCTAATTGTATTATGTCTCATGTACAACACGCGGGTTTAATGTAAAAATATAATATTAACTATGAATAGTAAATCATGTATTGTTCCACTAATACTTTTATCTGTCAATAACTGAGCTGAAAATATATTGAAATTTTTATAAATCAACTGAAACATACTCGTTTATTTTTCACGAAACATAACAAGAGACACTGATTTCAATAAAAATTTAATCCGGGTTTTAACATCGGACATGATAACGTCATATCAAACGGTCATTTGAACCCCTTTAAATGCGCTGTAATTTTTTGAAGCCAAAGATATATCCACATATGTAAATTGCATTAATACTATTTAACAAAATGTGTGCTTCTTCTCCTCTATAAAAAAATATTATCTATTTACAATTTTCTACCATTTCTAAAGTTCTCAGAAACGAATAGACTGTATAAAGTAAGAATTTTAAATTTTTTGAAATTATCAACACATGAATGTGTGCTGGGAACATTATCAATGCAGTGCAGTATTCGCTTCTGGGCAACAAATACGTCACGGGATAGAGCAGAATCCCCCCAGAAGGCAATCCCATATCTCAATCTGCTCTCTATCTGTGCATAGGATAATTTAATCAAATGGTTGAAGATTGAAGCCAATTTAGATGACAAAAATTCACAATGAGATCTCTGATTCAGGCACGAGGTTATATGCAAACCCAAAAATGTACAGGAGTCCACATCCTGAACAAGGAATTCCACATTATCATCAACAAAAAGTCTTAGGTTGTCAATTTGTTTCTGAGCTGTATGAATTCTCAGTATATGTGTTTTATCCGAATTAAAGTATAATGAGATATTTTGAAACTATTTAATTAAATTTGAGATTGTATCTTCACATTTATGTTTTAGGGTGCTATAAGATTTATCAGATACTATAAGTGATCTATCATCTGCATAGAGAGTAAAATGTGTATCGCTGAACGATTCAGTTACATCATTGATATATAAAATAAAGAGGACAGGGCCCAAGACAGAGCCCTGGGGCATTCCCATTTTCAAATCAACTAAATCCGATTTGTACGTGTAAATACTGTCACTGCTCAAATGATTTATACTCACATATTGTTTGAGTTTCTTTAGGAAGGACATTATCCAATCCCGGATATATTGTGTACTTTTTATAATACAGGTACATATTTTGAATCTTTTTTAACATATACATATATTTTAGACATTGTGAACGGGAACCAGATAACGGAAGCAAATTCAAGTTTCGGCAGTTACGTAAAATATAATAATTTTAATGTGTTAATACGCAATTTAGTTTACTGCCTTATACTGCCCTGTTACGTACAGAAGTCGTAACTGACAAAATCTTAATTCTGAGATACTGCCTCGATTGGGTAATTTGCTATGACATCAAATTTAAAATTTTTAATAAAAATATTATTTAACATATATACCGGGTGTTCCCTCTAAGACTTTCAGTGCGAATATCTCAGAAACCATCATAGCCAGTGCGACGAAATTTGGTATACAGACACTAGATGGCGCGTAGAATCTGATGATAACATCAATTTTTATACAGGGTGTTCCATTTTCCAAGAAATCGATTTAATTTTGATTTTTTGGTAGTCAGCCCTGCTAAAACTTATGTTTAAATTGAAATATACTTAATTATGAACATATTCTGATAAATAAACATTCAAAAATTTCAAAATTTAACATAAAAAAACGCCTCCAAAAAGTACCCAAATTTCATTGTTTTGTCATGTAAAATGTGTATAGCCTTGAGCCAGACTTACACAGAAGAAACTAACATCGGTGAACGTCAAAACTATTAATTGTCATTGAATTGTCAAATATTAATGGCATGAAGTATTTTATTTTACGTAAATAACGCTAAATAATGGATTTAATGCAATTTGCGTATGCACAATGGTGTTATTGAGACTTGTCGATAAAAATTTAGATTTGAGTTGAGGTTTTTGGAGCATTGTGGTCGCCGTGCCGGCGCAGTCTACCGCTACAGCTAGAGTTACAGCGTGAAGATTATGTAAAATATCTGTGAAAATTTTTAAATTATTCCATTATAATGTAATAAAACTTCAGTAAATTGTTTTTTTATGTTACTACAGTGTACAATAATAATTAGGTACACGTATTTTTTATGACAAAATAATTTACAAAATTGTGTAAGTACTTAAAGAATATCCCTGTTTTCCAACTGCTGTAATAATTATTGATTAGTTATTTAGCAACAAATAAATTCAAACAAAACCATTTATAAAACTTTTTTAATTATAATGTGAACGTGTTTGTCGTTGAAAGTCAGATCTGAACCTACCCTAGCCCCACAAAAAAAAATATTACGAAAGCATAACCTAGAAATGATTGATTCTAGTATCCACATATTTCAGCACTTTACTTATGTACTTATGTTTAAGAAGAACTCTACATCTGTAAAATAGTAAACAATGAACTACAATTTCTGTATTTCATGATACAGAAATGAAATAAAGCAACTGGTTTTTGCTAGGAAGAATCACCTGCAAATGTACTATACCCAGTAGGTAGGTACCTATCAAATAGTCGTTTAAAGCTAGATAATAATTTGTTATTATTGTTTTTATCTTTCAGTTATGTATGTGCAGTGCCACAAATTACATTAAAGCAGACACCAGAAAGAATAAGCGAAAAATATTAGGGACATTTTCTTGGAAATAATTATAAACATGGAATGATGGATAATATTATAAAGAAGTCTGTAACTCACATTCTTTGAAGAGTATTCTATAAGACATTAAATTCAGTTGTCTGTCGTGGGTTTTAAAATTTCTAAACGAATAAAATTAAGAAAAATAAACTAATTTCATAATTCTATGTACAGTATGAAAACATCTTGTTAGAATATCTTTAAAATGTTGAAAGCTAACTGTTGTTACAACATATACACAACATAACGTAATAAGGTAGGTATTGAACGATGAAACGGCAAGATTTGTTTCTAATCGTACATGCATGAACATTCCTCAGATTGAATGTTGCTCTGTAAAAGAAATTAGAATACAGAACAAGTGTTTAATATAAAATCAGATGTAATAGTGTAGATACTTAATGTAATTTTATTGTTAATAAATTGAAGTCTGTATTTGTTGTTTTTTATTCTATTCAAATTATTAAACAGAAATGTTTCAGAAATAGGTAATATAAAATTAATTAATACTTAAAGATGAAGGATCAAGTTATTCAATTTAGTTACTATTTAAAAAATAAGCCACAATGTAGGTACGTATTACTTTTTAATTAAAATTGTGCTGGTTACAACTGAATCATAGCTATAATAAAATATAAAAAATCACTCCTTTGGTCTTTTTTGAAAATTTTGTTCTTTTGTAAAATACTCTCCAATGTGAGTTAGGAGACTTCTTAATATTATCCACCATTCCATGTATAAAATTAATTCTAACAAAATATCTGTGCAATATTTTTCGTTCATTCTGTTTGGTGTCCTATTTTACGAATCGTTTTGTTTCAATGTAATTTGTGGCACTACACACATACCTGAAAGATAAAAACAATAATTACAAATTACTGTCTAGCTTTAAATGAATTCTTGATTAATTAACAATAAAATAAATTTACATTATTACATCTGATTTTATATTAAACACTTATTCTGTATTATCATTTCATTTACAGAGCAACGTTCAATCTGAGGAATGTACATGCATGTACGATTAGAAACAAATCTTGCTGTTTCATCGTTCAATACCTACCTTATTACGTTATGTTGTGTATATGTTGTAACAGTTAGCTTTCAACATTTTAAAGATATTCTAACAAGATGTTTTCATACTGTACATAGAATTATGAAATTAGTTTATTTTTCTTAATTTTATTCGTTTAGAAATTTTAAAACCCACGACAGACAACTGAATTTAATGTCTTATAGAATACTCTTCAAAGAATGTGAGTTACAGACTTCTTTATAATATTTTCCATCATTCCATGTTTAGAATTATTTCCAAGAAAATGTTCGTAATATTTTTCGCGTATTCTTTTTGGTGTCTGTTTTAATGTAATTTGTGGCACAGCACACACATAACTGAAAGATAAAAACAATAATTACAAATTATTATCTAGCTTTAAACGACTATTTGATAGGTACCTACCTACTGGGTATAGTACATTTGCAGGTGATTCTTCCTAGCAAAAACCAGTTGCTTTATTTCAGTTCTGTATCATGAAATACAGAAATTGTAGTTCATTGTTTAGTATTTTACAGATGTAGAGTTCTTATAAGTAAAGTGCTGAAATATGTGGATACAAGAATCAATTATTTCTAGGTTATGCTTTCGTAATATTTTCTTTTGTGGGGCTAGGGTAGGTTCAGATCTGACTTTCAACGACAAACACGTTCACATTATATTAAAAGTTTTAGAAATGGTTTTGTTTGAATTTATTTGTTGCTAAATAACTAATCAATAATTATTACAGCAGTTGGAAAACAGGGATATTCTTTAAGTACTTACACAATTTTGTAAATTATTTTGTCATAAAAAATACGTGTACCTAATTATTATTGTACACTGTAGTAACATAAAAAAACAATTTACTGAAGTTTTATTACATTATAATGGAATAATTTAAAAATTTTCACAGATATTTTACATAATCTTCACGCTGTAACTCTAGCTGTAGCGGTAGACTGCGCCGGCACGGCGACCACAATGCTCCAAAAGCCTCAACTCAAATCTAAATTTTTATCGACAAGTCTCAATAACACCATTGTGCATACGTAAATTGCATTAAATCCATTATTTAGCGTTATTTACGTAAAATAAAATACTTCATGCCATTAATATTTGACAATTCAATGACAATTAATAGTTTTGACGTTCACCGATGTTAGTTTCTTCTGTGTAAGTCTGGTTCAAGGCTATACACATTTTACATGACAAAACAATGAAATTTGGGTACTTTTTGGAGGCGTTTTTTTATGTTAAATTTTGAAATTTTTGAATGTTAATTTATCAGAATGTGTTCATAATTAAGTATATTTCAATTTAAACATAAGTTTTAGCAGGGCTGACAACCAAAAAATCAAAATTAAATCGATTTCTTGGAAAATGGAATACCCTGTATAAAAATTGATGTTATCATCAGATTCTACGCGCCATCTAGTGTCTGTATACCAAATTTCGTCGCACTGGCTATGATGGTTTCTGAGATATTCGCACTGAAAGTCTTAGAGGGAACACCCGGTATATTTCACATTAAATTCTATTAGACCAGCACCTTATTTTGTCGTATAAGTGGAAATTAGATTTTTTATTGACCTTTTGCACTAATTCCGTTTTGAAAAATAATATAACAATAAAATTATATATATAAAAAAAAGATAATACAACTTTCAGTTTAAACATGTGCATACATATACTAAATACCAAGTTGTGGGTGTCATAAACCGAAAATGGTAATACATATAGATACGATTTCTATTCTTAACAGAGCAGTATAATAAATCCTAATATTATAGAGTGTTAAAAAAAGAGTGTAAAATATTTCAGGAGGTAATAGTATGAACCAAAATAAGCAGAAAAGTCTCAATAAACATGGGTCCGTAAAGTAACGGTTGCGGAGATATGGAATGTTTTATGTTTTTTAGCTCCTTTTTTTATTTTGCAAAAACGTTGTGTATTTTTTTATAATAGTTATTTGATGTTTAGTGAAATAAACAGTACATATTTGACAGTTGTTCTCAGTGCACAAGATTTCTTTCGCTATGGCTGGTTACTCTAACGCAGAATTAACTGACATGCATTTCATGTATGATCGTGCTAATGGGAACGCCACCGAAGCGCGACGTCTTTATGTTGACGCTTATTCAAATCGCCAGATTCCTTCACAACACACGTTTGGAAGAATTCACCAAATATTGCGTGATACCGGTTCCTTGAGCAAACAGAGCCATTTATCGGGAAGATCAAGGTCGGTATCCACTCCTAGAGCAGTAGAAGAAATTCTAGCGCTGTTAGAGCAGAATCCAGGTACGAGTGTGCGGAGAATATCAGCCGAGGTAGGAATTAGTGGTCCTCTTGTTTGGAGAATCCTTCACGAGCAACTGCTTTATCCATACCATGTGCAACGAGTACAGGCCTTAAATCCAATAAATGATCATCAAGCACGTTTGGTTTTTTGCCGCTGGTTTCTACGTCATGATGCTGAAAACCCTCGTTTTCTTGCAAACATTCTTTTTACTGATGGGGCCGGGTTCACAAGAAATGGAGTGTTTAATTTTCACAATACGCATATTTGGGCTGACGAAAATCCTCATGCTCTAATAGAATCTGGACATCAGGCACGTTTTTCATTAAACATTTGGATGGGTATTGTAGGTGACAGGTTTCTAGATCCTGTTGTTTTACCAAACCGATTAACAGGCACTGCTTATCTCAACTTTCTGCAGAATACACTGTACAGTTTTTGGAAGACATCCCTTTGAATCAGAGGCAACAAATGTGGTTCCAGCATGCTGGTGCTCCAGCTCATTTTTCCATGGCCGTTAGAGAGCATTTACTCCAAAATTTTCCACATAGTTGGGTAGGAAGGGCCGGACCTGTTTTATCGCCCGATTTATAGATTGGTGTAACTAGCACCCTTTTCCACAAATTAGGAAAAGTGCGCATCAAAGCAGTCCTTAATAAGCACATACCTTTACAACATAAAGTGGAATCAAGTCAAGGTCACTCGCTCTTTCAGGCTTTAACTTTTTTATAGTTTTTAAATATTCCTCATCAGTAACGACACTGAGATTAAAAATTCCTTCTGTCAAGGTATTCTGAACACCAGGAAAATATAAAGGAAATTATGATTTTATTTTATTGTGAAGTGATTGAAAATGCTTAGTTTGATTACTGTTTTTATTTTTTATAAATAACCAAAAATATGAAGAATTATTGTGTATTGACATTCGCGTATCTCTAATATACTTATTATATATACTTCTTATGGCCTTTTTTATTTTGGTTACAATGATCTGAGATGAGAGAAGTTCAATACTACACCAAGTGATACATTTATATTATTAAATTTATATATATGAAAAACTTTAATAAGTAGGTCTTAGTTTGGTTTCTGTAGAATTGTTTCCAAATTTTCGATTGAATTGTTTCATTATTTTATATCTAATTCTGTTTGTAGAATTACGACCAGAATCTTCTTGACTACTGACTTATCACAGTTATAATTCTTTAGATGCCACTTATGTTTCTTCAATTTCTTTTTAACGTGTCTCTGTAAGCCGACGACTTGCCTGTATAGCCAGAGATAAGACCAGTAGCGAGCGAGATAAGTCGGGTCTGGAGAAAAGGCCGGCAACAGGGCATCTAAGGCAATCTCCAGAAAAACCATACCACCAAAAGGGAAAAAAAGGAGTTAGCAGATTATGATTTTTTGAATTGTAAGGATAATATCTCAATTTATGTGTTTGGAAAATTTGAAAATTCTTGAAAACAAAAGATCCGTTTAAAGGGAACAGCGTGTAACAAAAGCCTAAATAGGTCAGTATTCTTAGTTAGAGACAATAAATAAGTATTAAACTCAAGTTTAAGTATTTTAATAGACACATTAGCCTGTATCAAAAATGACGTCTTAATTGCATTATTTCAGAATGTACAGAGGAAAGTATGCTCAAATTATAATTTTCTTTTTGTGAAAATTATTAGTTCTTTGTTTTTTATTTTGTTAACGTATTTTTATTCATATCCTATAGTTTTGTTTAAA
The DNA here is from genome assembly GCA_037114965.1 of Monochamus alternatus. Taxonomy (NCBI): domain Eukaryota; kingdom Metazoa; phylum Arthropoda; class Insecta; order Coleoptera; family Cerambycidae; genus Monochamus; species Monochamus alternatus. Next base: position 50,612,363 of record CM073427.1, on the reverse strand, counting down.
TACATTATGTTCTCCGTGCAATGTATTATTTATTGTTAATATAGATGATGTTCAATTTGAAATCAGAACATTTTTTTTATAATAAAAGAGTACATGCCATTGCTCTGAATTTCTAAAACCGACGTCTATTACAGCGAGGGCCCTTTTACTTTGATGCTAAGTTTCAGCCGAGGGGAGAATAAACAAAACATAGGGAGCAACTTCCATAACTCAGATGTTGGTTTAGATAATAACACTGGTTCATCGACCCACTTATATTATGTACATACTTCCAACAAAATGTAACTTTTCTGCATTTCAAATAACAATAAAAAAATTCTTTTTAAATGATAATTTATATAAAAGTTGGTGAAGCTACTACACTTTCCATATTTAGGTCATGTGCCTGCATACTCAGTTAAATTTACCTGCTATATTTTGAGTATCTAAATAAAATAAGTATTTATAACAGTTTACTATTGTCTGTTCCAAATAAGAAAAAACAATACTACTACGATCCAAGTCATCGCTAAAACTAATTATTTATAGTCCTTTTACTGAAATTAAAGTATAATATAAAGTGAACCATGATTGGGACCAATAGAAAAGGGCTCAATGTCAGTTTAAGAGCCTTGTGTGGCACAGCAAGCGTCACGCTTGGAGATATTTCTGTGAGAGCATCGAAGACCTTCCTGCCACTTCAAGAATAATGAAAAGGAATCGGAAATTTCAGATTTCCTCATAGAGCATATCGTGTGCCGCCAATGATGCATCGGGACATCTAATGAATCATAATTTCCCTGAGTCCGTCCTAAATGAAGATACTCATCAATCTCTGGCACTTCCCCAACTTTAGATTGGAAAATACCCTCGAAGGTGTGTAACTCTTGAGAGAATCAAATGGGTGATTCATTAACTTTCTCCAACCAAGAGTGGTACTTTTCCGGCCCTTCTACAATAGAGGTCGGAGTGTATAATCCGCTTTTAATAACTGTGGGATATATTTTGAGTTCTTGAAGAAGGGCGAGTGGTTTTCATTTCCATAGCATGTGGGGCTACATATGACGAGGCTAATGTTTTTAGACTTATATGCTTGACATCTTTCCATTTGAAAGTATAGAAAACACTCAGAAAGGTATGTTATGTAGGAAGCGCTAGTGGCTGGGTCACTCCACAAGGTACAGCATGCCTGTCAATGTGATAAATCTATAGTTTTTTTTAGACTTTCACGGCTGGTGCAGTTATTTGATCTATAATGATTTTTTGGGTTGTTATGCCTACCTAACTGATCGCTAGTAACATAATTAAAGTGCACACCCCTAGACTTCTTTGAATTCTTTGACCTGCCTATATTGTTCTCAGACTATGCTCTGCGGAGGAATATCCGCTATTAGGACCGTAGACCCGCTCATAAATTGATTAAATCTACCTAAAAAGCATTACATACTGTGGTATATAAAACTGAAAAGACCATTCATTGACTAACTTGTTATTGAGATCTGTCTGGATATTGCTGCAGCATCTGACAGTACTTCTTATTAGTCTATTCAGAGAGTAGTGGAAGAACATGGCCTCTCTTTTACCATAGGGGCCAAGCTATCGCACCGTCAAATTCATCCTATTCTTGAGACCGCGATCAGGATTCTTTCTCCGCTGCTGTGGTGCCTCGTGCCCAATGGCCTTCTCGGTAGGCTCAACGAGACAGGGATTTACTCTTATGTCGATGACCTTATTATGCTTATTTCAGGCAAATTGCCAGGCATATTAGTGTCATCAATGATAGATCTATCCTCTTTACCAGGAGACGGAAGATGGTCGATTCAGGGAGCTGACCATTCAGAGGACATGAAGGATAAAATTCGTAGAGGTTACTCTGGATGAAAAATTAACCTGTGTACCCCATATTGGCAAGCATTGCAAAGCTACAGCATTTAAATTTGCAGGAGGTATTTTGGGAATATATGGGGGCCTAATCCTAAATCCAAGTTATACTGCCGTGGTTAGGCCCTCTTTCATGTATGCAACTGTGGTGTTGTATCTGCAGATTGGAGGGTTCCTATCGATCAGTGGTTAAATAAATTACGGTGTGTGGTTGATGAGAGGTTTTCTTATTAGATTAAACAGTGGGAGATGTGGTTAGATAAGTATTACAATAAGAGTCACACGTGATCCTCAAGGAATTAGTAGATACGTATAACATTATTGAAGCTACCAGCGGCAAGATATTCCCCACTTACATATTTTAAAGAAATTTTAGAGCAGAGATACCGGCTAGAGACGTCTGACTCGTTAATCCTGATAAGAATTTCTAAAAAAGGCTCATCTGGTTTACGAAGGGGTATAAGATGGACTAGACCTCAGGAACAGGGATCCATGGCATGCAACCGAGAGTGAATTTATCTAACTCTATGAGGAAGCTTGCCATTGTCTTTCAGGCTGAAATATTTGCTGTTTCTGCATACGTTCAAGAAAATCTCAGAAGGAGCTACGTCAATCAACATATTATTTAAATATGCTCAGACAGACAGGCGGCTTTGCGCTGCCACAGGGTCACCTCTCATGTGATCCTAGATTGTAGCAAGGTTATTTCCTTTCTGGGAAGAGATAATCGTGTTACACTGACCTGAGTTCCTGGTCACAGCGGTGTTGCGGGTATATATACATGACGTATGACTGACATGTTGGCCAGACAAGGATCAAGCAGTCAATATTTGGAACCAGAACCAATTTTGTAACTACCATAACGTCACCTTGCAGGATCTATTGATAAATAGATAAACAATCAATCAAAAGAAGAATGGTTGGGTGGATCCGGTTTGCGGCAGGCAAGACTTCTCATAGAGAGTCCATGGACCGCACAAATCGATATGTTAGCAACAGAAACAATATTAAGAGTTGCCACGGGTCTCCTTACGCGTCACGGACATCTCAGCAAGCACCTTGATAAGATTGGCCTGCACACATAAGGATTCGGTACATAAGGGGCAGTATTTATTCCTTCTTAGTATGTTACAGAAATTCAAACAAAGTTAGTGCTGGCATTTGTATGCACTACGGACCTATTTTAAACTATATAATAAGCGGCATGCACAATGGGTCATTATATCTGAGAGCGGCAGGTTAACTGCGTCATTTTTAATAACGACCAACCAAGGTATTGCATTATTTATTATTTGGATTTGTTCAATATTTGATATTTGTAGGTAACAGTGTACCATTAATTGCAGAATTAAATTATATAAAAACTTATTATCCATCTATTTATTATATTAACTCCCAGAGTCGTCCTATAGAGCTGTCATCGGTACATCCGATAGGACAGGGACCTCTTATCGCTAAGTAAATTTATTAGTATTTGGTGGTTCTGTGGTGTCTTCGAGACCGTTTTTAGCATTTACATTGGACTGCTAGGGTTGACTGAAAAGCATAATTTTACCACAAAAGAAATATATTGAACCCAACAATTTTACTCCTCTGAACTGTACTCAACTGGCATAAGTGTTAAGAGAGCTCATAGCTACCTCGGAATTGATTCAGATAAGAAAATTAAGAAGCGTTAAGTCACCAGCAAGTGACTTTGGATCACACATGAATACATCGGATCTACGAACGGACTTAATTTTCAGCATCAGAGTATTTCTGAATAAGAGAGTAATATCTCTCGAAACGTCAAGATACCTAAACTGAAAACGTGGAAATTAGCTTGAAATCATTCAAGTATTGACAACTGCCACGGAAGCCTGCTAACCAAACTGTCTTGTATATTTTTTTCGCTTTTAAACAACTAATGATATTAGTTCTTTAGCGAATAAATATAGTTACGTATCAGACTGTTTTTTATTACAAACTAACTGTATTTTATACTAATTTATATTTTAAACAAAATGATTTAATTATTTGTTTCATTTATAGTCAATGTTTCACACATCTCTTTATGGATTAGTAAATAAATTAAATTCTCGGAAATTTCTTACAAAATGTCGGATTAAATGTATTAGTTATAAAGCAAATGTGAAATCAATAAAATGTAGTATAGAAGGGATACCGATATTCGTTCACTCTCTGAAAGCTATTAAGGTGGGCTGGTTAAGATGTCTTGAAATGACGCTCTATATTACTTATCGGATATAAAAACTAACGATGAATAGAATAACCCCATAAAGATGGATTTTTAATATCGGAGCATTAGCAGTTTTATCTTTAATATTACCTGCTTCAATAATATTTCTTAGATCAACTTATATTTACATGAGTTACTATTCTGAGCATTATAGGATTAATGAGATTCACAATAACATAGATTTAGAAAATTTATTGTAATAGCCTTTTAAAATCGACCAAAATATATCTTTGGATTTTTTGTTCAGTTGAAGCTTATGTCAAGAGGAAAATATAATTTTATTAATAATACGACAGAACTCCTCTTGTAATATTGTGAAGATTTTGAGACTTAAGATTTAATGATAATAATAAAAATAAATCTAGATAACAATGTGTAAGGGTAATTATAAGGTTCTTAACAAGGGTTATTTCGTCAAGTCTCAAATTACAAAATTTGCCTAATTTTTATGAAGCATTATTTATAATATTTGATCAAACCAGAAAATTTGAAATTGACCTGATAAGTAGTTGGAAATATACGACGCAAAATGAAATTAATTGGATTGCGAGGTATAACATCATTGCTTCCTACAACTTCTTAGTATTCGTCTCTTTTGAACTTGTGTAAGGGTCTTTCTGTGTTAAAATAAACAATAAACCAGATTAGCAAAGCTAACTGCTCATAAAATTCACTTGTTGTTTTAAAACATAATCTATCAATGACATATATAATTACGGCGATGGACTATTTTAATATAAATCACCAATCTGTAAGTTCTGCAATAAGAAGTGTAAAAATGTAACGCCAAGTTCTAAAACTAATTCATTAATAGCAGCTAGGTTTTTCAAATAATACAGATAGGTATAATACCTTGCAGTAATAAAGGCACTCCCTCAATCAGTTTTTGAAGTACTGGATGTTCTGAGTAGAAATTTCATTAACTCTCTATTGGTGAGTATAACAACTAAGAACTAAATTTGAAAGTAGATTTCATTACGAATACGTTAGCAGTTCGAAATAAATCACCAAATTCATTTTAAAAAATGCCATTATTATTGCAACAGTTTCATTACTTATTATACTGGGTGTGTAAAGAAACCTTCAAATTTATTCGTTCGTTAAACTTAAAATATCTTAAATTTTAAACGAAAGTGCCTTTAGGGCTAAAAAATTGTTTGAGATCTTCACAAAAAACCTACGTAGAGAAAGCAGTCATTTTGTCAAAAATAAAAGAGCAATTGTCTTCTAACGAAAAGAAAACTCCAGTGTCACACAATAAACATGAAATAATTAAGCAGATTGATATTTACTTAATGTATGAACTTCATTATTCAGATTTAATTTATTGGGCACCATATAAAACCAAAAATTAAGCAATCTAAGACACGGTATTAAAAAGACTGTCTAATAAAGTACTTATTTAATACGTAGGTATGTTGTTTAGTTTTAAAGGTACGTATTTATGTCTTAATGTACGTATTTATGTAATTTAAACTTTTAATCAAGAATAAGTTATATAAGTATACGAGTATTCTAAATTATTATTTAACTGATATCATATGAATTATACAACCCATATTTATTTGTTTTAGGTCCAATGAATATGTCGCACTTCATTGCTTTTTACCACAAGTTTCGCTAATTGCGGTTAAGCTAATAAATAATTTATCTCTCTCTCTCTCCGCATTTTATCATTGTAGCTACTGGGACATTTGGGTTCAATACAATATCTATATCTTTAATTGTTTTCATTTTTTACCCTCAAAACGTATTTCTAACGACAACGACGACTCCCCCAAGCTTGGTTTCTAAAAGCAAGTAAATGGTAGCGAGCGCAACCCGGCATTCTATAGGAGGCAGTGACGTCATAGATAGTGCAGTTTACCCGAGTCTATGTTCTCAAATGATTTTATTTTATTTGGATTTAAAGGCATCAAGTTATAATTTTTACAAAAATCAATAAAAAAAATGCTGAATTGCGCCACTGGCATATTATTACATTTTTTACTAAATTGGACGATAAGTTCTTAATTCATGGAAATAAATCTTAATTTTTCCATGTTTCACCAAACATCCTAGATTTAAATGTGCACTCTAACAATTTGAAAGAATAAACTGCTCAATTGCCATCGATGACTTTACGGAAACGATGTCGAAGTTTCAGTATTTCAACGACGCGTCAATTTGTTTTATTTAGAAACAGTCGGTCTGGAGCATTTGACCTATTATTTTGTGAAATAACATTCCCTTCGATTGAAGCAGTATATGGCTTTCCTTTAGAAAATTTTATTTTGCCTGCTGGGTACACTTACAAAAATGGCAGTGCAGCTACAGAGCTCATTTAGTACAATTGTATTTACGATAAAGGACACAACTGTGAACGGATCTTGCACACAATTTTCAAATAATATTGAGGTTTAGTAGTAATTTGGATGTATATTTCAATATACACAAATCATATTTAATGATATTTGTACTTGAAACCCTAAATCTAATAAAATTACGTTTCTTCATCATAAAAATGTGCGCCTACAGGGTGCTTTCTAAGTCCACATCACCATAACTTTGGGGTTGTTGCTTAGGTTATGTTAAATCAAAAATACTTAATGAATTAAGGGTTTAAAGTAACTCTTATCGAGATATAGTATGATGAAAAAAAAATATCGTACTTAAATATCTCTTATGGAGTTTGACTGGGGCTGATGAAATTAAGGGCACGAGCTCACTGAATTGGAATATAAGACGGAAAGGTACTAAGAACCACTGCCTCTAAAGTATCGTAAAGTTTTGTTGCCACTGGTCACTAATTACTCAAATTCTATATTGTGTGCAATCCCTTTTATTTTATGACAGATTTGTTTCGCTTTTGCATGAAAGACTCTGTAAAATTTGATTTTGAAGCTTGTTGTTCTGAAATATTGGTTCTAAGGCAAATGCAATGCCAACCTTAGTATTTTTTAAAGAGGGATACCTGCTTTTGCTTAAAATTATGTGGATGCAAATAAAGCATTGAAGATTGTTTAATCAATATTTAAAGTTAAAGCAGAGCCAGAGAGGTGCAAATAACTAAAAATTGAAACTATTTGAAAATAGAAAAATATATTTGCAATATCCGGAAGATAATCATTTTAGTTGATGCAATTTCCAATTCCATTTCGTTATTTTCCGATCGTAGTAAATAGACCTTCCCCATTTCATGTACATTTTAAATTTCTTCAAAATTAAACAGTGATATTTTCCGGATATTAATATTTAAGATTTTCTACACTTCCAACATATGTTTATTCAAACCATAAGCATATTTTCAGTCAGTTTTTCGGAAAAAACTGACAGCAGGCCTCGAAAGAGTATATCTTTTTACATAATCTATGAAAATTTCAAGGTGGCACACTATAGTTTTTGAGAAAAAAAATATTATACAGGGTGTCCCTAAAAGGTCTTTACAACGCTCGACCAGATACAGTGCGTCTCAAAATAAGTCGATTTAGCGAAACTTACCTTAGTTCAAAGTTGCCCCGTTTATGCGCTATACGACTCTGAAGTTACAATTTTGAAATCGTTTTGTTTTTGTTATAAATTTAAAACGCCTTACCTATGCGAATTTGCTAAAATTTGGTAAGTTGACACGGTTCTATAGAACAATAAACCCCATATCAAAATTAGGAGTGATATTATTCCATTAGCGTGGAACTTGAGTTTTTTAGTAATTACACCTTCGATAATTCTACGCCAATGGAAAAAAAGATTTTTTAGTATAAAATTTATATTAAGTAAATTATTTACTACAAAAAGGTACTCTTGATAAGACTCGATTACTTATCGGCAGCAATTTTGATATAAAAATTAAATTAGGAAAAAATTATTCACAATTGTTCCTGATATTCTTGAAATAAAAATTAGACTTTTTAACAAACACGCTTATTCGTTTCCGCGCATTTTATATGGCTTTTTCACAAGTTTCCAGGTACTTGCCTTTATGCAAATAATTTTGATTGTTGGTTGGTTGGTTGGTAAATAAAATTTCTGACATTTATGACACCTAAATTATTACTAAGATAGAAAAGTTTGACGTTTACCTAATAATTTGAATTAAATTTTCATTTTTTATGAACTTAACACCAATGCAGAATATACCGATATGTTATTAGTTTTCACTTCCCTCTCAATATCCAAGACCTAATAACATATCGGTATATTCTGCACTGGTGTATTGTACGTCCGTGAAAAATAAAAATTTAATTCAAATTATAAAGTAAACATCAAACTTTTCAATTTTAGTAATAATTTAGGTGTCTGAATTGTCAGAAGTTTTATTTACCAACCAACCAACAATCAAAATTATTTTCATAAAGGCAAGTACCTGTAAACTTGTGAAAAAACCATATGACGTGCGCGGAAACGAATAAACGTGTTTGTTAAAAAGTTTAATTTTTATTTCAAGAATATCAGGAACAATTGTGAATAACTTTTTCCTAATTTAATTTTTATATCAAAATTGCTGCCAATGATTAAAATTACAAATTTCAAATAAACCACGAGAGTAATCGAGTCTTATCAAGAGTACCTTTTTTGTAGTAAATAATTTACTTAATCTAAATTTTATACTGAAAAATCTTTTCTTCTATTGGCGTAGAATGGAATGATATCACTCATAATTTTGATATGGGGTTTATTGTCCTATAGAACCAAATTTTAGCAAAATCGCATAAGGCGTTTTAAATTTATAACAAAAAAACGATTTCAAAATTGCAACTTCAGGGTCGTATAGCGCCTAAACGGGGCAACTTTTAACTAAGGTAAGTTTAGCTAAATCGACTTATTTTGAGCCGCACTGTATCTGGTCGAGCGTTGTAAAGACCTTTTAGGGACACCCTGTATAATGAAGCAAAAATTCGTTTCTAAAGTTATGCCTTAATTCTACGTCTCGTACGGGTTTTTGGAAAAACTGACAGCAGAGTTCGAAAGGGCATATATTCTATGAGAATTTCAAGATGGCACACTCTATAGTTTTTGAGAAAAAAATTATTATGTGCTGACCGTCGTACGCTCCATTATTCAGTGTCCAGCTTCCTATGGGCTTTTGAAAAATATACGGTCGAATTGGGCATATTGTTCTTAAAAAATGATGAAAAAATCAGAACGACACACTCTTTAGTAGAAGAGTAAAAAAATATTGTTTACGGGTCAGCGACCACTGCTGCAAAATAGTCCAGGGCATTTAGATCAAAATCGACCAGAATAGCGGAAATTTTTAGGCACAGCAGATATCGAGATGCGGTTTTCTGCATTGTGTTCAGGAAGGTCCAAGGAAAAAAGTCTATATCCTCTGGTTTAACCATTTTTTGAAAAATGCCTTCTGGGTCGGAAAATGCATTTTACAATTGCATCATTACTTGCACCATTATAGGAACGACTGGAAACTCGGAAAAATCGCTCGGAAATCGTTACTCGGAGTTTTTGGGGCTGCCGAACTCGATTCTGGCCTTAGAATTACCCAGGGATGCACGGGGGTGGCTCTGTGGGGTTGTCTGGGGGTGAATTGGGGGAGAAATGGCAGCGTGCATAAAAATCGCTCCAAACTCGTTACTCGGGGGTTTTCGGGAATACCGAATTCAATTCTAGCATTAGAGCGGGGGAAACAATTCAACATTAATAAAAACTTCTATTTGTTATTTGAATAAAGTATTATTTTCATAATTTGTGATTTTTCACTTTCACCTTTACCATTTCCCACAGAGCCACCCCCGGGCGCCCCCAGTGAAGTCTAATGCCAGAATTGAATTCGGCTTCCCCGAAAACCCCCGATCGATTTTGGAGTGATTTTCATGGACGCTGCCATTTCTCCCCCAGTCACCCCCAGCCAACCCCACAGAGGGACCCCCAGGCGCCCTCGGGGAAGTCTAATGCTATAATTGAATTCGGCATCCCCGAAAACCTCCGCATAATGAGTTTGGAGCGCTTCCCATGGACTATGCAATTTTCCCCCCCAGAATAACCCTCCCGGATACCCCTGCAGAGCCGCCCCTGAGCACTTCCGGGTAATTCCAATGCCAGAATTAAACTCTGCATCCCCGAAAACCCCCCGAGTAACGAGTTTGGAGCGATTTTCATGCACGCTGCCATTTCTCCCCCAATTCACCCCCAGACAATCCCTCAGAGCCACCCCCGTGCATCTCCGGGTAATTCTAATGCCAGAATCGAGTTTGGCAGCCCCGAAAACCCCCGAGGAACGATTTCCGAGTGATTTTTCCGCGTTTCCAGTCGTTCCTATAATGGTGCAAGTAATGATGCAATTGGAAAATGCATTTTCCGACCCAGAAGGCATTTTTTAAAAAATGGCTAAACCAGACAATATAGACATTTTCCTGGGACATTCCTGAATACAATGCAGGAACCGCATCTCGATATCTGCTGTGCCTAAAAATTTCCGCTATTTTTCCTAACTTCTCTGGACTAAAAGCACCATATACTACCGCACCGTTTCTATCTACAGCGATACTAGAATAGAAACGTTTCCAACTTCACACACATTCTCTGTTTCTATTTTATAATTTTTAAAATTTCTATTATTTGAAACGTCTTGACCGTGTTATTATTTAATCATATATTGTTATATCTGTCTATACCTATAATATAGAAAATACATAATACTTTCACTGTAAAGTTATAAATTTTCTTATAAAACGTTTTCAATATTATTTCCCATTCTATAGACTATTTTATTAAAAGATATAATAATTACAAAAAATTGAAGCAGAATATACTATTCTTTCCATCTAATTTTCTACTTTAGGTTAAGAAAGCTATTAACTAAAATCTTATTCTTTCACTGAATTATATGCAGATTATTCTTAATTGATGTGACGAACAAAATGTATACAGGAACAGGATAGCAATAATACTTATAAGGATTAGCAAATTATCTATAGTTGCAGCAATTTAGGCAATTTACGTGACGGCTGATGTTACGCGATTGTTTCTTATTTTTAATACAATTTTAGATATTTGCAATTTAGTGCAAATATAATGAATTAGTCATTTGTTCGTATTACGTGAGTCATCTCGTGGCAACCTTTAAAGTGATTTTTAAGTTTTCTCGGCCGGCCGGTGCTATTATTTGATATATAGTGATTTTACGGGTTGTTATGCCGTGACCTAGATAAATGGTCGCTCTTTTTACTGTATTAGAAAGGTAATTCAATGCTGGTCGGGGCTTTAATCCGCAGCGTAGTTAATTTCACACAATATTGTTAATACCTAAAAATATATAAAAAAATAAATGGTCGCTGTCAGTAACATAATCAAAGTGCACAGCCATAGCGTTAGCTGGGATCCTTTGACCTGCTCTTGTTGTTCTCGGGCTAGGCTCTGTGAGTGCAGACTCGATATCGCTATCTCTGGACCTGCTTATATAATGATTTCGGACCCTGTTGGTGGTATTACGACTCTTACGGTCGGAACCGTTCTTCGGATAATGGCGACACCGCAAAAGTTTCGCCGCGACTGAGGCTGTTTGAAACCTCGCCAGCGGTCGGTAATGACGATGTTGCTGCGCGCGTCCTTGCACCTGAGCAAACGCGCAGTAGGCGGGACATCAGTAATGATGCACGTCCCGTCAGGCATACTCATGAGCGACCAGTTACCAAGATCACGGCATAACAACCCTGAATATCCCTATACACCAAATGATGTATCTTTAAATTTAATCATTCTATACGTGTACTATGGTAGAAAAAAGCTTTACAAAGAGTGGTCGGTTATAAGATATCGGTTATATATTTCTGAGAAGACATAATGGCCTTGCTACATCAAGTGCACTCAAGAGGTAATAGTATGAACCAAAATAAGCAGAAAAGTCTCAATAAACATGGGTCCGCAAGGTAACGGTTGCGGAGATATGGAATGTTTTATGTTTCTTAGACGTCATGATGCTGAAGACCCTAGTTTTCATGTAAACATTCGTTTTACTGATGAGGCCGGGTTCACAAGAAATGGAGCGTTTAATTTTCACAATACGCATATTTGGGCCGACGAAAATCCTCATGCTCTAATAGAACCTGGACATCAGGCACGTTTTTCATTAAACATTTGGATGGGTATTGTAGGTGACAGGTTTCTAGGTCCTGTTGTTTTACCAAACCGAGTAACAGGCGCTGCTTACCTCAACTTTCTGCAAAACACACTGTATGAGTTTTTGGAACACATTCCTTTGAATCAGAGGCAACAAATGTGGTTCCAACATGATGGTGCTCCAGCTCATTTTTCCATGGCCGTTAGAGAGCATTTACGCCAAACTTTTCCACATAGATGGGTAGGACCTGTGTTATGGCCTTCAAGATCGCCTGATCTGAACTCTCTAGATTTCTTTGTTTGGGGATATTTGAAGATATTAGTGTATGGTACTCCTGTAAATAGCCTGGAAGAACTGCAGACACATTCCAAGACTTTTCAGCGAATGACGAAACAAACGTCCGTCAAATGCTGTAACATGTAACCTTTTAACCGTTTACTTTGTTTACCGAGAATTAAATAAGCAATCCCTGAAATAACGTAAAATTTCAGTTCAGCAAAAGTATGTTTATTTGGCTACAGCCTTTGCCGGGGAATACGATTAATGACTAGGCTTTCCGCGAAATTTCCAATGACTACAACATATACATTGTTATATTTACTGGTTTATTATAACAATAATTCATTGTTAATGTAAAATGCATAACTCTATGTACCTATTTAGTATATTTGCTAGATTCTAAACATTTTACGAAACATTCAGGCAGTGCTCTGCAAAGTAAAAGTTTTCTATTTTCTACCAAATCCAGTATTACATGTGAGAGTTGTTAATGGACATTTAATCCAAAAGATTATACAAACCAACCCGAACATTCCACTGTAAAATTAAAACAATGAACAGAATTATAAACGAGCAGGTTAAATATTTGCATAAAAGGTCCAAACATACAGTATTCAATACGTAAATGTTTACACACATTGTAATTGGACTTATTATCAATTAAAGTTTTAAATGGGCTGTGCGTCATTGGAATATGCATACGTTGATTCCCTTTATGCATATTTATAATCTGGCAAAATATGTAAATATTTATTTAACAATTAACCTGACGGTGTGTAAATTTTGCGAGAAAATGTTTGTACAGTAGACATATACTGAATCAAATTAAAATTTTTATTCAGCAACCACTACTTATACACCTCAATATTCGCATGCATACATACTCGTACACATAAAAGAAGGAATAACACATGTGGCTTATGTCATAACACACTAGTGTCACTCTTTTTTTTCTATAAACATTCAGGCTTTATGTATAAATTTAAACAATTTATTTACTGAAATTAATTGAGAATGAAATACAGGAAGAGGATTCAGAAGTGGTCAAACTTTGTGTGCTTCCAGTACTTGAACTAGGCTCTGCTATTACTTCAACTCGTTTTGGACCACTTGCAGCACTTTGGATTTTTTTGCAATCTCAATTGTATAGTTATATCCTTTCGCGACCCTTGCAGATCTCCATCCTCCATGTAGTTTTAATGCTGTGATGTTCGACCCTGCATTTGCCAATAACGTAGTGGATGATCTTCTCATACAGTGACTGGTGTATAACTGTATTTAATAAATAATGACCTGCAGCAATTTCGCTGGAATAATCTATTTAACATAAGTAATTCGATTGATAACTCCAGTTTGGATGAGAACATATCATTGTTTTACAAAGTGCTTGAAAACATCATTCAAGATGTACCAGAGTACCAATATGCCGAAGAAATATTAGATACCCAGTTCACTTTTCTAATGCAACTATAAAGGTAATAAAAGAAAAAATGGAAAAAGACCGTAATGTTACTGAATATATTCAAGCTTTTGAGAACTAGATCAAAACGACTAAGTAATAATTTAGAAGTTAGTAATTTATTTTTAGAGTATATTCGTCTGCCCTCAGGATTCAGTAAATAATTTTCTTTGTACCGATAATCATTCTAGTTTATTATCTATATTTTTAACTGAAAGTGAAGTGCACAGAGCTCTTATGGACCTAAATCCAAATAAAGGAGCGTGACTTGATGGTTTACCTCCATTACTTGCTAAAAATTGTGCTACTGGTCTTGCTCATCCTTTATATATGCTGTATAATCAATATTTATTCAAGAGCTATTTTCCTAACGAATGGAAACTGTCTTCTGTTGTTCCCATACATAAAAGTGGACCAAAAAACAGTTTTGTTAATTACCGTGCTATAAGTAAATTAAGTGTTTTGCCAAACTGTTTGAAAAATTAATTTATAAATATATTTTTACATTACCTAAATGTCAAAAAATTCGCGAAAGCATGGGATTTTCTCTGGAAGGTCTCTTGAAACATATTTTTTTTATTTATACAATCTAGATTCTAGATTGCAGGTTGCTTCTGTCTACAGTGATCTAAGTAAAGCCTTTGATAAAATTAATTATGAGATGCTTATTACTAAACTAAGAATGGCTGGCGTAGATGGAGTGTTCTTCAAATAGATAAAGTCTTATTTATCTGATCGTAAGTTTTATGTAACAATTAATGGAGTACAGTCCGATATTGTGTTTACTTTATCAGGAGTCTCTCAGGGATCCCATCTGGGTCCTCTTTTATTTTTGATTTATATTAATATGTTAGTGAATGCTTCCGTTACTGTAAATATCTTCTATATGCGGATGACTTAAAAATATTTACAACAGTTAAATCTTTATCCGATTGCCTTCATTTGCAGAGGGACTTACAAGGTTTTTTAAAGTACTGTGAAGAGAATAGTCTCGTCATAAATATTAGCAAGTGTTCATATATTTCCCTTACAAGAAATCGATCACCTTTTAATTTAAATTAAATTATTAATGGTTGTCACATAAAAAGAGCTTCAGAGATTAAGGATCTAGGTGTAATATTTGCTGAGAAGTTAATATTTGATTCGCATGTTAATAATTTGATAACTAAATGTTTTCAGTAATTAGGCTTTATAAATAGACAGAGGAGACCTTTTAGAAATATTAATTCATATTTACACTTATGCATATATTTATAGCAGAATAAATTTGTCATCTACAAATCAATCCTTGTATCCAATGTATTCTTCATATATTCAGAGAATTGAAATTGTTTAACAGAATTTTTTAAAGTGCCTTGCTTATAAGTATAATTTTAATTTAGTTCCCGCTAATATAGACGCTCTGAAACGCTTTTAATCTATTAAGTTTAGAGAACAGGAGACTTTTAAATGATCTATTTATGTATAATCTCGTCACTAATGCTATTGATGCTCCTCAAATATTGGCCTGTATTAATTTTAATGTTGCCACTCGGTACCATAGACCCACCTATCTTTTTAATATTCCTTTTAGGAAGACAAATAACTCACAAAATACACCTTTTTGCAGAATGATGAGATTGGCGAACTGCTAATGTTACCTTTCAAACAATTTCGTACGCTACCATTAAAAGCAGATTAAAGAAAGATTTTATGTAACATAGAAATCTAATTTTTTTTTTCATGTTCTGTATTCATTTACTTTGCATAGTACAGTATCTTTTATTTTTTTTATTCTTCTCTTGTTTACTTTATTTAGCATACTAATTTATACAGAGTGGGCCAACGAAAACTTTACAATTCGATTTTCGTGCTTTAAAATTAAAATGTGGAAAAATGCTCGGACCCGTCGATTCCCCCTCTCCACTTCAACTCTCTACCGGGGGAGGGGGGGTAGGCACAAGCCCCTGATTTTAGATAGAGATGAGGGGTCTTCCTATACCTCATTTTGAAGATTTGATCGGATACTATCTGACCCTATAACTTCGCGTAAAAATTTTCATCGATAACGAAATGGCAGCTAAAATAGTGAGAGAGGCAATGTGGAAAAAATGTCTGCTTAATAATCAACAAAAGACTACTTACTTTTGTGATTAATCTATTAAATGCTGGAAATGACCACCATTCACTTCCATATAGTAAAATTAATTTTTGGAACGTTCCCGTTAGTCATCATTTTGGGTTGAACTTGATGGCATTTATTAATTATCCGATTTCGCAAATCCTTTAGTGATTCGGGTTGGGTAGCATAAATCTTAGATTTCAGATAACCCCAAAAAGTCCAGTGGATTCAAATCAGATCACCCATGTCACCTGATTCACCACCACCCAATATGTCCCCTTCTTCTAATCTTGCTTTGAGGAAAATTTTCATGTAAAAATTGTCGCACAGGTTGTACGGAATGGGGTGATGCGTCATCTTGTTGAAAAATGATCACTGGATAAATAGCATTCTCTACTAATTTCAGATAAATTTCGCCATTGAGATTACCCGGTATGAAAAAGGGGCTGATTATGTGTTTTCCATAACTCACCCAAACATTTAATTTTTGAGAATGCTGAGTACCTATGTACTTCATGAAATAATTTCGGATTTTAATCTGATCAATGCCTATTTGCAATACTATTAAGGTAAAACGAACATTCTTCCGAAAAATAGATAACGAATAAGTAGCTTTGATTATTGTTAATAATTTCACTGACCACTTCACAGACCTGGAGTCGGCGATCGAAATCCTGAACGAGGAACTTATGGAGCTTATGTTTTTTAATGATCCTCCTGATTATTGTGCGTGATACACCAGATACGTCGGACAATTTCCTAGTACTAAAGGACGGATCCATTGCTATATGACCTAAAACAGCCGCTTCCCTCGTTTCGTCCCTTTCATACATCCTCTTTTTATTTCCTACTGAACCAGTATCGTTAAATTTGACAATCAGTTGCAAAACGTAAACAGCGCATACATTTTTCAGGATGCCGTACGTTAAATAAAGTCGCTGTTACTCGCTCAACCGTTATTTTTAAAAAATAATTTTATAATTTCCACCCTTGTACACATGGTTGTAACGTTCTTAAAATTCATGATGAACTGAAGTAAATCGAACACATGGTGCATCCACAAACTTTTTTACAAAAAAAAAGAAAATAAAAATAACAAAAAAATAAATAATTCTCAAATGGAAGTCTGATAAGAATAATATTCTCGAGGTAAATTCCACATTGCCCCTCTTTCACTATTTTAGCTGTCATTTTGTTATCGATGAAAATTTTGACGGGAAATTATAGGATCAGATAGTACTTGATAAGATCTTGAAAATTAGGTACCGCAACACCCTCCAGCCCTATTCAAGACCAGGGGGTCGTGCTTTCCCCCGGTGGGGGGTTGAAGTTAAGGGGCCCACCCTGTATATGTTATTGTATACTTTTCTACTTATATTATTATGTACTACTATATATGAAATAACCTTTATATTGTCTCATTTATATCTCAGTGGATACTATTCTCGGGCTTGTCCTATAAGTATCCCAAATAAAATAAATGAACAAATAAATAAATAACTCAGAGTGTAGATGCAAGCACGAGTCGATGAATGGCATTTTTGACAAAGTGTTATTCCAGTGCATTGTCATTGCCTCGTATACTTGCCATTTTCATAAATTACAAAAAAAAATGGGTATTTTAGTCTTAAAGCTAGTACTTTTTTGCAAAATTCTACAAGACTGATTGGAAATCCTTCCTGCATTGTTGTAACACTACTACTACTATTTCTTGGTCTTTGTATCAGGTATAATTACATACAAGTAGGAATCCTTGCCCTCAACATTTTCCATCAGATGCTTCTTTCAAAAACTTGTTAATATCACTTTGGAAAATTAGAGACATCAAACATTAAATTAAAGATATCATTAGTAAAGATGGTTAGTAAAGCTGGAAAGTTGACATAAGCCATAATGAAAATGCAATAAATTTTTTGAGTAGTTCAAGGTTCAAGAAAGGTAAGCAAGCACACTGTCATCTATACCTTTAACGTGCTTAACTTTCATCCAGTCTTCAAATGCCTTGAACTCCTTATCGGTAATGGAGCAACCTCTGCCTCATCAATAATTTCTCACGGAAGTTCTTCCTGATTCATTTTTGTTTAAATACTGTTTCTTTTGTATTAAAAATGTACTATTTATCATCAGCAAAGTAGGAAATAACTAAATCACGTCTGAATGACAGTGTTTTTATTATTGTATTCCTTTTTTAGCTTTTTTTTCACTTTGTACCATATATTTATTCAACATTTTTAAAATTAATAAATTATATTTTGAATATTTTAAAAACTAATTAAATTAATGAGTTGCATTTTATATATACATGTAAATATATTCAAGATTAATTTCATTGGCAATCTCCATCTGATTAATTTTTTTATTAGTCTCACTATATGCGACTAACCTTTAAAGGCTTTGAAAGAAATTTCCTTTGACTCCTGGCTTTATCGCCTAATGGATAGTGCCTTTGAGTTTACTCTGTAATTGGGTTAGATCCATTCAAATATCCTATAAAAAAACTGACACAAATTATGATACATATGTATTATAAAACTGTATACGAATTATACAAATTATTTAGTAGGTATGTCCCTAGATAATGATAATAATTACACCGGCACACAAAAATATTAAGTAGCGTATGCGGTAGGCAATACCAGCCTACCTATATGTTTTTTGGATCGTTGAATACGAATCCGTAGTCGCTTTGACCCCATCATGTCAGCGTTTTTCCCTAACCTCAAAAAAGTTCTTAAATCGTCTATTTTGATTTGGTTAAATATCATACTACGAAACAGAGGGATGAAAATGTTATTTTATATTTGGAAAATATAACCTGAGAGTACTGACAAGCTAACCGACAGTATGGTTTTTGGATGATAAATTGACTGCAAATATAACAAAAAAATATCAGGATTTCTGCAACGATGTTGGGAAGATTGAACTACCTATGTCAGGGAGCTTTTGTTGCATGTATGAGAAAAGATTTTGATTTTTTAGTTTGAGGTGCCACAAATAGTTCTAAAAATCCTGCACGTTAGAGATCTTGGTCCGCTCGTAAGCGAGTCCGCTATCCTAGGAGTGATAACCCTCATACCTCCCTAGATCTAAGTATGAGGGCTTTTCGAATTTGATGAAGACAATGTCAACTTGTCATCGGACGCACTACAGAAACATCCTCTCTCTCTAACACTCCCCTGGAGGAGGAATCATTCTAAATATCCCTTTTGAGCAGCTCGTATTGCATCAGTATCTGTCAAGGTAGCAGGATTTGACGATTTGTAATATAAATTTAGTATTACTAATGTAAGAAACGCTATGATTTAGGATATGAGTCGTAAAACCAGGTTTCCGCCTACACGAATAATGCCTGTATCACTGAAAACTTGCGTAGATCTATGGAAGTTATCATAATCTACATTTTCTAAAATACCCTGTGATATCTGCATCATACATAACGAGATAGCGTACATCTGATTTACTGGAAGTTTCTCAAAAATTTTTTATTATCTGGATCTGCCAGATTCATTTCAAAAGTCTCCAGTATTACGTGGATACTAAGCTCTACTCGTCTGCATATGAAAGCTTAATAATAATAATCTTTATTTCTCTAAAAAAATATAAAAAACTTTTGTAGGAAGAGGTAGGGGAGAGTGGGGGAATATCGCGCACAGGGTAATACCGCGCAGTGACGTGTTGCCCGTGTAACAAATAATTGTTCAAAGTAAATATTGCTGACATCTAGCGGTCGATCACCTAAGAATTATAGAGCAGTGAATGATTCGTTAAATTTTTATAGGTGACGTCAGTTAAGTTTTGTTTGCAGTGCTTGTATATCTTATAATATTTGTATTATCTTTAATAAACCAATGTAAGACCTTATTCAGTACTTGGATTTTAAGTTTGTTTTGTAGAAATTTGTCATATCTTTGTAAATCATTTTAAACCTGAACGTTAAAATTAATCCATTATTTTTTTTCTGTAAACCAATTTTGTACACAGAAGCATCTAGGAGGAATACCGCGTAATCCTAACATCTTGGAATCAACGTTGAGAGATAAATTAATAAATGTGGAGCCACTGAGCGATGTACAATTAGGTAGAAAATCCATATTTACTCCTCAACAAGAAGAGGAACTAGTCAAACATCGAAAACCTTAACTAAAGTTAGCCAAACTGTTATGGAGTGACTCCCCTTAATCTCAGCTTAAACTCAGAAAAACTGTCTATGATTTTGCAACAAGAAATTTTTAATCATGAAAAACAATTTACTACATCTTTTTCACATTGAATGTGAAATGGGACCTGTAGCACCATTAGTAGGTCCAGTAGCGAAAACATTAGCATCGGCAGGTTGAGTAACCCCTCAGTTGTGAATGTTCAAGACTTGGATCCAATTCCAAAAAAAGGATTTCGTAAAATAATAAAAATGGAACTAGAAGGAAACTCACAAATTTTAACAACCTCACCTTCAATTAACTTTTAGAAGAAAAAAGAGTTGAAAGCACTGAAGATCGCTGCAAATTATCTGTATGTAAAAAATAAATATGATTTCTATCACTTAGTTTCTATTCAATTACTTTTTTAAGCATTCGTGAAAAAAAATTGTACTTTAAACTACAATTCCGAATATACGCGATATTACTCTACAGTATGAGCTTCATAAACCCCGCTGGGTGGGAAATATCGCGAATTTATATTATTTCACAACCAACAAAATTTCTCAGAATCTAAAAATTATAAATAAACTAAAATAACATTGAGTACTCCTTAATAAATGCTGATTATGTTGTACCAGTTTTAATTTTTCAAATCACTTTCATGACCTAGTAATGAATTATTTTCTTTAGGTGAGCGGTATTCCCCCACCTTCCCCTACCGCACTATATTCGGTGACAAAAAACAGAACGGTTTACACTAAAGTACAAATAAACAGAAAGCAATACTTAAGATACAATTATTATGCTAAGTACAAAAAGAGTAATTAAGAAAGAACAAACCTACAGACCATAAACACTATATTACTGGGTCATTCACTCAGCAGAAAAGAGCGAAATCACAAGAAACCCATCTAACAACTTGGTATTACTTAGTGTTAAACCATCGAGCACAGCAATGAAATAATTAAACGTTAGGTTCCTTAGTTCTAGGACTTTTAAACCGACAAACAGGACATTCCATAAAAAATGCTCGATAGTTTCCAATTTACGCTGGTTGCACAATGTGCACAATTCAAAAGGATTGATAGCGTATGAGATGCCATTAAAAGTAAAATTCATACAAAATTTGTTCAACGACCCAAAAAACATATGGATGGTGCATTGGACATGATACTTCATTTTTTGTGTGTGTGTCGGTGTTATCATAGATTTAAATGCATGGACGTAAACTGTGTGCAAAGGTATATATACTATTTTAAACAAAACTGGTTGACATAATTTATTTGTGGTATATTTAAATTTTGTTTATGTATATCCTAGTGTTTTGCATATGCAAAAAAACTGCAATTATTTTAGTATATCTGTTCACAAGCAGATTTATTCAATAAAAATTATTTTTTCTGTAATCTGAATAATAAAATAATATTAGCTTTATCGAACTCTATTTGTAAACTCGCTGTATGTATTTGCATGGTGCAGATCTTTTATTCAATAAATAATATTTGATTACTTCAGATTATAAAGTAAAAATTTTAATAAACGCCACTGTCCTTACCAAAACTTTTCCAAGTTCCCACATAAATCTCATCAGCCTGAGTTATAAGGCTAATAAATTATTTGAGGAAACGAATTATCGGCATAAGCGTTTAAAACTACTTCGTCATACTTCATAATTTTTTTATTACAGTTTTTAAAGCCTCAAAGTAATTAATTTCATTCTTTTTAAGCAACGGAAGTATTAATACTTTGCCTGAATTTAATTAATTTTTAAGATGTACATTTATTCTTAAAAAGGTAACAGTATTAATATTAATTTCTAAGAAAAAGGGCACGAGGATTGAACAAAGTGTCTGCAATCATTCTTTTGAAATGGTATGATGGCAGATTCTATTACTGGCTCAATTTCTTGTTTCTTTATTTACATGTCAGGAAAGTACATTAAAGGTCAAATTTGCAAAAAAAAAACGGCGTTAAGTCCGGGGACCTCTGTGGCCATTTAATTAGCGGGCTATTTGTACCTATCCATCGGTTAGAAAAATTAGCATTAATCATATCGGTGATCATTCTTGTATTATGGACAGGATATCCATCCAACTGAAAATGAAGATTTACTCTTTCTTGTACTGGGAGTTCATGTAATATATTCCAAAATTCATTTCTCAGGAACTGCAATAGTTATTTACGTTACAAGGCCGGGAAATGGTATGTTAAAGTACAAGTCTAGATGTTTACGGAATTTCTAGACGAGTACTTTAATGACATTTCACGGCCGTGTATCGTACAATGTTTTATTTCATACTGTGTTGTATTAATTTTAATGTTTTATTTTACATAATCTGCCTGTATGTAGGTGTTAGCGTGGTTTCGATTCTTGTTTTATAGCATAGCTTTTGATTTAGCTTAGTGATGTAAAAACAAAAATAACAAATTTGACAGTTTGTCATCCCGTGCGTATTTTGTGATAATTTTCGTAAAAAATGGAAGAAATCAAGCTAAAATGTGCTGAAGCAACCAGTAAATTGGTGCCTACGAAGTTTTCTGTTCGTTATGAAAAGGAATACCAGCTCTTCAACGTGTGGAGAAAAACCTGTAAGGTGGAAAACGGCCTGAATGAGAATATCCTTTTGGCGTACTTCTTGGATATCTCCAAAAAGATGAATCCTGCGTCAGTGTAGGCAAAATATTCGATGCTCAAATCTATGCTGATGGTAAAAGAAGGAGGTGATATTTCAAAATATCCAAAACTAGTGGCTTTCTTATAAAGGTAAGCAGTTGGTCATCAGGCAAACAAATCAAAAGTTCTAACAAGAGAAGAAGTTAACAGATTCATGAAGGAAGCCCCATCAGAAGAGTATCTTTTGATGAAGGTAAACAAGTTTAACCTTTTCATTAGTTTTGAATTAAACAATGTGCATCTTGAATGATATAGATACTCAGTGTCAATTAACTACAAAAAATACATTTCTTGGTTTCGTTAGTCGAAATTTCATCAATTTGACAATCAGCTTTAAACCACTTTCTCTATTGTTACAGGTAATCGAAATGATAGGCATTGCTGGTGGTTGTCGGCGAGAAGAGTTATACCATATGACCCTAAAAGACATTGAAGATTGTGGCACCAAACTAATTATAACCATTCCCATTTCTAAAACGAATACAAATTGGGTATTCACTATATTGAGTGACGACATTGAAGGAATAAACTTTCTGGAAATATTCAGAGAATACGTTAAGCTCTCACCTAAAAATATGAAAGAAGATTTTCTTTTTTTGGGTTATAAAAGAGGAACATGTGTTTTCCAAAGAGCGGGCATACATACCACTGGGAGAATATCTGCCACTTTTTTGGCGAATGCGGAGCTGATTTATCAATACTGAAGCGTCATGGTGCATGGAAAAGCTCATCTGTTGCGGAACAATACATTGAAGATTCCTTAGAAAACAAAATAAAAGCAGCAAGGATGATTCAAAATGGAGAAAACTTTATACAGGTTCTTCAGACCAAGCAACGAATTATATCCACCACCACTACCGTGTCTAGTGAAGATTCTGTCCCTAAAGGTATTGCTGCAAGGAAATTCACATTGCACAGTTACTGTTAATTATAATTATAATTAGTTTTTATAGGCTTGATTTTGTAGTTTTAAAGATACAATCTTTTAAAAATGTGAATATTGTGTTTTTTAAAGCAGTCCGGGAAGTAAACACTTTCCGGACTCAGTACTGAAATGAGTTATTTCCCGGACTTAAATAAGTCCGGGAGTAATTAATAATCCACTCTGGTCTTTCTGTAGCCCAGTACCTTGAATTTTGTGCCGATACTCAACCATTCGTTGTAAAACTTGCCTCATCGCTGAATAAAATAGTTTTTATAAAGTTGCTATTATTAAGGTACTTTCTTTGAGCCCATAAGCAAAATTCCATCCTTCTCTCATCATCACCAGGTTCCAACGTGTGTAAAAATTTGGTTTTATTTTATTTTTTTAAGGCATCAGCGGATATTTTTTCTCCGGGCAAATTTAAATCTAAACTAGCTATTCTCATACACTGGCGTTTGGATTGTTATTAAAATAATTTAAAACGATCTACTCGTACCCGGGTCGTCTTGGTATAGGATCAGTTTTTATAAAACGTCTTGATACAGCGCCGCATTCATTAAAAATTTTGGTTATTTTATAAACGGTACTGTAAGTTATTCGGGTGCCTGTTATTAAATATTTCGCATACTTCTCTCACAGTCCTATCATTATCTCCTGTAAACCGCATAATTTCAATTTTTTCTTGTAAATTCAATTGTTCGTCCATAATTACAAAATGGAAATAAACTAATTTGTCAATGTTAATAACAATATGCTCTGATAATGAACGTATTTTAAAGATTTGACGTGTGTCTACAACAATAATTTGTTATTCATAGCACTCTATCAGGTTTCTATCCTTGGTGTACATATTTTTACCCCGCAACAACTACATGAAAAAAATATTTGTACAAAATTTTTCTCAAAAAGTTAATGTTTGGTGTGGATACTAAATGAAACAATCATTGGCCTTTTTTTGAGTGAAATATGAATAGCATACAGTTTTTGCGGTTCCGAAGAAATTAATTTTGGAATATATTACACGAACTTCCAGTACAGGAAAGAGTAAATCTTCATTATCAGTTAAATTTGTGCTACTTTCGTAACTATTTGACATTTTTTGTGGTATCATAACATTCAGTGTTTATAAGTGAAAAGTTGTGTGCAAGAATAAGACAAGTTTGTGAAGAACAACTACAGAATGTGCGAAATCAACGGTGGCCTCGTAGATGCTACAAAAATGTAAAATTTCATTGTATTGTGAAGTTCAATTTATTGTATTTTTGTATCCTAGTTTTAATGCAAACCGGTAATTTTCCGTTGTTATTTTAGTTATTTATTAAAATACCTAATTATTGCTAACCGGTAATTATACGTTTTCATATTTAATGTGATTAATTAAAAGCGTAAAATTAATTAACCAAATTTTTAATTCATTCTTCATAGCCAACGTGTATTTTTTGAAAATTACTGTAAAAGTATTTAATAAAAGGCTCTCAGAACTACAATACTTAAGCTGTAGTGCCCTGCTCCTCCTAAGTAAATCTGAATAAACAATTCTTTACAACCTGACTTACTTGGACATTGCATATTATTTTTACTATTCACAATGGTCAGCACATGCAAAAAATTAGACATTTTAAAGGAGGAAGTAAATTTGGTAGATTTATATCATTGAAAAAAACATTAAATCGACATACCCGATTTTATGTGCAAGTAAATATAAGATTTTTAAATTTGGCTAAGATATCTTGTCTCAGGCAACACTAGAGTCTTACAAAATTGCGAGAGAGAAATTTGCAAGATTCCCGCAAGACAATAAAGGACATGATCTGGCAAGATTGATCAAGATATTTTAAAGAAACTCTAAAGAGACTTTTTAAATTTTGCAAGATTTCTTGTCTCAGCCAACACAGTAAAATAAACCACATTAGAAGATGAAGAAAAAATATTTCTTACAAATGCATATGAGGTTATTGGAGATTACCATATTTGCAATAGCAAAATTTCAGGAAACAACACTGTAATGATACATACGGCACGAGCCGTGGGCAAGTGCTGTAAATCACCCGAGTGAATTTCAGCTATTATATGCAAATAGAATTCTATAATTTGTCCACGACTATACAATATTTTACCAGCCATAATATTAATATGACATAACATAACAAGTTTGACATTCGTTCACTTAATAAATTTAAAACACCAAATAAATCTTTAATGAATAAACTTCTAGTATCATTTGGAAAAACGATTAACATTTCATAGGATAGTCGTGGACATAAATTGTTTATTTGAAACATTGTGACTATTTTATGAACCATTTTTCAGCTACTATTAAAATATCGTTCTTCCACTTCCAGTAGTCCTGTGTAAAATACTATAAATCATATAGTTTGTAAATTTCCCTAGAATAGATTAAATTACATTTAATGTCGAAATAGAGGGCATTTAATTCAAGGGTTGTAAGGATTAATAAGTCAATTGTTAATTTGATGGCATCAACCGTAAAGTTTATCCGCTTCTCCTTTGAAAGCAATTGTATAATACTATTGAGGCCATAAAAGTTTCCCCAAGGGATTTCGTGTATCCAGATTGACCCATATAAACGTCTCGACCTTTCTTATAGAGAGAAATTGGATGTTTATTGGAATCAACTACATTTAACGGTTTCGTATACTGATCCGTGTCTTATGTGCAAATATTAATTCGATGTTAGTTATTTAACCTTTTTCTATTTGTTTAATTGGAATTGGTTTTAATAATTTACAATATAGAGCGGATTTAGTAGTTTGTGCAATATAATTTCTAGGCTTTTTGGGAAAATTATGCAAATAATTATAGACTGTTTCCAAATGACTGAATCGACATTCTTAATAAATGCAAGTTTTGTAAAGTTGCTTGGTTAAAAAATTCCTATGGGTACCAGTTTTGGTTATGCAACATTCAATTATTTTTTTCTTATAATAATAATAATAAGTATTTATTTATCCTTTAAGATATTATACAATGTATAGGACTAATCAAAATATACAGTGTAGACAAACCATAAAAGTATATACACATCCACATAAAAACACATAATATCAAAAAAAAAGTTCAATTATTGGATAGAATTAGACAAGAATCTACATGGCTAATAGATTAATTGTGTTCCAAATATCAATTTAACAGAAAACAAAATTTATCCACAGCATAGAAACATTTATCCACTAAAAATCTTTTCAATCACTTTTTAAAACTATAAACAGACGTACAAATTTTAATTCCATTTGGCAAACGATTAAAGACTGAAGCCAAAACAATTAGGTGAATTATATTACATCTACCAAAAGGTATATTAAAATGGTCAGCTTGCCGTCTATTAACCTTGTGAATCTTATTTATACATACAAAGTTATTTAAATTAATAAAAATATAAAGACATGTTTCATATAAAAACACAACAGGCATTCTCAAAATACCATACATGCATTTTATTACATGTTTTTGAGCAACAAAAACTTTAACAACATCCGTATTAGTAATATCATTATCATTAATAATAACGTCAATATTACTACAAAACTTTAGTCTGTTATGAAATCGGATAACCTGAGTTTTGTTAGTATTGAGAAACAACAAATTTTGGTATTGAAGATGGTTAACCCATATGAGTAGTAGATATATAGATAGGGTGTTATAAATAGAGAGAATAAGAGTTGTCAAAAAAACAAGCAGATACTAACGTACTATACGTATACACCCTATCTATAAACAAATTTTGGCTAAACCTTTTGCTGATAGTGATATTAAAGCACTACAAGTGTCGGATAAATGATTATCGGATTATCGGAGACACCACAACGGATATATTATCAGCATCAAAAGTAAAGGAATCTGCCAACTTGTCCAGATCGTTAATATATAGCACAAATAGAACAGGACCCAATACCGATCCTTGAGGTACTCCTACACTAACTTTTTTTATTTCGTAAGATACATTGTTAACAGCAACATATTGATCGCGATTTACTTTTTTTATTTTGTAAGATACATTGTTAACAGCAACATATTGATCGCGATTTAGAACAAAAGATGACACCCACATTAAAAGATTGCAACGGATTCCATATCTCTTCAGCTTGTCTAGCAAGATATAGTGACTTACACAGTCAAATATCCTGCTGAGATCGCAAAAGATCCCAACAGGACTTGATAATTTGACAATAATATGAACGTAAAGCAGTAACAGTAGACTTACTGCTTAGGAAATCATGTCGATTGGTAGATATTACATTATTTTGCCGAATAAACAAGAATAGATAAATTAAGATGAGTTACCCTTTATTTACATTCAGAACAAATAACTTGTATACAGGGTGTCCCAAAATACAAAGCCATACCATTAACCACATATTCTTTGGACAAAAATAATGCGACTTTCCTTATGCCATTTTTTATTTGGACGTCTCTGTTTCAATATACAGAGTGTTAAAGTTACATTTTAAAAAGCTATTTTTGTTAATAATTCCATTGTTTTCTAAGATACACACTTGAAATTTTGCACGTACTTATTGCGGCATATTTATCATGTAATTTTGGTGAAAAAAATCGAAGGACGAATGGAGGTAACTGAGGGATGCAGTACCCTTTATCCCTCCAATTATTTATAAGTACGCCTATGCAGCTTTTTCTTGAAATATCAAACGTAGAATTTTCTTCTGATGATTTTACCTCTTTTGTAATTTTTTGTTTAAATTCTTGGTTTTGGAGAAAAACGGCAATTGTAGTGCCCACAAATCTATCATTCACGACCATTTTCAAGGGAAACTGAAATTTTGTGGATATACCTGTTATTACAATACCTTGGCAACTTAGCAAATCGTAATACTTACTGAATGAATATTTGCTAATTAAAACAAAAAAAGAATGTCTTTCAAAAGATAAGGTTTTCGCTACTTAAAAGAGCATGTACATGTGTTAATGAGAAGGTGGGCAAGTAGAACGTTTGTTAAAGTAGTAGTAATTAATTAATTATTTTATTTAATGTTATTTAGATAAAAGTTATTATGTTGATCGTTCATTATTGCTATTACTAAACAAGATAAGGTTGGTTGATAAGAGAACTGTATTACAGATTTTAATGCCATTTTATTTTTTCAATTCATAAGTATTCCTCATTTTATAAAACTTAAAATTATCCATTCTGTTTTAATTAGCAATTATTCAATCAACAAATATTACGATATGCTAAGTTGCCAAGGTATTGTAATAATACGTATATCCACAAAATTTCAGTTTCACTTGAAAATGATAGTGAATGATAGATTTATGGGCACCACAAATTGCCGTTTTTCTTCAAAACGGAGCATTTAAACAAAAAATTACAAAAGAGAGAAAAAACTGCATAGGCGTACTTATAAATAATTGGAGGGGATAAAGGGTACTGCATCCCTCAGTTACCTCCATTCGCCCTTTGATTTTTTCACTAAAATTTCAGGAAAAGTATGCCGGAATAAGATAAAAGTACGTGCAAAATTTCAAGTGTGTATCTTACAAAACAATAGGATTATTAACAAAAATAGTTATTTAAAATGTAACTTTAACACCCTGTATATTGAAACAGGGACGCCCAAATAAAAATGGCATAAGGAAAGCCGCATTATTTTTGTCCAAAGAATATGTGGTTAATGGTATGGCTTTCTATTTTGGGACACCCTGTATATTGAAAACGACGTATTCTATTAAAGAAATTATCATATAGAAGTTAATCAGTGTTGGAGGGCAAATAAAATGGCGTTGTAATTTTTTGACCTTGACTATGGCGTCAACGTCATAGCAAGGTTAACTTTGGATTTTCAAAAACAAAAGCTATACTTTTTTTCCCTAAACTTGATAAGGAGTAAAAAACTAGTAACTTTTATACGAACCATTTTTTTGTAATTTTTATACGTAATTTTTATACGAATAATTATTTTGTAATTTAAGAACAATAATGATCAAGTAGGTTGATGTCAGAAAATGACAATACAATTACGGTTATCAGTGTCTAATCCTCATTACTCGCAGTGCTTCATTATTTACCTACCAAAATAGAATATTTAAAAGTTTAACAGATAAAAATTGAAATGATTTTAGTTTATGGTGAATGTCGAAGAAGTATTGTTAATGCTGAATGAAAACCGATACTTTTTTTTCCTAAACTGAATGAGAAGCAAAAAACTAGTAAATTTTATACAAAACATTGTTTTGTAACTTGAAATATGAAACGCATTAGAAATGCTTGTAGAGATCTTGACAGAGAAACTTTTTTACAGAGACACGAATTTTTGTGAGGCGAGTTGACAAGTGTATTGAAATTGATCGGTCATCATTTTGAACATTTATTGGGAACTTATTTTTTTATAAAAGGTACTAGTTTTTTATTTTTTATTAAAATTTAGGGGAAATAAGTATTTCACAAAATTAACCTCGCCATGACCTTGAAAACATAGTCAAGGAAAAAAAACTGCAACGCCATTTTATTTGCCCCCTGACACTGAATAACTTCTATTCGACATATTTTTTCGTAGAACGCACCGTTTTCAATATATACAAGTTCTTTGTTCGGAATGTAAATAAAGGACAACTCATCTCAATTTAGTTTGTAGCTCTGGAAATTGAGGAAAGATTTTTTATTTTGGGTTATTAAACTGATGGGACGATATTTCTAAAAGTATTTTTCTTATCCCTGTTTTAATGCAGGATTTTGAAAACAGAAGATTTTTTACTATAATTTTAGTTATAAAAAAGGTTAAAGCTGAAGCTAAAAATATGGATTTAATTGTATGTAATACACTAATGACATTTTGCTTAACCACATGGAAATAATGTTATATTAACATCGAGGTTAATACACTTATTCCAACGCTAGCTTAGTTTCACTCATTCCTCAAATATAGGAATACTTTATTCAAGGATTAACTTATTCTTGTATAATAAGATTATATATATTGTCTGAAGCTATTTATTTGTGGCATAATTTTAGTTTTTCTTAAGTTTTATTGGGTTTTTTTCCACACTTCTGAAAAATAATAAAAATTAATTAAATAAGCCCTTGCGCCAAACGGAACAGTCAAGGGTTATTTTTGAAACTAAGTTTGCCTAACCAAAAAATCTCACACTGAAAAAAGCAGATAAGTAAAAAATAACAAAAATCACATCACTATCGCGCATTTGACGTTTCGAAAAACTCTCTGTTTTCGTTTTCAAAATAGTAGTAAAATATTAAACCGTTTGTCAAGTTTGACAGTTTAAAATTTGTTTATCTGCTTCCATAGAGATGTTAAATGATTTTTATTTTATTTTTACTTACTTCAATATTACGGAAGTGCGCGATAGTGATGTGATTTTTGTTATTTTTTACTTATCTGCTTTTTTCAGTGTGAGATTTTTTGGTTAGACAAACTTAGTTTCAAAAATAACCCTTCACTGTTCCGTTTGGCGCAAGGGCTTATTTAATTAATTTTTATTATTTTTCAGAAGTGTGGCAAAAACCCAATAAAACTTAAGAAAAACTAAGATTATATATTTTTCATTTAAGAATAAGTAATGAGTGACTTGAAAGAATTACTACAAATACTTGAAATAATTTTGCATTAAGGATAAAGAGAATTGAAGTACATAATTAATATTGTAGTATTTTTACTATATTGTATTTCTTTCTAGAGTAGTTATTACTCTACCTTATATAAATAATTAAATACTACTCGCTAAGTAGTATTTAATTATTTATATAAGGAAAGAATGACAAAATAAACAGTCAATGTCCAACATATACCGCTTTTGAGCTTATTACCTCTCCTCAGTATGCCGTAGGAAGCGAGGTAACCGACGACTTATCCGACAGAAGGGAGTCTGAGTAGACGTGATGCAGCATGGAACTACATCTTTAATTTAATTTGTAGTAAATAATACTACAATTACTATGGTACTATTGTTAATGATCAACACAAGTATTGTATTAATATCAACTGTAAGTTTTATTTTGCACTATAGCCGCATTTTAACTTTTGAAGTATGATTTATTACAAAATATTAATAAATTTAATTCGTGCAAATGTATAAACCTGTAATTTAAAGAATAAGATTTTATTCATAATTTAGTGTCATTTTAAGAAAGAAAAGTGTTGAATTAAGTATATGAATGCTTGGGCGTCAAAAATATATAAATATCTATATCGAATATACGTTATTACTGAATTAATGCATACGCACTTGAATGAAGTAAAAAATTTTAAGTATATCATTATATTTAAATACAGATTAGATTTTTTCAGTCCAGTATTGATGGAAAACAATGTGTTGAAATCGAAAAATATCCGAACAAGCAGCAATTCATACGAGAAATAGATTATTTTCTTCAGAAATCAAACGTTGGTGACGTATCAATAGAATATCGTTGTATCTCTGTAGTCGGAATTTACGTGGGAGAAGTCTCCACCGGAGAGCAGAGCGACGCCTATCGCCACGGGACCTAGGAAACCCAGGCCACATTGTCCTTTAGCTCAGTTTTCACCCGAGAATGAACGAGAATCGTCACGTTTCAAGTCCCACCCAAAAAAATTCCCTCAATGCTAAGCTTCTCTCTTAAGTTTCACGTCAGTTTTTCAAGATTTCATGTTACAGAGAGGAATAGAACAGATTCTACAATTTGATAAAATATTTACGTTTAACAGAGTATGTATATATAACATATAATTTTATACAGAGTTGGCTTTAGAATAAATACCGAGCTGGGCGAATATATATTTTGACATCAATTCACTTTACATCACTACTTCTCAAATTTGCTCCCAATAATTTAAAATGGGAATATACAAATATAGGGTGACCCGAAATGATGCGTCAATATTCTTGGGGGAATACACGAAAAATTGATGAAAACTCAAAATTAGCGGGGTTACAGGGTGTCAGAAAAAATTGTTTTCTTCTAATAACTTTTTTGTGAGCCTACCGATTTTTTTTCTAATTTTGTACACATGTCACTAGTGTTCCTTTGTATCTATGTTCTTAATTTGACGCCAGAGTACCTAAACTATCCTTGGTCTTCAAATAATGACTTAGAACTTGTTTGTTTAAACATTTTTATAAATTTAGATAGAACATAATTAAAGATCTTCAATCACTATCCGAAATATTGACCCATCATTTTCGGACACCCTGTGTACAGAGGTAATTATGACTAACTACAAATATATTAAGATATAATAGAGAAAAAAGAATTAACGGAATCATCTTTCATTAGACCCCTATATATTGACACCCATGGCTATGCAACCATCAACACAACACTGTCTTATCTCTACCAATTATAGTTATGAAATATTTTCGTATTTCTTGTTGTCAAAATTGTCAAACCATCCACGGAAATGTATTTATTATGTTTTGTGACAAACATATTTTAATGCTATGATCTAGAACGTCCAAAGTTTTTTCGTTGTAGAACAAATGTCAAAATAATTTATTATTTTTTCGAAACTTATTCTAATTTTATTAATTGAACCATATACATTTTAAGTGATATAATATTTCAATACAAAACAGTAACTATTATAAACAAGACGATTTCAATTTGTTTGTGCCGATATTGTAGTGAGTTAAATTTATGCCAGATCCAATGCTGCCAGTTATCGCAGTTTTTAATTCTGGGTGTTCAATGAGTCTACTGCTGCAATTATTTAAGTTTACTGCGCACGTTGTATCATTGGCAAGTTCTGTAGGCTCTGCTGAAGATCGTAATAATTTATTTGAAATTTTATTATTAATAGAATATTCTATATATGCCTGCTACATGGGAACGACATCCAAGCCAATAAAATCGTTTCATGACTTTGTTCAAAGTCGTATTTCTTCCTAAGTGCACGCCACCTATACCATTATGAAGAACTTCAAGAACTTATGGTACTCTTTTAGAGAATAATATAGTTTGGTAAATCCTTTCTTTGCTATTAGGTCTCTCCAATACTATTTTTAATATGTCATCCTGTATTAGTAAGAAATCCCAGGGCATCCGGTAATTGTAGTCTTCCACTGAAATATAGCACCAAAGTCTGCTCTTCTCTCTGTCCTTTAGCAAGAATTATATTATCCTATCCATTCGAGCCATGCACAAAACTTTGTCCTTTTCTTTTCTTCATTCAGTTCAGTTGTTAAAGTTACTATCCTGTTTTGTAATTCCGCAGCAATTGATCTTTATGTTTTAAGTTTTTGGCAGTTCACTTTTTCTTTAAGGAACTGAACTTCTTTTCGTTTTATTTGATCCTGAATTAATTTTATCTGGATGAAGAGTTCGTCATTCGTAACTTCCGAAGTTTTATTCTGGTTGTCCAGATCAACCTTGCTTCATCTTTTCCAATTCCTGTCTCAATTTTTTTCCTGTGCCTCAATATTGGAACTCAGTTCTGGCTGCATCTTTTGCTCCTTGCCCTTTGCTCCACAGTTCCAACACTTTATGGGTTTTCGCCTCTTGTACATGATGAAATAAACACGGCCCCGTCCTATATAAAAGTTATCCAATACATCCTGCAGACTCTTCACAAACCCTTCTACATACTCTTGAACTCCTCGTTCTCCGGTATGAAGCCTAATCACCTTGTCCTACCTTAACCACTTCTAGATGCTTGTCGAGCGGCTTCGATTTCCAGCGCCAGGACTAGAGTGTCAGAGAGATATTTATGTCTAGCTAACCTCAACAAATGTACTTCGAATAATTCATAACTGTCAAATCATTACTTTGATGTTTACGTCTTCCCCATTTGGCTTCGGAACAAGAACTGTGGAGGAAAAACTGATCTACTTATATATATTTTTAAGGTTCCCGAATTTTCCTAGGCCCTCGAGAATGCATCTAGAACCAAATTAGCCTGATATGTTCCAGAAAATGTCAAAATAAAGGTATTACAAAAAATTATAAATTTGAACAGGAACTGCATTAATAAACTAAAGATAGGTGAGCTTTCATAACAATATGTTCGCTAAGGACATCTAGAAGAGACCTATATCTCCAATCACGCAGTCCATTTAACTGTTACAGGGGTATTCCAGGGCAAATTTGAGCACAGTGTATTTATGTGTTATCTTTTTTTTGTTATAACGGACAGCTTGAGCCTAAACCGATTATACTGTCATAATTATCATGTCATCTCAATAAATATTTAATAAATTACATCCACGTTACAATATGGTACAAGCAAGGAATGAAACTACGATACATGAATACAATAAAAAACTTCTTGATGATCTCAATATTCATAATTAGAATTCGCAAAACGTTTGTTACTAATATGTGATTGATAATAGTACAAAAGAAATATATTACAAATTTATAAAAAGTATTAAGAGGGGTGTTTACTATTTCTTTTTTGATACAGATATACAATGTAGACCTCTATATTTTTATATAATCTGATTGTTCAATAAGTAAAGCAAGAGAGTTTTTTTTGTAATCACCTATTAGGGAGATCGGAATTAAAACTAAAACCTTATCTTATTAATATGTTGTTATAAACAAAGTCTAAGTCTCATAAATTTCTTTATATTTTTATTTAGACAACCGGTTTCGTAGTAACCAAGACTACATCTTCAGGTCTAATAAGGACTAAAATATAAACAAAACACCCTATTATATGACTAACACATACAAATATAAAAGTTTAAAAGTTTAAAAATTTAAAAATAAGTAAGATATAATTAATATTACGCAAAAATAAATACTTACATTTTTTATAAAACAAGAGTTGTCCAAGCTATCAAATACCAACGTATATATGTCATATATTATTACATTAATTATAAACAACTAATATGTCATTCAGTTTAAGAAGCTAACAGAATATAGAAATAAATTTTAAAACCTCAAAATTCCACGAAAATATGAAACCGAAGAAACACTATTTTTTGTTATAAAAACTTGTATAAAACCACTTTTAAACTTTTATATTTGTATGTGTAAGTCATATAATAGGGTGTTTTGTTTATATTTTAGTCCTTGTTAGACCTGAAAATGTAGTCTTGGTTACTACGAAACCGGTTGTCTAAATAAAAATAAAAAGGAATTTATGAGACTTAGACTTTGTTTATAACAACATATTCATCTACTATTCATACGGGTTAACCATCTTCAATACTTATCTTATTAGCTTTCTTCTATTATTTAGTAGATAAACAGTATTCTGTAACAACTAGCCTTTGACCATGAATATGAAAGCGTATAAGTGTGGACAGTACATTTGATAGAGACTAAAGAGGAAAAAGAGAGTAAGAGATAACTTAGAGAGATAAAGTCACGTAATTTCTATAATAGACACCTTGCACAAGTAATTTTGTAAACTAAAGCAAACTTAGCACGCAGGAATGTTTATTTCAACTTTTCTGCTTCTCTTTAATTTCAAATTGCAAAACAAGGCAAATAAGCTTTTGTGCCTGAAAAGAATAGTCTTTTTGAGACAAAGATACTGCAGGAATATCTAATAGAAAGATGATTGCCTAAAAGACTGCAGTTTTATTCAAAACATGACGGGGAAACAGAGAATAGCATAGCGGCTTGGTTTATTTTTCAATTATCTACATTCCTCTTAGACAAACAAGAGCAATGCATGTACAGTTATTACAGGGTATATTGAATTCCTTACCAAGATTGTTTTGCGAACGTTCTGTTAAATTACCCTCTTATGAAGCCTTCTCTACATTATACTATCTATAAAGTAGACAAACTGTACATGTGAATAAAGTTTATTCTGATATAATATTCAAGACGAATATTTTGACTACTATTTTTAATAATTTGGTTTTGACATATAATGTGTCTAGCTTTTCGTGCCTGGCCTGCTACAGTATTCTATATGGATGCATTTTATACAGGGTTAACTATGACTAAGTCCAAACATTTTAACCACGTGCTCATGGAGGTCTAAAAATTTATTACGGAATTCTAGCTCAATGTTTAAAAATCGGGCAAAACCTTTCCTACGGAAAGTCGGCGCCTGTGACAATCAATCATCGTTCGAGATGGCTAGATTTGTCAACTATCGTGCGATCGTTTTTTGCAGCGTTGTCAAGTGTAGAAACAACGAAAACAATCATTTTTATTAATAATAATAATGCCTGATAGATAACAGCTAAGCCGGTCAGCTGCAGTATTTTGTATTCGTTCTTCGTTCTTTCGTTACATACTGCCAAAACTACATTTTCAATCCTTGCTGATTCGTCATAATTATCCACTAACATATCCGATATAAAATACTTTATTTAATTACTATAAAATGTTTAAAATTAGTCACTAAATCTTCTAAAATAACATAACCTATAATACTGCATTGCTAGTTGCATACTCTCCAAACTTCAAAGAACATGCGAAGCTTAGTTTTATCTAAGGGTCTAAGAAACATTTTTACAGAACACTGTAAACATCTGTTATAATTTATTTAACTCCCCAGCAACACAGGAAGTTTAGAAATTTGTCGCCGTAAAGTACACCTTGCATTAGTGATCTACAAATGGCGTCTGCAGATCTCAAAAAATATTGCATACGGCTACGATACTCTGATTATTTTGAAATAATTTTTTAGTACTTGCTGTTCGCAAATTTAATTATTCGAGTATTTTTTAGTGTATTTACAAAGTCGTATTCAAATGCTTAGATGACAGATAAGGTGCTGATTTATTGGAGTGTGACAAGTGCATACTATCGTTTGGCAGCGTAATACCAAGACGTTTTCCCACACAAAATATTATGCTGAATACTTTTTGAACCACATTGAACAACTGTTATAATGCCTTGGCGGTAAACGTGTGGCAGTGCATTTATGTACATTTGAGTGTATTTTTTATCAGTTATATACGTACTATGGGTACTATGAACAACGTATTCTAGTATTAATACCAAGGGATTGGACGAGGAGGGCCGATACCATAACCGAAACGACCTTCTGACTTTAAATCCATTTCACTTAAAAAGAAATTTATAACGATTTAAATGCATGTGCTATAGGTGGCAACCTCTACGATTGACAGCAATTAGTTCTAGGCCATATTTCAATTTCTTGTAACAGAAAGCTCACCACTACCAATTTTATGTATTTACTACAATTTATAATAAAGTTATTGACAAAAAACTAAAAAAATGCAACACCCTGTATCTCTAAAATTATAAAATTTTGGACTAAGGTAACTTGATTTAGGCCATCATATTTTGGCCCCCGAAATAGTGTGTCTTTTTCTCAAACAGTTACTTACACCCCGTATAAGTATAGTAATTTTCTAGGTATTTTTTATCAAATGCGAAATCCTTGGAAACTCTATTTAATAATTATCTAAAAAAATAATCTAATTTACTCACTCTATAAAAATCTAACTTCACTTTTTTGCAGTGGGAACACGACAAATTCAACCACAATAGATGAGATCTGACCTATTTCTGCATTTTTAGGATTGCTTCTTCAGGTGGTCTCCTTTAAGTTGAATCAAATATCTGACTATAAAAATATTTGTTAGTATATAACTGCCAAAAAAGTGAAGTTAGATTTTTATAGAGTGAGTAAATTAGATTATTTTTTTAGATAATTATTAAATAGAGCTTTGTCTGTGGAATTGTTCATTAGCATACCTAGATGTTTGGTATCAGAGAACATACATATGACTTCATTGATAGGAATTGTAGGAGATTTGATTTATAT
This sequence comes from Monochamus alternatus, assembly GCA_037114965.1. NCBI lineage: Eukaryota > Metazoa > Arthropoda > Insecta > Coleoptera > Cerambycidae > Monochamus > Monochamus alternatus. The sequence goes on along the minus strand of CM073427.1, from coordinate 50,573,959 downwards.
TAGCTTAAAATACCTTTATAAAACAGTAAAAAAATGTTACAAAAGCTAATAATAAGGAATATATGGGTGGATATTGTGGGTGTAATTCAACGCAGGTTGGGGCTTTTGTCCACTGAGTAGTTAGTTTCACACAAAATTATTAATACCTAAAAATATATAAAAGATTTTACATAAAGGGTGAACATTTTTCAAGTAGGTATTGTCTTATTTAATTCATTGACAGGATGTCACTTTTTTGTCATTGTCGATATTTAACTTCAAATAATTTTAATTTTTATAAATATTTTTATAGTCAGATATTTGATTCAACTTAAAGGAGACCACCTGAAGAAGCAATCCTAAAAATGCAGAAATAGGTCAGATCTCATCTATTGTGGTTGAATTTGTCGTGTTCCCACTGCCAAAAAAGTGAAGTTAGATTTTTATAGAGTGAGTAAATTAGATTATTTTTTTAGATAATTATTAAATAGAGCTTTGTCTGTTGAATTGTTCATTAGCATACCTAGATGTTTGGTATCAGAGATCATACATATGACTTCATTGATAGGAATTGTAGGAGATTTGATTTATATTAGCTTAAAATACCTTTATAAAACAGTAAAAAAATGTTACAAAAGCTAATAATAAGGAATATATGGGTGGATATTGTGGGTGTAATTCAGCGCAGGTTGGGGCTTTTGTCCACTGAGTAGTTAGTTTCACACAATATTATTAATACCTAAAAATATATAAAAGATCCTTGGAAACTCTTGAAATTACCCGGAATTCCGCGAAATCACTTGCAAATATCTATTTTGCGAAATCTTGTCACAATTTTGATCCCAGTGGTTACCTCCTCGGGCATTTCTTTAAATTTTTTGTTAGGTCGCCGATTGCATGCTTTAACTTGTTAGGTTTTACAGTGGACCAGTTTCCAGTGCCGTGCAAAAGTGAATTTTGAAATCATTTTCGAACTGCCTTTTTTGATTTTTTTTACAAACTTGTATTTGTAAAAATCCCCTGTACATTAAAAAATTCTTCTTTAATAAGTTCTGGATCATCCTCTGTAGTGACTAACAGTTAAAATTTTAAACTTGCTTGAGAAAAAGTAGAATCACCCCACCCCTACACACAAACTCCATAACGAATACGAGAGTCCAGCCGAGCGTAATACAAACTTGATGGGGATTGTTTTGTTGTTATTACATTTATGATATTTTTAAATAATCATAAGAAAATGAAACTAGATGCTTAGATATGTAAAGGTTGTATAGACTTGTTAAATTAAAACCACACATATTTCCAGATAATGAAAGAACTTATTAAATTGCATTTAATATATATCATATAAACTAATTTAATTATAATTTTTGCCGACAAATCAGGACAAGAATTAATCTAATCGCTTTGGAATTTTGCTAATTAGAGTAATGGGTTGTGGAGCTGATATCAAAAGTTTATACCCATCCTCATGAACGATGAAGATAAATACTTTGGGTTATTAATGGATATACATTAACTAGTAATTTATAATACCACTTACTAAACTTTATTTTTAATTAGACCATGTATTTCATGGAGAAATTAATTCGCACATAAAGGCCTGCTTAGGAGATTGGATATGCAAGAAATCAGGTACTCCAATCATTAACCAATAACGAGAATATAGCAATGATAGTAATGATTTTGTCATTTCATAATAGTAATATTTGTGACTAGTTTCAATCTTTTATTTTTCAAAACTAATCATGATATGGATAGGAAGGTTTAAGAAAGTACAAAGACAATTTATTATGAAATTTGAAAAATTCGAATTCGATTCGAATCAAATTTGAAATTTGATTTGGAAAATTTGATTTTCCAAATTTGACAGTTCCATAAAAGGTAAAAATTTTCTTAAATAAAAATAAATATTCATGTAGAGACTGGCAGAAGGACCTATACAAGCTCTAGTTTAACTTTCTTAATAAGATACCTGTTTGATGAAAACCTAAAAAAAATCATAAATTTAGTAAAATGTGTAACGTTAGAATTTTAAATTTGAAAAATAGTGTACAAATTTGTGTAGAGATTAGTAATAAGGCAACAAGTAAGAACAAGGATTTAAATATATGGTAAATAACAGTCACAGTATAGTTTTCACGCATAAAAGGTGAAATTTCGGAGGTTAAAGACATTAACGAGAGAAGTCGTGAACAAACTCAAAGGTGCTATCTACGAAATCAAAGACACACCAAAATGTTCATAAAAGACTGCAATCATAAAATTAAGATTTTATTTAGTATAAGGGTAGAAATCGCAAAAAAAATAAAAATTAAATTTGGTAACTAATGATTTAAGTGTCAAATATTCAATTGTTTTTTAAAAACAATTGAAAATCTTGTAACCTAAACTTGTTGTTTGGTGAAAGTAAAAAGTCAAATTTTGAAAAAGTGTAAAGTAGCAGCAGTAAAGCAAAAAGCTAAAAAGCAAAATTGTAAAAGGCAAGGAAAGCCACAGTATTTTTTTTGGAACAAAAGTTTCCATAGTAAAAAAACGAAAGCTTTAAAAATAAATAACATAACCTCATTAGGCAAAGTTTGCCAAAGTGGAAACAAAGTCCAGTGCATCGAAACTTTGGTATGGGTTTCCAGAATCAGTGCTGCAGTCCTAATAGCAGAAATTTATAGAATCCAACTGGCAGAATTTTTCAGACAACCAACGTTGGAAATTTCGTTCACCGCTGAAGTGAAAACATGGAAGGAAAAACAGGCCAGTACGTCAAAAAACAAGTAAACTTTAGATAAGGCTTTTGTAATCATTAATTTTGAACAACTTACCTGAGAGCAGAAAGAACGGTCAAATTGTAAATCCTTAAGATATCTTTGTTAAACGTTAACCTCATCAGGTGTTTTGTTTGTTAAGTGACTTTGATATTTTAAGCTCATTGGCTAGTGCAAAATTCACAATTATATATTTTTGCATGTTATAGAATTTTCATTAGTTCGATATTCTTTTATTTAAAAACACTTCATAAAAATCAAATTGAACTATCATTTGAAAAGGCAATTATTATAATAATAATAAATAATAATATCTCTACCCCTCATGTGCAGGAGAGGGGGCGGCATATTATTATTAAGCAGGCCACATTTGCGCCCAGGAACGACTTACGTTGGTAGGCCCTAACCACTATTCAGTTCAGGAATGAGGGAAACCTGGAAAACCTCATTAATTAGGGGGGTAGTCAAATATCAACCGGTATCAATCTCTCACATTGACCCAAGCCAACATTCTTCCACCCTACCATACCCGCAGAGAGGGCGCCAAACCTCTCCACGAATATAGCTTATATACGGTCTACCGGCAGCTGGGCTCGAACCAACACCGATCTAGTCACCTCGATTCAAGTACTGACGCCTTAAACCGCGCGACCACTGACCGACTCGATTAGTAAACTAATTTGATTTGAAAGAGAATTTTCTAAAAAAGAATAATTTTAAAAGTATTTTAAATTAAGAAAAAGGTAAATTACCTTAAATAAAAAATGTTAACCAAAATAAAATTTTTGACCATGTTTCGTGAACTCGCTACTGAGATAGGAAGTCATAACCGGAGATAAAAGCAAGGAAACGTAAGTACGTTCAAATTTCAACAGAACAATAATAAATTAACACAAAACTACATACTTACTGTCGAAGGATTTTTTTTTATTCATTACACAAAACATAAAACTTTAGCAACAAAAATATCACACTGTTTAAATCGAATTCAAACAGCATAAAATATTTTTAGAAATTTTTGGCGCTCAACTTTAATATTTAAATAATAACAAGGAAACAAATAAATAATTTTTTTAGATAACACAATACATTTCAATACATATTTATTTGGGAATAAAAAAATACATTCTACAGTCCATTACAGTATATTTTAATCGAAATAGCATTTGTCCTAGACAATTTCGTGGAAAAATAAGCCTAAAAACGGTATTGAAAATTTTAGTCTGGCGACGCCCCCAGAAAACGATCGCCGCTACAAAGAAGACCTGTGATGTCAGACGACGTTTATATCTAAAGTCAGCGGTCGAAATTGTAGAGAGTGACTAATCGCTAGCTTGTGGACTAGCGCGATGGGCAAAGCGTGCGGGGAGCAACATTTTATAGACGTACTAAATTTGAATGCGATCAAATATAAAAAATATTCAAAAATTACAAAAATAATTACATTACAAAACATCCATTATTTTTAGAGTAGAAACAGTGACATAACAGTTGTTACCAATTTCGAGGCGTTAGATAATAAAAATAATAAGAATATTTCAAAATTAAAAGTTTTTGTCTTGTATTATCAATTACCCAAGGTCGAAAATAATAGAGAGTGACTAAATCACAACACAGAAATGAGTACGGAATATACGGGTGATATGATTACCTGAGTGTGTCACTTGAGAAGAGTTAAAGCACACAAAATTATCAAAAATAAGTTGACGTCGGCCGAACCTAGCACATTAACAATTTACTTTAAATGTGCCACTTGTGTCATCCTCTGTACACATTAGAATGCCGTCCTTTTAGACGGCGATTGCTCACCGCCATCCACTTACACCTACCTGATGCGCACTCCGCGGATATCACACTTAAGTCTTGTCCTCATGGACGCGAAATTCAGGGACTTTTGCACGAATTTTGTAACTTCTGTTTTAATTATTTATAGCGGAAAAATCTCAACTTTTGACAATTGCAATTTGCGAAACTGTCAATCACTACAAATATTATTGCCCCTTTCATTATTTTGTAGTGTTAATAAATTTGTTTTGAGCTTCTGATAATCTACCATGGCAGTTTCAAGATGAAAATGATAGATAATGTTATAGGTAGTTGAGAAAATTTATTACAAATATAGATTTTTCAACCATTAAATAAATCGTGCCAATATTTGCGAATGCCGCATTCAAAAGGACAAAAGGCTTTAGAATACATACACACTATTTACTATTGGTTACTAGCACTGTTACTATAACGGCCACATATTAATACATATTATATCATATCGTACCGTTTTCCGTATGACCTTCATACGCCCATGTTTCGTCAAAATTTAATATATTCTTCGATCCAGATTCTTATTTTTTAATATTTATTTTAAATAGTTTCTTCGCCATATCACTATTTCGTCCTTTCTATCAGTATACTCTTTTCGATTTCATTTATACGAACTAAGTTTCATCTTGTAAGATATAGCAATAGAATTTTTTTTGTAGAAAACTTATTTTAAAAATACAATCTTCCTTTCCCGAGTTTCCATCACTTTCCGTTTCACAGTTGTACTTCTTTCCCACTTTTTTATTTGCACACATATGCTATTCACGTACAATTTTGTTAATTAAATACATATTTCAACATCACTTATCATATTTTGACCTCGCGCTCTTCATACATGTCATCATCCGATATTCGTCATTTCGATCAAATCACTAATAAAATTAATTACATATATAATTAAATTCACGAAAAGATATATCTGAAATTTTGCCCGCCCGAACGATATACCCGCCCATGATAGCGCTGGAAATGAAACAGTTGGATCCGACATTTCGTCGCATCCAATCAAAAGCAGCAGCGCATGCGTACTAACGTGTATTAACTGCAGCGCATGCGTAGCAGAAGCTATATATGTAATGGGGTATGCTCTCAGAGATGTGCGGCACACCATTTTGTAGGAAAAATATACGGGCTTCATATATATTTATTTGTGTTGACTGCTATAAATTGTGAGCAGGTTTATAACATTAGTCATTCTCTACAAATTTGGAAGTCGACTATAATACAGCATTGTACTTTATATCTGTATACAATTTCCATATTCGGACAATGCAGCACATACGTTTATAAGAGTTAATTTTTCATTTGTGAAATTGTTATTGTATTAAATATTAGCATTGAATAAAGTTGCAAAGTAGACTATTAATCTTATAGTGCATCTCACTGGGCAAATGGAAGAAGTATGGCATTATGCCATTATGTACGAATACAGCATACAGCGCCTAATACAAAATATTTCACCGTGCCAGAAAATGAAAAGAAAACTTTATGTAGGGCGGTGAAGCGCGACGAAAGAGAAACGTTAAGTTTACAGCATTGCAGCATTATTTGCTGTAAGTTTAATTGCAAATACATAAGTAGGCAGATTTATGTTCAAAAAAAATTAAATGTAAAGTTGTAAAGAATCAATTAAACTTTTCTATTAAGCTGCCAGAATGTATCAGGGCGATTAGAAAATCAATGGAAAAGTAAACTTACATGGACATGGAATTTATGACAAACTGACACATGCCACTTAGATTATTATTTTTTAATTAGCATTTCAAAGTTGGTTTATTATAATGATTAATAAATTATTTTTTCTTTGAAAACGGTGCATCAGGAGGAAAGGTCCAAGAGAGAGAAGAGAGCAGAATTAACTTGACTCTAAGAGAGCGATACCAATTTTTCCAAAAATCAGTGGCGTACAATTTTTCTTCACGTTACAGTAATATATTGATCAAGCAATCTTTTGTTATGTTACTGTGCGTAAGGTATTGGATTTACAAACTAGGTACTGTACTGGTTTTACTTATTTTAGTTAAACAGCAGGCTATTGAAGTTTTGATTTTCCTTTTTAAAATATGAACCAGAAAACTTTCATATTTTCATGTTTATAAAACTCTATTAATTTTATGAAATTGTTAATTATAAAATAGGTTGCTGCAAAGCAATCATGTATAAACTGGTTCAGATAAACGAAATTAAATATATATGGAGAAAATGTCAATTTGAATATAACTAAACTACTAAATATTTCATTATATACCTCCATATAGAACATAGTATACAAATTTTAATGCAGATGCCGTACTTTTTAATTTTGTGATTATATATATGGAGGTGTAATATATATATATTACATCTCCATTCTCTTCCATAAATAATACTTATGGTTAGTGGGCATCCATAATAACTAGTATCATATAAATTATTGTTACATGCATAAATAAAGCATAATTAGGTACAATACCTATTTTATTGTCGGTTCTGATATTATTTTACAAATTAAACAAAGTATTAGCTCATTAACTAGTTTAATAATTTATTTAAGCTAATTATTACCATCCGTAGATATAGCTATGTGTACCTAATTTGTTATTTAATTTGGATTTCAGTGGATGATTATAAAAGAAATAATTGCGGGAAAATTCATTGTCTCGTTAGATATCAAAATGATCTTGCCTGCGACAAGGAAAAAATTAATCAAGTACTGGTATTTTTCCTTATTTTAAGCTTATTTGAACAGTCTATAGGATAGGTACACTAGCTCTTAGTTTTTATGAGTAAAAACTATATAGAGCGCCTCAGCTATTACTGGCATCCTTGGAAGGGGTGATTGTACAGTCAAGATAAATGAGATTTTCTCAGAAATATCAATATTTAAAAGTTCACCGTTTCCGAAACATAGGATGAGAAAGATTTCTAAATTTTTATTATATTTTTTATTTACTTTGGAAATCCCTCGTGATATAGGTTGTAATGGGATATCTTAGGTCTAATTATTCATTATGTTTAAATATTCCCATTCCCATCACCAGTGGAGTAGAAACCATATGCCACTTTTTTTATTTACAAAAAAAATAGTACACCATTGTCTTAATTATAAAAAAAAACATAAGATTGTTTTGAACAAATAATTATTCTTTGAAATTTCCTATAAAATGCACACTAAGTAATTATGCATTTAAAATATCTCTGCATTTCGTATTTTGTTTATATTCAGAGATATCTGTGTCAAAACTTGAAAATCCACTCTAACAATGACACGACAGTGCTAAAGTAATTTTTGAAAAGTATAATTGTCTATGTCACTAGTCAGAAAATATTACTAGTAGCATAATTAATAGGCCTCACCACGCACAAAATGCAAATATATTTTAAAAGATCAATTAAATACGATGTATTTTAAAGAAAATTTCAAAGAATAATTATTTGTTAAAAATAACCAAAATTTAAGGTAGTTTACGTTTTTCTAAAATTAATTATTGAAACGATGGAGAGTGCCACAGGATTTCTATAATAATAATAATAATAATAATAATAATAATAATAATAATAATAATAATAATCGACTTTATTGCTTATACAGTTATACAGTTACATATATCGACATAACAGTAAAAAAAAAACGTAAAGCAAAAGGCGAAGTTCAATTTATTCTAGAATAAATTGTTCTTCCACTTAACCTTAATCATTACCGTGCATAACTCCTAACAGTTCTTATTTTGATTTTATTCAACCTTGCCCTTGCACAACAGGTATTGACACAAACTAACTATTGCTGTTCAAATAATATTTGCCTATAGGATGTCTTAAATTTTTGAAAAGAGTAACTTTTGAAAGATGAAGGAATATCATTATAAATTAAGCATATTTGATAGGTATAGGCTCGTCTAAAAATTTCTAACTTGAAGGATGGAGGAGAGAGGATGCCCCTATATCTTACATTTATGTTGTGAACGTCTGAGCGGTAGGTAATTTTCCTATGCAGATATGTAGGAGTCTTGTTAACTACAATTTTATGGAATAATATTGCTGCATGCAAAGTCCTCCTTTTAGACATATCTAACCAATTATTATTTTTTATTTTATGGGTAATATGTTCCCTCCTACGAATACCATATATGAGACGGAGACAAGAATTTTGTACCTTCTGAATTTTGTTTTTGTATTGCACAGTTAAAAACGGACCATAAAGTACATCGGCATAATTAAAGACAGACAAAATCAATGTTTCACATAATGTAGATTTTACATGTAAAGGTAAAAAGTGTCTACTTCCATATAATACTTTTAATGTACAGTATGCCCGTTTTAACAAATGATTTATATATTTCTCAAATTTTAAACCAGAATCAAGTATGACACCCAAACTTTTAGCTTCATGAACAATTTGAATACGTTCATTCTCAATAGATATGTTTATGCAATCACATATTTCATCTATCTTTAATCTATTACCAAACATTAAAACAGATTTATCACAATTAATATTTAAACAGTGATTGGATGCCGCTTTAATAAAATTATTTAGATCTCTATTTATAACAGTACAAGCATTTACCACTTCCTCGGGGTCAAAACTATAATAAAGCTGGGTGTCATCGGCGTAAAGGTGAATGTTGCAATATTGAAGAGTTTTAATAAGATTAGACGTATACACAGCAAAAAGCAAGGGACCCAAAATTGACCCCTGAGGAACTCCACTCTTTAGTTCTAAGCAATCGGATGTTTCACCATCAATCATAACTATTTGTGAACGATTAGTTAAAAAAGATTTCAATAAGGCGATAGCATCGTTTGAGAGACCTATATAATGTAATATTGCAGTCAATAAATTATAATTGAGGGTATCAAAAGCGCGACTAAAATCTAACAACACTAGCACAGTACATTTTCCGTTATCTATGGATCTTACGATATTATCAATAATATGAAGAAGAGCAGTCGTGCAACTATGACCTTTGCGAAATCCGGATTGAGTTTCAGGTAGTAAATAATTTGAGTCCAAATGTTCTTTTAATTGTACCTCCATAGCTCTTTCCAAAATTTTCGATAAAACTGGCAAAATACTAATTGGCCGTAAATCTTTATATTCAAGTGGATTAGGTTTTTTAGGCAACGGCTTTACTACAGCAATTCTCCATAAACTTGGGAAAGTATTATTATTTAAACAATAATTAACAATATGGGTTATATAAGGAATAATATGAGGGCAACACAACTTTATCAATCTAGAACTCAATCGATCTTCACCAAGGGCATTTGTTTTTATTTGAGCAATTGTTTCATTTACTTCATGAAACTTAAAATTAGTATTTACGGCTTTTGAGTTTTTATAAAAAGATAACAGCGGCTCTGGGGGATCTTTAGAAGAACACGAAGATATAAAATAGGTATTAATTTCATTAGGATTTTTTAAATTCTCGGGTATTGGAGTAGATTTATTAGAGATCACATTATAGGTTTTTAAAGTATTCCAGAGAGATTTAGAATTAGTGTCTTTTAATTGGCTTGCAAAATATGCCTTTTTCTCTCGCTTTATTGCAGAGTTAGTATAGTTTCTCATATCTTTATAAAATTGAAAGTGAATATCCGATTGAGTTCTCTTATATCTAATTAAAGCTTTGTCACGTAATTTCATCATTTCCTTAATTGTATATGTCAACCAGGGGGCCTTAGGTTTAGTTACTCGTGATGTTACTAAAGGCATATGTCTATCAAATAAAGCAGTGAGTGAATTAACTAAAATTGAAATTTTTTCATCTGCGTCGTCCTTGTCAAAAATTGTAAAAAATGGAATATTAAACAAATCGGCTCTAAAATTATGCCATTGGTGATAATGGGAATATTTCAACATATTGAATAATTAGACCAAAGATATCCCATTACAATCTATAACTATTGTTGTTCTATCGCGAAAGGTTTCGAAGTAAATCAAAATAGATTAGCATTTGTGTGACACTCTGTACAGGGTGAGTCAGTCATAATGTCATTAATTTTAACTACGTATTCGGAAGGCCTAAAAAAGGCAGAAAATTGAAAAAAAAATGACCTTTAAAAAAATAAACAAATCGCCCTATAAAAATCAGTACGCTTCAAGCTTTATGAAGATGCATCCATATGACAATCGAATGTCGAGGAAAACATCGTTGCCACATCATGTTTATATACATAATGTCGTCTTAACACTTTTACAGCATTGAACAGCATGCTATTCAAATTTACCACCATTTAATCGCACTTTCTGCATTTCTCGCATTTCTTTCCACCCAAATTTGGAGATCACACTATACATTTGGAGGGGGGCTGAAGAGAATACAAGCTTACATTGCTTATAAGCAGTAGTTTGTTTATCTCGGTCTCGTGTATTGGTCGTAAATTTACAATGTCTAATTGTACAAATTTCGGATATGCGGAAATGGCAGTTTTATACGGAGAATGTTTGCGAAATGCGAATGTCGCGCGGATTATCGGAGACGTTTCCCTAACAGACAACATTTTCTTAGTGCGCGAACCTTTGTGCAAATGCTTCAATGCCTTCGTAATACGGGTTCTGTGAAACCGCGTCGGGAACTTGCTGTACATCGGCAAAATGACTTAAATGTGATAGAAGCTGTTTTAAATTTAGTTGAGGAGCAGCCTACTATTTTTATAAGAGCCATTTCAAGGCGATTGGAGATATCCTAAAGCAAGGTCTGCAGAATATTACGAGAAAACTCACTGAACCCGTATCATTTTCAGAAAGTTCAAGCTTTATCTCAAGCTCTTGAATTTTGCAATTGGCTAATTCTAATTTTATTAATAAAGTGCTATGGACGGATGAGTGCAACTTTACTCGAACTGGCATTTTAAACAGGTTAGTACCATGCTACATAAAAACAATAAATTTCTAGGCTAGATGTAGATAACTACAAACTGAATACATAACTGTACTTTCGAGTAATACTTAAAATTCATATTCAATTGTAAAACGAAGTGAAAACGTAATATCAAAATTATTAAACTGTAATAACCTACCATTCGAAAACATTTATTTATTATCTACATTTATTTTTATTTACAAATAAATCAATATTTAAGGAAAATTCATTCATATATCTAAATAAAAAAAAGTTAGTTTTACTTCTTGTTGTTAAATACAGTACAAAAACTAGGTAGCTAGGTTATTGACCTAATAATACGGTAGGTCAAGATTCACTCTCAATAACATCAGATCAGAGGCATGCCGTCTCGGGTTCGACAGTTTCTTTGTCGACAACACGAGGGTTTTTTGTTACTTAGTATTTAAACACGAAACACTTTTCAGATTTTCTTAATAATTTACCCATTGGATATAGGATATAATGTACCTAAATAGTTTATTACTCGGTTTATTATTAGATACGTTGGAGTTTTGTAATTTCAATGTTAAATATTTTTTAAACTGTAACCAAACTAATTTCTTTGCAGTCATAACAGCCATATTTGGTGGGACAAAAATCCGCACGGTACTCGTCGGTTTATCTTTCAGAGGCGATTTGTTGTCAACGTATGGGCAGGAGTGTACGGAGATTGGACCGTATTTTCTACCGGAAAACCAGAATGGGCCGCGTTACTTGCAATTTTTAATAGAATTATTTGATTACTATTATTTGATTTCATTGGATATTAACATTTTAAATTATTATTGGCTGAACCGGGAAAGAAAAAATATAAGATTCTAAAATAGTCAGTGCAATCATTTATTTATGTCTAATACCTAGGTAGGTACCAGGAAAATATTTCAATTTGGCATCGTCGCATCAGATCGACGTGCAAAACATGCAAAATAGAAATAAAGTTTGATATGTCAAAATTATGAATGTAACGTAATGGAAAATATTTACTTGTAAATAAAAAAGGCAATTTTGTATAAAGTAAACTTGTTTCTGATAATTAGACTTTAGGATGAATTTTCTCACATATACAGTTTCAAATTTGGTAGGAATTTGTGGGACAAAATCATTGATATAGTTTTCAAAATTTGACAGCTCGACAATATTTTTAAACTTCTTTTTTTATAAAGGGTAATATTCATGTAGATATTTTCAGGAGGGCCTATTCAAGTTCTAGTTTATCCTTTTGAATAGATTAGTTAAATTTGTACGTTGAAAATCTGAAAAATATGTAATGTTCTGAAAATGTTTGAACTTGAAATTTATATTTAAGAATTTACGGTAAAAAATTTATGTAAATACTAGTATTAAGATAGCAAAGACTTAGAAAAGGTGTAAAGAACAATTCTAGTATAATTTTACAGCATAAAAAGTGAAATATTTCAAATTAAGGACATACAAGTGAAACGGTGTGAAAAGGCATATCAAAATATGCAGAAAAACATAAGGAAAAAGACTACAGTTGTATAATTAAGTTTTTATTAAGTATAAGGACGCAATTTGCGTTATTAAAATAAAAAAATTTGTTACTGTGGCGAAAGTATCAAGTATTCAACTGCTTTTAGAAAAATTATAAATAGTCAGACCCAGATCTGTCATGAGCTCTGTTCAATTTTGTAAGCCAAACAGGTAACATATCTTGTCAATGTAAAACAATTGAATATCTCGTAACCAAAACAACAAGTTTGTGAAATTAAAAAATTAGATATAAAAGTGTAAATTACCAGCAATAAGCAAAATTGCGGAAGGCAAGTAAAGCCACAGTGTTTTTTAAACAAAAATTCATAGTGAAAAGCAAAAGTCTTAAAATAAAAATAACATAACCTCAGTAAGCAAAGTTTGCCAAAGGGGGAATAAAACCAAAGTGCAGTGAATTGAAACTTAGGCACGAGTTTCCAGAACCAGTGTTGCAGTCCCAAAAACTGAATTTTGTAAGAAAACAGCTGGTAGAATTCTCCAGACAAACAATGCTGAAAATTCGCCCACCGCTGGAAAAATATCAAAAGAAAACCAGGCCAGCACATCAATAAAGATCTATAAATATCTAAAACGCTACTTGTCGTTTTAGAGTTTTTGTTAGATAATATTAAAACAGAAGAATTTACATGTGAGTAAAAACGAACGTTATAAATGTAAATCTTCTGATAAAGTTTGTAAAACGTTTCCCAACTGCAGGTAGGTTTGTTAGATGCCATTTTTGGTATTGAAAACTGATTGGTTAGCGTTTTGACAGTCTCAAAATATATAACTTCAACAGTTTGAATATTATTATTATTTCAAACACTGACGTAGACAAATTTGAACTAATCCTATTTAAAACGAATAAGTAGCCACAGAAACAATTTTACGAGTAAAATCATAGTAAAAATAAATTTGAATTAGAAATATTACATTAGAAAAATCAGATAAAATAAAAAATTGGACCACAAATTTTCCTGTTGAACTTGCTAATTGAGTGTGGGAGAATATAGCCGGAGTTAAAGAAAAAAAAGAAAAGAAATTTCACAATAACAAAATCACAGAGAATTTTTTTTATCATTATTTATTTGGCGCTCAACAATTTCAATTTATTTACATTTTATTTTATTCAATAACTAATCATATACATATCAATACAATATATTTGGATAAATCTCATTTATTTTCACTGTATAATCATCCCTTCCAAGGTTGCCAGTGTTACCTGAGACAAACTGTTTTGTTTTCTTAAGGTCAAAATATTTTAAGAAGTGGTTTTGTATTCTTGCTGTTATTTTAGTTTTTTAGCATTTTATGAGGTCTCTTTTCTATATCCATTTTAACAATTAATTTTCAATTTCTTTGCATATAAATCTATTTCAATAAATAATACAGGGTTCATAACAATGAGTAAACATGTTATATATATTATTTTCTAGCCTGTGACTTGTTGAAATATCCCACAACAAATAATTATTTCACCCGTATGTCGGCAAGTTGCCCTACAGCTTACCACTAATCCTAGTATAAACCACTAAGGGCAAGAACGTTTGGTGGTTTGTATTAGGTACCTATATTTAATCCTTTCTGACACGTCTCTATTTCTCTACTTTCTTGTTAAATCGTATATACCTACCTGAAAGAATAACACGTTTGAAAGGTATCTTTTAAAGCAGAATATACTACTATTGAGTACGTACTAACTTTGGATAATTATAAGTTTATTCTTTATTGGTCCTACGTATTTTGATATCTGCAAATTTCTTTATGGAAATGTATTTTCTAGTACTGAAGTGGACTATATAGATACTTTTCATTTCTTTGAGGGCTTTGGGAAGGCAAAAAAGTTTTCTTACCGAAACATTAGCTATTTGTGCAATAGATTAGGAAAATGACTTTTTTCCGCATCACGCGCAGGTTTTTTACAAAATACGTCATGTGAATCAAGAATCCTGATATTATGTTGATATACTCGCGACAAGAATTCAGACGACTTACGTCATACGAACAAATGAATAATTCACAATATTTTCATCAAAGTATTTAAGAAACTGCAAATGATAGTAATAAAACTATATACTACACTAAAAGTTTGCATTATATATTGCACTAAATTGCAAAAAATTATTGCTTTTAACGCGACCAAATATCGAAAATTACGTTAACAATAAAAACAAATGTGTAACGTCAGCCGTGACGTAAGACGTCTGAATTCTTGACGCGAGTATATAGAAATGAGTTTGATTTTTAGATTTTCGTTAATATTATAATCAGTGATTTAAGAAAAATGTCAGAATCTTATGCTTATAACGATAATATGGAAGATGATATAGAGAATCATCAAAAGTTGCGTTTCAATTATTATTGCCGGCAAAATTCAAAGATAAATTTGGAAAAACGTATCGCTTGTTTTGAACAAAAATCCAGAGTATACCAGAGTTCTACGGTGTGGAATCTTTATGATAAAACAACATTGTCAGTGAAAAAGAATATTGACATAAAGACATTTTCAAGTTTAATTGCTTTTCGTAAACGTAAATCGGTAGGACATAGATCCAGGAAGTACAGTGTTTTAAGAAAATCAGAAGTTGACAAATTTTTGAAAGAAGCAGATGATAAAACCCACATCATGATGAAGATAGAGCGTAATTTTAACTCTCCAAATACTGAAATTCTTTCTTATTTTAGATAGTGTTGATTATTGCTATCAGTGGAGCATGCTGTCGTAAAGAAATAACATTTCTTTAGCTTGAACATACAAAATACATGATAGAATATATATTGATATAGTCTGTTTAGAAATGAAAGAGAGTAATAAAAGCTTATTATGTATGCAAATCAAAAATAAATGTAGTACTGGTGCTTATATTCAATATTTATATATAATGTATTATCGGTATAGATGAGATGTACTTTTAAAAAACTTTGCGTGACCGAGTTTTACTAAATTGTAGCAGGTAGCTAAAATTTAATCCCCGACATTCCGCTTCAATTTCTCGGTCCATTTCTCTTATATGGAAACAATATAAACACAGCATTTCAAAACATGAGGCTACTTTAAGCATCATAACCGGGTTAAGAGGGTTTTTAGTTATTCAAATAAAATTATTCAATATTATTATCAAAATATTTATTTAAATTTAATGAATAGGCTTTTATTCCACACAAAAATATATGTATTTTGAAAATTCAAATTATGGAGAGTAAATGTAGTGTTGTATAAATGTACAATAAAGAAAATAAAAAAGTAGGTATATTAAAATTCATCCTCTGAATATTCTGATGAATTATCTTCGTCTCCTATAATTGATAACGATAGATTTCACAGTAACGTCAATTAAATTATTGAGTTCCCACATGTTCTCCTCTTCTTTTTGTACATGATGTATACATCTTTGCCAATTATCTGCAGTTACTCGTTCCAAGCAATTTTTCAACAAAATTTTCACGTCACTTAATTTAAACGTCGTATTATTTCGCGCTACATCTCCTTTTACCTGCGCCCTGACTAATTCGATTGGGTTAAGTTCACAGTAATACTGTGGTAAGCGTAGTATCGTTATTTGGCGTTTTGTTGCCATTTCATCGATAACATATTTTTTCTGATCTTTATTAAGATTGACAAGTGTCAAAAGTTCCTTTTTCACAATATTCATTTCAAAAGAAATATTTTTTCCGGATAATCATTGAATTATATCGGCTTTCCTCCAAGCAGTCGTAGGCGTCCGCTCGGTCTGCCGTGAATGGTAACTGGAATTATCCATGACAATTACAGACCCCGGAGGAATAAGATCCAACATCTGTGTAAAATACTCTTAGAAAACATCTGCGTTCATGTCTTCGTGATAGTCACCTGTATTTTTAGATTCAAATAAAAGTAAACCGCCATCTACAAAAACCACTGGCACTACCTATATGTGTATCTATTAATCTTCGCCCTATACCTGAAGGTGCCTTGAACCCTGTTGAAAATCCATCCAAAAATGCTTGTCGAAAACTTTTTACATTTTTATTTTGCTATACTTTTGTTACAGTACCTATATCCCTCGTTGACACAAGTTTCGTCTAGATAATAAATATTCCTCCCTTCGTCACGGAATTTTCTAATTGATCTTAAGTAGGATCTTCGCCAACAAATAGTTTCATCTTTATCGATAAGAACTGACTTCCTGTTGTGCTTTTCCCAGCAAGAATTCAACTCTCGTAGGATGGCCCGTAATTTGCTTCTACTGATTTTTGGTAAATCTTTGTCCTCTGAAAGTTCACTTAAAATTTTGTTTAGCGTTGGTATTTCTTTTTTAAAATAAAATGAGTGTACTTTTCTGCGAATGACATTTTTGAAGAAATCATCTATAACGACTTTTGACCTCCTGTAGATGATTTTGGGGAATTTACAGTATCTTGTTCATTTTTTTGTTTCCTTTAAAAGTCTGTAGATAGTCGATTTTCCAATCCCTGTCATTTTGGAACACTTTTCCATGATGTCGTCAACAGGATTTTGGTGTTTCAATTCATTAGATATATTTAATATAATAATCTTCTCATTCTGAGACAGCGCACATCTTTTCACGCGTTTAGCAGGTACGTAATCTGATAAGCTCGACATTTTACCCAAACAATATTTTATCCACTAGCACAATAGTCACTAAACATAAGTCGAAGTTTACTCTACTGCACTAGCACGTCTTCGTATATTCTGTTCTAAGACTGGATTGATCTGTCACAATACACTGGATCCTGCCCTATGATGTATCCAGCAAAATATACTAATGTACGCCCATTATCTGTTAGATTAGTGTTACCCGATAATTACCTGAAACGAAATATTACCACGCCCATGGCCGGTTCTTTTCTCGGGGTTTTATTACTCTCTTTCATTTCCAAACAGACTAAATACACATAGACGAAGAGTCAATCTTGTCGAAATGTTTTGAAAATATTCCTCTCTTTGTCCGTCACCAGTTGTGTTGTCAAGATTCTTCCTAAGATAGATTCTAGATTCCTAGAAATGGAAATAGTACAGGACAATGCATTGGCATAAATTCTAAAAAATTGCAAAATTTTTTAAATTGCCGAATGCTTGGAATTGCACTGGCTGATGCAGGAGCAGACATCACTACTCTAAAAAAGACATGGTGGATGAAAAGTAAAAAACGTGGCAAAAGGATATACAGAGAATTCCGTTCAACAAAAACTTCAAGGAATTTTAAAAATATTGGGTCAAAGAAAAATCAATATAAATACAAACTCGGCCTCTACTTCATCACACATGCGCAGGGCTTTCTATAACCAATTGTAAAAAAGTTATAGTTAAAATTTATAATAATGATAAGAAGAAATGATTTAAGTTGACAATAAATGGTTAGTTAAGAAATATGATATATTTTTGCGCACGGGAAAATATTTCCAGCAGTTAATCAAATATCTTATACTTTAGTAACTAAACTTGATTTAGTTAAATCGTAGTTTAGTTTCATTTAACAATCTAACTGTAGTAAAATTTTTATATAAGTGAACTAAATTTTACATGAAATACTAAACAACTTTTTTTTCAAATTGCAGGATATTTTTAATAATATGGTGTTGATATAGATATGATTCATTGTTATTAGATACCGAATAGAAAAATGCTAATACAATTAAAAAAAAATGAGAAAAAGTCTTAAAAGAGAGGACAAGGAAGTTGCATAGAATCTATTTGATAATACAAAATTTCACTTATTTCTGGACTAAACTATATTAAAGACCTATACATTTAAAACAAGTCATCTTGTTATCGTTTATTCTGACTTTCGTCTATTTAGTTAGGTATGTTTAATCAAATTTTAAAAGGATGTAGTTTTTAATCAAATGGTTTTCTTCATTAGATTATGCGTCTCTCTCTATTCCTTATTTTTATTAGTATATTTTCTGATCATGCTTTATCGAAATAAAAAAATACATTGTAAATTTTTACCATAAATAATAAACTTAATGGTTGTCTCCTTTTAAATTATACGCAGTACATTTCTTCCATCCCCTTACATTTTCCATACCTTTCGTGAAACCGCTCTGTCGTATTTAAATGACGTGATTTGCCCAGAAAAAAGAAATACAATTAATATAAATCGTAAGCAGTTTTCAGGAAATATTCGTAGCCGGTCTACATTTACTACGTAATATGCCGCAAGTTACGACCTATTCCGTTGTGGATGAGAATTCGCCTCCATTCCTTTGTGTTAAGAAGAGTACTCGATTTCCTCCTCCGTCGAGTAAAAGCATTTGTTGGAGCGAGTGGATAGGGCTTGTTTACACTCTCATAGTATTTTCGCTACGATACACATTTACTAATATCTATTATATTGTAAGAATATCCCAAAATCCTGTTTTGTATTATCCTTTTCTTGTTTTAATGATTAATTACTAATACAGAGTGTACGAATAAATATTTCAATTGACAATAATTCTTTGCATTGTAAAGGGAATTCAGAACTTATCTAAAAAAAATTGAATGCACAGAAGACTCGTATAAATACCATGCTGTAAAAAAATCAAATATGCAGTTCAAAAAATGCACTTCGCTTCCACACTGCACTCTTAAAAAAGGCATTTCACATACTGGGAACGTTCCGTATATAAAAATTTACAAATGCCAAGCGAAACATACTATAAATATGAGGTAACGCGTCGAAAAGAATGTTGTATTTGGGAACGTTTTCCGGCATTTTAGGTGACAAAAAGATATTTTGCTATCTCAGACCTGCCTCCGTTCTTTCGAGGCGATACTTAAAGCGTGTGCATACTCGATGACGTTCGACGATGATGTCGATCGCTGACCGACTAAGAGTAAGGACATAGTAGAGCGTCGAAGGTTCAAATGCAAATAAAGGCTAGAGACAAGATTTGTTCTTAGGGTACGGTTACATCTGACATTAATTTCTCAATATTTATGTCGGATGGAAATTGTACCTAATGTAAACAGTGCAGAATTTCTGTCAGAGAGATATGCTTCAAGCGCCCGCGATATGTATCGACACATCTATACGATTAGACGTAAACACCTATTCGGAATCGCCTGACAGAAATTACTATAGCTGACTAATCGTCTACTTTTGTGGTAGTGTCGGCAACAAAGCATGCAGTAGGTGAACGACATGGCGGCAAAATGTAATAAAAAATGAAGAGACAACAATTGAAAGAATCTCCCAAGGAAAGAAATAAATAAAATTTTGTAATACCTATTTTATATCAACAAATTCAACTGCTTCTGCCACTATTGCTATTATTAATTAATTACATAAATTTGTGGTTGTAATTAATAAAATAATTTGACATACATGATGTTACTGTTCAAAATTTAGTCCACCGACGTGTAAACATATTTGGGCCCGCCTTACCTAATTTTTACGAACTAACACAAATGTTTCTAGTTCTTGTCCATTTTGAATCCATCATTCAAGTTATTGGCAGCAGTTGTGATACGTTTGCGTAAATCATCACTAGTGTCCACTTCGGTGCGATTCCCACAAAAAAGCCCAAAGAATTGAAGTCAACAGATCGTGCCGGCCATTGTACCGATACTCCACACCACATTCGAAGTTGGATAACTAAGGGCACATCTTCCATAAGTCCAGGCAGATCATTTCGAAAGAACTCAAGATAGTGAACCCCATCCATTCGAAAAGCGTTGTTTAAAATCCCAAACAAAAGTATTAAGAATGTTATACAATCTGTGTAAAAATATCCTGTTGCAATACACCGTGAACGTCCTGGACTTCTTCCTTGATTCGGTTGCAAATTTATCGTATCATGCCCGCGTTGCACTACCGCGGTAAAACTAGCTGCATTTGGCACATGTCTACCAGTAAATAGTTCTGTATATAGACGAAAAGCTGCTAAAGCATTTTGCCTTACTTCACCATAAACTAAAACGATATCCATCAACTCCAAGTAAGTGGGGTGAGTTAAAAATTCCAACAAAGAATGTCCTCCTTTAATCTAAAATCGACGGGTCTGAGCGTTTTTCTGCGATCTTGACGCAGTTCCTGAAAATGGCTCTGTTTCGTTTTAATCAGTACAGTCGAATATCTCGAGATTCGTGAGTGTTACGAAAAAATGACTCAGACAAAAGTTGTTAAAAAAACTGGGGGCCAACTAGCTGTGCATTCAGACCTGACTTTGATATTGATTTTGAAGGTTATTTCAAGGTCAAAATCAAATTTTTAAATAGAAACCCATATTTTTGAAACCGGATTCGAAAAGAGCAAGAAATCTTACGTCTGAAGCCACTTTCAAAAAATGTTTGCTTGTTACTTTTAGTTCGTAATTACAAGGTGAAATACCGGGAAGGCTGCAGTCAATCCTGTAACTACGTAACTTTAAATCGCATTTAGGCTAACTTGCCATAATCTAAGCCAGGTAGTTAACTGGATAACCGCATATCCTGAACGTAATCTTTCTTACAACTACATACTTTAATTGGAAACAATAATTAGACTCACCTCTTCAAACCGAAATTATTCAGTCAATTCTTGTCTTCAAGTCTTGCTGCAGCACGAGTATTATTCTTACATTCTCCAAGAATCATAATCATTAATGATTCTCGGGGAAAGTGTATTCATTTTTCAGTTCACTTTTGGAAAAACATAAATAATAATTAAGAATCAATTTATCATTGTAAGAATTGAAAATCTAATTACTCCCCCACAGTGGAAAGTACTTATCGTGGAATCCTTTTTTTAATGTTTCTTTTTACTAAGCCTACTTCTTACTTAAATCAATATTTAATATCAATATTTGGAATAGTTTACGAGAAAAAAATGTTTGAAAAAAATCTTTTTTCCTGTGAGACGTTTTTTTTTTCTACAAATCTCGATGGATTAAACTGAAATTTTTATCAAAGCTTAGTTTAATAGTGTAGTTGATGGATCGAACAAAGATATCTGGTTAACTTTTATTTAAACCGCACTCATGATTTCGGTAATTACCACTTTCGAGGTACGTCTAATAATAAATTTCAAAATTATTTCTGAAAAACTAATTTTTTGTTAATGATAAGTTTTCGATCAATTTCAAAATAGTAAGATTGACAAATTGTTCGAATAATTTCTAAAAAAGTTTTCTTGTCTACTGGAAAAACCATAGGAGGCACGTAGTACTTTTTACAGATTTTTTTTGCATTAGTCCGGATAGTCGGTTGCGCTGAAAATTATTCAGATTGAATATTGAAGTAAATGAAGTGAAGTCCTAAAATGGCTGACTATCCTTCCAATGAAATAGTTGATATGATTATGATTTTCGGAGAATGTAGGAATAATACTCTTGCTGCAGCAAGACTTGAAGACAAGAATTGACTGAATAATTTCGATTTGAAGAGGTAAGTTTAATTATTATTTCGAATTAAGGTATGTAGTTGTAAGGAAGGTTACGTTCAGGATATGCGGTTATTCAGTTAACTACCTGGCATAGATTATGGGAAGTTAACCTAAATGCGATTTTAAGTTACGTGGCTACAGGATTGACTGCAGCCTTCTCGGTATTTCACCTTGTAATTACGATTTAAAAGTAATAAGTAAACATTTTTCTAAAGTGGCTTCAGATGTAAGATTTCTTACTCTTTTCAAATCCGGCTTCAAAAATATGGGTTTCTATTTAAAAATTTGATTTTGACCTTCAAACCACCTTCAAAATCAATGTCAAAGTCAGATCTGAATGCACAGCTAGTTGGCTCCGCAGTTTTTTGAGCAACTTTTGTCTGACTCATTTTTTCGTAACACTCACGAAACTCGAGATATTCGACTGTACTGATTAAAATGGCCCACCCTGTATAAGTACCTAAATATATATTTTTTTCTGAATTTGTATACAACAATGTCAACAATGCAGAAACGGAGATAGTTGGAGATGCTGCCACTAAAAACTTGAAAAAATATGCACTAACAATTGCATTTCTCACAATACCAACCCAACCCATACATTGACTTTTTGTTGTCGTTGCGTGATATTCTTGCATCCAATGTGAATTTTCCTGAGACCAATAACAGGTGTTTTGCTGATTAACATGTTCGTTCAAATAAAATGTTGTCTCGTCGGAAAATAAAACGTTAGTAATGAAATTCTTATTTCCTTTATTTTGGTGCATCATATATGTGCAGAATTCAGTTCTTCGATCAACGTCGTTTTCAGCTAATTCATGGCTGAGACGTAAGATCTCTAATAAACGTGTTTAGGGTGTTTTTTAATAGTTTATCAAAGTAGTTGCAACCATAATTCATAATTTCATTTCATTATTAATACATTTATTAATTTGTAAATAACTTTAGTAATTTTGGCATTGTTGCCCACGCTGTACCAAGTTGAAGGAACTTGTGATATAATTTTGGAATCAGCTCATCAAGGCAAGTCTGGAAATGGGGTATTGCATTTAAAAAAGAAAGTGATGACGTTATTATTCGAAGTTAGATATACCCTGTATATTTTAACACGTTTCAAAATTATTAGTACCGATTTTGGTAAATTATGCGATACGAATAAACTATGTATTTTTATCTAAAGATACAAATTACAAAATTTACATTAGATTAAAAGTAATTTTAAATGGTACGCGCAATCGATTGTTATAGATGTAGCGGTGCGCCATCTGACGAGCCGCCACTGGTTAATCGAGGGACCGGGTAATTCAAATGTTGATAATTTTTTGAGTTGAAGTAGAGGAACTGATTGTAAACGAAAAAAACAACAAACTATCATGTCAAATAACAAATAATTTGTGTTGTGTCTTAATAGAAATTTAGTTACTTTTAAATGAGAAGTACATATTTGTGACCATTAACGTTATGTTGATTTATTTTTCACCTCATTTACTTTTATATACATAGCGGCATGAAATGCACAGATATGCTGGGGTATAACTTAGATGCGCCTTGTTTTTCAGTATAAAAGTTTTTAATACCTTCTTTTACGTGTTCTTCTTGGCCATAGCAAAAGACATTGTTTGTGTCATTCACTTCCAGTGTAAGCCGGTTATATACTAAAACTCTAATCTGACTCAAAGCAGAAATACATTCTGCGGGATTTAAAAGTTTTCAGCTCATACATACTTATTTCTAAATTAACAAGTCACTACACTGGTGCGGCTTTGGGTATGTTTTAAAACCTGCACTACAAGAAGTACCATAAAAGTTTTGCTCATATTTTACTACACTTTAATAAAGGAGAAATATGCTTGTAAATGCAGATGTAATTGTAGCTATTTACTGGTAATTTTATAACTTTAAATATACAGCCGAAGTAAATTAGCACACGTAAAGAAGTAAACGGTTTTAGAATACAAATTAGACAGGAACAGCATTATTCATACAGTTCCCTTATTTCTGATTTATAATACGAAATCCGTGTCTTTGCAATCTGCGACAATTTGATGAATAATATTCCTAAATTATTATTTCTCTCACTTCCCACTCAGACATCGGATAAGTTTTAATAAAATATTAATCTTACCCCATAACTCATTTAAAATTTTAACACCTTGGCAGAATGTTCTATTTCTTTCTAAGATATTTTAGGATCAGTTACATTAAATGTGACTCAAAATATATATCCATGTTTCATAATGATTAACATTTTTATGTTATACAGGGTGATTCAGTCATAAAGTCATTAATTTTAAGAGAGGGTAGGGATAAATGAGTATAATATGAATACGCGACTTAAAAAAAATTAAATGCGTATTTACGCCGAAAAAAAATATTTTCTAACCATTATTTCAGACTGTCACTGACCGCTGGCAACAGTTCAATTCGGTGTCGGCCTGACGTGACGTTGCCAAATGTAAATATTTTCCTATAGTACCTACTTATTGTAATATGTAATTAATGCAATCAAATATATTTTAAAAGTATGCAATTAACATAATAATAATAAGTTTCAACATAAAAAATATTTAATACTGAAATTACAAAACTCCAATGGATCAAAATAAACTATTCACATTTCATTACAAAAATATAATCCACTACTCACTAGGTTATATTATTACTAGTGGCTGAAACATATTTTGTATTTAAATACAGACAGTAATTATAAAAGTTCTCATACTGTCAATAAAACCAAACAGTCCAATACATTCAGTAATAAGCAATTCGATCATCCGAGTCTTTATCTACCGTATTTAGGTCAATAACCTTGTTTTTACTATCTACTCAATGACAAACGCTACAGAGCTTCAGAACCGCTAAATAAGAACAGAAATAAACAATAACTAAATTTGCATTTTTGTAACCATCCAGCATAATCAATATGAATTAACGAGAATTTTATAATAAATGTCCAACCGCAGTAATCAGCGCCGACATCGGATAGGCTGTAATCGGCACAGCTAAACAAATTCCCGTTTAATACATTATCGGCGAAATAAGTCGAACGATCTTTGGGTTCATTTTCTTATGTAGGCGTGTCCGCCGTCGACTGCAGACTGAAACAGATGCACACGGCCCGACTTCTTTCTCTTCTTCATCCACATTCCACATCCATCAGTTACATTTTCACGATTTCGCGTGGTGAATTTCGTGTCGCCAGTGTAGTTTACAATTATTAATTAAATTTGCTAAAATAAAAATGCAATTCAAGTTATGTAATGTAAAGTAGTGAAATACCGTCCTGGAAAAAGTTATAAAAGATATAATAATCTCTATGTAGACTTTGCGTGGGAACACGTCACGTAGACAAACAAACTTTATTGTCACTATTGATTGTCTTCGGGTACTCAATATAGACTGACTCCAGCGCGAAGCTGAACCGCTTGAGAATGTGTCGATGAAATAGAATATAGCCTGGACTATTCTAGAAAACGCCAAAATAAAGGTATTACAAAAATTATCAATTATAACGCAAACAGGAACATAATTAACAAACTAGAAACTCTTAGAACTTATTGTGCGGATCAGGTTCCTCCACTAGAGAACCTTCGTTACTTAACGTGCAAGTACTACAATGTCGACACCATTCTTCCACATTGGTAGGACTTCCAAGCCAATAAAATCGTTTTCTGACTTCATTCAAAGTTTTATTTCTTTCTAAATACACGCCACCTATACCACTATGAAGAGCTTCAAGAACTTCTGGCACTCTTTTTCAGGATAATCCTTTCTTTACCATTAGGACTTCCAGTACTCTTTTCAAGTCTCCATTCTGTATTTCTAAAGAGTCCCGTAGGATCCAGTAATTTTTCAAAGACGAACTGTTGGAAATGTCACTCCAGTTAGGTCTATCTGTTTTTAATCTTCCACTGGTATGTAGCTCCGAAGTCTGAATCTTCACTCTGTTCTTTAACAAAAGTTCTATTATTCCATTCATTCGGGCTCTGTAATTCAGTTCTTTGGCATAAAAGAATATCAGAAGATATTTACTGAACACCTATACCTGTAGTGTGGTCACATCAAAGCTAGTTCGTATAGCGTCTTAGGTTACTCCTTCCATATTCTCTCAGTATAACGTTGAAACATGTTCACCACATAATTTTCAGAGATTTTTTTACCCATCAACATGTTACCCGTATCATGTTGATGGGTTATCCGTTACTTTCATCCTATTCTTGACTCTGTTACGTATCACGCGTTATAAAAACTTCAGAATAGCTGACGAAAACTCCACATTTTTCTGAGTTGAGCTGTCTAAGGACGTGTACACATTTGTAACTTAGCAGTACGCGTATTATATCGGCAGGAAATGTCTCCCCGAACAAAGTTTCATTGCAACACAAATATTTTGATGTTTCCGTGCTGTGTGCAGTCCGGTCAATTGTGACAGCAAAAAGTTCATATCTACACTTGCGTAACCGGATATAGTAACATCCTTTGATGTCACTCGAAAATACTGACAATTGCTGGAATGATGCGCACTTCGCCATGTTCGCTGTGATGAGATGCTATCCTGTCTACACGGTCGTGTAAAAGATGCGCAATAAGATTTACGAGAAAGTTCTGTTTTATGAGAAAATAGTGTTACATTTTTGTCAACATATGACCCTCATCTACCCATCTGCCCTCCTTGTAATATATTTTTTAATTCAAATTTCAACCTTCTTATATTTCCTTAAATAATTTCTTCACCATATCACCATTTCGTTTTTTTTTTCTATCATCACACTTGTTTAATTTCTTTTTCTAAACGAAAATTTATGTAACACATAATTCATTCTGGACAAAGTTTCGTTCTATGAGATGCAACCAGATTTTTTTTTTTATTTGGAAGATCATTTTTAAAATACCTTTCATGAATTGTTCTACGAATTGCGTATTTTGTATCATCAACCTCTCTCTTCTTCCTTCCACAAATTTCTACCATTTTCCATTTCGGAGTCATGCCTATATATTCTTCTTTGCCATTCTTTATTTCAAGATATACACTACTCACAGACACGCTTGTGGATGGACTACATATCTATTGCAACTCCTTCACTTACACTCCTATTTTGGTCTCGATGCCTAATTCCTTCATACAAGTTTTTTATCATCCGATGTGCCTCACTGGTTAAATTAGAACATTTGCGATCTTGAGAACACGCTGTAGAGCTGAAATTATTCTCCATTTTGAACAACACGAAGTCACGAATACATTAATTATAATGACAATTCAATTAGCGGAAAGCTATACCTGAAATTTTCCCACACGCACACCCATGCTCCCACCCAATTATTATTATATTATTATATTCATATTATATTATCATAAGCAATAGAAATCGAGTATTCTGATGTTGTATTTGTTGCAGTAGAAGCTGTGTAATTCGGTATGCTCTGCCAGATATGCGGACCATACAATTCAATACAATTTTATAGAAAAATATACAGACAGCGCGTATTTCTCTTTGTGTGGACCGCTATAAATTATGAACGGATTTATAATATGAATTACTTAAATACTTAAATTGTTTAATTAACTCCTTGGGTCAATAGAGCTAAAATTAGTTGAAATCATTATAAAGTCAAATACAGTATTTAACGAAAGGAATACATGATTCTTTATTCTAATAGTGTATGGTTATATGCTTGAAGGCATGGCATAAAAACAGCATCAGTCAACACTATCCATCACAATTATGTCCGTTTAAAAACTTCCTCTCCATATAATAACTCAGATCCGAAAAGAAGTAGGAAGCACTGTTTGTTTCAAGGGGGAAACATTTTGACGTAACGATCATCATTCAATCACCACCGCAACTTCTAGTATCCTCTACATTAATCTTGACACTACCCCACTTGTTATACGCAATTTTAGATTTTATTCCTATCACAGTGATGTATAACGGGAGAAAGCGCAGGATCAGTGGGATTTAGATGTGTTACTGAATACAGAAAAACGTTTACCATCTTTGGAAGTGTAATTTTATCATACTCATTTGAGGAAATGATACTTTATGTGCTCAGTCAGTGAAATTCTTACATCAAACTGCCACTAACGGTTGGAAACAATATCTATAAAAACAAATTTCAAATCCATGACCAACTTTATGAGTAATAGCAGAAAAATCTGTAAAGTTCCCAAACTTTAGAGAAAATTTTGATTGCAAAATTGATACGTTTCACCTAATATAAACAGATTTTTGAAATATCGTATGTGATTCGCTGCGCCCTCTAAACAGACAAAAAAAATCTATCGAAGCAGGCTGTAGACATAAAATATTGCTTGTTTTATGCAATATACTACATGTCGGTCTTATATTTTGTATTTATGACAGTTTTTTCAATTTTAGTATATAAAATGTACCTAAATAATTTCGTGTTGCTCAAGATAATGTAGAACCTGTTTTAAAGACGCCAAATGCAAAAAAAAAATAAAAAGAATGTACTTTTTTATGCAAAGTACAGATTCTCTTGTCGTACTTTACATTAGAGAAAATTGAACCTTCAACATTGTTCTTACGGAGACACTAAAAGCAGTAAGCTATAAAAACAAATGTTGTTACTCCAGTAATGTCAGCATTTGACAATCTGTTTCATCTTGTAATAGGTTATGCAGATGGCGCTGGTTTAAAAATTCTTGCAATTTATTGTTAGTTAAAAAAATATATATAATGTTGAATAACAATGGGGTTTTCAAATATTGAAAAGTATAATACGTTTGTGTTATAGTGTCAGTGTAATTTCAATTCTGTTCAAGTACTGCCAGAATATAGAAATGATTCCCCAACGCACTCAAACCCCACAGAAGAACTTTTTCAAAATTAGGAGGAAACCTTTGAAGATATGGATCTTTTAAGAAGGAAAAGGCAACAAGACCAGCTACAGTTGTTAATAACGTACGTAATGTTAACAGAATTCTAAATTATATAAACGGGAAAAATGAGCAAAATAGTGATATATCTTTGAGAGAAATTGCAGTAAACTGCAATGTAAACAAAGACAATGCAAGAAGGTTATTACAAAAAAAGGCTTCAAATGTTATAAGGTGAAAAAAGGCGTCACTTGAGAGAACAAGATAAACCAAGAGGGAGGGAAGATCCTTTTATATGCAGAAAAATTCTTTGGTCAGATGAACTTTGGTAACAATGGATTTTTTAATAGAAACACTCACTACAAATGAACTAATGGCAATTTACACCGGCACAGAGAAACCGAAGATTTTCAATAAATGTTTGGGTGGGAATTCTTGATACCAAAATCATAGGGCCTTTCTTTTATAATAGTAAACTGACGGGTGCAAGATATCGCAGATTTTTAGAAAATGAATTTTACGAGTTTATAGATGACTTGCCACTGCAAAATAGACGAGCCTTCATCTATTTTCAGCAAGTTGGAGCACCCCAACTTGTGCGTTGGTGCTTCTTGAAGGAGGGTCCGACTATGCGTCAGAAATCGATGTGGTCAATTTGAGCATCTCACTTAATTCATTATTACTTGTCTGTATTAGTTATAGGTACTAGTATTAGCTGATGTTGTTAATATTTTCGGATTTTCTAGTTTTAAGCTTATCTTTTCTGTTTAAATGTAAATAAAATTTGTTTCTAATTCAGCACTGCTTATTTCAGTACTCAACTAAATCACTGAATCGGGTAAATTAATGTTTCAAGAATTAAGAGCATATCAACTCAAACGTAAAATCGCTATGGAGAATTTCAATTAATGTGTAATCCTTTCCCTCAAGTGATAACATATTCAAAATGATAGTTTTCCAAACCACAATGAATTTTAAATTTTTTTTAAATAACGGCTATGTATAAATTATGACTATCAAGTATAAATACTATGACAAGGACAAACAGTTTGTCAAATGGTGATTTTACTGAGGCAATATATTTATTTTCATAGCTTGCAACATTTAGCGTAAGCTACATTATCTGTGTATAACAATTTTAAAGACCCAATTGCTTCTAATGTGAAAGCCAAATATAAGAAAATCTGTATTTTGCCTAAAAAAGTACATTCTGTTTATTAATTTTTGCAATTGTTGTTTTTAAAACAGGTTCTTCATTATCTTGAGCAACACGAAAATTTAGGTATATTTTTTATACTAAAATTGAAAAAACTGTAATAAATACAAAAAATAAGGGTGACATGTAGTATATTGCATGAAACACGAAATAACAGGCAATTTTTTATGGTAATAGCCTGCTTCGATATATTTTTTTTGGTCTGCTTAGAGGGCGCAGCGAACCAGATACGAAATTTCAATTATCTGTTTATATCAGGTGAAAGGTATCAAATTTGCGATCTATTACCAATAATTTTTCTCTATCTCTTAAAATAAAAAAGTTAGACAGCCTTTAGTTTGGTCTGGGTACTTTACAGTAATAATCAAAATAAAGCGATGTCTTAGATTGTGGGTACAGTGGTCCTCGGGTTTACTCAACTTTCGCAGTACAGATTTTTTTCTACAATGCAATTTTCCTACAGAAGCTACGATTACATACAGTATACGCCAAAAGTATGGAATAAATTCAATAAAAACGAAACAATTATTTTTTGGGAAAAATCCTCGAACAGGTCGATTTTTAATTTAAAAAATACATATCTTAGCGTAATATGCGATTTTCAAATGTCATTTGTTTTCGAGTAATCGATTTTTTTTTAAATAGCAACACCATATTTTTTCTATCAGACAGTACTATAATTATGCCCTCTTACATAGGAAAGTTTTCGAGTAAATGACGATTGAATGTTGGAAAACGTAAATTTTATCCATAAAAAAGTAACAATTCTGAGGTATGTAAAATAAAATACAATTGATTAAATTTTAAACTTAAATTAAATGTTCGAATTGCCATCCACCAACTTCTTGACAATGCGCAAGTCTGTGAAGAAATTCTTCTTGCACATTATGAATGATTTCTGGGGTAGCTCTGCGTATTTCGTCCCGAATGCGATTTTGAAGTTCTTCTAAATTACGTGGTTTATTAATGTACAATTTTGACTTCAAGTATCCCCATAAAAAATAGTCAAGAGGTGTAAGATCTGGCGATCTTGCAGGTCATTCTATCGGTCCGCGTCTGCTGATCCACCTCCCAGGAAAACAGTTGTCCAAAAAATCTCGTACAGGGCGCGCATATTGCGGAGGTGCACCGTCTTGCTGAAACCATATGGTATCGTCAGGAATGTCAGGGTCATTATAGTTAGGAAAAATTACTGCAAGGGCTGGAACAAGGTCATTTTCTAGAAACTCTAAATATCTTTGTCCTGTAAGGGTTCTTTCAAAGAAGAAAGGCCCTACTATTCTGTCGTCAACTATTCCAGCCCACACATTTAATTTCTGAGGGTGTTGGGTATGTGCCTCTGCCATCCAATGAGGATTTTCCCGACTCCAATATCTGCAAGTTTGACGGTTTACTGTACCATCCAGACAAACTGTGGCCTCATCTGAAAAAAGTATTTGCCGGTGTAAATTTCTATTTCCTTGACATAAATCCATTAGAATTTCGCAAAAGTGTAAGCGGCGATCGGGATCATCTTCATTGAGTTTTTGCACAAGTTGAATTTTGTAGGGATGATATTTTTCCTTCCTCAAGATACGTAGCACTGTGCTCTGACTAGTGTCATTGTTTAATGCAACCAATCGTGAAGAATTATGAGGATTATCCACCATACTTATCAAAATGTTCTGTTTCTGATTTTCATTAATGCTTGGACGTCCAGATTTTGGAATATTTAAAACATTGCCAGTTTCTCTAAATTTAGACTCTACCTTACTGACTGCTGATTGGCTGATAGGGCGATCTGGATATTTTTCATTAAATAAATCGCAAACTTCCTGCTAAGTTCTAGTCATATGCCCGTATCCGATAAGAATTAAAATTTCAATTCTTTGAGTAACAGTTAAATGTGCCATAATACTTTAAATTGAATAATAATTTCTATGTCGCTTACAATACTTATTAGAAAGTCGGTGTGACAATGAGACTTTGCAAGGATTTTCACCTACGTGATCCATAAAAGAACTATGGAATTCGAAAAACTAAATTTGATAGCGTTTTTGCTTTATTTTAATTGATTTACGTTTTCTAACATTCAATCGTCATTTACTCGAAAACTTTCCTATGTAAGAGGGCAAAATTTTAGTAGTGTCTGATAGAGAATTAAACGATCTTTCAGAATCAAGGAAAAAAATATGGTGTTGCCATTTAAAAAAAAATCGATGACGTCATTAGTCGAAAACAAATGACACTTGAAAATCGCATTTTACGCTAAAATATGTATTTTTTAAATTAAAAATCGACCTGTTCGAGGATTTTTCCCAAAAAATAATTGTTTCGTTTTTATTGAATTTATTCCATACTTTTGGCGCATACTGTATAAGCTTCCAGAATCAAAACAATATTGTAACGGACGTCCTAGTTCTGACAAATTAATAAGTATTTATTATTTTTATTTACTGACTGATGTAGAATCGCTTCGCTCGGTTAGTATTTTTGTGCAGTTTTCGTGTCGAATCGAAAATGTATAGCATATCTTTCCAATACGTTCTATATTTTTTTTCAAGCATAGTACTATTTCTCTGCAACGCCTTTCCTCCATAAAATTGTACTTTGCTTGTACAGGGTTCCCCATATTAAACTACCCACTTTAGCATTTGAATAAAATCCTTCTAGGTCAAGTAAAAAAATATTTTATTTCACTAATGCGCAGCCAACTTTGTGGCATTTATTACATTCTTAAACATTAGTTCAATCCTTGATTATTTAACTTATTATACACAAAGGTACAATTTCTAAAAATCATGTCTCCTAAGTGCCCTCCATCAAATTGAATGCAGTTTTCAATTTTTAATGCAAAATTACACTGTCAA
The DNA here is from genome assembly GCA_037114965.1 of Monochamus alternatus. Classification (NCBI taxonomy): domain Eukaryota; kingdom Metazoa; phylum Arthropoda; class Insecta; order Coleoptera; family Cerambycidae; genus Monochamus; species Monochamus alternatus. The sequence goes on along the minus strand of CM073427.1, from coordinate 50,540,784 downwards.
TTCTTGTAAATTATTCTCGAATGAAGTCTAACTCCTCAATTGTTGCTTGCAACTTGCAAATACGTTTTCATTCAAATACCCGCACAGAAGAAAGTGGTGCTGTTAGGTTGGGAGTCCTAAGAGGCCAAGGCAAATTTCCAAATCTAGAAATTATGCAGACGTTAAAAAATTCTCGTAGAATTCTTATGCTGTTTCTGGCTGTGTGAACTGTTGCTGCATCTTTTTGGAATAACACAGCACCATTTAGTAATCTATCTAATTAGTTCTGGTATGAGAAACGTTTGTAACATATTTATCTGCAGCGCTCCGAATTGACTGATTGGAATTGACGTTATTTTCATCCACAAAATAATAAGGGCCAATTATACCATGATTCTACACCACACTACAAACTTTTCGACTATAGAGATTTTTTGTAAACATTTCTCGGGGATTTTCAGTTCCTCATTATCTAAAATTTTGTTGTTCTGCCACATCCAGATTGTTTAATGCTCTGTGCGGAACCATTTTCATGCCACTGACGAATCCATAAGATTAACTGACTTGCGCGTTGGCGCATTTCCCTTTTGTTGTTTAATTGTCACTTATAATATCCCTTGTTTGAGTTTAAAAAAATGCCTACAGATGGAGCAACTATGAACTTAACTGCCATACACTCTGGAGGGCGGGACTGTGATTGAAAATAAGCTTATTGATCTTATTTGATTGAATATTTATATATAAACCTTTAAAATTCAAGAATAAAAAAATAATTAAAATATCAAATTCTGCCAATCTATTTACAAAACTCAAAAATCTTCCAGTGTAATTCAAGTGAAGCTTATTTGAAGGAGGATGAAAATTTCCGGAAATTTTTTGTTACCATGGTAATAGAACAAAATACAAGATTCTAATTGATTGGAAAACGTTCGAGAGAAATTTTGTTGCAGAAATTACTGTTTGTGGGACTAACACGGATTTATGACAGTGATAATTAAAGGCCAACCAATATGATTTTTGTCTGTGGAATTATAGGAAGAATTTGGTGTTTACGACTGGTATTAATACAGTGGAAGAGCTGCTTGAAAAAATAGAGTCATTGACAAGACGATTTACAATTTGTGTAAAATAAACTGACAATTTTGAACATTTTTTGTGTGTGTGTCAGACCCAGGCTGAATTAGTTATTTATGTACAGGGATGATTATGCCCACAAGCGACAGCAAGGTAAGTCTCCTAACGGCATAATCATCCTAGTATTTCACGTAGTGTATGTAACGTTTTTTATTTCACTTCATACAAAATGAAAACTACAAAAGGTCAGCCTTGACGTTTCTTGATTTGTGGTTATAACTGATAACATTTTCAAACATTTTGCCCGATGCTATGACAGCGCGCATCATAAATGTCGGGGGTGATATGGGTGTATAATAATAATAATAATAATATTTATTTGTATATAGTGATAAATAGATATTAAAACTAACAAGTATAATAACACAAATAAATAATACTCGATAAGTGCACAAAACACGTGTTTCGAGAAAAACATCATCAATCTTAAAGCTACATTTTAAAATACGATGTACAGTGATCTGGATCGATACAACGGTTATAATGTCAACAACATAAAACAGCGAAACGTTGAGCATCTAATAACAATAGCATACATTACATTGGGAGCAGGTAATTAAATATTTCAAAAGATAGATAATATTTTAAAAGTTAATTAAATAAGGTCCCGTCTCTAAAAATACCTGTTCAATCCAATGTACATTCTAGAATCCTGATAAAAAGACCGGTAAGTATAAGCTATGGTAAGTATATATGTAGTTAGATTTTTTTTATTGTCATTATTATTTCATTGTTATTATTTACTATTATACCATTTCAATGATATCATATACCACATTTCTAGAATTATTTAATATAAATTCTTGCAATTTCCTTTTAAATGCGTGAATTGTAGTTGTATTTTGTATGACTTTAGGTATTGTATTATATATCCTAGGAGGTAAAAATGCAAACGACCTTTGACCAACAGTCCTCGACATGAATGGAATAATGCAATTATTTTTTAGCCTAGTGGAGTAAGTATGAGTTTGTTGTGGATATGTGCTTTTATTAATTTGGTATTTAGCGCCTGCAGTATAGTAAAAAATTTGTATAATATCAAAAACTCTGGCTTCCGCATATAAAAGATCAGATAAGGGAAGGTGTGTTTATATATTTCGTATCCTAGGTATTATAACTAAATTATAAAAAAGTGAAATATAAAATAATTAAATGTTTCGTTTTTATTAATACTTTCATACGTGTATATTTCGCTTGTATTTGAAATTTCAAAAAGATGTTGCTTTTGGTTAGTTTTACTTAGTGTTTTGAGATATATGCTGTAGTAAAAGAAACACCCATACTTAAAATCCAAATGGAGGTATAAGGTATTTCAGATAGGATTTTTCAGTGTTTTAAAGGTAAAACATTTTAAATTTTCGGATATAGTCGTCACCTTCTTTATTTTTATTTTAATGCATTTTTGGAAGGGACATAAAATTTGAGTCAATTATATGTGATACCTTAATAAACCCTGTCATTACGGAGTAATTTGTCATTTTTTAAATTTTAATTGACGAGGTTTGTAAGAATCTAACTTTTTTCGTGTCACATTTAGGCATTTAAATTTTGTTATACCATGATATCTTAAGGTGCTGCACCTTTGATACTTACTCGGGTACTTAGCAGGTCTAAAATACTACATCGTTCTATTTCAATCTTTCAGTCAAATTTTATTAATTTCGAAATGTAAACGCTTCCTTATATCAAACAGAACACTGCATTTTTTTGCTTCAGATTGTGCAAAATTATTATTTTTTTTATAGACTTTGTGGGAGTAAAATTCATTATTATTTTGAGATTTCGCCTTTTCCAGAGATGCAATAATACAGGTATACAGTACACCATTTGAAATAATAGAGTAGATGATTGTATTTCAGGAAATACCTGAAAAATTAAAAATATTTTCTTTGAAACATTTATATCTGAAATACTAGCAGTTTTCAAATTTAACTCATTTGGTTAATGATAAGCAAAATCGTATTAAGATAATTTGAAAATTTACAAGCACCTTATATTTCAAATTTTCATCAAGAATAACTCAAAAAACCTTTCCAGAAATGTAATGGTGTATAGATATACAGTATTGTAAAGTAAAACCACCCAAGTAAAACAAACAAACAGCTGCAAAAAGCTGTCTAAGATTTTAGATACATAGATCTACCAAAATACTTACTTATTTTAAACATATCTGTAGATATAAATATTCTTATAACGAAAATTTACTTGATAATAAAAATTGTTCAATATTTATAATTAAGTGTATGAAAATAATTGTTAAATATGGAGTTAGAATAGCTACAAATACGTGTCTTACAGAGGCTTTTCAAAATTATTATTTTATTTGAGTAAAATTTAAACAGTAACTGTGAATAAACACAACATCAATAAGTTCTTTTTGTTGTATATATTATTTTTTTCGAGATTTCAATAGTTAAAAACACAATTTTCATTGCGGGAAATACGGCGATGTAAGTAAGAGGTTCTTAATTTTTATTTCTGTTAAAAACTTTTTTCATAAAGTTGTGTGAAAATCGAATGCTTTGTATATGCTTGTAAATAGTAATTTTTTTATTTTTCTTCGGTTTTGGAATAACTCTGTTGATTGACATTTTTCATAAAAAAAATAAAGATGAAAAATTTGAACATTTTTTACTTTCGAACACCATATTTTATCATAAGTTAGACTACAGTTTGTAATATTGTTTGTAAGACAAGCAACATTTTTTTAAATCAAGAATGATATTTTATTAAATAATCGACAATAAAACAGTTGATCAGAATGCGTTTACCCCATCTGGAACGACACAACACTTTCTAACAAAAAATATCACTTTTAACGGTAGGATCCAAAATACTTCCACTAATTGCGATGCTTAATTTTTTGTTTGTTCCTTTTATACTAAAATATAGATACTTTCATGTGACATAGGGCTCAACTTATATCACAAAATATGAAATAAAGAGACAATTTGATTTGTAGAATAAAATGCGTTTGGTACATTTTTTCTTTCTATGTATATTTCTAACTAAGTTTGGATTTGCAACGAATAGTATATTATTATTTATTGAATTGCTGAGAAGCAAACCATCGATGCCATGTAAAAAAATACTAATTGACAAAAATAAAATTAGATAAACAAAACCATATTTCAATAACATTTTTATATAAACCATAAATCTCAACTACCCGTTTGCATTCCACATTTTTTTAATATTTATTAAAAATATTAATTATATTTTAATGAATACGTCTATTTAGTAATGTCTTAGCTGGTGTCTATTATTCAATAGACAGACACAGAATATTATACTAAAAATAATCTATATTTCTGTATTTCAAAAACATTATATTTTTAGTTTCAAGATTTAACAAATTCGTAATTATAATAAAGCTATTAAACTACAATACGTAATCATTTCTCTTAGCCTTTTAGAAAATCCGTAGCGTGTGACAATACTTTTATTTTATTTTTTCGGTTTTCGTTTGGTAACTATAAATATATTATATATATAGTAAAATATGTTATTCCATTTTATATATACTACAAATATTATTTTACATCGAGTGAAAAATTTTAAATAAAAAAATAATTTTACATTATTTCAAAATTTTAAAAAACAGAGTTGATGTAAAATAATATTACCGTTAGCCTGAATCACTTCTCTCAGTGTTGGACATTTAGAATCTAATGTGATCGTCTCTTTTATCAAGGCCACCGCAAGGTGGCAGCATTTTAAAGCTAAGAAATATTTTTTTAGTTTTCGCTCAGTAACTCCTCAAGGGATAAAGATAAAAATATGCGGTTTATCGTTTTATAGAGCGCTCACCGTAAGCCTTATTGATAAGTTTTTTGAGAAATCAAAATCGTGTTAAGATAACTTTGTTTATTTTCATTCGCAACAACTCTTGAAGTATGTCAGATTCGTACCAAGCATCTTAAATTTAAAATTTTTTTCAAGAATAACTCAAAAATCATCTGCCCAAGTATAGTTTCTATACATTGATCCCAGCTTGGTACAAACTTTCCACATCCACTAATGATGATACTCCGATAATATCGATATAGCATAATACCCGAAAGATGTAACACATTTTACTAAACATTACCTGCACACGTCGCATTTTGCTTTAATCAGCTTTGATTTTAACTCCCTGTGACTATCTTCCGTAACTTAATTTTTGCTTGGTTTGTCTTGTCTTACAAATGTTGCTCTAAAGCAGTTCAATTATTAATCTAATTAACAAAATTGTCAACAAGTTTGAACAGATAAAGTGACGTTCGAGACAACGATTTATCATCGGAAAATAATGCAATTAGTAGTCTAGCTGAGCTGTTACGTTTCCGCTTGACAGGATTGTGTTTTAAATAGATTAGTATACGTAAGCTCGTTGTAAAATTCGTTAAACCTATTAGCAAATGAATAACTTTCTGCACTTTGCAGTGAATGTAAAACTGTTGAGGTATATTTAGATAAAATCATGTAGGTATTACTTAGTTGGCATCATATTGAATCATTAGTTGACTTATGAAATGAATTTACATTATATTAGTAAAATATATTATAACTCAGGATAAATATGTTCATGTTATAACCTATTTAATTATGATGAAATAGTTGAGGTTGTATATTAGATGAAAGTTCGGCATTCGGTTGTTATTAAGTAATAAAAATTGTCAATAATATAGCAGAAATTAACATGAATTCAAAGTTAGTTGGAAAAGCGAAAGTGCGCAAAAAATTATACAGGGTTAACTATGACTAAGTATAAATATTTTAAGAGGGGATAGAGAAAATTAAGAATTAACGGAATCACCCTTCAAAAAAGTTCCAAACTTATTTATAAACCGAAAAAATTTTTTTTTCGAAATTATATTAAATCCTTATTTAACGCCGTCTATGCGACTCGTCCGCCGCACGTTTACATTATCAGATGTAGGCAACTAGTTACATAGTCGGATGTAGGAACTATAGTCTGTTTAGAAATGAAAGAGAGTAATAAAAGCTTATTATGTATGCAAATAGTAAATAAATATAGTACTGGTGCTTATATTCAATATTTTTATATTATGTATTATCGGTATAGATGAGGTGTACTTTTAAAAAAACTTTGTGTGATCGGATCGGACTAAATGTAGCAGGTAGCTAAAATTTAATCCCCGACAATCCGTCTTTGTCTATGCCGCTTCAATTTCTCGGTCCATTTCTGTTATAAGTAAACAATATAAAAACAGCATTTCAAAACATGAGCATCATAACCGGGTTAAGAAGGTTTTTAGTAATTCAAATAAAGTTATTCAATATTATTATCAAAATATTTATTTAAATTTAATGAATAGACTTTTATTCCACACAAATATATATGTATTTTGACAATTCAAATTATGGTGAGTAAATATAGTGTTGTATAAATGTACAATAAAGAAAATAAAAAAGTAGGTATATTAAAATTCATCCTCTGAATATTCTGATGAATTATCTTCGTCTCCTAGATTGATAACGATAGGTTCCACAGTAACGTCAATTAAATTATCAAGTTCCCACATTTTCTCCTCTTCTTTTTGTACATGATGTATACATCTTTGCCAGTTATCTGCAGTTACTCGCTCCAAGGAATTTGTTAACAAAATTTTCACGTCACTTAATTTAAATGTCGTATTATTTAGCGCTACATCTCCTTTTACCTGCGCCCAGACTAATTCGATTGGGTTAAGTTTACAGTGATAAGGTGGTAACCGTAGTACCGTTATTTGGCGATTTGTTGCCATTTCATCGATAACATATTTTTTCTGATCTTTATTAAGATTGACAAGTGTCAAAAGTTCCTTTTACACCATATTTGTTTAAAAAGAAATGTTTTTTCCGGATAACCATTGAATTATATCGGCTTTCCTCCAAGCAGTCGTAGGCGTCCGCTCGGTCTGCCGTGACACCCTGTATCTTGAAAACGAAGGGTTCTACGACCCATGTTTAATTAAGTTTTCTTATTAAAATACAGTTTTCTCTTGATGGTTACAGGCGTCCCACAAAAACTTGAACCGCCCTGCAGATAAAGATTATTCAAATGCTTTAACTTTGACTCATGATGATCCACGTCAGCTAACCTAGGAATTGGCTAGTATACGGGAATGTAACTAGTACGACATATTATCCACGGGTAAAAATTCAAAAACTGGGTGTATAGGTGTCGCATGTTTTGAGCAAAAACAACTAAGAGCAGTGTGTCAACATTACTACGTTTTTGCTGATTCCTCATGATTTACTTCGTCACTAATATTTTTGTAACTGACTGTTGTACATCTAAACGGGCTACACATTATACGATCTATCGCACTACAGGCTGTACAACACCAAGTTGATACTACCGTTGGATCGACGATTGGATAGTTAAACGAGTCACACATTGATATGATTCATTGTACTACAGGTTGTACAACATCAAGCTGATTTGACTGTCGGAACAACAGATTGGATTCACTTTTGCCCACTAAAACTACTGTTTGGTGTGTGTTGCATAACAAATCGTTTTGCAGTTATTATTTTATCGTCTTCGCGATGGCATCAAGTTTGCCAAAAGAAGCAGTAGCTGCAATTGTGGTAGTATTGTTAAATGAAGATGAAGAACCACCCAAAAAAAAAAGAAGAAAATGGTGCAAAAATTCTGATAGGAAACGGGGTCACTGTCCCATCTGACACCACTGGCGATATAACAGAAACTTTTGTAAATGGAAAATTTGGCGCCGCTCGATGAGATATTTACTATCGCCAAATATATTTTTAATATATCATTGCTCGTTTGAGAAATATTAACAGAAACTTAAAAATATAGAACTTTCAAACACCCTGTATCTCGAAAATGAAGGATTTTACGACCCATGTTTAATTAAGTTTTCTTATTAAAATACAGTTTTCTATTGATGGTTACAGCCGTCCCACAAAAACCTGAATCATCCTGTAGATATTAACTTTATTTTTTTTTGTGAAACATCTTGTATAATATTACATTTTTGAATTCCCCAATTTTTCCTGATTACATTGATATATAAATATGTAAAGGGTTTATCTTTTACTGTTTGCGAGATATCGGCAAATAAGTAATTCCATATAACTAGAAAGGTAGCAATATCTCAGTAGTGACATGCTCGATTGTTTTTTACACAAAAACATTTTTTATAAATTTTTCTTACTTTTTTTAACTCTCGTCTGGACGCAGTTCGCATGTTATTAATTTCCTCTTTCAACGTTTCCACTGTAGCATCTTCTTTTATTTCTTTTAATTTTTCTAAGAGAATTTCATAACTTGCATTTTTTTATGTTTATTTAAGTATTAGTTACTTTTTACATCCCACAAACATGTATGATTACGATATATTTCAATAAATACTGACCAAAACTTCTCATTATTTTCCATTTTTATAAATTTCCTATATTTGCAACGAGCGATATGGTTTCGACAAGTAGTGCTTGCACACAAATTATCCAATCTGGCCGTATGTACTACCGTGTTGTACTACAGATTTTCTGCATGCTGTACTGCCGTATGATACGACCGCGTCGTACTGCAGGTTGTACTACAACGCTATTAACTATCCAACTGTTATTCCAACGGTCGAATCAACTTCGTGTTGTACAACCTGTAGTACGATAAATCGTATAATGTGTGGCCCGTTTTAGACTGCACGTCAAGAGTTCGTTGGTATACTGGTAAACTATTTCACCTTGTTCTTTATCAGCAACATTTCCCGCTTTGCACGTATAAATCTGAATATTAATATAGTAAGTTAATGCCACATAAGAACCCATAGTTTAATACCATATTAGGTAAGGTTGCTCGTGTAAAGAATGTCTCTTATGGCAGCCAGTTTGCCATCGTAGGTACGTTACACCCTTGTCAAAAGGTCGTCAAACAGCATAAATAAAAACTCTCAAAATATTTATTGGGAGGCATTGGTGCTGAAATCTATTATATAGCGAATTATTAGATTAAAGAAATACGCCAAATACCGCATACATTTCAATGTTATTTGTAGAGATTCATTTCCTTTGTTTACCGAAATTGTCCTCGTTGAATTTTTTATAAGAAACTGTACTATTCTGGTTCTTAAGCTCCACTATTTCATCGATAACATTTTCATCAAAAAATAATTCTAAACTGCTATGAATGGCAAAAATATTTCCTAAAACAAACTCCTTGATGTTTTGACTTACTAGAATTATAAAAATCAAATATTTATTATATGAACATTGTTATATACAAACTTCATATCTTTATAACAGATATCGTTGCATTTCCCAGAGCAATAAAGGTATTCTTAACTCAACATGGTTTCTACTCTATGGATGAATACTTTATTTATTTAGATAAAATATTCAACAAATATACGCCCAATTACTGGAAAAGTTTACATAGTATTTATACAAATAATCGCTTACATGTCAATAAGGAGATCAGATACTCGCACTTTATTTTATTAAAATTAATTTTATGAAGGAAAATAATAGATTGCAAGGCACGTTTTTTAACTAGACTTTTCACTTCATAACGCTCATATAAAAATTTCTTGCGGTACACCTTTAGCAGGATAGATATTAGCGAGCATGAATGCAGAGGATTTAAAGAATCTACGTTTGACTTTCTCAAGCGAAGTAATATGTGTGAAATAAATTGAATTCCACACTGTAGATGCATACTTAAGACTGGACCTCACAAACGTATTAAAAAGAAATTTTAGCGTATCGAATGATTTGAAATACCACGCATTACTAGTAACGCAACCCAGACCCTTGTATGCATCGCAACAACAATTTGAATATGATAATTAAAAGAAAGCTGGCGATCAAAAGTTTATTCCAAGGTATTTAATTATTAAAATTGGCCTTGCCATAGCAATAGCCTGAATAACATAATCATATTATTATTACAATATCATTTCTAAAACTATAAGACACGTTACATTTACTAACACTAAGGAGCAGTTAGTTCATAGCATACCATGTGTTAATCGAATCAAGGTTGCCTTGGAGCTTTGCTGAATTCTGAGGAGAGCCAACTATACAAAATATTTTCAAGTCATCAACATATAAGAGAAAATTGATGTCTAGTCTAGCAGAAATATCGTTTATGAAAGTAACAAACGAAAGTGGTCCGAGAATTAAGGTTGAGGCACTCCAGAGATCTGAGAAAAACGTTTAAACTTGTGACCTCGGATCTGAACAAACTGTGTCCTGTCAGACAGATATGACTTGAATAGAGATATCAAATCGTTACTCAAATCAATATTATCTAACTTATACAGTAGTCGATCATGTTCAAGCCTGTCGAAAGCCTTAGAAACGATATACGACAACTTAACGCCTGCGATAAAAAGCTACACTGATGAATTGATTCTTACGCACTAAGTTAGTTTCAGTAGAACAAATGGTTACAAAACCATGTGGTTTAGGTATAATAACCTTACTGACATGAAGATAAAAAACTGTAAATTAATATTTCAAATTATTCAGATTCAGATATATCATTTTTGAGCCCTTTTTAAACATTGGGCATATTTTAGATATTTTCCATAAATCAGAAGAAATACAAGTAGGCAAAGGATGATACTATAGCCTCTAACTAAGAAAGCATGTAAAAGGTCAGGTCCAGAAGTTAAATTAGGCTTAATTCTTTTAACTGATATCAGTACTTCATCAGTGGTAAATCTTTTTATATTTAATATTTGATAAAATGGTATTATTATTTAGCAGAGAAATACTGTCATAAATATTCGACTCAGAGAAAAAAGTGGCAAATTTCTCTACAATCAACTGTGGGTCCTCTGTATTGTTATCGTTAAAAGTCATGACCAAGAAAATAGTGGAATCTCATTTTTAATTTATAAATTATATCTCAACATTTCTTAGGGATACTTTTAATATCAGATTCTATATCAGTAGCATCCCAAGCAACACATGATAGTCTAAAAAACGTTTATTATACGAAATAATGGTTTAAATTTCGTTATCGTTTATTTAATAAACGTTTGTGGGTAACATTTATTTTCTAAATGTTTTTTATACGTATGCTTTAAACGTATTTCTTTCAAATTTGTATAAGAAACACATAATACTTGAGTAATATTTAATTAAAACTGTATTTTGGTTGTAGAATTACATTGATCTTAACTTAATTAACTGAAAACGGTATTTTCATTTTTTCATATCATATTATAGTTTTTTATATATGATTTTTAAACGTATATACTAAATGTATATATATTGTAGTTTTCATTTATGTTTTTTAAACGTATGTACTAACTGTATATATATAGGCAACGTTTTTTATAGGTATGTCATAAACATTTGTAAATGCAGAGAATATCTGAGAATTTATTTATTAGTAGCTATTCATTTCCAACCAATGCCAATGTTGTAATCACTACTTCCATATATAAACATACTGATATGTTTAGTGAAAATTCAATCTTGACAAATATATTATGTAAATTTTAATAGAAGTTGATTTATTTATTTGTTATACTTTATTTACACTGAAATATCTAGTTATACTTTATAACAATTATATTTTCTATGACACGTTATATAATAATTAGTAGGTACAAATGTTTCATTACTTTAGGTACACCAATACGTACACCTAGCGTAAATAAATGTCTGTTATTTCTAATTTGAAGATTTGTCTGTTATGTGTATGTTATATCTTAAACAACAAAAAAAAAGGTAACGGAATTCAAGTTTTTAAATTTGTAAAATTACTTAAGGTTTTGCATTTATCTTTCGAAACGTGTAAGGGAAATGGATATATAAAACCTTAATAGAAAATAAAATATCTATATTTTTTGAAAAAAAATGTTTAAGTATGTAGGTTTACATCATTTATAAAATCTGGTACAATTCTAGTAATTTTATTTCTACGGGTTGGTACAATCGGCCTGATCAAAGTTAGCAATACTGAACTCTGCCGGCTGACATCGCACATCGCTGTTTGGACTTCGTCTTCGCTCCTTCGCAGTGCAACAAAAGCAAAATAATCGCCATTATGTATTTTTCTTCCCAATTTGTTTGTAATCTGGAACTAGGTTTCATTTTAGTTTGTGCTTACCGTGTAATAAGAATACAAGATATATAGGTAGGTAAGATAATAAACGTTAGTGTCTGTATTTTATAAACAAGTTAACCTCATTGAATTAATATAAGTTAGGAGTTGTGTGTTGTAGATAAGTTCCGAATAGAAATAACTTTAAATTTTTCAATACTCATTGTATTCATACCTACGAAATGGGTAAAGAATTGTATTTGTGATGCCACATATCTACTTATGCATTTATACGGTTTTATTCACATAGGTTTTGTTTTATTTACTGATCTACTGTTACAAAATGGCAGCCAATCCAACCTGCATTTTCATATACTTTGGTAACAAATGTGTATATATTATGTAATATGGAACAATAATAAAACTGTATTTAAACAAAACAGAAAGAAAGACTGAATAGACGTGTGGAAAATTCCAATATCCTAGGCCTACAAAATGTTTGGCTTAATTTTAAATTTTTTGTAATTAAAATTTTGAACAAATTCTCAGTTTTTCATTCTGATAAATCTCAGTAGCATTTTGTAGTATCTCATACATTTTACTAGTGAATAAAATTCTCTTAATTTCTAAGGCACACTGAATTTTCCAGATTTGAAATCATGGCAGAGTTTGTTTCATAAAAAGGAAGAGCTAGATCCTAGAAGACCATATTTCAATGACATGTAAAATCACCTATCTGAGGACACCCTATATGTAATAAAATATTATAATTAATAAATCTGCGCAACACACAGTCTGGTAGTATTTTAGATATATTTCCCTCGCCAAATATATTTTAAATGTTTATTACCTATATGCATGTATGTGTGTGTATATAATTTTTTTTACTTTTTTCAACTTCAAAGGGTTGCCTATAAATATATACAAACAAAAAATATTTTTATATCATGATTCATAACAAGGTAAGTTAATTTTTATTTTGTAATGGGCATCTAATGTCTCAAAAACTAACTGCATTCTTTTTTCCAGGACGTATGTTAGTGCCATTAAATCAAGTGTGTTATGTGTTTTTCATAGCGTAATTTTGCTTGATCCAACGAGGTTCCATATTTTTCTAGTTTGAAAGATATACAAAACTGAAAATAATTATTTAAATTTTTTTAAATTTCAAAATATTTATAAACTCGTGAGAAAATACTATACTACGTAGTATTTTCTAACGAGTTTTCTTAAGTCTATTCTCATGTGTTTTCGAAACATATGGTTAAGTATATTGAATTTTCTAAAAATCTAAAAATTTGTTCTTTACACTTTCGTATATTTCAAATTGAAAAAGATATGTAGCTTTATTGAATTAAGCAAAACACGCTATATATACTAATACTAAAAACGTTTATTATCGCTTTTATATAAACGCATATATTTAACATATGATAAAACAAATATATACGTTTTCCATAATCGTATATTTCTAATATATAATATATGAAATATATACGTTTTTTGGATGTATATATGTAGGATACCGTATACCATATACATACCATTTTTAAACGTACATATTTTATATATGATACACTAAATATATACGTTTTTCGTATTCATATATATCTAATATATAATATACGAAATATACACGTTTTTCGCGCGGACATTCGAACGTTAAATATATGTTGCGGTAAGCGTGATATACAGGGTGAATCTTAAATAAGTACAAATATTTTAACCAGCAGTATAGTTTTGTGTGTAGAACACATAATTAATAGTTTTTTTACAAAAAAATCAGAAATAAAAAAGTGAAATTTTAAATAAATTTCGTAATTTTTCAGTAGAAAACTTGTTGAGGACCGCTGGCCTAGACCGACCCTTCATACTTTTATGAGTCATAGTGCTGCAGACTGAACGTGTGGTTCACAGTGTTGCCAGTATTACACAAATGTCTTTGCTTCAAGGAAGAAACAATCTCAACTTTTAGCGAATTTTGTCAAGTGTAACATTTTATATTATTTTTTATTATCAAACTGTCATGACAGATTATCGGAAGCCCAAGTCAAACTTGTTAACCCCACATAATGCATGAAAATAGCAATAAAATTTGCTAAAAGTTGATATTTTTTCCATTTTAAATAAAAAACGCGTGCATAGTTTTTCGTTATTCTTCATAAAATAACTTAAGGAAATTGTGTTTTGTGTCCCTTTCTAACAGTGTACAATGACATTTAACTTGTGAAATGTGGATTACTGATTAAATAGTTAATTTTTTAACAAACAGGTAAGCTTGTGTGCACGTTTATGTATAATTTTTGAACATTGGACATAGTAATATCACGTAATATCTTCCTAAATATTTTACGGCAGTATTGAACTTGCGGAAATTCATTTTTAATCGTTGAAGTATAGTAAGGTTAGTTCAGATGTTAAAATTTATGTTAATATTGCTGCGTATCATACTACATACCCAATTTTACTGTACTTATGCTTAAAACAAGTATTTTTAAAATAGAACTATTACGTTAAAGGAAACGTAATATTTATATTGGAGGAGATATGGCAACCTCGCAACAAATCATATGTTTCATTACGTTGTTGGATGAAAAATCAGCCAGCGGTCCTCAAAATGTGGGTATTTTTTTTTAAAATTAATATCTCCGTAAATATTAGAAATTTTTAAAAATGGCTTTCACTAGACTGATTTAAATGACGAACTACACCAGCAGTTAAAATATTTGTACTTATTTAAGATTCACCCTGTATACTACTCACTGAAAAAAAGGTCAGTAACTTTACAAATTTACTTTGTAAGAATATCCTTATAATTGTTTTAAAATAATTCTAAAAATAATGATGATATTACACTGACACTTGTTATTTTACAAAAAAATTGCCAATATACAATAAAACCGTAAACTTCCTATGTAATTATAATATAATTTGTACATTTATAGAATATATTGTAATACATTTACAATTAACAATGTGAAATCCATTTTTACACTGTAAAATTACTGAAAATACCAAATTTGCTATATAATTGACTGTAAAAATATGCCTAATGTGTATGTGAAGGTTTAAAACGCGCTAACCTAACTTAACCGTTGAGAGCGTTGGGTGGTGACGCCTCATTATTCTTGCTTCATTTCGATGAATGCAGCGTGTACCTAGGACCTAGGTACTTACATAATTAATTTAGTGAGTAGTGACTAGCAATATAAACATATCTAGAGTGATAAGTGAGTGTTTTTAGTACTATAAATAGTTTTGTCTAGTGCTTGGTTAAACATAACCTCAATGAGATTAAGAACTAATAGGTATGTAAGTTATACATAATTATTGAAACAAAGAAACATTGCATCTACAAAAATTGGGTACCCCACATAATATATAAAAATATAATATTTTCTATTATATTATATTTTATACATATTTGATGAACAGGAGAGGATTAGCATGATTTCAGTTCTGGGTATCTACTTATTCTCTATGCACATTTATATAATTAATATTACTTTGTAATAGTTAGTATAAGATCATAGATTTCGTTTGAATATTATAAAATGTTTAGTTTAGTTCTACGAATATATTTTTACATTGTTATATGTCTTGTATAAAGTTAAGTGTTTTGTACAAATAACCTAAATGTGTAGGTACCAAATTTTAATAAAAAATTGCTGTAAAACCATAATATTTTATTACTTCAGTACCTGTATGTACATGTATTTATAAGCTAAAAAATAAGCAAAGGGCACTTAGATATAAGATATAATAAAGCTGTAACAACTAATTAGCTAACTGAGCCGTAATCGTAGTACAAAATAGCTATTTATATAATCAGTTAGGAAAAGTACGGTTTTGTGTAACAAATGTTTTTTACACAATTTGTCCAAAAATTTTAATTATAAATTTAAAAAGGATTATTCTGCTGATTTTAAGGTATACATCGAGGCTATAATAGAAATAAGTATTATTTTCAACTAAATGCGTCATAAATTCCAAAGTACTTAATTTTTTGTATATACATCTGAAAAGCATATAGAACACAAATCTATTGGTTCGAAAATGTTTGACTTCACTGGGGATATCATATCAAAAATTCAATATTACTATTATGTGTATTTGTTAACATTAGAAGCAATTGACATTCATGTTACTTAGGTTACTTAATATGAGTATATTTTTCTTTTCAAATAACATTCTGATGCAGTGATGCTATTGAGAAACTCACGGAAAACTGATATGTTACTTAAGGTAAGTAACAATCGTTAATTCCTTACGATATTTAAATTTTTCTCATGTAGGCATATTAATCTATTAGTTATAAATGAGTTGCTATTCAGATTTTTTTAGGGATCTAGGTATGTTAAAGCACTGTTAGTGAATTCGAATGTTGTAAACAAGATGTCCTGTGTACGAGTTAGGTTAGTTTCGACACTTTTAAGAGGTTTCTTTTATTCTCCGAAAAGTCCAAATGTCACGGGAATATTTTTGAGAAAAATTGAATAACGAAAATTTCATTTCGATATCTTGATTAGTTTTTATATAGCATTTTTTTAATTTTAGGCCTTTTCTATGATGCCTATGATGTTACATACGTATGATGTTTCATTAAAACATATAGCAGCGGAAAACTAGAAGTTATAAAAAAATATTCCTCAACACATAGAGAAAAAATGTCTTTACAATATATAAATATTAATATGATAAGTAGAAAAGTTACCACAGAAAACGACCAAAATTTAAAAATATCAAGTAGGTATTTCTTAAACAAATCAAAATATCGAAATGTGATTCTCGCTATTCAACTTTTCTCAGAAATTAAGCTCTAAATATCTTGGCTATTTTTTTCTGTTCTTTCGGAAAATAGAAGAAACCTTCTATACCTAAGTGCCCAAATTGGACCATCCTGTACAATAAATAAAAAAAAATTACATTGTAGTCATAATATAAAATGTATTATTACAATGTAACTATACAACTGCCTGTAAAGTTACTTTGTAATTTTATAAGTAATTGTGGAAGTTACATTGTAAAAATACTTTTTGTATTGTAAAATCACAAAGTAATATTACAATTTCAAAACCTAAAATTACACCATAAAATAAATTTACAACGTAATTTTACATTTTATTTGTAAAGTCACAATCGATAAGAAAATTACAGCAATAATGAGTGGTAAATAAATTGCCATCTATTTTAACTGTAATTATTTTTTACAGTGCTCGTATAAACGAAATCGAAACGTTTAATAAACCATTTGGTGTTGCTTGGGATATTTATTATAAGCTATATTCACTTTACTTTTAATGGTAGGTAATACTTGAATTGTAATTAACGTGTATTTTTACAGCTTTTTAGTTTTTTACCTGTCCTATGCCATTCTATATGATCTTTTGAATTAATAAATACTTACTTATAGTTTGGATCATATATCGTTAAGGCTGTGTAATGTTTGACGTCTATTGAGATAGTTAAGACAAAGTTTTCAAATAACAAACGGTGTAAGTGTAATTATAATTTATATGACAAAAGTTATTGCATTGTTATACATATCATATTATTTTATTATGAATATTTCAAATTTCGTTGACTTTTTCGTTTAATTATTATTCTATGCTGTTGTGGCATACCTAACATGTGAAAAATATAGTTTAATTGATTGCACTCAATTGAAATACAAACCTAATTAAATACAGCTACATTTAGCATTTGAGTAATTATTTCAGGAACTGTTAATACAACGATAATAGAAAAGAATTCGTCCTATTGTAATCTGGCGAATTGAAGACACAAGACGGTTGCTATAACGATTTCCCAGCAAGCAGGCATTTGAAAGCTAAAGTTTACGTCAACACAGCTTAACTTATCCAATTAAAGCTCTCTCCTTTATATCAGACTAACGAGCTCGGGAACATGCACTGATAAAGAAAGCTCTCATTAACTTTCGAGTGCCTAATCTACAGTTATATATTCAATTGTGTCGGTACACGTGCTATTGAGAAAGAGAAGTGCATTGCGGGAAAAGGACGGTTTTATAATTAATTTTCTGTTTATCTATAACTGACTCTAGTGTAAAAGGAGTTTAAAATCACCGTAACTTAATATACCTCTAGACATTTTTTATTTTATATTACATTTAATTTTTGGAAGCTTAATTGTAGTTATAAAATTTGGTAAGCTACTAACTATAATTAAAAATGGAATGCTGCTTTTATCGCAATAGGCAGGACTGCCCAACAAACCGCAACACAATTATATAAATGTGATTTTAAAACGAAAATATACACAAGCGAGTCAATCCTACACCAACAATGAAATAAAATAGCACGTACATAGACTATGTAACGCCTCTGGTGCTGGATAGAATACGGTAACGAAGTTACAGGTACATTGGAGATCTCGCTGAATCGCACTCGAACATTAGAGTGGTCATGTGCGCGTATATAAGAAGATTAAGTCAAGTGGAACGAGTTAATAGTTAATAGTGTGGAATAGAGACTCCTAGACATAAAAAAGTGGAAAAATTATTTTTGTGTACTCATATCTTGAGACCAAAATTATTTTATAGTCGCATATCTGCCAACTTTAAAACTAATGCAGTTAGATGAACAGTTTAATGTTACTGTTCCACAAAAAATGTTGGCAGGTTGGCAAAATTTGGAACAGATGGGTTTCAAACGATTCTGAATAAGAATCCGTTAAAAATGATTTCCTAAAAAAATTGCAAATATCATTTTTCGAAAAGATGATTCCTTTTTCGATCCTACGTGAGACACCTATGACTAAGTTAACACCTCACAGTATCAAAATAGTTAGTTTATAAGCAAGATCCCTGAAGAAAGGAGGTTGCTTACAAACTTTTGTCCAATAGCATTGCAGTATTTTTGAGACCTGTCACGGTGACGTAGAAGATATTTAATTATGATTTTCACCATCCAACTCAGTGTTAGTTATTTGAATTTTCAGTCGTTTTAAAAATTTATGTGTAGATATATGCTGCTAAACAGTACTACTACAATATTATTAACAGTTTAGAACATACACACATTCATGATCGGACAGTTTATTCTATAACCTACAATTAAGTAGTTATGCCAAATGTATTCGATGGTGCTACAAAATATGACTCAAGTTTTTGTTTTAAATGCATTTAAACTTGCAAATCATAACTTTATGACTTCCAGCATGGGCAAGTTATTTTTACTGGGAAAGAATCATGTAGGTATGAGAAGAAATATATTTTACATCTTTAAAAAGATTACAAGTTCGAGTGCATATGCAGAAGGCTAAGTGTAAAATACCATAAAAAAAATTAAATTCTTATCCTTAAAACTGTTATAGTAACTCGATGGTAACACACTTCTGCCAATTTTATTTAGATTAAAATATTTAAAAAAACTCCCTCGTAACAAATTTATATATATATATATATATATATATATATATATATATATATATATATATATATATATATATATCTACATTAAGCTTGGTTTTAAAAATCATAGGTTGAAGGCTTTTGGAAACGATGTAATCATTAACTATAGAAATATTATAAAGTGTAAGAAAATGTTATTTTATGAACTTTCTTGCACAATGATATTTGGGACAATACTGCAGATACTTATAATTTTATGTATGTTATAATTAATATCTACTGTTAAATTAACAAAAGAGAAATATATTTTATTTAGTTCCACAATTTCAGCTTGTGTAAGTATTATGGGCGAAGTTAGGTCATCAAATTTGGGAGGGCTAAAGCCCCTGGTTCACTATATTTTAATTTCGGTTCTGAAATGTGTGTGAGTTGTTTATGAATATTTTTGGAGGGACTAATACGATTTCTGGAGGGGCTAAGTCCCCTAAGCCCTCTCCTAACTGCGCCCATGGTAAGTACAAAGAATGATGAAATGAATAATAAAAATATTTTCCTTCATATTTCTTTGATATAATTTAATTGTAACTTCTACAAATCAGTTCTGAACATTACAAATGAAACTCATTTTCTGAAGGTTTAATAAATATAAAATAAATTATTTTCTAAAATTATATCATTATAGATTAAAATGCCTCAAGAGAGTATCATTTTTAAATAATTGTTAACCAGTAAAGATGAATTTAAAGCATTTAATATAGTTACTCTATTTTTTTATACGAGTTTACACACACTTATTTATGTAGATATTTGCAGTTTCAAAATAATTTCAATTGACAGCTGAAATTCGACCTGAACTATAACCATCGGTTGAGCGAAACGTTGCTAAAACGACATTTAAACCTTCAGTTGACGTTTATAATACTCAAACTGCAGTTTGACTGGAGGTTGAAACTCAACCTGCTGTCAACCGGACATTATAATACCGGCCCTAATAATTTATAATTACATTGCTAACTTGAATTTCTGCTGACCTTACTTATCTTATTGTGGCTTTCGACTCCGGAAGTTCACCTGCTATCTTTTTTATTTTGTTTGCGCATGTTGTTTTGGAGAATGGATAGTAATACTAAATGGAACAGTCTTCACAGAGCAATTGGATGATGTAGATACAGTATGCACCAAAAGTATGGAATAAATTCAATAAAAACGAAACAATTATTTTTTGGGAAATATCCTCGAACAGGTCGATTTTTAATTTAAAAAATACATATTTTAGCGTAAAATGCGATTTTCAAATGTCATTTGTTTTCGAGTAATGATGTCATCGATTTTTTTTAAATGGCAACACCATATTTTTTTCCTTGATTCTGAAAGATCGTTTAATTCTCTATCAGACAGTACTAAAATTTTGCCCTCTTACATAGGAAAGTTTTCGAGTAAATGACGATTGAATGTTAGAAAACATAAATCAATTAAAATAAAGCAAAGACGTTATCAAGTTTAGTTTTTCGAATTCCATAGTTCTTTTATGGATCACGTAGGTGAAAATCTTTGCAAAGTGTTAGTCACACCGACTTTCTAATAAGTATTGTAAGCGACATAGAAATTATTATTCAATTTAAAGTATTATGGCACATTTAACTGTTACTCAAAGAATTGAAATTTTAATTCTTATCGGATGCGGGAATATGACTAGAACTCAGCAGGAAGTTTGCGATTTATTTAATGAAAAATATCCAGATCGCCCTATCAGTCAATCAACAGTCAGTAAGGTAGAGTCTAAATTTAGAGAAACTGGCAATGTTGTAAATATTCCAAAACCTGGACGTCCAAACATTAACGAAAATCAGAAACAGAACATTTTGATAAGTATGGTGGATAATCCTCATAATTCTTCACGATTGGTTGCATTAAACAATGACACTAGTCAGAGCACAGTGCTACGTATCTTGAGGAAGGAAAAATATCATCCCTACAAAATTCAACTTGTGCAGGAACTCAATGAAGATGATCCCGATCGCCGCTTACACTTTTGCGAAATTCTTATGGATTTATGTCAAGGAAATAGAAATTTACACCGGCAAATACTTTTTTCAGTTGAGGCCACATTTTGTCTGAATGGTACAGTAAACCGTCAAACTTGCAGATATTGGAGTCGGGAAAATCCTCATTGGATGGCAGAGGCAATACCCAACACCCTCAGAAATTAAATGTGTGGGCTGGAATAGTTGACGACAGAATAGTAGGGCCTTTCTTCTTTGAAGGAACCCTTACAGGACAAAGATATTTTCTAGTTTCTAGAAAATGACCTTGTTCCAGCCCTTGCAGTAATTTTTCCTAACGAGAATGACCCTGACATTCCTGATGATACCATATGGTTTCAGCAAGACGGTGCACCTCCGCACTATGCGCGCCCTGTACAAGATTTTTTGGACAACAACTGTTTTCCTGGGAGGTGGATCGGCAGACGCGGACCGATAGAATGGCCTGCAAGATCGCCAGATCTTACACCTCTTGACTATTTTTTATGGGGATACTTGAAGTCAAAAGTGTACATTAATAAACCACGTAATTTAGAAGAATTTCAAAATCGCATTCGGGACGAAATACGCAGAGCTACCCCAGAAATCATTCATAATGTGCAAGAAGAATTTCTTCACAGACTTGCGCATTGTCAAGAAGTTGGTGGATGGCAATTCGAACATTTAATTTAAGTATAAAATTTAATCAATTGTATTTTATTTTACATACCTCAGAATTGTTACTTTTTTATGGATAAAATTTACGTTTTCTAACATTCAATCGTCATTTACTCGAAAACTTTCCAATGTAAGAGGGCAAAATGTTAGTACTGTCTGATAGAGAATTAAACGATCTTTCACAATCAAGGAAAAAAATATGGTGTTGCCATTTAAAAAAAAATCGATGACATCATTACTCGAAAACAAATGACATTTGAAAATCGCATTTTACGCAAAAATATGTATTTTTTAAATTAAAAATCGACCTGTTCGAGAATTTTTCCCAAAAAATAATTGTTTCGTTTTTATTGAATTTATTCCATACTTTTGGCGCATACTGTATAATATAGATGTATACAGCACACAGACACATATGGCAAGAATTTATGCCTGTAGGTTATAATTTCTTTGACGCAACATATTTTTAAATTCTTCTGTATACAAATTTTGTTTATTGCAAATTATTTGGTTATATAGATAAAAAGTATATTTTCGATTGCACTTTCCATTTCGCTCTCATTCTCAATTAAGGTTATTTTAGGACACTATGGAATAGATTCGCCAGTTTTCTTTTTCATTTTGGACAAGTAGCCACAATATAAATTGTGCTCTCAGTATTATAACGCAAAATAATTTGAGATTTGACATAAAAGTTCAAATATCAGGGACGTCACTGGTGACGTGGGCGGGCGGAGCAGTTTGTAGACAACCTCCTCTGGTTAGGGTTTATAAGTATGTATAAGTTGTTAAAAATTCAGGACAATTGAATAACAAGTAAGTGAGTTACAATGAAAAGCTAAACACCAAATTTTCTCAATTGTCGACGTTTCGTCACTTATCGTGTTTTCCGAGTCTCGTTGAACACAAACGATACTCGGAAAATACAGTGAAGCATTTAAATCTGTAATTGTCCTGAGGATGTCACGATAAGTGATGAAACGTCGACAATTGAGAAAATTTGGTGTTTTCTTTGAAATTTGACCTCTAATTTCCCACTATCGACAACAAACTGAACAAAAATAAGGCTGCTAATATCATTAGTTAGAATATTTTCTTAATGCCATTTTTAAGTTTATGCTTTAAAGTCAACAACTGACAAGTTATCGGAAAGATATTCTTTTGTGGAAAACACTCAATATTTGATTTTTTATGAGATGAGATTGTAAGGTTGGGATAGTTCATGTAAATCATTTTGTATTAATTACCTACATTTTTTAAGATTTGGAAAGGAAAATTCATCCAAATATTTAATTTATTCCACCAGTGTCATATCTACTAATTTCATTTGTTAGGAACAACCATGAAACTAAGGCCCGAAAGGGAGAAGGAACCAGTGACGACCCTTAAATATGCATTTTTCATGTAACCATTCACCAGATCGTAACAGACCAAGAAAAGCTTTATATCCATAAATTAAAAGTTCCTGGTCTGGTGCGAAGAATGTATTATTAATATTCACTTTATAATGACACCTTTCTCCTCGTTTCCCTCATAATTGTGCATTTAAAATCCAGAAAACTTTCCAACACCAATGAATGATTTGTTTGTCTCGTTCCTTTGTATTTAAATAATTCATCCAGAGCGAGAGAGAGGACTTCTCAGTAGCTATAAATAAACATGAAAGAGTGTCCCGTTGCGACACGTCCGCACTCCAGAACTTTGCGCGAAGTTTCAGGTTTTATCTGAGAGTAGCTTTTTACGTTGCCTGAAAGTTAATGAAAGAACGCTTAGAAGAGACAGTGGCCTGTTAAAAATCAGAAATTTTTAAAGTTGTTCATGTGAATATAACTTTTCAATGCACGCCTGTAACGCGGATTCAGCCAATCGAGCATTAAACAAACTCCACGAAATATGGATTTCTAATAGTCCGTAACACATATGGTCCTTTTTTATGTGATAAAAACTAATTTATCTTTTTACAGATACCATTTATAGGAAATGTTATATGTATGTACTCGTATGTATAAATATAAATTATCTGCGCCTGTAGGATAAATGTTCTTATCCCACTCATTTTGAGTGGTATAAGAACTTCATTACCACACTCAATGAGATAAGAACTTTTTAGACAATTTATCAAACTTTCATTAAATATTAATAAGACGTCACCCCAGAATTATATTGTTCTATATCCATTTTTGGCCAAAATGACATAATGTAATCCCTGAAAACTAGATAATTACCTTGAACTATACCCATAAAAATTACGTAATAACAAAGCTCTACAAGAAAGTTTTTTGTAAATTAATGTACTATATCCACATTTTTTCCCAAACATAATATTATTATCTTGTCCCTCGAAATCTATGAGAATTATATTGTTCCATAACCTCTAAGAAAATTATACTGTGCTATATCCCCTCTCAATGTCACTCCCATCACCCAGAACTATTTTGTTCTATATCCGATTAGACATAATATAAGAAAGCTCGATCGACGATCATTGTAAGTACGTGTGAATAATAATTCGACACCTGAAGAAATCCGAAACTTTAATAATCATATCGCACGTAAGAATTTGGGTAATCCTGAAAGAAATAGTGAGAGGTGCCGCTTTTCCGTGATAACACAGTAGGAGTTATTACTTTTGATTTGCAAAATACATTTTCATTACCAAAGTGCAATGTATCAATGACCTTTTATAAAATGAAACTATCCTGTTATAATTTTATAGCACACCTCAATGTGAATAATACTGTTTACAACGCAGTGTTGCACGAACTTCTCTGTGGACGAGCTGGTGTCCACGTTGCTAGTGCTCTGATTAGAATACTAAAGGAAATAGTTAGACATTCCTCAACTTAATACACTGATTTCATGGCCAGATAGTTGTGTGCCACAAAATAAAAATTCGATAATGTCCTTTGCTTTACAGAAATTTATTTAATTCCGGCAAGCATAGAACATAAAAGTGATATCAAAAGTTCGGGGAGCCAGGCCATGGCAGCGTCCAAGAAATAGATAATGCTCACAGTTGCATAGAAAGGTATATACGCAATTTAGAAGTTTGGCCCCCTTTAACTTTAATTCGTCTCCTCCTGTCAATGCCAAAATCGTAGAAACTTAAATTTAGAATAATACAGATGACTTCTAGAGATTATTTTGACTATCAATCATTTTCAGTCCGATATTCGTATAATTTAATTCCTTACACAAAAGCGAAACATTTAATATATGAAAAGGGCACATTACGGAGAAATAAAGACTGCTAAGCTAAAATATACGAAAAGAATAAATCTTAAGACGGAGGTATCACTTCCGGATAACGTCCCCCAAATACCTAAGACGAATGTTAATATACCCGATCAGAAAAATAAGCATTTGATTGAGATGATTCCTCAAATTGCAGAAGAGGAAAGACAGTTTCACAGGGCTTTATTAGGGTTGTATTTTTGTTCGACATCAATATATCTTTTTTTTATATATTTTTAGGTATTAACATTAATGTGTGAAACTAACTACTCTGTGGACTAAAGCGTACCTAGAAGTTTGGTATCAGCGAGCATACATATGACTTCATTGATAAGAACTGTAAGAGATTTGATTTATTTTAAAATACCTACAGTAAAAAATCAAAATATCTTGTTCTATATCCCCATATTTCTTTACCAAATCTGAAAATAAGGCATTTTGTTCTATATCCATTTATAAAAACTCGTTTTTATGATTTTATATAGTTCTCTTGTAGACTAAAATAACTAAATTGTAACATTACTTCATATTTTGAGACACTAATCTTAATTCCACATCTCTTTATAATATATGTCAATGTATGATCGCCGTACAATATTTAGACACGATTTCCCAAAAGTAGCAGTTTGGCGTATAGAACATTATAATTCTGGGGTGACCAAGAACTATCTACATTATTTATTGTAAACATTAACAACAACATGTTTGCATTTTGAAATTTATTCTAGAGGAGGATAATTTGTTAGACGTTTTGTTGGTTTCTAAATTGCTAATGTCTTTATTAACTGAAACATTTATCTTCATATCCTTTACTCCCATAATGTTTGCAACAAATCATTCGTTCCACTGTGTTAGTATTCCAACCCCATGCTTCTTAACTGTTCCTGAATTAGTAAGCAAAAAAGTTGATAATCTTCGAAAGTAGTACCCGGTGTAATTTTTAGATTTGTAGTTTTAAAAAAGATGCAACATTTTTTGGCATGATGCCAATTGTGTTAATACCCACTGGTTGTTTCGTACATTTGCCATTCTTAAATTTGATTTATTTATTGTAGCTTGTTAATTCATATTAATGAAATGGTCAGTTATTTTGAACAGCTCTAGAACTGATCGCTATCGAAACCAAAACAAGCCTCTTATATCCGACAAGGAATCTTCCATGATCGCAACTTGAAGGACACAGTGCTATGTATTATCGAATTTAAATTGATTCCTTCAATGTCTCCAGTAGTTCTAGTAGTTCTAGTAGTAGTTCTTATCCCACTCATTTTGAGTCTTATCCCACAAGTTTGCATTTTGAAAAATGTATTCCAGAATATAATAATTCGTAACACATGGTCTTTTTATTACCTTTATATGTGATAAAAACCAGTTTTACTTTTTACAGAGACCATTCATAGTAAATGTCATATTATGTGTACTCGTATGTACAAATATACAGGGTGTCCCAAAATAGAAGGCCATACCATTAACCACATATTCTTTGGATAAAAATAATTCGACTTTCTTTCTATGCCATTTTTTATTATTTGGCGCCCCTGTTTCAATATACAAGGTGTTAAAGTAACATTTTAAAAAAATTTTTGTTAATAATCCTATTATTTTGTAAGATACACACTTGAAATTTTTGCACGTACTTTTACCTTATTTCGACATACTTTTCTTGTAATTTTGGTGAAAAAAATCGTAGGGTGAATGGAGGTAACTGAGGGATGCAGTACCTTTATCCCCTCCAATTATTTCTAAGTACGCCTATGCAGCTTTTTCTTGAAATATCAAAGGTAGAATTTTCTTCTGATCATTTTATCTCTTGTAATTTTTTTGTTTAAATGCTCCGTTTTGAGGAAAAACGGCAATTTGTAGTGCCCATAAATCCCATAAAATAAAAAATAATTGCTAATTAAAACAGAATGGATAATTTTAAATTTTATAAAATGAGGAACACTTATGAATTGAAAAATACTATGGCATTAAAATTTGTAATACAGTTCTCTTATCAACCAAAAAATAATGAACGATCAACGATCAATAATAACTTTTTATCTAAATAACATTAAATGAAATAATTAATTAATTACTACTAATTTAACAAACGTTCTACTTGCCCACCCTCCTCATTAACACATGTACGTGCCCTTTTAAGTAGCGAAAACCTTATTTTTTGAAAGATATTCTCTTTTTGTTTTAATTAGCAAATATTCATTCGGTAAGTATTACGATTTGCTAAGTTGCCAATGTATTGTAATAACAGGTAGGTATATCCACAAAATTTCAGTTTCACTTGAAATTGGTAATAAATGATAGATTTATGGGCACTACAAATTGCCATTTTTCTCCAAAACGAAGCATTTAAACAAAAAATTACAAAAGAGGTAAAATGATCAGAAGAAAATTCTACGTTTGATATTTCAAGAAAAAGCTGCATAGGCGTACTTATAAATAATTGGAGGGGATAAAGGGTCTGAATCCCTCAGTTATCCCATTCACCCTTCGATTTTTTTCACCAAAATTACATGAAAAGTATGCCGGAATAAGATAAAAGTACGTGCAAATTTCAAGTGTGTATCTTACAAAACAATGGGATTATTAACAAATATATTTTTTTAAAATGTAACTTTAACACCCTGTATATTGAAACAAGGGCGCCAAAATAAAAAATGGCATGAGGAAAGTCGCATTATTTTTGTCCAAAAAATATGTGGTTAATGGTATGGCCTTCTATTTTGGGACACCCTGTATATTATAATGCTTGGTTATATGCAATAAAACTGATCGGAATAAAAGTCTACAAAATTCATATTTGTACTTCAACTGAAATAAAACGGCATTTGTTCTTTTCTAAAATGAATTACAGTAACATAAACACTCAAGGCCTATTTTTAATTAAAAATAAATTCACTTAACATACAATCAAGGATACATTTAGGTTATTAAATATTCAATCTACTTCCCATAAATAAGACCAAATTATGTTGTTGATGTAATGATTAATAAATAATCAAACGGAGTAAGTTACTGTAACATCAACTGATCTGTTGAACATTACGAATAATGCAGATTTTATAGTAATCTAACTAAGGGAAGGGCAGGTGGAATCTAGTTATGTAAAGGTGTAGATATTTACGTAAATGGAAAAAATACGCCTGTAAATATTGCAAAACGAGGGCAAGGAGAAGATCTGTGAGCATGAAAATCTTGCATTTTCCCATGCGTAATTTAATGCGGAGGGTCATATTAAGCTGTTTTGAAATCGGGAAATCACAAATTGCGAAAATTGAATGAACCCAAATTACTCTTGATATATTAACGGGTAGTTGGTTTGAATTAACAAAATCAGTTAATGACGAAGTGGATGTTGTTGGTTTGCATTATCCCTGGGGAATCTTTGTCGCAAATCTCTTGCTTCCTAGTTAAAGACAACTCTACAACCCCTCTGTGACTATCGCGCTCTTCCATCTACCGTGTTGTTTCAAAATCAGGATATTTCAACCTATGAAAGGGAAAGCAGATGTTTTTGGAAAAGCATGACCGTTGCTATTCTCTGGCATGACCTGTGTCGTATTTGCATTTGGTAACTGCTTGTGAGGAAATCAACATTAAATTTTTTTGTACATACTGGTGAATCTTATTTCTTTTACGATAGATCAAAATAGGTACTGTGAAAACAATTGAATGATAACTATCATTGTATTGCTTTAACGATAATTTCAAATCTTTTGCTGGACATCTCAAACAATTGTCTACAATTTTCACCTAAATTTTCAATGAAAAACGGTACTGAAAGTGATGTAGACTTAGGTTAGTTAGATACAGCTTCATTTGCTACAAGCTCATTTTATATGAACCAATTATTCTCTTATGTCTTAGTGTGTAGTATTACATGTTATTTAAATACTCATAATCAAAATGCAATGTTAAACCACCAAGTGAATATAAAAAAAAATCAAAGGAAAAAAGATATTTACAATAATTATTTAATAAAAACGTTGTGTGTTTCCATATCAAGGCTGTATTTCACATTACATATCGAAAAAAAAATAATATCAAAAATAAAATTCTTTTTGTTTGTATTATTCATTGTTATTATTTATTTTAATAGTTGATCTTATAATGTGTACTTGAAACTATAATAGCCTAAAGACTTACCCTTGTGGTAGGTATACAGTTAAATCCCGAAGAAAACCTATAATACAAAGTTTGTTTATCTGATTTAATAGTGAACCAGGCGCTTCGCAGTGTTTCAATTTAAAAATAATCTATTCTTTGGTAGCCGGTCGAATGCCTTCGAAAAGTCTAAACAGATTATATCAATAGGATGTTCACAATCCCACGCTTTGGTTCAATCGTTTGTACAAAGAAGTGAATTTGTTTGAACTGAATGATTCGGTACAATCCAAATAATTGACCTGGAATAATTTGTTGTTCTAAAAGAAATGCCACAATATTTCTCGATGTAATTCTTTCCTTTGTTTTACATGCTGTGAGTGCTAAACTGATGAAATGCTATTAGCAGGTATTCAAATTATGTTGTATACGAGGGATGATCAAATATAAACTAGAATTTTTATTTTAATGCTCGGTAGTAAAGCGAGTGACGCCATGTCAGCAAAACGTACACACGTCCAATGAGTAATGCATTATTAATAATTTATTGTTGTGACAGGGCGTAGAACCTGTGAAATTTTACGATGACTGGCTGTATAGTTTGAAGACAAAATTCTTTCAAATACCTATTTTAAAATTTTTAAGTAGTTGAGAATCAGTGGGAAATAGGAGTCATGTACGACCCCGGACAATCATCAATGAGGCAAACATTTGTGTGATCTGTGATCTCATCGAAGGTACAGAATACTATAGGGTGCTGCAGAGGTTGGAATATCCTACAAAAGTGCTCAATCAATTATGTCAGATAACTTGGTACTGAAAAGTCTTGGAAAGATCGGTTCCTCGCCTCTTGATGGAAAATTCGAAAGCAAACCGGCGGCAGTACACGTTCGCTGAGAAAAGATAATGACACAAAAAATCTTGCAAAGTCACTATTAGCAAACTAAAATCATTAAAATATGTATACTTATATATACTGTAATGCAAAAATATGTTATTATATGTATATATATATATGTTAGTTCGTAGACTTCCGCGGGTGTTATATGTGGTTGTAAAATATCTCCGGGTTCCTTTCCGCGATGAATCTGTATGGTCTTCAAAAGAACCATTTGTTTGATATACAAAAACATATGACAAACATATTTGTAGCAAGTCATGCATTTTTCTTTAGTCTAATTGGGTATCCTGCCACACTTCTGAAAAAATAAAGATTAATTGAATAAACTGCCAAAAGGATCAGTCAAGGGTTATTTTTGAGACAATGTTTGCTAACCAAAAATCACTGAACACTGAAAAAGCAAATAAGTAAAGAATACCAAAAATCACATCACACATTTACAACGCAAAATATAAAGAAAAAACAACAAAAGAAAACGAATCAGAAACCTTTATATCACATAGATGAAGGAAGCCAAGCATTGTACATAAATTCAGGTATAGAATAAAAACAATGTTGGAGTATATAAACTCTTATTTTAGTTTTGAACTTGATTTTATCCATTCTTTTCAGAACGGATCCATTGCTATTGATATGGTATTTTAGTATCTTACGTCCTTCAGAACAACCCGGTGTATAAGATCAAAGACATCCAATCAAGAAAGTCGAAAAGCAATTGGCGTCTGCAGTTTGAGTGAAAAGAAGTGGCACTCTATTCCCTTACAAAGATCATCATACTTAACGTACCACACCGACCAACAGTGAGTGTAGCTGGGTCGCTCTTCCATTTGTCCGCTACATGTCACAATAAATTATTTTATTTATTAATTAATAAAAGACAAAAAGCAACTCTAAAGATTTTATTAACAAGATCAAAGTGACGTTATTGTGCACAAAGGTGCCAACCAAAGACGCATCGGAACAACTTTGAAGAAGTTTCATCACAGAAGGCAAGGACCAGAATAGTTTTAGCTAAAGTGTGCAAGTGTAAATGGACCTTCTTTTAAAGGATGAACAAACGGAAAAAGTAATTATTTGACTCTTGTCTCCAGCTTTGATAAACGTCTACATATAAACCTTTGAGAAATAGGTCTTGGAGTTAGCAGTTCTAAAACCAAATGTTGGTTCACATGGCTATAACAAGATACAAGAATTTCTAGACTCAGTTTTACTACAGACTTGGTAGAATACGGTTGCCTTCCATTCCTAAATATCCTTATGAAACCAAAACTAGATGGTACATTCGGACACAGCCTTAGTAGATCGAACAGGAACCATTTATGAGCCAGGACACTTGGAGGAAGAACTGCATCAGCTAAGAACTGCTCTTAGAGGAAATGGATAAACCAACAGGAATATTGAATGAGCCTAAGAAATGAAGAATAGGAATAGCAGTCTCTCCTAAGATCAGCTGCAAGAGTAATATAATCCAAGGTCCTAAATATACAGCATCCCATGCACGATGCACATGATGAAAAAAGTAATAGAGTGAAAAGTCGGCAGTTGTAAAACAGAGGGCGGATAAAGAGCATAGGATAGACCTGAACAAAACCGGAATTTTACTGAGAGGGAGAGAAAGAAGATCCTCGCCAATATAGAGACAATAATATTTGGAGACAATTCATCAGTAAAGATCAAGGACCGAAAAATTTTGATCAGGGAATTTGATTTCTCGCTCCAGAGTTACCTCTGATGATAAAAACGATGAGTCTCGCAAAAATGATAAAAAACTAAAACTGACGAATCTCGGAAATTGTTGAACTATTGCATACTTTGCTGCTTAATAAAGCAGCAAAGTATGCAATAACAAATAAAAAAATCTGTATTATTATCTGTATCATTATTACTTTATTGATTCCATGACGAATACAGAAAATTATAGAAGTCCATATAAAACTAAACAGTTTTTTTCTGAAGTTAAAAACCTCTATGTCACAGTTTAGTGTAAAGGAATATTTAAAACTAAAATGATCACATGATCAACCTCTGTTAATTTACGTCATGTTATTAAAAATTTGTTTTAGTTTCCCCAACATTAATGCTAATATTATTGATATTTTTTAATATTAGTTATTTCACGCACGGTTTTAGAAGTAAGAAATATTTTCCTTTTTATATTCAAAGTATCCTAAGTTATTAACACTGATAATGACGTTATTATTTGTTATTTTATAATGATGGTTTCTAATAAACATGCTTTTAAGCACTTCTGAACTCCGTCCACAGTTTCGTGAAAATATCGAGATTTTCCTCTGCCGCGAATTAATTGCGCAAGCGAAGGCTAATCCTTTATACGTATAAGATCTGTTATGATCATTAATGTCAACTGGCTTACGATTTATTAACTCAACAACTTGGATTCTGAATTAGGGGCTTTTCAGGATTTTATCAAAGTAGCTTTTAAAGGTACAGAAATTACCCAAACTAAATTATACCTAATCATCATCGACTTAAATCTGATATAAGATTGATGAAGGGTAGTTATAAGGGATACTTTAGGGTCATTGACAAGATTTATCACATGTCTTTGTCAGAAGTCCAGACCAATATATCTCAATAAATCAGATAAGGAATACATATGTGGATACAAATAGCCGTTGCTTGTGTTTTTGTGCCTCGTTTGAAATATATCTGTTGGAAATATGTAAGGAAGGAATCACCCCTTCATTTTGGTATCAACTATCAGTACTTTATGCAAAATGGGAATCATGTAAAATGAACAATTTTTTAACATTGTTATTCAGTGAAAGGATAATTTCAACAAAAAATATTTTCACATTGTGATTCAATATTTATATTTCAGAGAAATGTTGTAAGTTACGGAAAATCTATGCTCGGTCAGTGGTCGAGCGGTTTAAGGCAGTACTTGAATCGTTGTGGCCAGTCCTCCGTGGGATCGAATCATGCGTCCGGTATACCGTAGATCAGCTATATTCGTGGAGAGAATTGGCACCCTCCTGGTGGGTATGGAAGAGTGGAACAATGTTGGCTTGGGTGAATGTGAGAGATTGATACTGGTAGACATTTGACCCCCCCCCCCCTAATTAATGAGGTTTCCAGGTGTTCCTCATTCCTGCTTAATAATAATAATATGCTCCCCCTCTCCCGCACAAGTCGTCCACGTCTGGGATAACCCTCGTGATTAGAATGAGGAGTAGAGATATTATATATCTTTATTTTAAAAGAGAATAATCAGTATCTGAAAATGCACAATTTTATGACAATAATGTTCCTATCACAGGTGATACCATTCTAGATTGTTTTGCCAACTTGCTATAGATTACAATACCACTTATTTAACTGTTTACATTAACATTCCTATAGTAAATATCTTATCCATTGCTGAGTCTGATTATAATAAAGCTTAAAGGGAAAAAACTTCCGAGTCTAACGATATACCTCCGTATGTCATACATGGTTTTCCTGATTATTTTAAAATACCACTATTATATATTTATAATTTTGTGTTTAGTAACAAGCACATTTCCTCATGAATGGAAAATGTTCAGTGTAACTCCAATTTTTAAATCGGGTCAGAGGACGGATATTAAAAACTATATGCCAATTTCGGTGTTACGTGCTTCTACCAAGTTTTTTAAACAAATTTTATGTAATTATTTTGGGTGCACTTAGTGGCTTTATTTCTACGCCATGACATAGTTTTATACCAAAAAAATCGTCTCTAACAAAAATGTTTCATTTAATTGTCTAATTCTGTAGGCATTTGAACGTACAAGTGGATACCATTTTTATAGATTTTCAATCAAAAAGCCTTTAATCGTGTCGACATGATATTGCTAGAAAAATTTTATATTTATGGAGTCTCTCAGAATACATTGAATTTGTCGTTATCGTATCTAAAACATAGGTGTTTTATGGTTATGTATTATATGTACTCTGACGAATTTAGAAAACTTTCTGGAGTCCCACACAGTTCAAATTTAGGACCGCTATTATTTTTATATTTCGTTAATGATTTACCCAAATTTACAAATTTTTAGAGAAATAGTCCTATCATCATGCTAATTTTTACAGGATGATATTAGTGCTGTTGTTAATTGGAGTATTGGGAACAATCTTGGTCTTAATATAAAAATGTTCTATGACGGCTTTTACAAGAAATAATACCCCAATTCAGTTATCTACTGTAATGAATCAAACCGAACTTGGAAGAGTAACTTCTGAAGGATCTTGGAATAATTGTGTATACAAAGTTACTATATCGAGAACATATACAGGGTGGTTTTAAACGAAGTAGCAAACATTTTTTTCTTTAACATGGGGAATGCTAGAGACACGAGACTTACAAATTTTCGCAATTAATCCTTTAGTGAACGATGACGCATCTAATTTTTTTTACTAGTATGGGTTTTATCGAAAAAATTACAAGAGGTAAGAAAGTTGCGCAATAAATCAGTATTTTAAAGTATTTTTAAATAAATTTGCTTCATATAGAAAATTTCTAATAAAATATTGCAATGGAGTTGACTGTTTCACTCCTTTATAAAATACGCTAATGATCGAAAAAATATTGAAAAGTTGTCTCTTTATTAGTAGAATGCTCATACCAAGTTTCGTGTTAAAGAAAAAAATTAAAATGTGAATTTCAATCTTCTCCTTTAACATTGCTTCAGGGGTGCAACTTTCATATAAGGTATTTTTACTTCCATTCTCTTATTTTTGGCTCTACATTCACTGATAATATTTTTGCTATTTCATTTTTTTTAAACACTTGATTAAATGTGAGAGTTCAGAAAAAGTTTTTACGTTTTTTATATTTAAAAAAGGACAACAGACCTCCGAATTACATCGTTACCAAAATAATAATATTTATGGCAAGATTTTCAATTGAATACACTTTAATCGAAGAAATATTGCATCGTTAGTGTTTGTCTATAAAACAATTCTTGTAAATATCATTATGTCCTTTTTTTAAGTACCTAGGTTCTACAAGCTATGTTCTACTATTGTTGCCACCATTCACTTTATTTGTAAAATTGTTAAATATTACCTAATTTTTCCATGTGACTAGACAATTGTCCGTTTGGAATCAATAAATAAATAAATGATGCCCAAGATTAGTCCACAGAGTGGTTGTTAGCAGTTATTCTTCTTTTGATATTATTATACGGTGTATATAAAGCTTGCACAATATTTTATTTCAAATAATTGATTTAAATTAGTCGTATATGTCAGCATATTAATGAATACACGCATACCTGTCTACTGGATTAGACAGTTTTCCGAATATGTCAAACTATGATCGGCTGTGGTAGTTTGCAATAATTACTTTGCCTTGATATATACATACTTTCCAAAACGCCCTTTGTTAAATATGTGTTGTTACACATGTAGTAATTAAATAAGTTGCGCACAGAAACTAATAAAGTTTATGCCAGAATAATTTCTGCACTTGACAGTTACAAGTTACGTACTCACAGTTATTAAAATGGTGACACTCAAAATATTTATTTAGTGCTTTAAATGCCCTATCGATGTATTAAAGAGTCGTTTTTATATCTTTCATATGGAGCATGTTAAAACGATGCCGCATTAAAACAGACAATATTATTTTGGGAAACATAAAAAGTAATTTTGCTGTAGGTACCTCATCATTCATTGAGCCGCGTACTCACTTGTAACAGAACCTTGTCACGAACTTCATCGCGTGGCTTCAAAATGATCGTGTGGACGGGACCCTGTAACCTCGTCGCGTTACTTCACAGCGAATATGGATATTCGCATTGAGTTTTGCAGTATTTCTGCGTCGCATCAAGTACCGGGTGTTCCCTCTAAGACTTTCAGTGCGAATATCTCAGAAACCATCATAGCCAGTGCGACGAAATTTGGTATACAGACACTAGATGGCGCGTAGAATCTGATGATAACATCAATTTTTATACAGGGTGTTCCATTTTCCAAGAAATCGATTTAATTTTGATTTTTTGGTTGTCAACCCTGCTAAAACTTATGTTTAAATTGAAATATACTTAATTATGAACACATTCTGATAAATAGACATTCAAAAATTTCAGAATTTAACATAAAAAAACGCCTCCAAAAAGTACCCAAATTTCATTGTTTTGTCATGTAAAATGTGTATAGCCTTGAGCCAGACTTACACAGAAGAAACTAACATCGGTGAACGTCAAAACTATTAATTGTCATTGAATTGTCAAATATTAATGGCATGAAGTATTTTATTTTACATAAATAACGCTAAATAATGGATTTAATGCAATTTACGTATGCACAATGGTGTTATTGAGACTTGTCGTTAGATTTGAGTTGAGGCTTTTGGAGCATTGTGGTCGCCGTGCCGACGTAGTCTACCGCTACAGCTAGAGTTACAGCGTGAAGATTGTGTAAAATATCTGTGAAAATTTTTAAATTATTCCATTATAATGTAATAAAACTTCAGTAAATTGTTTTTTTATGTTACTACAGTGTACAATAATAATTAGGTACACGTATTTTTTTTGACAAAATAATTTACAAAATTGTGTAAGTACTTAAAGAATATCCCTGTTTTCCAACTGCTGTAATAATTATTGATTAGTTATTTAGCAACAAATAAATTCAAACAAAACCATTTCTAGAACTTTTAATTATAATGTGAACGTGTTTGTCGTTGAAAGTCAGATCTGAACCTACCCTAGCCCCACAAAAGAAAATATTACGAAAGCATAACCTAGAAATGATTGATTCTTGTATCCACATATTTCAGCACTTTACTTATGTACTTATGTTTAAGAAGAACTCTACATCTGTAAAATAGTAAATAATGAACTACAATTTCTGTATTTCATGATACAGAACTGAAATAAAGCAACTGGTTTTTGCTAGGAAGAATCACCTGCAAATGTACTATACCCAGTAGGTAGGTACCTATCAAATAGTCGTTTAAAGCTAGATAATAATTTGTAATTATTGTTTTTATCTTTCAGTTATGTATGTGCAGTGCCACAAATTACATTAAAGCAGACAGCAGAAAGAATAAGCGAAAAATATTACGGACATTTTCTTGGAAATAATTCTAAACATAGAATGATGGATAATATTATAAAGAAGTCTGTAACTCACATTCTTTGAAGAGTATTCTATAAGACATTAAATTCAGTTGTCTGTCGTGGGTTTTAAAATTTCTAAACGAATAAAATTAAGAAAAATAAACTAATTTCATAATTCTATGTACAGTATGAAAACATCTTGTTAGAATATTTTTAAAATGTTGAAAGCTAACTGTTGTTACAACATATACACAACATAACGTAATAAGGTAGGTATTGAACGATGAAACGGCAAGATTTGTTTCTAATCGTACATGCATGTACATTCCTCAGATTGAACGTTGCTCTGTAAATGAAATTAGAATACAGAATAAGTGTTTAATATAAAATCAGATGTAATAATGTAAATTTATTTTATTGTTAATACATTGAACAAAACATTGAAACAAAACGATTCGTAAAATAGGACACCAAACAGAATGAACGAAAAATATTGCACAGATATTTTGTTAGAAATAATTTTATACATGGAATGGTGGATAATATTAAGAAGTCTCCTATTTCACATTGGAGAGTATTTTACAAAAGAACAAAATTTTCAAAAAAGACCAAAGGAGTGATTTTTTATATTTTATTATAGCTATGATTCAGTTGTAACCAGCATAATTTTAATTAAAAAATAATACGTACCTACATTGTGGCTTATTTTTTAAATATTAACTAAATTGAATAACTTGATCCTTCATCTTTAAGTATTAATTAATTTTATATTACCTATTTCTGAAACATTTCTGTTTAATAATTTGAGTAGAATAAAAAACAACAAATACAGACTTCAATTTATTAACAATAAAATAAAATTACATTAAGTATCTACACTATTACATCTACTAACCTGCTAATGAAACACTCTATAAATATCTAACTTCACTTTTTGGCAGTGGGAACACGACAAATTCAACCACAATAGATGAGATCTGACCTATTTCTGCATTTTTAGGATTGCTTCTTCAGGTGGTCTCCTTTAAGTTGAATCAAATATCTAACTATAAAAATTATTATAAAAATTAAAATTATTTGAAGTTAAATATCGACAATGACAAAAGGTGACTTCCTGTCAATGAATTAAATATAACAATACCTACTTGAAAAATGTTCACCTTTTATGTAAGTTTTTATATATTTTTAGGTATTAATAATATTGAGTGAAACTAACTACTCAGTGGACAAAAGCTAATAATAAAGAATATATGGATAGATATTGTGGGTGTAATTCAACGCAGGTTGGGGCTTTTGTCCACTGAGTAGTTAGTTTCACACAATATTATTAATACCTAATAATATATAAAAACTTTTACATAAAAGGTGAACATTTTTCAAGTAGGTATTGCCATATTTAATTCATTGACAGGATGTCACTTTTTGTCATTGTCGATATTTAACTTCAAATAATTTTAATTTTTATAATAATTTTTATACACTCGCGTCAAGAATTCAGACGTCTTACGTCACGGCTGACGTTACGCATTTGTCTTTACTGTCAACGTAATTTTCGATATTTAGTCGCGTTAAAAACAATTAGTTTTTGCAATTTAGTGCAATATATAATGTAAACTTTTAGTGTAGTATATAATTTTTTTACTATCAGTTGCAGTTTCTTAAATATTTTGATGAAAATATAATGAATTATTCATTTGTTCGTATGACGTAAGTCGTCTGAATTCTTGTCGCGAGTATAGTTAGATATTTTATTCAACTTAAAGGAGACCACCTGAAGAAGCAATCCTAAAAATGCAGAAATAGGTCAGATCTCATCTATTGTGGTTGAATTTGTCGTGTTCTCACTGCCAAAAAGTGAAGTTAGATATTTATAGAGTGTTTCATTACCAGGTTAGTAAATTAGATTTTCTTTAGATAATTATTGAATAGAGCTTTGTCTGTGGAATTGTTCATTAGCATACCTAGATGTTTGGTATCAGAGAACATACATATGACTTCATTGATAGGAATTGTAGGAGATTTGATTTATAATAGCTTAAAATACCTTTCTAAAACAGTAAAAAAAAGTATGTATCAATGTTTTAAAAGAAAATTATTATCATACTAATTTTAATAATATTATTCTACTTTGATACATACAATGAGAAAAATGTTCCACCACCAAGAGTATCTACATTTTGTAGCGGCGACTAGCGTTTAGAACAAAGTTAAGTACAAATTCGTTTTTCTTTAATTAGATAATCCCCGAATCCAAATTTTCAAAATAATTCACTAAGAAGAAGACAGACAAGATTTGCGACGTAAAATACTGTCACAGGCGTATAGCTTTCATTTTAGTTAGAAGTGCAGTGCCACTGACGGAAAATGCCGTCGAAATTACAGTCCAGTCAGCAAATTCGCTATTACTACTCATATAGACATAATTTAGATAATTTTCAACTATCAAATTTCAAATTTTATAGAAAAATAAAACACTGGCATGGACAACATGTTATCGAAACTGCCACCGGAAGCGAATCTGTTAAACGTGACAATTTCACAATAACAAAACTTCAAATCTCGTAGACAAAATTCTTCCATAATGTTGACCTTACGGCAACGAATTTGTTTAGATAAATGCCATGGTATAAATGAAATATCTTATCGACATGCAATTCAACTTCTCAATGAAAAATATGCAGAACTTTACTTCTAAATAAATTGTGTTCGATAATTAATGAGAAAGTTTAATAACACAGGAGATGGAAAATATATCAAGAAACTAGGACGGAATCATTCAATCTTAATAAAAATAAAAATGTTCATATACAACTTTCGAAGTTCATATCTGAAGTTATATTGGCATTAAAACAATGTTTCTCTATCAAATTTTTAATTTCTTAAAAAAATCTCATGTTACGTCATTCATTAGACGTGAAGAGGAAATTAATTGAAATTGCTAACAGTGTTAGAAAAAAAGTATAAATTGATAAATTATGGTTTAGCTGACGAATAACAGTCCCCTAAGTATTCAAACAGTGGTTTACAAAAACATAAGTAATTATGATCCGAGAGCTCTTTTTGTATACTTTGTAATATGTCAAATTAGCCTGCAAATACTTGCGAGAATTTTATTTAATGAAAGAAGTGAAATCAATGAAGTACATATACGTCTGAAATGTTGCAGAAGAAAAGTGGAGTATAGTTATAACATAATAAGTTTACCATAATTGTGGAGAACGAAATCAGGACGGCATAGCAGAAATGATAAATAAAATATTGTCTGCTATTTATTTGCGGCATAATTTTAGTTTTTCTTTAGTTTTATTGGGTTTTAGCCACATTTTTGAAAAAATAAAGATTAATTAAATAAGCCCTTGCGCCAAACGGATAAGTCAAGGGTTATTTTTGAAATTAAGTCTGCCTAACCAAAAAAACTCACACTGAAAAAAGCAGATAAGTAAAAAAACAAACAAAAATCGCTCTACTATCTCTACACTATCGCCCATTTCCGTATTTTTGAAGTTTTGAAAAACTCTCTGTTTCCGTTCTCAAAATAGTAGTAAAAGTATTAAACGTATGTCAAGGTTGACAGTTTAAAATTTGTTTATCTGCTTCCATAGAGATGTTAAATGATTTTTATTTTATTGTTACTTACTTCTTCTTGATACAGTACAGATCTGGATTTGATAGTACACTGTAGTATCACTCGTGATAGTGTACCATTAGTCAAT
This sequence comes from Monochamus alternatus, assembly GCA_037114965.1. Lineage (NCBI taxonomy): Eukaryota > Metazoa > Arthropoda > Insecta > Coleoptera > Cerambycidae > Monochamus > Monochamus alternatus. The sequence continues at coordinate 50,499,585 of CM073427.1, read as the reverse complement.
GAAGATTCTTATCATCCTTCCTTATCAATATCACTTACTGGCCTTTTTCTAAAACAAGTTAACTTTTATATAAATGATAACCATAAGACCTATAATTTAAAGAAAACCAATTATATTGCCTTATATAATGATCTTTTGTGCACTGATTAAAATTTTCTGGAAAACATAACTGTGATCGACACTGTCATAGACACCTTTTATAATAAATTCTGTGAGATTCTCGATATACATGCTCCTGCTTTCAAAAATTTTAAACAAAAATATCCAATTTGGTATTCAAGTGAAATTATGAAACTTAAGCAAAAAGCGAAAGTACATAACAAATTTAAAAATACAAGTCATCATATTTACTATGAAAAATTTAGCCTTATAATACTAATTAAGCAAAAAAAATAAGAGAGCTTATGCTCAGTACCTACAAAATATCTAAATTGAATTGAAACAGAAACCTACATATTAGACAATAGAAGGCAGGTTAATGCAATTTATACGGACTTTCCTCCAAAGCCTTTGATAAAATAAGTCGCAAATTGTTATTGCATAAACTTTATTTGTTAGGTTTTCATAAAATATACCCAGAACTTATTCAGTCTTATTTGAGTCATCGCAAACAGTATGCTTCTTATAATAGTTTTTGTTCCAGTAACTACGTTCGAACCAGTGGTGTCTCTGAAGGTTTCAACTTGGGGCCTTTGTTGTTTTTAATTTTTATAAATGATTTATGTGATACACTGAATTGTAAGAGATTTATGTTTACTCATAACCTAAAACTATATGTCCCTATTACGGATCTAAATGATTATATAACGTTACAGGAACAGGTTAATCTATTGAACGACTGGTGTATAATCTTTATTTGAATATTTCTTAATACAAAATTATATCATTCAATTGTAAATCTAACATAATACGGTTTTCTTATAATATTGATAACTCTCTATTAGAACGAACAAACTCCATACGAGATTTAGGAACTCAATTTGATTATCAACTTATACATATTTAACGGCCATATTGGCAATATTGTAAAGTTGACATTCTATACACAAGGTTCAATTATTCATAATTGTAAGAACTTTAACGACGTTTCTGGTTTGAAAACTTTATATTTTAGTTTAGTTAGAACCAAATTAGAATATGCTTCTCCAATTTGGAATCCTATATATGTTATTTATATAACGACTATTGATAGAGTTCAAAATTTTTTTCTAAAATTTGTAATTATGGGATCAATAGAATATATCCTCCAAGAGGTTGTGAATATTTGGAGTTACTTCGTATCTTTAGAGATGTAGAAGACAGTCAGCTGCTTTATTCTTGTACAAACTATTACTACCTAAAATTGATATGGCTGTTCGTCGACCTACATCTAGACATAATAGTACTTTTGTATGTAAAAGGGCGCACACTAATTTATTACTTAAATCCCCAATACATTGTATGTGTTTTAACACAAATAAAATTGCTGCATCTTTTCCTGTAATATCTCTCAATAAAAAAGTATATGTCGGGAATATCTTCGACATAGTAGCTGCCTTAGTTAAATGTATTTATAGTATTTTATAGTCTAAAATTATTTTATTTTATTTGTTCTTTAAACTGGTTACACTTGATTGTACTACATTTTTTTTGCTCTGTAAATAAGTGACTGTTGGGCAATAAACACTACCTTTCAAAGATGTTCAACTATTTTTGTGGTAATTTAGTTGATTTTAATAGTATTTGTAATAGTAGGTATACAATAACATAAAATAAATTACAAACAATATGAATTTCTTCCCAATATTTTTCTTTCGGATTGAAGACGATATCAGCAGTTGTAAAAGCATGTAAGGAACGTAGGCGACGGTATTAAACTACCAATAATCCCGTAAACAGAAACATAAACTACAAACTAAAACCCACAACACCGCTGCATTTTAGTTCTGCCGAGGGCGGTCAACAAGAATTCAAGAGTCCGTAATTCTCCAGAGATTGCTATACGAATTATCAGGACACTTGTAAAAATACGAGTAGAGATTCTATCGAGAGCCTTTGTTAAAGCTCTGGGGATTGCGTTCGCGGCTCGGTCAAATACAATTATATACTATCATGAACAATTCCTTTGAAAATATAGATTGTTTTGGGCCGCACATTGGCTAAAGGGATATTAAGTCGTCGGTGCTTTATTCTAGATATATTTTCTGGTTTTCGCTACGGCTTAACTAGAAATCCCTGAATGGTTAAAAGTTATTCCATTTAGATTGTTTATATCAGAAAAATATAAAGAGTTCATTTCGTATCTACCCTGAATTCAGTAATTTTAATTTTAGCTTGGCTGTTCATCATATTGTTCCGATTATACTGCAGCAAGTAGGTACTATCTTCAAAAATCTTTTAATTTATGATAATGATGTGTGCAAGATTACAACAGATCATTAGTTATCTATAATGGGGAAGTTGCATGAATTTTATTACACTGGTTTGGAATGTATTACAGGATAATTTTTCAAACATATTCAAAGGTGAGAACATGTATCTGGCGGCAATAATCACATAATAATTAAAATATTAATAAATTTCCATCGAATGTAAACTAAACCACGAGGCCGAAAACACGATATCATTGATGTGACGTTACACGCGGCTCGGCGTGATTTATTTCCGTTGAATACAGGAGCAGGTTATGGTATTTATGATGTAAACAGACATTTATTTATTGTATTTAATCGACGCTATATTTAGTCAATTTTCTGTGAGATTGTTTCAAGCAATTGTATATTTTATATTACTTTCAATCATGTTTATTATATACTGGATTACGAAATTAAGTACCAGAAAATGTAATTTATTTAAAATAAAATTAGTTTCCAATATACGCGCTTACGACTACTATGATTTGGATAATACAACTGTAGTTCTAGAAACGTCAGTCAAAAATTAATTCTGACAGTTACACAATTTAAAGTTTGAAAATGAGTAATATTATAGGAAAAACATATGATAGTGATGAAGAATTTGTTGGAACACCACCAGAAGTCAGTGAAATAGCAAATGCAGCGTCATTAAACTTATTGCCTAGAAAATCAAGAAAACAGTATGAATAAGTTATAATCGTTTTAAAGAGTGGTGCTTCGATAAAAAAGTTGTAAATCTTACAGAAAATGTGCGTCTTGCATATTTCTCAAAAAGATCGAGTGATATTAAACCCTCATCACTTTGGTCTGAGTACTCAATGGTGAGAGCTTGTCTTTGTTCAAAAGAAAATATTGATATTAAAACCTACAAGAAACTAATGGCATTTATGAAGCAGAACTCTGTAGGATTTCGGCCAAAAAAGTCAAAAGTATTGTACAGGGAACATATTTATAAATTTTTAAAAGAAGCTCCGGACTCCCAGTATTTGATGAAAAAATACTAATAGCTGCAATATTTGGTATCGCAGGGGCATGTCGTAGAGATGAGCTCCAAAAATTGAGTACCGACGACATAGAAGAAGTAGACTCAATATTAATTGTAAAAGTGCCACGGTCAAAAACTGACAAAGAACGAAGTTTTGTCATTAGAAGTGAGGTCGATGAAGGATTAAATTTGATCGAGATATATCATAAATACACGAAACTATGTCCCAATCATATTTCGCATAAACGTTTTTTTATCAATTACCGAAATGAAAAGTGCACTGTCCAAGCTGTTGGTGTGAACACGTTTGCTAAAATCCCGTATGAAATTGCAAAATTTCTGCATTTGGATAATCCTGAGCTATACACAGGGCACTGCTTCAGGAGATCCTCCGCAACACTTCTTGCAGACACTGGAGCAGATATAAACGACACGGTGGATGGAAATCGTCGACAGTAGCGGAGGGATACGTAGAGGAATCACTTGCAAACAAACTCAGTGTTGCAAAACAAATATTTCAGCCTGAAAAAAATGACAATGTACAGATACCAAGTACTAGTACATTTACAGAAGTCGCAAATCATGAAGTAGAATTAAAAAATAATTCACTAAGAAATATTAATATTGAAAATTGCACAAATTGTACATTTACTTTTAATATTAATGGTAAAATCAAGTTTGAGTTAAATTGTTCCTAATATATTAGTAATTTATTAAATATTTTGCATTCATCTGTCATTCTACTACAGCGTCACATCGACGTCACATTTTCCTAGACTTAGTGTTATCTAAATAACATTTTTTGGTTTTTGCATGAACGTAGAAAAAATATTGTATGCAACTTATACAAAAAGTGCTTATTGCACTCGACGTGTTGTTGTGACAACTTCACGTCGCGTGCAATGAACACTTACTTTTTACACTTGTTACATAAATAACTATTTTGTGGCATTCGTGGATCATAGATACATAGTGTAAATACTGTGTAGGTTATGCAATAATTGTCAGTGATGATGTGGTGAAGTTACGGTATTATTAAACGTAATGTATTGCTTTGTAATACAGATCCGCTCGTGACAATTTCTGCTCCTGCTGCTATTGGGTAAGTACCAGATAGATGGTTTTGCTTGAAGTATTTATAAAATTATGCCATCTAATTTCGCATTAAACTATTTGTTTTAAATTGAAAAATAATAAGTAAAGGTAATGAATATTAAACATTTAGTAACTTTTTAAAATTAATTTAATAATTTTTTATTGCTATTTACTACTGACTTAATTTTTTTTTTAAACATTTTTAAAAAGTCTTTATTTATTACTTTTATTTATTATCAAAATAAAACAGGTAATTTAATTGTGTAGTGAATTCAAATAACAAAATTTGATAGCAGAGCAAATACAGAACTTGTTATTTGGAATAGGAATGAACACCCTGTATACATTCTGACAGGTTAATACAAAAGTTTAATTGATTCTTTACAACTATACATTCTAATTTTTTCGTTGAACTTACACCTGTATTGTATTTCCAACTAAACTTTCACAGTGTTGCAATGCTTCCTTTCGTCGCTCTTCATCGCCCTACACCACATTTTTTCTTTCTTTTTTTTGGTATGGTAAAACATTTTTTATTAGACTCTGTATGCCGCATTTGTCCATAATGGCATAATGGAATATTTCTTACATTTGCCCGGTGAGATGCACTTTTGCAACTTTATTCACTACCGATGTTTATTTAATAGAAAAATAGCACCTAATAATATTACAAATGACAAATTAACTCTTTTAAACGTACATACTGCGTTGTCCGAATGGAAATCGTATACAGATAAGAACTATTTAGGTATACACGTGCAAATGGGTTCTGACGTCACAGGTCCACACTGTAGCAGTGACCGTTTTGTGTGGGCTTGGATAAAACAAATTTTTAAATTTTTTTTAGGCTTATTTTTTCTAAATTAACTAGAACAAACGCCATTTCGACTAAAATAACAGTCTTTCTTCTGCACGTATTTGGAAAATTATGCAATTTCCTCATTATTTATTAAATGTTTATTTTACAAAATTTTGTTAGTAATGTGAAGTATTGAATCGGTATCTAACAGTCAGTCTTATGGTCAAAACTTGATGAAACTGAGGTTAAAATATGAAAGGAAGTGAATCGGTGAGTTAGTACGCCCTCTTTCTTCTGTAACATCAACTCAACAGATCCGTGATTGTGCGGATTTGAATCTAGTATGTAACCACTTTCTTGCGTCGAGATCATCTGGAAATCATGTGCAACTCAAGCAGCCGTAAAATATATTAACCTTATGCAGCAGAAAAGTGGTCTGCCTACTTCCTGCTAGGCCTAAGCGGATCGAATTGCAGGAAGCGACCTACAGCAGGTACTTAACGCAGACCTCTCTCCTTGGGCGACGTGCCATGAAATCTATAAATGATACTGCAGCATTGAATTACACTTGCAGTATCTGTATCAACAGCCAAGAATCCTTGTCGGCCACACCACCAGACATAACACACTTATATCTCACCTTCACTTGGTTTATATGTAGACATACATATGAAGGAACAGCCAGTTGAATTGTCATTCATCTCACCTATGGCATGCTGATGAGGGCTAACAAGCCCGAAACCGGTCTATGTCTGGTGGTGTGGTTGGCTCATTATCGTAAAAACAGCATCCTTCTATGTCTTGTAGTTTCTTAGATATCCTGCAATTACAACGAAACTGAAATATCCTGTACATACCTTATACAGTATGCGCCAAAAGTATGGAATAAATTCAATAAAAACGAAACAATTATTTTTTGGAAAAAATCCTCGAACAGGTCGATTTTTAATTTAAAAAATACATATTTTAGCGTAAAATGCGATTTTCAAATGTCATTTGTTTTCGAGTAATGACGTCATCGATTTCTTTTTTAAATGGCAACACCATATTGTTTTCCTTGATTCTGAAAGATCGTTTAATTCTCTATCAGACAGTACTAAAATTTTGCTTTCTTACATAGGAAAGTTTTCGAGTAAATGATGATTGAATGTTAGAAAACGTAAATTTTATCCATAAAAAAGTAACAATTCTGAGGTATGTAAAATAAAATACAATTGATTAAATTTTATACTTAAATTAAATGTTCGAATTGCCATCCACCAACTTCTTGACAATGCGCAAGTCTGTGAAGAAATTCTTCTTGCACATTATGAACGATTTCTGGGGTAGCGATTTTGAAGTTCTTCTAAATTACGTGGTTTATTAATATACACTTTTGACTTCAAGTATCCCCATAAAAAATAGTCAAGAGGTGTAAGATCTGGCCATCTTGCAGGCCATTCTATCGGTCCGCGTCTGCCGATCTACCTCCTAGGAAAACGCATTTTATGCTAAAATATGTATTTTTTAAATTAAAAATCGACTTGTTCGAGGATTTTTCCCAAAAAATAATTGTTTCGTTTTTACTGAATTTATTCCATACTTTTGGCGCATACTGTATATCTCATAACTATTTGACCATATTTTTACCGAAGAAATGTTTGTGAGATGTCAGTGCTATTCAAAATAAAACCACTGGACTGGAGCAATATACATATTTGGGTAGACTCAATGAAAATCATATTTGACCTAAAACATTAAATAATAAGTAGGTATTCCTTTACTCAATGCCTAAAGTCAGGAGAAACCATACTGGAAGCTCAATAGTACAGTTTAAAATAGTATTTATTTTTAACCTAACGTAACCAGTTAATAATTTTTACAATAAAAATTAATTAAAAAACCCTAGAAGCACTACAAAAGAATAAGTTGGAAATATTGATCCTTCATGATGAATAATTCCAACTTATTACTCGTTACTAAGGAATTTACATGATTTTAATAACGTGTAAGGTTACCATAAAATTTAAACCGCTTCCTATATCAGTATTTCAGATCAAAAACCAGGTTCAAACCTTGCGCTTGAAATACCAGTTGAAAACTATTTAATACGTTAACTAAACCGCAACATAAATCAGATCATTTCCAAATACGTTTACATTAGACATAATGCTATTAGTCTACTTAATTCCAAAGTAGAGCTTGTGAATCAGTCAGAGGAAATGTACATGCTCGTGTGATGTTAAGTCACGTTTCACTGGATACATTATAAACAGGCCAGAGATACACAATTATAGATTGTGAATTAATTAAGACAAACGTATATATTGCACTCTAGATACATTTAATTAAGGTACTCGGTACCTATGTAACACCACAAAATATGAGACTTACTCATTGATTGCTTATTTACGACGAGATTGCATAAAATAGGATTGATTGAATATTCGTAACTCCATTGAAGTTTGGAGTTATACATCTAGAAGGTTGTTACTATGGAGCAGTTGCAACTATAAAAACACTTAAAAAAAATTCTAAAGTCTGCGATCGTTTGTGAACATTAAACCCCAATACTGAAAATTCTGAAACAGAAAATGAAGCGAAAGCTGCTTTATGTACATAGATGCCTCAGAAATAGATGCTTTGAGGTGCCGAAAAAAAGGTATGTAATATTTCGAAAAAAGTTATTCTAGCGTACATCTTTAAAATGTGCACCCTCTACATTATGGAGTAATTATTCCATGCTGTGAACTACAATTTATTTGAATATGAATATTAGTAAATATACCAATATTATTGCTTTCCTCAAAAAGAAATCAAGTGGTTATAGACCCAGAAAATCCAGAATATTTTCCAAGGAACAGGTTGAAAGGTTTATCAAAGAGGCAGATGATGAAAAGTACTTATTCCAAAAAATTGTCTGGATTGTTGGTATACTTGGAGAAGAAGAATTAACTTATTTACGTACAGAGACCATTGAAGATGTTAAGTCACAAACCTTGAAAAATATAGACAGCGCCGTTCCGTTATATAGGTCACGTGACAGGTCCCCCATCGCCTAGGGTCTAAAGGTCCGGAAAATGGATATTTTATTTGCTTTATGTTACAGTTCTGCGAATATGATGGCTGCATTGCAATATGAAGTTAATTAACTTGCTGTCATTTTAAATGTCATTAAAGATTGTAACCAATCACAGTAAACAAATGAGCTTTACGCTACAGTACAACCAACGTAAATTGTCATAAAAAGCAAGTTTTAGCGATTTTGGGCCATTTAGGGTATTCATGAATTAGCGGTCGTCGGTAATTTGCCGCTAGCACCGTCTATATTTTTTCTAGGTTTGTGTGCTAAGTAGTTTATTAAAATGATTATTACCAATAGGAAAGCCAATGTTCCTAGATTATTTACAATACCAGAGGGAGGTATAGGAGTAAACTTTTCCGAAAATATGCAAGTCTACATCCGTGCACCAATTACTAAAATGAGATGTTACTGAGTATATAGGACACTGCTTTAGACGATGTTCTCCAACCTTCCTTGCAGAGGGGTACATAGAAAATTCCGTACAAAATAAGCGACTGATAGCAAGGAAAATTCTCGGGAAGAAAGGAAATACCACTTTCATTCCAAAAACTCCAGCAGCAGCACCGGGATGCAGGTGTTTTCTTCTTCCAATATTGAAGAAAATCACCTAATGTCCAATTATCCGGTTTGAAAGATTGTGTTATTAATATAGATTTTACAAATAAATAATTTAAAATTCAGTTATTTTATTTTACTTTACTTTTACTAAAAAGATTGTTGCCTAAACCACTGTCATTTCGATACTGAAATGACAATCGAAATATTATTATGCAACGATTTTACGAAAATAATATTTATTCCGTAAATACAAAATATATAAATTATTATTATTACACTTTGCTTTCTTTTAAAGTGCCTTGAAACAGAAGTGATTTTACAGAATGTTTAAGAATGTACATTTTTTACATGTGCTTTTACAGTCAATAATTTTATTTTTAATTAAGGCCAATACAATAAGAACAAATATTCAAGGGAACCCACGCAATGCTGAAAATTGTTGCCTGGAATTGTTTTTGGAACGTTAACCACTTAAAACACACTTCTAAAGTATGTAAGTAAATTCGAAGAAGAATTTTTTTAAAACTTGTAAATGTTCAACCTTCGGCAGTAAGTAGCAAATATTTTACTAAATAAAGTATAACAAACTTAAGGAATTACAAAAATTTAATGAAATAATCTTTATAATATAGCATCGTTTCTTAGGAAGTAATTAAATAGAAATTTTCACTGATCATGACGAAAGATTGCTATCGCTTTATCCCTAGTGTGATGCCATTCCATATGATTATGGTATGCCTTCAAGATGCAATGACTAAGCAGTATTAAGGCGCGTATAGACTTGCGAGCTGAGCGGCTCATGATGCGCTCACGTAACAAGTGTCGCCAGTGTGGACAGGGTTTTGAGCGTAGTTCGAGCCAACTTTGAGCCGCTAGCTGTGAGCCGACGGGAGTCGGTTTTTTTTGGCGAGCACAAAGAGATGCTCAGTGTCAGTTTGGATGGCAAAACTATGTGCTCGCAAGTGTGGACAGGCGTTTTGAATCAAACTATGGCGACCTGGCCAGATGAACAGATACTTAGGCTAATAGAAACTGATAGATTATATTCTGTCTTATGGGATCCGAAGCATGAGAATTTTTATACTGCTCCATTTTGTTATTTTGTATAGCTCAGTACGCCAGTAACAATGGGGTTTCATTTTCTTATACAAATTAACCATTATTATACCTGCGGCACTTGCATCCATCATGGCAAACAAAGCTTCTTATCCAGACATCTTAATAAATTGAAACAAACGAACATAGTTAATGGTGGGGTGGATTTGCTCGCGACCAATTTTGGCTCACTTAGTGCTCATAGGAGATTTATTTTTTCTACGAGCACCCTATCGGCGGCTCATGAGCCGCTCACGAGTCGATCACGTAACAAGAGTGGTCAGTGTAGACGGGGTTTTGAACGTAGTTCGGGCTGATTTTGAGCCGCTTGCTGTGTGCCGGCGGGAGTCGGTTTTTTCGTCGAGCACAAAGAGATGCTCAGTGTTAGTTTGGACGGCAAAACTACGTGCTCGCAAGTGTGGACAGGCTTTTTAAAGATTTTAATCTTGTTACTATTATTAGTATTAACACATAGAATTTAATTCTTCAGCAACACAAGAAGTTTAACAATTCATCAACGTAGGTACTAGTGGCCTACAGATGGCGACTACATCAGATTCTGTTAATAAGTTTTCAGTATTTCCCAAAATTATTTTTTTGCATATTTTTGTCTACAAACATGTCGTATTCAAACGCAGGCAGATATGACTTAAGGTGCTGATTTATGGGAAGTGAGACAAGTGCTTCGAACCAATCACTGCTGTAATGCCTTGGCGATAAACGGGTGGCAGTGTTTTTATGTATTTGTGCGCATTTGCGTATGTTCTTTTGTTATCCTTTGCAATTTTTCCTTTCGACACGTCGAGTACTTTGCTTAAACAAAAGGAAGGGTTGAGCGAAGAAGTCCCTAGCAAGAACTGAGCAAATCATACATATCTTTTTTGCCTAATGAGTTGTGGCTAAAATGACTAGAAAATCTAAAAGGTAGTTCAATTTTGAATACAAAAGGTACTATCGTTTATTTCATGTAACTCTAACAGTTTTTGTGTTTTTGCATTTGCATTCAATGACTTTTATTTATTGTAAAATGAATTTATTCTTTTAAATTACTACTATGCGGGGTAACAACAGTAAAGACAACAAATAACAATCAGTAACAGTAATAAAAGAAAACTTCAAAGTAAATGCTCAAAATGCCCGCCTTCCACTTCAATACACTTTGTAAGGCGTCTCTTTAAAGATCTTTGAATATTAAATAACATTTGTCGATTATTTTTAATAATATTAGCAGCTTCTTGAATTTTCTGTCGTAATTCTTAGATGGAATTAATTGTATCTTTGTAAACCATGTCCTTTATTTGTGACCATATTTAGAAGTCTAGAGGGTTTAAATCTGGACGATCTAGGTTGCCAAACAAATTCACTACCACGCCCAATCCACTGGTGAGGAAAATGTTCATTCAGGTGTTGCCGCACTGGCAGAGAAAAATGTGGCGGCGCCCCGTCTTGCATAAACCACATGCTCCGCCTTATGGCTAGTGGTACATCTTCTAGTAGTGTGTTTAAGTGTTGTTCAATGAAGTTTAAATAGAGGGGCCCGTTCAGATTAGGAGGAAGTTCAAAAGAACCAATAAAAAAACAGATATCACACCACACCAAATATTTACCTTCAATTCATGCTGAAAATGTCATTCCTTTAGAGCATGTGGATTTTCAGAGTCCCACAAATGATTGTTTTTCCAATTAAAAACACCTCGTCTAGTAAACGTCGCCTATTCGGTGGAAAGGAGGTCATTAAGAAAATTCTGGTTTTCGATTTGTCTAGCATAAATTGATCAAACTGTAGGCGAACTGGTAAATCTTAGGTAGGAAATTTTGGACAGGAGTATAATGATATGGACGGAGATTCTCTTTCTTTAAAATTCTCCAGATAGACGATTGGCTTATTCCTGTTGCCGCATTTAACCAACGAGTACTGATATCTGGATTTTCCTAAATACGAACTAAAACCTCTTCTTCATCATCGACGCTGATATTTTTTGGAGCACAATTTAAGCTTTTAGGACGAAAACACCCTGTTTCGCCTAGGCGGATAAAAATACGTCTGAACAGTTTGTGATTGGGTTGTCTTCGATTTCGGTATAATTTTAAATACCTTCTGGCTGCACGAAGTCCACTATAATTTGACAGCAAAAACACAAATCATATCACGCATTTCACTGTTGGAAAATTCATTATGTCGTGGCATTTTCTTATTTTAGAATTTTTATTACAAATAATACACTCTTACTTGTTGACAGTAAAATTGTCAAATTTCTTTACACGAAAAACTGATAAGTGCTGACACAAGCCTACTTGAAAAAAAGTCAATGTAATAACGATTAGCTTAGGAGTCTTTACGCTGAATGTTTAAAATGCAAATAACTCAAAAACTGATAGAGTTACATGAAATTAACAAGAGTACCTTTTGTATTCAAAATTGAACTGCCTTTTAGATTTTCTAGTCATTTTAGCCATAACTCATTAGGCAAAAATGATATGTTGTAATTTACCTAAATTCGTAATTTTCATGCTAAAAAACATAACCTCGCCAATTTTCAAGACGATACTGCTTAAAATCAACAAAATTATTAAGAAATTTCAAATTAAAATTCCAACTTTAAATACGCTGTATCTCGTAAACCTGCAACATTTGTATAAGACATGTAAAGCTCAATCGCCATATTTTGGTGTGTAGTATCTCCTGTTCAGAGATTGCCCATTCTTAATGAATCACCCTGTATATCAATCTCGAAAATAAATATCAGTAAGGTATATACGCTAAGCTACCATATTGTATTTCTCTTTAAATAATTATATATTTTGGAAATAAACTTGTTTTCTTTAAAAGCGGCATAAATCGATACACGTGACAACGCGGTGCACTGTCACTACCTTTGACACCTTTTTAAAATGCACGATTTAGTAACAATTTGTTTTTCAAAACGGAGTAATGGGTTGTTAAATGGTGAAAAGGAAAAATAGTCGACGTAGTAGAAGTCACAGTGTGCAACTAATAGAAAACAATGGACCAGTTATATGTAGCAACTAAACGCTTCGTCTAATCAATCGTAGATGGACCGTGCCTTGAGTGTCTTAGAATATTAATTATTAGGTCGAATGTGTTATTCAATATATACTTTTTCATTTTGTATCGCAGTATGAAGCTATTTAATGAAATAAATCCAGAACAGTAAACAAAATATATACTGAATATATTTCAACGAAAATTACCCACTCTTAGTATCTTTTAAAACTATCTTTTGGTTGAAAATTGCCAAGACATGTCAACAAAGATCCTCTTTTTAAATAAAATCCGAATTTCAGCCATCAACTTTTCAAATGGCACCATACCCTATGCGGCACATCGTTGCAAAGGTTATTTCATAGAGAATGCATTCTACTATTTTATATATTCGCATGAAATTGAGAGATAAAAAAATTAAAAAACCTTTTTCTGTTTATTTTGGTTAAACTACTGATAACAATACCGATACTTTTTTCCACCTTCTGTTTTTACTTCAGTTAGTCAAGTTCATTTTCAATTAAAACTGTCAATATGGTGACCACGACTGCCGAAAGAATCGAGATTGTGCGTTTCTATTTCAAAAATAACGACTGCGCACGAGCTGCAGCGCGTGCTTTTAATAAAATGCATCCCGATAAATTCATTGGTCATCAATATGTTTCAAACTTGATGCAAAAATTCATGGAAACTGGATCAGTGGCAAACAAAAAACATCAACCAGAATTATTAATGAACCTGTTGAATTTGCTGTTTTGAGACACGTTGCAATGAATAACAATCAGTCTTTAAATCAACTGTCCCTGGCATCAGGGGTTTCAACAAGTAGTGTATGGAGAATTTGAAAAAAGCACAAATTTCACCCATACAAGACAAAACTTGTTCAAGAACCAAACGAAGACGACGATGCTCGAAGACTACAGTTTTGCGAAATTATGTCTAATAATTTATTGAATAACGTGATCTTGATGTACAATATTTGCTTCAGCGATGAGTGTATATTTATTTTGAGTGGAGAAGTCAACAGGCTGTAGGTATTGGTCCGACACGAATCCACATTTGTTTAGAGAAACTCATACCCAATATCCACAGAGACTTAATGTTTGGGCAGGTATTCTAGGATACCACATCATTGGCCTGTTCTTTATTGACGGTAATTTAACTGGCGCTACTTACCTCGCATTTCTTGATACCGCTGTTAATCCGTGCATAACAGAACTATTGGAAGTGCACCTCCTCACTATGCGGTTCCCGTTCCCGAAAATTTTTGAACGATCGGTTTCCTGGACGATGGATTGGAATATGTGGTTCCATCAAATGGCTGGCTAGATCACCCGACCTGTCTCCGTTGGATAATTTTTTATGGGGGCATTTGAAATCCAAAGTGTATGTAACACAGCCAGCCAACATTGAAGATCTTAGGCAGATAATAATAGAAGAATGTCGACAATTGACACCGCAAGTTCTCGCAAATGTTCGTGAACTCTTTCAAAGTCGTCTCTATTACTGTATGGAAGTTAAGGGCGACCATTTTGAACATTTACTTTAACGGTAATTTCTATTATTCTATAGTTTAACCAAAATAAACAGAAAAAGGTTTTTTATTTTTTTTTATGTCTCAATTTCACGTGAGTATACAAAATGAATAGTAGAATGGATTCCCTATGAAATAATCTTTGGTGCCATTTGAAAATTTAGAGGGAGTGGCTGTGACGGGTAAGGGGTTGATGGCAGAAATTCGGATTTTATTTAAAAAGATGTCCCCTTTGTTATCTATGTCGACATGTTTTGGCGATTTTCAACCAAAAGATAGTTTTAAAAGATACTGGCTACTTTTCGTGTATAAATATTTGTTTATAGTTGACTGTCATAATAATGCTGTCATTATGAACGTCAAAATCGATAATAATCTGCCACTTTCTAGCACCCGTGGTGTAATGTGACAGAACCTTTTAAATTGAATTACTTGGGTATTCAAATTCAATATGGATATTATATTATTAGACTTTATCTATTTTATAAACAAAAAAACAAGAAAATTATTACATATTTTTATTTACATTTGTATGCCACGAAGTTCAATGTGGAAGCTATTTAAACTTAAAACATAAATTAATTATTTATGTTAATAGTAATACTGTAGCTTAATTCAGATCGAGTTATAGAAATTCCTGAACTAGTTTTAAAAACACTTGAGCATGCACTCGTAGATGATGAAATACATAATTTGGTTAATCACGGTTTCTACGTGACTTGAGGATCCCAGTGTACTGGCAATTTTGTTTTTATTTTTTAGTGAATCTGCTATGCATCATTAATAGT
The DNA here is from genome assembly GCA_037114965.1 of Monochamus alternatus. NCBI lineage: Eukaryota > Metazoa > Arthropoda > Insecta > Coleoptera > Cerambycidae > Monochamus > Monochamus alternatus. Next base: position 50,484,267 of record CM073427.1, on the reverse strand, counting down.
TCTAATATCAGCACCACTATTTGCTAAAAATTGTAGCGGATGTTCGCCCAAATGAATGACGGGCAATCAGGCCTTCTTAATTATGTCAATATAATTCAGTGCATTATCGTCAGTATTTAAAATTGTAAATGTTCTGGGTCCCTGTACGAGATTTTTTGGACAACTGTTTTCCTGGAAGGTGGATCGGCAGACGCGGACCGATAGAATGGCCTGCAAGATCGCCAGATCTTACACCTCTTGACTATTTTTTATGGGGATACTTGAAGTCAAAAGTGTACATTAATAAACCACGTAATTTAGAAGAACTTCAAAATCGCATTCGGGACGAAATACGCAGAGTTACCCCAGAAATCATTCATAATGTGCAAGAAGAATTTCTTCACAGACTTGCGCATTGTCAAGAAGTTGGTGGATGGCAATTCGAACATTTAATTTAAGTATAAAATTTAATCAATTGTATTTTATTTTAGATACCTCAGAATTGTTACTTTTTTATGGATAAAATTTACGTTTTCTAACATTCAATCGTCATTTACTCGAAAACTTTCCTATGTAAGAGGGCAAAATTTTAGTACTGTCTGATAGAGAATTAAACGATTTTTCAGAATCAAGAAAAAAATATAGTGTTGCCATTTAAAAAAAAATCGATAACGTTATTACTCGAAAACAAATGACATTTGAAAATCGCATTTTACGCTAAAATATGTATTTTTTAAATTAAAAATCGACCTGTTCGAGGATTTTTCCCAAAAAATAATTGTTTCGTTTTTATTGAATTTATTCCATACTTTTGGCGCATACTGTATATTATCATAACCAATAGAAATCGAGTATTCTGATGTTGTTTGTATTTGTTGCAGTAGAAAAATAATAATAATTTCATAATTAGAACAAATTGAAGTTTTTAAAACTTAAATTGTCTGTTAAACCACAGTTTGGCTATAAAATAGCGTATGAAATTTGTTTATAATGCACGATTATGGCATTCGTGAAATTAACAATACAAATTCACAGAATCGATAGCTTTATTCGTGTTTTTCTCTTCAAATGACGATAAATAATTATACTTACTTAAAAGAAATGCTCATATATTTGTCTACAGGAAAATATTAGTAACAATTTATTAATTAAAGGTATGTTTGGTTTACCTTATTCTGAATTGTTTATACCATTTGATACTGAATATATGTTTTTTAAAATTATTTATAACCTTAATAATAAATACCTTTTCACATTATTTTAACTAAAGAATACGTAGTGACAAATGATTATATTTAACAATATGTGTTCTTAATTGATATCAAATCCATTCGTTAGGGACACTGAATTTCAACAACAACTCATTCTCTAGAATGAAGAATACAGCACAACAGCCTAAGAGTAGCAATTTTCTTACGGATGGGATGAATGCAAAGCAATTAGATAATTAAAATTAGTTAACCCCACTTATTTCATGAGATGTTTTTGAACTTTGTAGATAAATCCAATTTAACTCACGTTCTACGTGACTTCGGGCTAATTATCAGTAAATATTTCATGTCATTAAATAATTAATCAACATGCCCTCCAACAGATAGCAGAATACTACAATGGCAGATAAAGGTTCCCCTTGGGGAAACGCATATCTTAGACAATGTAAACCTTCCTAGTTTTATTTAGAGCTTAAATGTAAAATGCTAGAATATTTATGCCGTGACGTCATTACGTTGAAGAGAATTGTAGCAGTGCCATTATATCTTCGGTCCAGGAGACTGGAGAGGTTAAATTATAACTGTTGTGGCATAATACCGTTGTATTCACGTTACCAACTTAATACATTAAACGTTGCAACAAATAATTGTCACGGAACTGCGCCAAGAATTATGCCTCTCTTACCATCTTCTTACTTTTTATCGGGAAGATAAATTTGCTCAAGTCGTACTAATCAGCTTTATTGTAGTCGTTACTTTTGATGAGTTATTTCTAACTCATTAGAATGACGGAAGTCACAATAACAAGCAAGTCTTTAAGAGTATGGGCTTTAATAAAACTATTAGTTGATGTCTATACTGCCTGTTAATTCCAAATGTCGTAATTCATAAATCAGATATAACTAAATCTTTTTTATGTCAAATATTATTTATTCATTTAATAATGATAATGCTGAAGCAAACAGGCTGTAGTCTAATTACATGGTTCTTACCTTACACAATGAAGTTAATATAAAAGATAACAACTAGCATAATATTAAAATTTAATAATAATAATAATACATTTATTTTCCATTTAGAAATACAGAGTAAACGAACATAATTAGTTCTATTGTTATAGAAAGAGATAGGAAAACCACTAGGCTGTGCTCAAGCAGATAGAGCAAGCTCCATCTCTCGGTATAATGCACTTACCTAGTATATCAAATATATTTTACGGTAAAGTTTAGCCTACTATAGGTATCTATTTACTAACAAATAATACAAAAGTAGTAGTGGACAAAAGAGAAAAGAAAAACAAAAATTGGAAGCAATTTATGGAATCTTAAATCTAGCAAAATATTGTTGGTCACTGATTACTAAATAAATATTTTGAAACTTTGGTTTTAAAATTTCTTAAACACATTGTTTTAAAGTCATCTGGCAGCGCATTGTAAAGTTTTGAAACATTGTAGGTAAAAGATCGTTCGTAGAAACTAGTTTTATGTAAAGGTGGTGTTATAAAATGCTTATTTCTAACATTTATATTATGGACATCAGTACGAAAACAAATTTTATTATGCAGATGCGAGGGAGTTTTTGTACAAATTATTTGATGATATAGGCACAAAGTTTGCAATCTCAGACGATTATTCATATTTAACCATTTCAGGTCTTGTAATTTATGAGAAATGTGATCTCTACGTCGAATGCCAAATATGTATCTTAAACATGAATTCTGACACATCTGTATTCTTCTTTTAGTTAAAACATCAATACATAATAAACAGGGGCACAGTATAAAAAGTTTGATAAGATAAGGGTTTCGCAAAGTAACATTTTTATTTTTATGGACAAATAATTATGGGGATAAAGCAACTTCAAAGCCATATATGATCTTTGTATGTATTTACTAACTTCTGAATAAAATCTAAATGTATTGTCAAAACTCAGACCCAAGTTAGAAGCACTTTGCACTATAGGAACAGAACTGTCATTAATCACAACTCTGATATTTTCGGAGATTTCAGTTACAGCTAATTTATTATCAAACAGAATTAATTTTGACGTGGATGGATTCAGAAATAGGGAATGTGCTTCTGATTTTTGATAGATAATTTTAAGATCCGAATTAATTTTATTTAATGCCTCATCATAATTAGTTTTATCAAATGATAGATGCAGTTGGGTATCATCAGCATACATGTGTGGACTACAGTATTTCAAATTTTTGCAGAGATTACTGGTATATACACAAAATAATAGAGGTCCCAGAATAGAACCTTGAGGAACACCTATTTTAAGCGAACTCACATTTGACAATTCATTTCCAATTTTTACTCTTTGTGTACGATTTCCTATGTAACTAGACATTGTATTAAGTGCACTATCGCCTAGTCCAACAAAGTGAAGTATTGCTATAAGTAATTGATGTCGAATTGTGTCAAAGGCTTTAGTAAAGTCTAGTAATACTAAAGCACTAATCTTACCATTATCAAATGATTCAAAAATATTATCTGTCACTTCCAATAAAGCAGTTGTACGACTGTGAGATCGCCTAAACCCAGATTGAAAAGATGGAATAATGTCATATTTGTTAAAATGTTCTATTAATTGTGTATACATCACTCGCTCTAGAATTTTCCATAAAGTAGGCAACATGCTTATAGGACGCAAGTCAGATAGTGTTGAAGGATTAGTAATTTTTGGAATAGGTATAACATGGGCTTGTTTCCATTGAATAGGTATAGTATGGGATAACAGACAGCTATTTATTATATGGGTAATGTACGGAACAATATAGGGGCAACAGTATTTCAACAAGTCAAGTTTATATCATCTGGACCCATGGCATTTATATACATATGGCAAATGTCACCAAATAATCAAATAACTGCAGGGGATGGGTACAACTGATAAATAAATCAATCTAAAATTATCTTCAATATTTTTTTAAATTTAAAACGCCTAATCATAAACTCCAGAAGTAAGAATATTAATATACTTGTTACCTGCAGTACTAAAGCTATTCACAAGAGAGTAACTTAAGGAAACTTTGGAATTTAGGTAGATAAGGATCCACCATACTATTTATAATTTTATGCAATAACATTAGAATAATTTGATCTCTTCTACTATCAAGTCGCGGTACTTTAAGATCATTTCGAATAACAAGGTAATGATTAAACGGTAGACTTATAATAAAGGTATTTAATAAATTTATTTTGAACAGTTTCGATGGTTTGCTTGGACGACTATTTGGATGGACTCCAAATGACATCATCATATTCTAGGCGAGAACGAACAAAGGTATTATATAGACTTTATGGTATCAAGACTTTTAAAATTATAGATTATACGCTTAATAAAACCTAACAATTTATATGCTTCAGCAGTGACAGTTTGATTGTGATTACTAAAGTTATTTTCAAAAGTAATACCTAATTCTTTTATAATTAAACATCTAGTTAAATGGGTGTCACTAGTTTTATAGAAAAAAACATTATTTTACATTAATCTAAATTAAAATATAAATTATTTTTGACAGACCATTCATCCAAATCCCGCTGCATAATTTCCAAATCACCTTCAACTTCTCTAAAAATCTTGAAGTCATCTGAAAAGACTGAGTACATTTGGGATATTCACTGACAAAGACTAGGAAAAGAAGAGACCTAAGACTGGACCCATGGGGCACTTCAGACTTTGTCAAGAATATTTTGGACTTCACGCCCTTGTACTCGTATGATACAAACTGATACCTACTAGCAAGATAAGATGACAAAAGCATTATTATATGATCACTAAGTCCATAATGCATTAACTTAGCCAATAGTCTATGTAAACTGTGTCCACTTGTCCGTCTACATCCAGAACCTGACTGACTTCATTAACAAACATGGCAAGATTAGTTTCCATGGATATCTTTCTACAAAACCCATATTGATTAGAAGAAATATAGTTCTAAGATAAGCATGGAGCTTCACATACAAAATATATTCATAAAGTTTGACTACAGCATTTAAAATAGCAATGGATGATAATTATTGCATAAACTTCTGACATCAGTTTTATGAATTGGAATCAGTTTAGTTTGCTTAAATTTAGTAGGGAATATACCGCTATTAATGGATTTTTGAAATAATGATACTAATGTATATTTTTTGCAAGCTTTAATTACATAACATGGGATACCATCAGGCCCGCAGTTTGTTTAGACTTTATTTTTTAAATGCACACTCAATATCCTCAACCCTTACATTTTTTAAATTAATGCAGTCAGATATCACTTCACCAAGAAACGTCTCATTTTCCAAATTCTTAATAATATCCATGCCATTATAAAACCTTGCACAATATCAGTGCCCTTATTATTACGGAATGACTCCATTAATTACAAATTGACAGTTCAAATTGGCATCTCTTTTCTTTGATTTGATACAATTCCAAAAACTATTATTATCTTTAAATATCTTAGATTCAATATTCTTAATATAATCATTATAAGCTGTACAAATAATTATTTCTTGAGCTGAGCCCGCAATATTCTAAACTTATTAAGATGAAAACCATAATAATTTTTCAGTTTGTTTTGTTATTAAACCACGACGAACAGTTGTTATTAGAAATAGTTGAGTAGCTGTTTTATTTAGGAACACATTTATCTAACATATTGTATACTATGGAATAGAAATGATCAACCGCTTGATCAACAAGTTAACTTTAGAAAAATTATATCCATATTCAAAATTAAGCAAATGTCGAATCTTTGACGGTACCAATCTTAGGCAACTCAACTACAGAAGTTAAAGCAGGGTGTTTCCTGTCAATACGTACAAGTGGGTGCAATGCTTCAGATACGCTAATAGCAACACTGGCAAACACCATAAAAGTAAATGCGTAGTAACTAAAGCACTAAAAATGGCACAGTGAACTATAGCTAATAGTAGTAGTAGTAGCTAATAGGTTTGTTCCAACAACGGGAAGAATCGATTCCAAATCATCCAGAACTAGTCAGTCAGTTTAATTGTTAATGTACTCTCGGCGAATGCGACGTAAGACGGTGTTGGTCAAACATTTCTGACAGCTCTGAACCAGTTCTCGACGCCAGTTGGAACATACCTATTACATTATTTAAAATGACTAAAGATACGACATTTCTAGTTAACACAGCAGTATAGCTAAACTGAAATAATTTGGATATAGATTTATTATTTATTTTACTAGACTTGTTGCTGTTCGTGTTTTTAGTTTGGTTTGTAGGCTTCCGTGGTAGTTGTCACTGGTTGATTAATTTCCGGGCAGAATGCTACGTAGTCGGTTCCGGCAGCTAGACGTTTCTTTCTGCTGTGTTTCTAACGAGAGTCAGAAGTAATTCTGAAACTGTTGATTAGGTCCTCTATTCAGTGCTTATATAGGTGAAAATCAGAGACCGAATAATCACAGCACATTGACTTCATACCAGGAACCGAAACGTTATAGGACAGTGCACACAAAGCTGATGATTTCAAGTTATACTCTGCAATAAACTTTCTGTGTGATTGTTTTCATCTACAGCATTGTTTAGACCGTATGTCGTATTGGTGTGAATATAATCGTTTCTCACTGAATACCTCCAAGTGTAAAGTACTCATTTACTGAATACACAATTAGTCATGCCGAACCATATAAAGATCTAGGTATTACTTTTGATAAACACCTTACTTTTGTCGATCATATCAACAATGTTGCAGCAAGTGCACTCCAAACTTATGAATTTATATATCGTAATTACAAGAAATTTAAAGACATACGTATATTTAAGATTTTATTTTGTTAACTCAGTAGATCGAAGTTGGCGTATAGTCCTATAATATGGTATCCTATACAGGGCGGCCAAATGAAAACGAAACAGAGCCATTTTCAGGAACTGCGTCAAGATTGTAGAAAAACGCTCAGACCCGTCGATTTTAGATTAAAGGGAGACATTCTTTGCTGGTATTTTTGACTCCGCCATTTTCACCTCCAAGCATCACCCCAAAATATTTAAATAGCATTGGGGATTGAGTAATATTTATGTTGAAATCTCTTACAATTCTCTTTACAGCAGACTTTAAATTTTATAATTCCGCCCAATATTTTGAAAAAAATTTACATTTTAGATTTTACTTTTTAGGTATCTCCACAAAAAAAATCAAGGGGCGATAAATCAGGTGATCGTGGAGGCCACTAAATGCTACTTCTTCTCCCAATCCAGTTCCGTGGAAAACGTTGGTTCAAATACTGACGAAGAATTAACGCATAATGCGGAGGAGCGCCGTCCTGTTGAAAAATCAAATGATCTTCATCATACTCTGGAACATTTTCAATAATATCAGTCAAGGCAGGGTCAATAGCGTCTTCCCGTAATTGCAACTATATTTTGCCAGTCAAATTACCAGGTAGAAAAAAAGGACCTACCAGCCGGTCATCGAAAATTCCAACCCATACATTTAATTTTTCCTGTTGCTGTGTATGCACCTCGTGAAAAACTCTTGGGTTTGAATCTAACCAATAGCGACAATTGTGACGATTTGCACGTTCAAGAAAAAACTGCATTCATCAGAAAAACAGATGTTAAAAAGAAACTGTGGATCGTTTCCTGCTCGCTCACTCATTATTTCGCAAAATTGCAAACGGCGGTCATAATCATTCTCATGACATTCCTGGACTAAATGTATTTTGTATGGATGGAATTTATTCTTCTTCAAAATGGTTTGTATGCTAGTTCGCTTGATCCCAGACACAGATGTCAGCTGTGTAGGATCAAGATGAACTTGTGCTAAAACTGCAACATAACTAGCGTTTCTCGTTTTTTATTGGCTACGTTCCCCGTCTCTTCAAATTTTTTACCAACTCTAGAACATAATTCCTCCTGACATGCCGATCTTGATATTATTAATTAAATAGCTCAACTGTTCTATTCGCACATTTATTGTTCATAAAGTAAAGGGAAATGATACCTACCCTTTTCGCATTGGAATAAACCATAGTGTTTAATTTTCAAAAACACAATTAATAAACTACCAATCAACGCTTCCAAATAATACTAGAAAATAAATTTGGAATCCACTAATTTTACGTTCGTTGTGTGTATAGTATTCATTAATTGCCACATTTTCATCCGTCGTGACAGTTTGTTCTTAATCTTTTACCTGCAAATTTGGCTAATTGAATTTATGGAGATTTATAAAAAACACAAAACCTACCTTCAAATGCTGGGTTTTGACGCAAACTACTTTCTAACCTAGCAAAAATTTTGTGGTCTGGAAGGTTGTGTTCGGGGTATTTTTCCGCATATAATCTTCTTGCAGTTAAAGCATTTTTTTGGGCTTCTCCGTATAAGAAGAGTATGTCAACTTACTCTGAATGTGTAAACATATTTCTTATTACTTACTATTTTAATAGAAATAATTAAAATTACACTGACAATTTCAGACATCAATTAATATAAGCAAATTTTGTTTTTTCAAAGCCTACCTGCTTTAGTGAAATTTAAAAAACCATAAAAACTGGTCTGTAATTTTTGAATGGTTTTAGATGAAAAAAAAATGGTATTTGGAAAAAGTGTTTCTATTCAATAGATCTTTCAATTTCTGAAATAAAAATGGTATGCTTCTGACAAAAAAATTTTTGAAGCGTCGCGACGCCCAGCGTCGCTAAATTATAACTTTCATATCCATCGCATTTTCAAGCATCAATCAACTCAAATAAAATACTTTTTACAGAACTCAATTTGCTGCAGCCGTTTACGAGAAAAACTCATTTCCCATGATAAAAGAATCACCCTGTACAAACGACCTTAAAATTTTTCATAAAACCCATAAATATATATAGATATGTATTCAATTCAATTCACTACGAATTTTCGAAAAATACAAATTTACATAATTGTTACATATTACTATCAATATTTATCATGTTGAGATGAACCATCTAAGCATAGCTTGTTTTATGTACTTCATCTCAACAAAATACACTTTAACATAACTAATTATTAATATTATAATATATACTTAAATATCAAAACATAAACAAAAAAAAAAAAATAACAACAATAATAAGCAAGTATGATGAAAGGAAACAACGGTGAGAAAGAGGAGGACAGGCAATTTTGAAGGTAAGTAATATTTATATATCATTTGCTAATCAGACAGTACTTTAAGTTTAAAGTAATTAATATTTATATATTCTTTTAATTCCTTTTTCATTGTTTTGTTATTTTTATTCATTTTTATTTTTTTAGGTAATAGGTTAAATAATTTCGGACCAAAATATGTAAAAAATCTTTATGTGAAATCCTACATGACGGCACAGCCATACACTCATTTTGCAGTCTGGTATTATACGAATGACTAATAAAATTGGCGGGATATAACATAATTCTTAATAAACATAAAATGCTGGAGAGTTCTAGATATTATAGTTGTGTTCGCTCCAGGGTCTTTGCCATGCTACCAAATTTTTCCCAGATAACGATCGACGCAGTTCCTAGAACCAATGCATTAGCAAAAATCACCATTGATTTTAATGTTTGGTTTATTTAATAGAACTGTATCCAATTGTGATATTTATACAGGATGTCTCCGTTTTTTCGTTCTTAACTTTGGGAAATGATAGAACGTGAAGAAATAATAGCAATCTTTCCTATAATATTTTTCCCTATAACGCTCCGTTTTCGTGACACAGGGCGTTCTACTGTCAAAAAATATGCTATTTTCTTTATTTTCTACTAAACAAATAAATATTTTTGTTAAAACTTGGTATACAGTAATCATAATAAAAAATATTTTGACGTGAATAAATTTTTCCGGCTATGGCCAGTGGCGTAGATATGAGATTTTGTTCTGTTCTGAACCTCCTAAACTTCAACGCCAGTGGTGAAAAGTATTTTTTCAATACAAATATTAACAACTTATTTTAATTTTATGAAAAAACTGCTCTTGATAACATTCTCTAGGAAGTTTCGTTCTTGAGATATTTAGTCTTTTTCTAATCAGGGTTATTTTGCAAAATTTAAAAAATCTTAATCAATAATTTATTAAACAAATAAAATAACAGCTTATAAACAATTTCATTCAAGTAATGCTCAAAGTGAGAACCATTTTCTTCAATACAACGATAGCATCGATTTCTTAATGACCGTCTTGTTCGAATTAACATGTCATTGTTTATTTCAGTAAAAGCTCTTCGAACACGATGTAATAAATTTTCTCCATTGTTCACCGGAGTTGCATATACTTTTTCCTTTAAGAAGTCCCAAAGGAAAAAATCTTGTGGGTTAAGGTCGGGGGATCGAGCTGGCCTAGCAACTGGACCACCTCGACCAATCCACTTCTCCGCGTAGATCACACCTAACCAATTACGAACTTGACGTCCGTAATGTGCAGGGCAGTCATCCAATTGTATCCATGCATTTCTTCTCTTATTAATGCCCGTTTTCACCGACATTTTACTAAAAACAACTTAATAAAGTTGTTCTTAAAGGTAAGTTATGCTTATTTTTTTAGAGTATTGCACCGACGTATTATAAACCATATTTAGCAAAGTACGTCTTTGTATTGGCAACAACGCACAAATCTAGTAACTTTCGTTATTTTCTGTTAGGTATTTTAGTTCTTTCTGTTTTTCTTCAGTTTGTTACATGGAAGTAAGGTTAGATTTCGGTGTAATGCATAGAAAAAGACAAATAAATTTGTCTTTATCTATGGTGTAATGTCATGTCTGTGGTGTTTGTTTTTTTTGTTGTCATTTGTAATTCCTCCCGCATATCATTATGATTAGTTTCCAAAAATTGTAGAAACGCAACGGCGTCAAGTCTGTCTGGTAAAATGTAAGGTCCAAATATACTATTTTTATAAATTCCAACCAACACATTTACACTGAATTCTGCTTGAATGTTTCTAGATCTTATATCACGCGGATTTTCATGACTCGTAAATTAAAAAGGCATCACTAACACTAACACTAACACTTCGACAAATTGACCGCACAGCAAACAAACTGATTTAACATGACATCTATCAATACTATTGTATTGATGACAAGCAATGCATGTTTAATCGTAAAGTTTTTGTAATGCTTAAGATTAGAGAAAGATTAAATATCTCAAGAACGAAGCTTCCTAGCGAATTTTATCGAGAGCAGTTTTTTCATAAAATTAAAATAAGTTGTTAATATTTGTATTGAAAAATACTACTAAAAGGATGTTATAGGAAAGATTCCTATTATTTCTTCAGGCTCTATCATTTCCGAAAGTTAAGAACGAAAAAACGGAGACACCCTGTATAATGATAGTTTAAACGTCGTTATATTTCGCACTTAGGATAATTCTTCAGCTTGATTATTAAAAGACACCATGAAAACGTGATGAATTTTAATGTTTTTTTTCAGTTAAGGACGGAATACCTTTACAGACTAATGTTATTTACAAATAAATGTAGTAACTTATTTGGAGTAAATGTAAAATATACACAAAATGTAGTTGGTTTGAATTTCAACGGTGATGTCATAATATTTCTAATAAAAATCAGGTGTTAAGAGGTATACGAGTATCCACTTATTTTATAATTTTTTTAACTTATTCTCAATATGAAATTATAATACCTTTATAAAATTATTCAGAGATCAGCCAGTTCACCTGCCCATGACTTCTAGGAACATAAGAAGAAGAAACTAAATTCAGTTTTAGTAACTATATACAAAGTTTAACTGATTGCATACGCTAAACTTCACCTAGTAATATGACACTTCATAATAAAAAAATTATAATAGTCATTACCACTCAAAGTTGATCTTAATGTCATTGATTTAATATTCGTAGTATTTAAAAAATCTTATGAACATATGTTAATTATTCAATAGAAGAATATATATTTTATACAATTTTTTTTTGTTAGACTTATTTTTTTATTTATTTAAATAAAAATAAGAAAGCATATAAGTACAATTTTTCATTAACCTCATTCATAATTCCCTAGAATTACCTCGTAAGCTTTATTATATGTAAATATTAGATGCTACACATATATCAACTTTATAAAATTATTATTTTTTTTTTAAATAAATAAATTTGAACCTATCAAAACAGAGGATTAAGTAGTTTGGTTGATGGTAAAACATATAAATGGCAGTCCAAATATTAATATACAAAATGAAATGTAGTGATTTTTTTTTATAAAACAATGTGCAATGTGATTCAGTAACGTTATTAAATGACACATATCAATGTTTTTTACTTTAACTAAAGTTTCTCCATAGTAAATAAGTTAAAAAAGAAACTTTTTGAGAAATATATGAAAATACTTTTTTATATCTGGTATTGAATAAAAATAATTAGCTATGCATTTATTCGAAATTTCATTTTTGTAAAATTTATCAAATTGCGATGGAGTAAAATTTTATTATCTCTCTTTTATTATGGTACTTTTATTAATTTCTGTAATTGGGATTGTATCCTGTTGGAATAATAAATAAATAACTAGAGCGACAAGCATTAAAGAAAAAAACGTTAATAGGTACAGGTTGACGGTGAATAAAATATTTTAAAAACACAAGGCTTATAAAAAGTTCATCTTTTATCACAAACAAAAACAGAGTTTTTGAGGAAAGGTACACCGTAAAAAAAAAATTAGTAAAATTTCACTTAAAATCAACACAATCGATAGTTAAAACGAGTCCACACCCGATTGTGTTAGAATAATGACACAAATCGTTGAGTTAATGATCACTCAGTTGTTTGTTAGCGGAAGAAAAACTTTTATAAGTAACATTTAATAGTTTTTTAATTAGCTTGCTAAACTATGTGTTATTACAAACACAACATTGAGTTATTATCAACATATTTCGTTGTCTTTTCCACATAATCATCTCTCTGACAAAAACTATGTTGATAAGATAATTTTTTTGTTAAAATGTTTAATTACTCAAAATTCAACATCAAAATAATGTCACTCATAAATGAGTTTGTTGTTACTCAATGTTATTTTTTGCTGTGTATGTATACAAAGAAATCACTATTTAAATCAAGGAACACCAGCCATTAAATGATCTGTGTAAGCTAAATTTAATACTCGTACGTGCGCAAACTAAATTTAAAGGAAAAAAATACGCGTGGAAAGCGCAATCGAATAAAATTTAAACAGTGGATTTTAGCAGCAGATTGGCAAGTTAATTTAACAAACGCTACGCGATGCAAGAGAAGCATTGATGCGTAGCTTGCCAGCGCTAGTTAGTAGTGACCGTTAATTAAATAAAGGTCTAATAGTGTTGTTTATTTACAGCTTAATTTCGACCAGTGTTACTCGAATTGAACAGCGGAGCATTCGACCGACTATTTTAATAGAGCCCAGATCTACCGAAATGTCCCCATTACCACGCAATTGCTGCAATCCTCCGGGGTAAAGTCTTTATGCTGGTGTCGTCTCCAGTTGAACCCTTCGACATTTTAGTAGGTCGTGCCTCGGATTTTAACTGGCAGTGTCAATAAGCTAGGAAAACATTCGGAGGCATAAGTAGCCGCTGGTCCCATTAGATAAATATTTTCCTACGGCGACATAGGTTTTAACAGGTCGTTGAGAGGAGCACCAAATGTAGATAATAATAATTGTTCAACTTCTAGTCAGGTTAGGATTCATACAGTTTTCATTAGCTTTCACACTGGAGTGGTTACCCGCGGAAGCAATTATTCTTAATTAGAAAATACATTACCTCAATTTAGATTGACGACCATTTTTTATTTTTGACTGAAAAGTAAAATTATTGGGTGATTCTACCCGTACAGAAGTTATTTTAAATCATTTTTCACTGTGAAAGCAAAATTTGTTTCTGCAAAATAGAATATTTAGTATGAATACAGTATTATTCACTACTAAAAGTATATAAAGAATCAAGTGATATACAAAAATGCTATACAGGGTATTTCAGATACTGATATTTTAAAGAAAATATATTTAACCTTAGGCAACTTCTGGAAATACAGGAAGTACTCGCCAATTTACTTGTACTTATTTCAAATGGAACGTCGTTTATATTTTTAATTTTGTCAGTCGATAATTGTAAACACTTATTTAGGTTAGAAGTATTCAAGAATTAAAGACATGGACCTGCTCAGACCAGCCGGACCAGCACAGCGCTGACCTGCACGACTTCGCACACTTGCCCAACATGGACCAGCACTTTTTGTGCAGTGGTAGACATTTTCTAGTTTTAAAGTAATAGTTGAGGGTAGCTCGGAAGAAGAAATTTTTATTTTAACGATGTTGTATGCAGCGGAGGAGGGAAAAGAAGCGAGGAAAGTGAGAAAGATTTGGATTTCTCATATCAATAAAAAGAAAAGGCTGATGGTGAATTTTATAATATATTTTTTGAACTGCAGAGATCAACAACATTGTTTTCAGTATTTCCGAAAGTCACAAAAAAAATTGAGTTCTAGGATCGTCCTCGCCATCAAAATACAAGATTTGTCCAGTGCAATGTCATCTGGCGAAAGCAGACTTGCAGCTCGTTTAAGATAAGTAAATAGATCAAACCAGCACACTTCTTTGACTATAAAGCAAAACACTATTTTAGATGTTTTAAAAAACACCAGAAATGCCATTTGCTATTACAAATATTGTAGATAACACAATTTGGTCTCCGAAGAATGTTTTCCAGAAAGATTATAAACCTGATTTACAAAGGTAGGTAATAAGACTGAAATTTTTTTCGGAGAACGTTAGGCTTTTGCTGTAAAAAAGCAAATTTATTCTATAAGTTTTTTTTTGCTAAATAGTTGCCTAGTAGCTGTAGAAATGTGTAGCAATTTCTACAAAGTAGATTTATAGGCTTTACTGTGGTTTTATTTTGCAATATCTAGAAAAGATTTATAGGCATAAATTAGTTTACTGAACACAAATATATATTCATTGCAGCAGTTACAGAACCATTCCGATTAATAATGTGGATCTGTAAAACAAGAATAAATAATGCTAAGGAACCTTTAAAGAGTAACTACACTAGCGGAAAAAATTAAGGGATCAAAAAAAATCTCAATTTTTTGCGATTCTTCAAATGGCTGTATCTTTGGTCAAAATGGTCGTATGTGAGTGAAAAAAGCAATTTGAAGCTTCAAGTGTCTAGTTTATGGATCTTGGATAATAAAAATGTTCAAGCAACAATTAGCGCAAAATCCTAATAAATATCATGGAAAGAAAATTGTTCGAAATTTTTTGCACTCTTATTTTTAGTGTACCGACTTCAACCTAACCACTATATGGATTGGATAGGTTGTTCATTTAGCTTCAATTTCTTTTTTTGTCGGCCTCGATACGACCATTCCTCGCTAACTTATCAGCCTTTAAATGAAAATGCATCATTTTCTATTCTCTCAGCAATATCTCAAGAACCAATGGTCGCTCAAAAAATGGAAGGGAGGTTTCGGAAACTTGGATCCATTCTCTACAATGTTCTGGCATGAAACGTAAAAGAATATATTTTAAAGGCACGTGTTGGAGCACCGTGTTTTTCAATAAAATTTCAAACGTTTTAATTTTGGGGTTCAGATCACCAAACCTACATGTTTCACTTGCATAAGAAATACGTTCTGCACTTATCTCCTTTGTTTTTCGGTCAATTATTCTGAATTTTTCAACATTTGTTTCAATTAATTGATTAGATGTGTAATAGTATTGACAAATTTGTTTATATCAAATGAACTCCTTAGCTTAAATGCCTATACAATAAAGAAAACATACTATAAAATTTGTCATAAAACATTGCACATATATTCAACATTATCAATGTGTCTCAAATGTTCACATAGATGCATTGTCTCTATATAAGTTGAGTTGATCCCTATATAAGAATTTTGACATGCATTTTAGTTGCACCCTATTAAAATTTAATTGTTTTCTTATTTAAAAAACGCAGTAGTAAGAAAAAAACAAGATATAAGTATAGCGTTATATCATATTTTAGGTTCCATTGGGTGTGGATGTTACACATATGTTTTTTAAGAATATTTCTCGCGATGTGGCCAATACCTAATCAGTCAACGCCGTATGACACCGAAAAGTCGTTATGGAATTTTCAGCTTAGCGGTGCGTAGTTCGCGTAATATTCAGTATTTTTCATCACGAATAACGTTTCTGATGCATGGATATATTTTTTGTTAGACTTGGGATTTACCTATATCCACATGTCAGTACTGGGATTACTAGTTTGTTTACTAATCCTACTTTTGGCAGTTCAATAACTAATTCCCAAATAACTTTTCTACAGTTTTCATGTCCATGACTTCATTTCAAATTAATTTCATTAGAAAATGAGTACATATTTCACTGCTCATGTCTGTCAACGTTTAATCAGGAAAGTATGATATGAGATAGCAAGGCGTTAGGTGCAAACTCATTTTGAAATGTGTTTGTGATTGTTATGATTGAAACAATATTTAAACTGACTTTATTAATCATTTTATGTTTGCAGCTACTTTATGTGGTTGGGCGTAAATACTATACAGGATTCAGATAGAGAATCTAAAAACGTAAAGAGCGTACAGATATCACGACCATTACAACAGTTAAGGGTACGTTTACATCTGACATTAATTGATCGATATTTATGTCGGATGGAAATTGTACCTAATGTAAACAGTGCAGAATTTCTGTCAGAGAGATATGCTTCAAGCGTCTGCGATATGTATCGACACATCTATACGATTAGATGTAAACACCTATTCGGAATCGCCTGACAGAAATTACTGTAGCTGACTAATCGTCTACTTTTGTGGTAATGTCGGCAGCAAATTATTAATATAGAGTGATAAAAAATAATGGATAAAAGGCGATATTGATGAATAGATTAATTTATATCACAGTAAACCTTAACTATATGACTATTTTACAAATAAGCCTTTCAAACTAAGCTGAATCTCAAATCCATACTGAACGATTTTTCATTCTCTGTCGGACAGAAATCGCATTTAATCTAAACAGCGCACATTTCTATCAGAGTTATATGTATCAAGCGTCTACGATATGTATCGACACACCTATGCGATTAGATGTAAAAACATATTATTTTCTATTCGCAATCGCCTGACAGAAATTGCTCTAGTTGACTAGTCGTCTACTTTTGTGATAGTGTCGGCAGCAATTCAAGAAGAATGATAAAAAAGACTCGGTAAAACGCGATATTGATAAACCGATTAATTTATACCACGAGCCTGAACTCTGGGATGTTAAAAGAAAATCAAATAAAGATAAAGCGAAGTCCAAAGAAAAATTTTAATTTAAGAAATTTTTAAGTATAGGAATCTTTGAAAAATAAACATGGAAGGGGTGGTTTATTTCACCCCTTACAACAAACCAGGAACATGGGAAATATTCCAGTAAAATATCTTTTTTTAAGTAAATGTTCCTGACAAAATTCATTTGTTTATATTCAACAGTTTGTGAGAAAATGTTTCTGGGGATAAAAAACTATAAATCTGAAAATTTAATCTGATTTAGTACCGTTCAAATTCAATATTATGCTCAACTTAAACTATAGATATAGATATTTAAAACGAAAAAATATTTGTTGGATTATCTCGAAGAATAAATTTTTACGGAGCTGTATAAGAATGAAAACATTATGTATAGTTTTTGCTAAAAATTCACACATAAGGGTTTGAGGGGTCCTGATTAGCACCACTTATTCAAAAAATATCTCTGAGCGTTTATATTGAATTTCGCAAGTGTAAAAAAATAGCATGTCTTTGGCCGCCATTTTAAAATCCGTAATAGAATCAAAAGAATCGATTTTCGATGCCATTTAAAACAAACAAATATTTGTTGAAATATCTCAAAACCATTTTTACAGATTTATTCACGAATAAAACTAAGATCGTGTAGAAGAAAACACTATGTATAATTTTTATTCAAATTTCACATACTACATTCTGAGGGGTCCACCTGATTAACAACTTAAAAAATTTTAAATAAAAAAATTGCTAAACGTTTTTATTGAAATTCAAAGGTATAAAAAATGATAGCAGACCTTGCATGGCCATCTTAAAAACCATGGTAGGATCAGAGGAAGCGAATTTTGAAAACATTTAAAACAAAAAAAAATATTTGTTAGATTATCTTGAAGAACAAAGTTTCTAAGGATTTGTACACAAACAAAACTAGACATGTATATACAGGATGTATCACAACAAGTGTGCATTAGACGTATTTAGGAAATCGTAAATGATCGAAATCTGAAATTTCTTTTTTAGAGGATTTTGTTTTCATTTCAACACTGCTGAATTGATGCAAAATATTTACATTATACGTCAACTCGCTTATTTTGAATGGAATAGGTATTTTTTATTTAATTTTCAGATTCTACATGTAATTCACTCACAAAATTATTACTTTTTAAGTCGTTAATTACCTGGGAGACTGAATAATTCAGTTATGATGAAAAAAAAAACAATTTAAGGAAACGAAATAATTCAAAAACTATTGATCTTGGACATATGGTATATTTAATAAAGTTGATTTAAAATTGCACGTAGAATCTTAAAATGAAATAAAAATACTCTTTTTCGTTTAAAGTTAACGAATTGACGTCTACTTCCGGTACTACCGCCACGTTACTGTAAACGTTATATTTCAAGTTAGCAGTATTGAAAACTCCTAGAAACGAAAATTTTATCGTTTCCTAAATACGACTAATACACGCTTATTGTGAGATACCCTGTATATATCTATATTATCAGGTTTTTAACTGGGTATAGGTAGATATACAGCTAATCTTTTTCTGCTACGCTAATAGTTTTTTCTGAATTTGGTATCTTTCTTATTTATTTTACAAACAAGCTTTTCAAATTGAGTTGGTGTCATCCTCAAATAATTTGAGAATTGTTGCGGATTCTCGCCACTTAGTTCTGAGATTAACTAATTTATAGACACCTAATTCATCACGTTTTAAAATTCATTCCCAAAACTACACTGAACGTTTTTTCTTTTCTTAAGTAACATTTCCAGGGCAATCACACGGGTAGCATTTTTTTGTTTCGATACTCATCGTGACACGACTGAACTTTGTCTTTTTACTATAAATTGATGTATATGACACAAGTATATTTACTTAATACATATGTATAAACGGTTCGTACACATATAGCGACGAGAAGTGTCATACACATCTCCATGATATAAATATATAGTAACTTCTGTCTGTAATGTAAACAGTCACTAGCGATATATATCTGATGCTTGACATATATCAGGACACAAGTGTCAGATGTAAACGTACCCTTAGATAAAGGTAAATCAAATCAAACAAGACAATACAACGTTTATAACAAAAATCATTTTAAAGTTGCAAGGAAAGTATTATCTATTCGGTAATACATAGAATAGTATGCCGTGACTAGTAATGACGACGTAGAAATAACAGTTGCTAAGTGCCAAAATCAACAAGCTGAGTTATGGGAAAAAATTATGTATATTATTAATATTATTAATATCTCAAACTTCTCAACAAAATGAAGAGAGGGACTAAATGCCCCCGTCCATATTCATCGATTTTATGTAGAGGAACTTGTGATTGGGATTTTGCAAAATAGGTAACGTACCTTTTTCTTTGTTATCACTTATCCTGTTTGTCTGGTACCTGTTCTTTCCAAATCTGAAAGAGTTTTACCTTCTTCAGGATCGTATTTCCTTTCCAAAGTTCAAGCTGAAAATAGCTTTCCTTCGTAAATAATACACCTGGGTGGTTTCTATCTAATATAAAATGCTTTGTAGATGTTGACGTTTTTTTGAGTTTAAAATTCAATCAGCAGAAACTTGACTATAGAAAAATTTCAACTGTGTCATGTTGGCAATTGAAACACCAGTCATGTATGCACTAGACATTACATCCTCAGGTAAATCTTCCAGAATCAGTCTTCATTTGATTTTTTCGTTTCTCGACAAGAGCCAAATCGCTTTTTAACACAAAATATAACCACAATATAGGGTGTTACTTAAGCAGAGGCGTATTCTGCTGCCAAAAATAAATGTTCTTTGTTATGTAAATGCGGGGTCTTAGAACAGGCATTGACCAGCTACAGCGTGCCAAAAAAAAATAGTTTTAAATTTCTGAGATACTTTAACCAAATTCTGTGCGCATGTGTGTGTATGACAGCAGGTATTAAACATCATCGGCTTTAGAAACTTACCAGGTATGGGTATCATCGGTCATTACTTACCAAAAGAAAAATATCACTCTGTATAATATTATAAATAAAATAGGTCACCATATGCGCCATTGTATTATATTTTTCGTTTCTTTACACTTTTTTTTGTATTCCAAACTGATTAAAAGCACAATGGATTTATTTGATCAAGTAAATTTTTACAGTTAAAAATTACTTAAAGATTAAGTTTTAATAATGGTTTATGCACATTCAAATGCTGAAATGGCCAATATGGTTTACATTTATGACCTTGAAGATGGATGGTATTGAGGTTAGACGAATTTATATGGAAAGAATTAAAAATCATCCAAAGCCAACAATGTTCAGAAATATTTTTCAACGTCTTTCGGAGTCTCATTTCAGAAAAGTCTGATTCCCGTAATATCTTTAAGTGATAGATTTACGATAGAGTTGAAAGAAGCTATTCTACACAAAATTGAAGAATAACCAAATACTAGTACTGGAAAGATAGCTGCAATTCTTAATGTGAATCATAAATTAGTTTGGTCCGTTCTGAAGTATCAACATCTATACCCGTATTACATAGGGTTCAACCCTTACTGCCGCAAAATTATCCTGTTCCCCTACAATTTTACCACTGGATTTTGCAGTAAATAGCAAAATGTTGACTTTGCCACTGGCATATTGTTTACCTACGAAGCCAATTTTTCCAGAGACAATAAACACGTTTGGTCTGATGAAAACCCTAATGCCATAATTTTTACCAAGAAGTTTAACTGGTGCCTCTTGAAAACGTTTTACCTGAACCACTATGCGCCAAGACTACCCAGGATCACCTAATATGAACCCTATTGATTTTTTTTATTTTTCTCAAGACATTAGATTAGAAGTCTAAGGAATACTTACGTTAACAAATTATAGCTGGTTGTGTTGTGATAAGAGCTACTTATAGAATTTTTGAACGTATTTGAACTGCAATTTCAAGAATCTGATGCCTGATGTATTTCGGCTGATGGTGGCCATTTTCAACGTATGTTATAACAAATCATAGTAAAGTAATTCTATTGTTAATTATTTATTTTGTTATGATTTTAAGTAATGTAGGTAATGAGTATCGTACTATTGCACTTGTTCAAATAAATCAATTTTGTTGTTAATCGGTTTGGAATACAAAAAAGTGTAAAGAAATAAACAGTGAATATAATACAAACACGCACATGAACGTCTGTTTTAATTGTAATATTATACAGGATGATATATATTTTTTTGACAAATAATGGTCGATGATACCTACACCTTCGCCACTGGTAATTTTTTGTTTTATATCTACTATCATAATAAATATGCAGACTGAATTCGGTTAAATTATTTCAAGTGGTTTAGAAATTAAAAACAGAGTTTTTTTTATTTTTGACACGCTATAGCTGGAAAATAGCTGTCTAAGACCCCACATTTACATAATAAGAAAACCTTACTTTTAGTCATAGAATACGCTCTTGGATTTCTTGCCCCTACTTAAAAAACACAGTGTAGATACCACCATAAAAATGCCATATCCATGAATGTTAAGTAAAATCTCAAATTGTGATAAAATGGCACTTAGCCTCTTTGTTATTTCAACGCCTCAATTATAGTAATTAAATTAAATGCTTTATCCGATTTAAATGTAAATTTTATATTGCAGAACTTGTGAATATAAGTTGATATACATTATTACATAACAATCAAAGTGATTATTACATTAATAGAAATTGAGAAAAATCACACCTCTAAGCCAATACGCTTGTAGTTTTTTGGTATTGGCATTACAGTTTTAAATCTTCCCAATTCATATTTCGTTATATTTCTAATTAATTTTCTAAGCAAATTCAATTTAAATTTCATTAAAAAGGGCGTTTATTTGATAATAAAAGACAAACTGTTTGTGATTATCTGAAATTTGTTATAGAATCGAATAAAAATTATTTGAACTTGTTATAATTTAAAGATAGGTCAAAATCGTTTTCGCAAAAGTTCTGCTGCTTTTTATAATTAAAACGACAGTTATTTTGAGTTTTTTTAATGATCTACTAAATATAATAATTTTGGAAATAGAAAAGTAACGGTATACGACTATACATAAAAATAATTTGATAGTGTTATACGGGGTGTCCCGAAATTAATGGAACATGAGCAAGTGTAGATTCCCAACGACAAAATAATGTGATGTAGCCAAACATACTTTAGTCAAAAGTTGATGGTTACAAATATTACACTTATGGCACATCATGCTTCTTTTAAATCGCAGAACTTTTTTCCAACTTAGTGTATACAGGGTGTTCAGTAAAGAATGGGCCATACTTCAGATGTAGATGGTTTGGAAAAAATAAGCCGAATTAACTCAACTTACCTTAATCCAAATGTTGATACTAACGGAGCTACAGGATGTCAAAGTCGAAAAAATAAATCACATTTTCTTTATCATTTTTCGATCCCATCGACCATATTTTATGAAATTTGGTATAGGGGGGTTTCTTCTGTAGCTCCGTTAGTATCAACTAATTCAGTTTATTTTTATCCAAACTATCTATATCTGAAGTTTAGCCCATTCTTTACTGAGCACCCTGTATATATGACTCTTGAAATAATCAATTCACCTTTTTTATGTGAAAATGTACACTATGTTGAAGTCGTTAGGAGTAACCGTTTTCGAAATAATTCTATTTAAAATATTCCGAGTAGAAACTGTTTTGGTTTTACGCACATCTCACGTCCACAAATCGAATCAGATCGAGCTCAAATTTTATGTACGTATACTTCGCGATAAAAGCGGGGGCGCATCCGGTAATGTACCGAAAAAAATTTAAAAAAACGAAATACCGCCCCCGGAGCCGCCCCCCAACCGATCGAATAGAAATTTTAAAGACACGTACTCTTTGAGACGCCGAATCGAAAAAATTAGTTCGTCTTCGCGTTAGGGATTCCTAGGGGCAGATTAATAATAATACCGCCGCCCCCTGACCTTATTCGATTTTTTGGAGAAACGAATAAACCGATTGTCTTCATTTTCGGTATTGACGAACTACACACAGCCGCAATGCTGTGTACTCTTCTATCGCATGGAATGGTTCGCTGGGGAATATTTCACTTTTTAAAACTCGACAACCGGAATTCAGGACTGATTTTTTGCAGACAACCCTATACCACCGTGTTGGTAATGAAATAATCTTTATTTTAATTTAACTTTAATTTATTAACCACACCGGTGCAAGTTACTAGCATCGATTTACCTGTTTATACCTACCTACCCAAGAGTTGTGACGGGAAAAAAATAGTCAACCTAACGTTTGCATATTCTATGGGCTTCATACTTTCGATTGGTATGGAATTTGTCTATTAACCAAATCAGTGAAATGTTTAAAAAATATATAAATTTTTAATTGTTAATTAATCCTATTCTGGACTGAATTTTTTTAGACAACCCATTTGCAATATATTTATTGACATATTTAATTGGATATAAAATACTTTTCATTCATTAACCAGCGCAGTGAAGGTAGTTTTATAGTGGGATCTTAGGCTATTGAAACTTACTAAAAATGATGTATTATGGGGAAATTTCAAGAAGATCCGTTAGGTCTGATAAACCGTTATCTTTAGATTTTCAATCAAAGCAGGCTGACCTTCTTGACATTTTGCACATCACCATTATTAAACATTCTGAATAACTTTTTCCGGTATTTTCAGTTGTATGCGCATCTATTTCTTGTTTTCCTTTATTTATGGGTTTATTATCACCTTTGAAAAAAATCAAAGTGTATTTAGCATAATATATACCAAACACAAATAAAACATTTTAAAATACTCTGCTCCATACACAATAATGCGTAGGAATTCTGTATGCATTTCCTAATATGAAATAAAAACATTTACATGTAAGCCATAATGTTTTACCGAATCATTTTTTTTATTGTATCGTTACTTTGAGTACGTTGCTGTTATGGCGTTCGGCGTGAAATTTTATTGCATAAATCCATTTCAGCTGCAATTTTTAATCACTTGTGCATAAAATTTTTATTTCATGATTCGTTTTTTATTCCTGCTGTGTAATAACGTTACATTTTAATAATATCGCGCAAAATTGTGTTTTTAGTCACGTAACTATTACTATTATTATGAATGAACTCCAATTCAACTACCATCTCCCCTTGGAATATAAAATTGTGGCGCGTAGATAGACTGAATAATTTCAATATTACAGTAAAACTTTTTGCTTTATTTTCTCTTGAGATAGATATAATTGTTTGTATTAAGTAACTTCAGGGTCTTTTTTCATTTAAGATATTTTCTTTGATATTTTAGTTGTACATAAAAATACTTCGAGATTGGGTACTTTTAATAGAAAATTTGGCATAAACCTATTTCAGAAACAGTTTAACTATTTAGATAAGTTTAAACTTTTTGAAGAATATAAATTATGCAAATTGCTAGACATTTAATGTAGCAGTAATATAGATTATATCGACCATATCCAGGGTTAACTATGACAAAGTACAACAATTTTAACCATATGCTCAGAGAGGCCTAAAAGACAATAAAAAAATTATTTCGGAATTTTAGCCCAATGTTTAAAAAATGGGTCAAAATCGTCTATACCCGTGGAAGGTCGGCACCTATGACAATCATCGTCCGAAATGGCTAAGAAATGTCAACCAAAAACTATTGTAAAGACCGCATCACAAAAACTTAATACCTACAAGAAGTAATCGGGTTCCAATATTCGGAATCGCCTGGCTAGAGACTAGAGTAGCCCAGCGATGTAAAGGTTGAAAATACAACTTCGTTAATTTTTTACTCAGAAATTATAATGGTTTTACAAAAATTTTATTTACGATATTGATTCTATTTTTCATGACTCATCTATTTCCCTAATAAGTTCTGAATCACCCCATCTAAGCACCAAATTGAAGACCTAATATCCAGTTTCAGAAGTCCTTCTGAAGAAGAGAACAACATGACTCTCGATTTTATAGTACTAGTATGTTGTACTTTAGAGTACCAGTACTATAACGTGCTACTTTATGGCTGCCGAACTGTACTTAAAGGCAAGTTAATATGGAAATCGTACATGGAATTTTGTACGTCATACATAATAAGACTTTATTGGACTCGTCTCTTTATAAGCTTCTCTCACCTCGTCCATTAAAGCCTTATGTATTTGTTATACAGTTATTGACAAACTTAAATTCCCCTTGTATAGTTTGCGTTCAAAACAATTACCATGGCATTCTAAATATGTATCAAAAATGGTACTGCACGTCAACACCAAGAATAGAAAAAAGTGTTAACAGAAACAAATGAGGCGTACTATGGATTGCTTTCGAGAAATGTAGTCATCATCGAGCCTCGTGTATGATACGTCACACTGTTGCAATAGGCCGTGGACATCCTGGACATCCTGGACCTCCATTTCTTCCTCGATTCTGTTTCAAATTTCCCTCGCATTGCACTACACTTGCACTCACTGTACACGGTGGTAAAAATATCTGTTTTAGCACATGCTTACCGGGAAACCGTTCTGCTAAAGTATTTTCACATTGTCATAAATTAAAACGATATCCATCAACTCCGAGTTGCTGTAAACGTTAGCCATTTTTGACACTTGAAAAACTAATGTAAAGACTCTCATAGACGTTTAATACCTACAAAAAGTAATCGGATTTCACTATGCGAAATCGTCTGGTTAGATACTACAGTAGCCCAGCGATGTAAAGGTTGAAAATACTACAGCAATAATTTTTTACTCGGAAACTATGATGATTTTACAAACAAAATTTGTACGATATTGACGCATCTATTCCCAATTTTGTTTAGATATATTCTGAATCACCCTGTATATATACAATATATTTTAGATTTTGTTAAAGGGACTTTTTACGCAATAGATACATACATATTTTTATATAGGTAGGTACCTACAAAAACATTATTATATAATTTTATCATTTAACGTGTTCGTGCATTTTTATAAAAGTAATTTAAAGAAAAGTATGCAATATTACTAAAACATCGCTTTTTATATTGTTTTACCCACTTCCCGTTCATACAAGGTTATAAAATGATAGGCATTGATAAATACCTATCTTAATTTATTAATTTTTATGTGTATTTACCCAAAAAATATATTATTTTTATTACGCAGGTAGTGTTTAAAATTAATAATAATATCAAATTTGCATTCAAAAGTATTTTCAGAACTACGCAACCAAGTTAATGGGGATAACCTCATTGGTTATGTTTAAATAAGGCGATAATCATCCCAGAACAGAAATTAAAATTAAAAAAATTAAATTGTTTTGTGCAAAATTCAGTTGAACTTTGAGCATTAATCCGACTATAAACTATTTCAGTTACTAAATCTAAATACATGATGAAGCTAGGATATACAGAGTGATTCAGGTTTAATCTTGATAACTTCAGGAATCGATAGAACAGGTTAAAGTAATGTTCATTTGTGTGTTTCCTACAACGCATCGTTTCCGAGAAAGAGGGTGTTGAAGTAGGAATTCTTTTCTTGTTTTTCCCTCATAACTTTTGAACCACTTATCCCATTTAAGTGAAATTCGGAACACAAACACTCCTTATGATCTTACATAAGCTTCTTAAGTTTGAACTACCTACCCCTCTTAGAAGTGTATTTTGTATGCTACCCCCCTCTTGCTTTATTTCAAAACTACAAAAAAAAATTCAATAAAACATCTACACACCACTTTGACCTGATTAATTTCGAAACTTTTTCGTCTCCTGTTTTTTTTTCGACATTTGGTCTTGTTTCTGCGATATTCAAAGAAATTGGTGACAGTGTAGCGCACCAGCCGGGTAAATTTCATTCAAGTTATCAAGATTAAACCTGAATCACCTTGTATATGAATGAGGTTTAAGAATAGCAAATTGTCGAACTCTATAATTTTTACCTTTTTTATCTCACGTTTGGTATTTTTCGTGTAAGCAGGTATAGTATATTACCTGATGTATACAGTTTGATCTTAGTAACTGTTTTTCTAAGGTTTCTAATCAGCCAATATTAGTAACTGTTCTTCTATGTGCTTAAATCAGCCATTTTTTGTGAATCTGGTTCTATTGAATTTAAAAATACCAATTCTTCAATAATCATTTTGTCCGTTGTACGACCGTCAAATCTTCTTCAAATAGGCTATTAGGTGTTTTCGTACCTACTATATTTCCACATTATGGTACCATTGAAATGCACTGAATTTCCTAACACAGCGCTCGCTTACAAACTTATGATGTAGCACTTGCTTCGCATTCAAGAAAGTCAATTTTAATGGCCATTATAGGAGTCATATTGAAGGCAGATTATCTATTTTTTCCACAGGCTTTTCTGATAAAGAACTTTTGATTAGTGAAATAAAAAAATCAAATACGACCTCATTTTTTCCACAAATCCTATTAATGAAGTCTTTAGCCACGCCCCGCTTCCAAAAAGCCATTTATTTTTTGCACATAGGTTTTTCTAATAAATGAATTTCGATTAGTGAAATAAAAAAAGTTAAAAATGATCCCATTCGGACTTAAAATGATTTATATCAGTGCAACTATAAATGTTGTGGATTATGCTGCACAAAATTTACCTCTAATTAATTCAAACAAAGAATACAAAAAAAAAAACTGCGAAACTCAATTCCATTCAAATTTATGAATGAGTATTAACCCGTCATACATGAAACATTTAAACTAGAATGCATACGGTTATTAATACCAAACTGTTGATAAAAACTCTTGGTTTGACTGCACCGTAATTTAACACTAATGAATGCACATATTCAAGTAAGTATCAGCCAAATAGAATGCAAATTTTATGGATGTACGGTTAGTAAAACTGAAAATAGATAGCGGCAATTGTAAAGTTACAAATTGCAAAGTGCCCATTAAAATCGATCATTAATTTTTACTGATAAATTTTAACGTTTGTCACATGGGTCGATAACGATGGTGAAACAATTACAATTTTAAAAGTCTGACAATGTAACCATAATGTCGCTGTTATAAATTATATTATTATTATTATAATAAATATATGTTATGCGCTGCTTTTATTAATGACGTGATAATGATTTAGTAAATTTCGACAAATGTTTAATAAATCAACAATAATTATGGTCATATATTATATGATTTAAATAACATCATATTAAAAATGATTTTCATTGGATTGGTACATTATACAAAAATTCGCAGTAAAATATACATTTACGTTGGATTGGAAATTTAAATTAAGCTGTTGATTAATATACAGTGCAGGCCACCCAAAATTTCACATCCAGATTTTTTTCCTTTTAATGTAGAAACTAAAAAAAACACTGAGACTCGTTCGCTTTATTTTGAAGGGGTCTTTTTTAAGGGTGTGTGGATGCCATTCACCAAATTTTTTCCCCTAATAGGAACTGATCTTTATCTTTAAATTCTTAACTATAAACGAATATTGTGTAATAATGTTACAGTGGCTTTTCAATGCCATGAGTTATTATAAAGGTAGGTATCATAAAATTCATTTGTCACTGGTTTTACTTTATGTTGAAAATATTTATGGCCTTGAAAAAAATTCGACCTCCCTATTTGAAAACATTATGATTGCATACTTTTCTGATTTGTGTATAAAGTTGAAGGCATTTACCTTATGGTCAAATTACTCTTATGTTACGAGCAACATTTGGTATCAAGGAAGACACCCCAAGCCGATCCGAACGCGTTCCTTACCTTCGAGGCAATAACGAGAGAGTACAATCTATCACTTTTATTTTTCCTTCACCTTACCATCCAAATGTCATAGTTATGTGGTCATGACCTTATATTCCTGCACGTCATCCGTTTAACTAAGAAAAGATAAGGGCAGGGACAATGTCTATTATGCCCAATGGGTAAAATAATTACAGTAAAGGTGAAACATGAGAACAGAACTAAAAAAGAAACAAAATAAACTTAAAAATAACACAGTATACACAGCGGAAAATATTCTAATACTACACTACTGCAACTAAAAATATGAAAGAAAAACCTAATCCGCACACGGTTCAAGACATAAACATAAACGCGATGTAGTGATCGTAGCCATTCTTGACGTTGCTGGTGGATGAAGCAGTTGGTTTCAGTTCTGGAATATTCGATTCGGGAAAAAGTACTGCCTAGTCGTGGTTTTAAAGTGTTCCCTACGTAATTTGAAGTAGTGGCTACGGAGCCGTTCATCGTTATTTAGTGGAAGTAGTTGGGACAGGTTAATAGGGAAGGTGTTGTGAAGAATACGATGAACCTTAATGTGATCCCCACGAACTTTTCTCTGTTTTAAGGAAGGCAAATTGAGCGTATTAAGTATGTCCTCGTAAGATCTGTAAGATAGATAGATAGTTGCGGTACCCATTTGGTAAATCTTCGTTAAACTGACTCTAGCATGTTTATGTCTCGAGCAAGATGGGGAGACCATATTACTGCGTTGTATTTGAGTTTTGAGCGAACAAAAGATTTATAAATTTTATTAAAGTTTTCTAAGGGTGGCTGTTCAAAGGATTTCTTTAACATATAACAAGTATAATTAGTCTTTTTAACAATACTACTAACGTGATGAGACCAGCTTAAGTCCTTTGTTATTATTACCCCTAAATCATTTTGATGATCAACAGCTTTCACTAAAGTGCCGTCTATACCGTAGGGGAGAAGGGGATTGCGAGTTCCAATATAAAGGACGAAGCACTTAGCTTTATTAAGGGGAAGCAGCCAATCAGACAACTATTTGATTAAGTTATTCAAATCCTGCTAAAGTGAATCAACATTAGTTAAAGGATTAGAAAATATCTTGGTGACGTCGGCAAAGAACGCATGATGTTTGTTGAAGTGGTAAGGAAGATCTGACTTAAATATAATGTAAGTAATGGTCCGAGAACAGATTATTAAAAAACTCCAGAGGTAACGTCAAAAAAATTCCCTGTCAGATAAAAATGCACAAATCCAGTTAAGAATATCTCCTCGATCTCCAAATATCATATACGCCCCATTTCTTCATTGACCCTTATCAACTTTCCCACAAACTCATCATCCTCCATTCCCTTCTCCGGCCCCGGCACACCCACCATTGGATCTATCTGCTTTTATTATGTTACGTCAAATGCTTTATTCTTCTCTAAGTTCTTTTTAATTTTATTCTTGCTCTTTATCTTTCGCACATATCAATACATATCCATCTCTAACCGTTCTAACATCCTTCGGCGGACCCTTAGTATCTTTAACCTTAATCATTTTCGCTACTTTGTCTGTTAATTTCATGGCACACTTTTCCTCTCTATTAATTTCCCCATTTTTTGTGTCAGGGATGGAATTTTCCATCCCTCATCATCAGTCACCACTAATCTTCTCTCAATTCTAACCAAATATTTCCAACTTTCTGTTTTAACTTTTGCCATTACTTTTGCAGACGACCTTCCTTGCCTCCTGGTCCTTCTTTCCTCCCATACTTCACTTTCATTGTCCTTACTTTCTTGTACCACCATCATCCCAGACATTCCTTTTCTTCTCTTACTTCTGATGTTCTCCTCATTCACATCATATCCTTTTTCTGTTATATTCTTTCTAAAATCATTCTCATGACTCAAACACAGCTTCATTTACGACTAACCCTTCTCCCTTAATGTGGAATTCCTGATTATTTTTAGGTTTTCTTTTATTCTCCTCGTTTTTCCCGTAATATATGCTTCTACGCTCGCCGTTTTGCCTTCCCCTCGTTCTCTTATTCCTCTATATTCGATATAACTATTTTACTTTTACTACCGACACCTGCCTGCTCCAGGGAAAATATGTGGAATACGTTCAATAAATGTTATATTTGCTAAATAATGCAATTTTGATGTAAGCTAGTTTGCCTGCGTGTATCTGAGTATTTATTGTATAAAATATAGATAAAAAACAGTACCTAGGCCTAAAAAGTAGTTTTTTGTAACGTTTCAAGAAATATATATTTTTCGAGCTTATTTGAATCTCTGAAATGAATCTCTTTCGGACTCAATCCCAAAAAGTTGCCATAACGCATTTTATACAAAGTAAACGTAATGAAAAGTTATTTTGTGTTTACATAAAACAATCTAGTTACTATGGTGGTATGGTAATTAAAATCCGAAGAAATATTTGCTCTGATAACATTATTCATGCACAATAAGAGATTTGAATGTGTTTTTTTTTGGGAGCTTTAACAGTAAAATGTTTTTTGTAATATGTATCTGAAAAGTTAATTCAGACTCATTTGCTAGCAATGATTCGTCCGAAAAAACTGTATTTTAAGTACTTGGAACAAAATTAACTATTCCCGTATTGTTTCCTGGAGTACATATGCCAGAACGATTTCAGAAAAAAATAGTGTTCAGCATAGTAATGATTGTCTTGCTGATGTCAAATAAATTAGGATTAATGGCATATTCAAATATGGTTAAATTTCCAGGAAAAAAATGGGGTAAATAATGAGATTTCCAAACTTTTTTGTTTAAATGTTGAGTTTTTCTGGATGTTGGTGCGGACCTCACAAAATATTCTTGGATTGATGACCGACCAATAACGGCAGTTATAATGGTTAACTTCTCATGTAAAAAAAAGAAGTCGCCAGGTAAATATTAAACATGTAATTGAAACTGTCAATTATATCTTGACTAAGCTCTTGGATTAATTCAATTTTATATGCGTGAAATTTATAGTATGTTAATATTAAAAAATTCATATTGCCAACCAAATTGAAGCTTTCAGTTGACACATCTTGTCGTTTTTTAAATTAAATTAATGCGTCTTGACGGCTAGTGTGAAGCAAATTTTACAGTTTTTTAAATAGCAATTTAAAGGGAAAGTAAACAGTGATCGCATCATTTGAATACCTATTATTTTTTATTTCCTAGCTATGATGGAAACCAGTAAACTGTGTTTTAAAAATTATAACGGATTAATCAAGTGGTTTTGAAAAATATCTGCACATAGCGTTACTATGGTTTCCATTGTTATGATACACTTAAAGTGTCAAGTTGACAATTGTTGACAATATTTTTGAAGTACTTTATTATGGAGTAGACATTTACAGAATATTGTGATATGCACTTAATTTATGCCCGATATAATGCATTGAAAGCTCAAAAATTAGGTATACTCTGAGACATTTCCCAGCAGACAACTACCAAATCCAAAAACCTTTCAGCGCGTTGATCAGCGGTTACGGGAAACTGGTATGACATCTTTATTAGTTTATTTTAAGTAATGAGTACGTTTTTAATTTTTAATTGTAATACATTTAATATTATTTAAGGTAGTTTTATGCAAATATGGGTCGACATGGTGGAGTTCACAGAACTGTTCGCTCAATTGAAGTTCAAGAAGCTGTTCTGGATTATGTCGATGAAGATCCTACAGTTAGTGTTGCAAATGCACCGTAAATAATATTCTTAAAGACCAATTACTCCATCCATATCATATGCAAAAAGTTCAGGGTTTAAGCATAGATGATTATCCTGCAAGAATACAATTTTGCACATGGCTGTTGGAAAAAGTTAACCAAGTTCACAATTCATTTCATTATTATTTTCAGACGAAGCAGGTTTCCGGAGGGACGGACCAATTAACTTGTATAGTTTACACATGTATGCAGACGAAAACCCTCATGGGATAAGGCAAACCCGCCATCAAGTGCAGTTTCAAATATATTTATGCGCAGGCATAATTGTCATTGTCATTATTTAATAGGACCTGTCGAACTACCACCTATACTAAATGGACAAAGATAGTTACAGTATCTCCAAGATCAACTACCTACTTTATTAGAGGATCTTCCCCTACAAACACGCTTTAATATGTGGTTTATACACGATGGTGTTCCTCCTCATTTTAGTTTAAGAATTAGGGAGCACTTAAATAGGGTTTATCCAGGTCGATGGATAGGTCGTTCAGGACCAGTGCCCTGGCCACCTAGATCATCAGATTTAAATCCTATAAATTTCTTTGGACAAGTATCTCCAGCTCCGAAATTTCCCAAACTTTCACAGACACCCTGTATATAGCGTGACTAACTGTCTTCAGCAATCTGAATGGTACCCAAGCTAAACTAAAACTACTCTAAAAGTGATTAACGATAATCTGAATTGAGTGAACTAAATTAATTTCATTATAATTACGTATCGGTTAACCAAAATAATTGAAATAGAACTCACGAAAATAAACATCAATTTAAGATATCAAAAGTGTATACAGAAATACCAACTAGGACTATGTCAATAATAAAACGACTTTTTAAAACTTTTCGTACTAACTAGATAATTTCTTGCTTGTTAAATTCGTTTGTATTTTATTTCAAATATTATGTAAGATTAAGATGTTTCCTTGTACCCAACTGCTCTTTAAGAAATCATTTAAGAAGTTAACACTGCTGTTGTAACCTGAGGTGTTGCTAATTATTAACTGCATTACTTATTTCAGAAACAACTTAAGTCATCTTGACCGTTTTGCGTTTATCACACCAGCATGTATTTTTGAGGGTTACACATAATTTATTTCAGAAAGAACCGAAGCCGTTGGTCTTATAACTATTTAAAATATTCGTTCATTTCTGAAATAACCTTAGTCCCGTAATAAGCTTGTTTATGCAATAAATTGTAAGGATTGTATAGTTTAAACCTAGTGGCCTAGTCTGCATGTGCGTCGACCGAGATATAAAAATTAACAAAAGATAAGCGGATTTAGCTCTCGATTTCCAAATTGCATTTTGTTTGCAGCATTGATATTCCGAACTGTATTCAGGATAGTGATGGAACACTATTAATGATGTGATATAGAGTACCTTCAATGTTTCTCTTCCAAAAACAAGATATTTTCCAGTAGAAATACCAATTCAAAAGGCATATAGACCCAAGGCCAATACTGCAGGCCAAAAAAGAAAATTTGAAAACTCTGTTTAAATGGATGGAGGAACCCTTCAAACCATTTTACGAAAATATTATTCGAATATTAAAAATTAAGAAAAAAATCTAAGGAAGCCACAAAATAAGCTGTGTTTTATTAAAATAGTTCGATAATAAAAAGTTTTATTTTGACACTTGTGTTTAATTGCAGAAAAAATCTAAGTCCTTTTTTATATTGATTTAAAAAGTTTCGCAAATATTTAAAATGCTTTTGTTTATGACAAATTATTACTTTAGTAGTATAGTTCCGACCTAAAGCTTTAGTTTTACTCAAAATAATCAGCTAATCTTACGAAACGTGTTATTCACCTACTGAAAACTGTCAAATTGTGACTTTGGCTGTTTCTAAAATAAGCGATTCAGTTAATTGTCATTATGAATAGTACCATAACTATTTCAATTATCGAAAGGGAGCATATCTCTTTTGATACTTTCGAAGGGTCCCACCATTTTAGTCTCTGAAATTTGATATTTTACTATTTACAATAATTGTTACTCTTATGGTAAACAGGGTGGTGCCATTAAGTCTACTGGTTGATAGTAAACAGTGAAGGAGATTCTATGCAGTCTTCATTGCTAATATGAATATTACAGTTAAGTTTGATTAAATCATTATCTGTTTCTAAATGGACCCATTTTATTATGATTCCATCATTACGGCTTGATATAGTAATACTAGGAGTAATATTATCATGTTGTAGGTTTAGGAAAACCTTCCCCTGATACGGTTTCAATCTTAAACAACTAAATAGTTATGTTTCTAATTTTGCTAATTCTGGAATTCTTAAGTTTCTTTCTCTGGCTGCGTTTGCGGATAATTATTTTTATTGGCATCCAACAGACAGATTGGACATGACTGTCTATTATTGGTAACAAAATTAATTATGAAATAATTATCTGTAAGCTATTTCAACCATTACATTTTTAATAGTAATTCAGTTTCTTTAAATTCTTTAAACATCAAGACATTTATTACATTACATTGCAAAACTATGATTTACATGTAAAATATAAGAGACCCTTATATAAGGCGCTTGAAAATCGTATAAAGCTACTAACATATTCGCGGCTTCGAAATGTAGGTAAAAAGTTGAAATAAAGTATTTATTTAGGTTTTGTACAGCTAATTCTATACGGTGTCGAGTCTTAACGTGTCTCCAGAAAGATTTATTGACCTGTCAGATTAACCATTACTTTATCTTTAGAACCGCTCACTTGACAACGTAATCCTTCAATTTCTATTTGAATTCTGTTCTGGTTTTCCAATTACGATGGATAGAGCCTCGTTATTGTTGCAATCATGGGAATTATAAGTGAAGAGGAAAGTGTTATTAACAAACTGATATTACTTAAGTTATATAAATTTAATAGACTCTACGTTGGATTAAAACTTCTTTGTTCAAATCATTAAACAGTTTGATCATTTGAAGCAGTAGCACACTTTGAAACAATTCGATACAATAAATCTTCAACATCTATTCTGTGTAAAAATATATTAATTTCATATGAAAAATGTTTTAAAAAAGGAAAAAGAATGTTTATATGATTAATGAAATTGAAAAATTAAATGTGGGAAGGGTAAACTAAGCATAACTCTTTGGCAGTTTTCCAATGGTAAATTAATAATTTAGATTTACTGGTGACATGTGTAAGTTTTCTTGATTGTAGTGATTATTATTGTCTGAATTTCTGTATAAATAATCGAGAATCACATTTTCAATGAAAATATGATGAGAAAGCTGCCACTTTCGGTTATAACGGAAGTGGCTACCAATTTTGTTAATATAATTTTTATTCAATTTTTGGATCCCCTACGTTATTTCAATGAGACTTTTCTATACCTAATCCTTCTCGTGTTCGATATGTTTACAATATTTCGGAAAATTATCATTTTATATCGCTCTGTTTAAAATTATCCAAATTGAAATGCTATGGAAATTAAAGAAATAATTTTCATAAGAATGGATACAAGAAATGGCTTAATCTTTAACCTTTATAATAATTACATAAAAGTGACTTAATTTCATACAAGGTGTTGAAAAATCAAGAGGCAAATTTTCAAACCGTCAACTATTTTTTTAAATAAAACCTTGTATATTTTACATTTTCTAGTGCAGTCTAGTTTTATCCTATCTCGATCCATATTACTTTTCTCTATACCTATCTATTCTTAATTTTCTGTCTAAATGAGGATTTTTGTTGAAATTAAGGCTATGTGTTATTTATTTTTGCCGATATAGCTATGAAAACGACGAGTAATTAGAATTATTATCAGTATGTGTGTTTTCAAAACGTCAAATCATATTTGCACAATTATAATCACAAGAAAATAAAATTGCAATAATTCGTTTATTTTTTAATGTATTGATGAGAAATACATAAATCTTTTGTACGAACAATATAATAATCAGGTAACCTGTTATACGTTTCCAATACCATCTGTTAATGAGTAAGATTGAGAGTGAGATAATATAGATTCATATTCCAATTTTGGTATAACCAATGTCTTGGTTATTTCAATCCTCATATCAAGCCATTCTTGTACTAATGCTACATAGAATATTACTATGCTATATTTGCTATGTAATGTGTGAAGGTTGTTACTATTTAGTGAAATAAGTACTATAGTTGCGGCAAAAATTCAGACTGCTTACGTCATACGAATAATTCATTATATTTTCATCAAAATGTAAGAAACTGCAACTGAGAATAATAAAACTATATACTATATTAAATGTTTGAACTATACAATTGCACTAAATAAAAAAAATATTGCTTCTACCTCGACAAACTATCGAAAATTATGTAACAATAAAAAAAATTGCGTAACGTAAGTTGTCTTCATTTTTGCCACAACTATACTGGTCGCCACGTCAGTTTTTCGAGAGACGTATTGTCTTTTTTTGAACCATTGATTAGGTTCTATATTTGCTATATGCACTAATCCACGACTTTCCAGTGCATGATTTAAAGTTATGGTACTTCGACAACTTCTAACTTTTAATTGTTGATATTTTCCAGATGGCACTTTTGTCTCTTCAACATTGATCTTGTGCTAACGTGTCTTTTTGTTTATTTTATCAATGCTTCCTCGTCTATAAGGTAGATTTAATATTTATATTGGAATATTAATTTTGTGGGAGAGTTGATCGTAAATGATGTTTTTTCAATTATAATTGTTCCAGTTAATAGAAGGTACTAACCTAATTGTGGGCTGACTAGTGATAATTTTCATTCAAAGTGCCAATGTCCATGATAATCTAAGTAGATTTTCTGAATACACTGTTCTAATGTGAATCTCATGATAAGGACAGGCAGAAACGAAATGATCCCGCTTAGGCAATATACTTCCTTTTATTATTTTTGTCGTTTCTCAGAAATTTCCTTCCGCATGTTATCTGATATATTCTGATTTAAATATTATGCGTTCCAAAATTTAGTTCTATAGGTATGGATGTTGTT
The DNA here is from genome assembly GCA_037114965.1 of Monochamus alternatus. NCBI lineage: Eukaryota > Metazoa > Arthropoda > Insecta > Coleoptera > Cerambycidae > Monochamus > Monochamus alternatus. The sequence goes on along the minus strand of CM073427.1, from coordinate 50,446,495 downwards.
TATTATATCTGATAGATTAATGATCCAATATCGACAAAATAATATGTTTTCTACGTTCATGCAAAAAACAAAACTTTATTTAACTATATTTTGTGGAAAAAGTGGTTCTTTATTGCACTAGTGCATTAAAATATTTATTGCATTCATCTGTCATTCTACTACAGCGTTTTGTCATGATGACAAACATAAACGCTCAAATAGAAGTCATATTTTTCTAGACTTAAGTGTCATCTAAATAAAGCATTTTTTGGTTTCTGCATGAACGTAGAAAAATATTGTATGCAACTCGTACAAAAAGAGCTTATTGCACTCGACGTGTTGTCCTAATAAACACTTATGAATTGTCCTACTCGGCCTGACGGTAAACACTTACTTTTTGTACTTGTTGCCTAAATAACTATTTAAATAAATGAATCTCTACACTCGTATGTTCTCAATCTCACTTAAACCATTCGAAACATGTCACTGAAATAGCTAAATCATTCGTCGGTTATGTCACTATGACACTGAAGAGAATTAAGTTGGATGATATCTGATGATTCAATAATGGCGAGAGAATTAATACAGAGAATAGTTATTTTCCACAATATCATCAATAATTTTACACTTTTCGTATATTTAGTATAGTAAATTTCTTGTTTTAAAACTACTTTTTCATAAAACACCATAACTAATTATTATTTGTTCAATACTTTCTCTTATCACTGCATCAAAATTAACCATACAACATTTGCTTGTATTTTATATTGCAATACGACAAATTTCTTTATTATTTAATTTTTATTTTTTTACTTATTTTTTTTTATTAATACCCTATTTCACTTATTAAGCACGCTTTTTTAAATTCAACTTTTAAAAACGCGCGTGTTTTAAAGTTACCATGGCAAAATCAACTACCCAAGAAACGTGAAGTCTACATGTCACCTTTTTAATTATTGATCTGGCAGGAGTATCTTGTAGCATCAAATGTATTGTTACTAACAAATGTTTCAATACCTTTATTCAAATATTCAACAATCTTATTTTTTTAAATGAATGTGAAAAATACAGTTGGTATTGTCTGAAGTAATAATACTAATATTTAATAAGTTATAGTAACAAATTAAATTAAAAAATATATTTAAAGGCACGATATAGTAAATTAACTTGAGCTAAATTTATTTCATTTGAATCAAGTCCGCTACCCTTGAAGTATGTTACATTCTGTAGGTAGGTATGGCAGAATAACATGACATTTCTATAGTAATTTAACGGCAGACGTATAGGTTGAAATATTTTCTCTGATTGAAATATACATCCCTTGACATGCCCTCTTCGATTTCTCGGAGCAATTTCCACATATATTTCAGAAAATTGTGGGCGGAACAACCTTGTCAATGACACTGAGAAGACGATGTAACTAATTCAATATTTCCTGTTCAGGTTATAAATTGTTTTATCAATGATGCTATCAACAAAAGAAAAATAATTTATGTAGTAAAAAAATATAGAGATATTTTGCGTAAAAATGTGGTTTCTTAAAATAACAACATGAAATATCAAAATATTTTTAAAAAATCATAAAATATAAAGTAAAATAAAGTATATTGTTTTAAATTATGCTGTCAGTAAAAAGGTGCGGAAATGTATTGTACACTGATAAAAATGGGTGGAAATTTGTATGTTCTTATTATGCTCTTTTTACTAACTATTTACTTTTGCACAATTTATATTGGAATTTTACAGAATATTTCATGTAGTTCCTTTTACTTAAACTGTTCACATGCACATGTGTTAAGGTGTTGTACCCAAATATGTAAGGATCCCACAAATAAGGACTATTTGTGGGATATTCGGAAAAAGTAAGTATGAGATTATATTTTGTAACCTGTGCACTTGCGGCTTATGCTTATTTAAATGTTATACAATTAATTTAAGTTTATATGCTTGCATCAAAGCTACCTGTGTGTCTAAACCATATAATACCGTTAATTTCAAGCAACATATTTATCGCTGAGAAAGTAAAAATATTAATAGTTTAAACAGATGTTAACATTAACTTAGTTACATGAATTGTAAATTTACTGCAACTAAAAATATTTTTTCACACAGATATACGTATACAAATATTTGGAAAAACCAAGGAATATTACTAATGTTTAAAGAACAAGATGTAATTTTTTTCGAAAATATTTCAACACTTTTTCTAATGCGAAGGAAATATAGTGCAATACATTTTTAAATCACGGATGAACAATACACTTTTAGAGGAAAGGGTGGATAATACACATTTTAGAGAATGAATGGACATAAATCCATTAAATAAATTTAGTGAGAAACATCCAGCATATTATATTGACTCGGAAACCTTACATTTTAACAATCAGAATCCCGAACAATTTTTTTCCATGACATGAAAAATTAAAGGTTTTCCCTCTTTTCAACATCATCTGTCGACACACTCTCTATATGGCTAAAAAAATAATATTAATACATTTTAAACTTGGCTTCTGTTACACTATTCAAGTTACAAAAAATGAGAGTATTTGAACTGATTGATGAATTCTCTGGTGTATATATTTTTTAACGTTCAATATTTATACTGATTACATACTGATAGTGATATATGTGAAATAATGTTAGTTATTGAAACAGTTTTCTTTATGCAATTGTAGTTATAAAGATATAAGAAATAGAAGAAAATTAAAATTACTCAGTAAAATTATATTTTAAAATTCCAACCTAAAGTTACAATACAAATTATAGAGTTGGAAATTTAAGATAAAGCTAAGCGTAATAGTTGGAAAATCTCTTAATAAAATATAGAAGTTTATGCATGTATATTTCTGTAGTGCTACAGTGTACCTACAAAATTATTATGTAATTTTTACATAACTTTACGTTGGTCACAAATTGCTAACGTAAAGTTCTGTGAAATTAGACAAATTTTTATCAGTGTATATGCTTTTAACAATCAGAAATACGTGAAATAAGACCTTTGGTTATAATCATTTATTTATTTTCATTTTAAGAAATAGTAGAAGCGATGTAAAAGTGGCAACATTAAACGCTATTTACAAATAAATAATTTTACTCTATGAATTTTAAACTGCTAAGAAAATGTTTCTGATATTTCACCATTCTTATCAAAACACGCTGATGGAATGTTTTTGATATATAATAATATATTCGAACTTTATGGAAACTCTTGAAGCTAAAGGGCATAAATTAAATTTTCTGCAAATTACTTCATGAAAAACAGGGCTTAGAAAATAATGAACTGTCAGTTCCAAGAGATTTACAAATTACGAGGTAAAATATAATACTATTAGTTTCGCCTAATAACTTTTCCATAATAACTATTTGACTGGTATATTTCATTACAAAAAACATAATTTATATTGCTAATTTTAACAAAAAAGGAAATTATACCTGGGCTGAATGAATGCATTTGGAAAGTCTATTATTTTTTAGTAATCACTTTACTGACAACTGGCATTTGACAATTTTAACTTTAATCGTTCAATCATAAAACATTTAATGTTTTAAATTTAATAATTCACTCAATAAATTGTTTAAAAAATTGGCCAGGTTATACTTGGTATATTAGTAGCTCGTGTAATATAAAAATGAGGGATACTGGAATAGCTATTGATTTGTTAGTAATAATAATAATATTGATATTGATGATAATAACAATAACAATAATAATAATAATAATAATAATAATAATAATAATAATAATAATAATAATAATAATAATAATAATAATAATAAAATCTCATTAACTATGGGGGTAGTCAAACGTCAACCGGTATCAATCTCTCACATTGACCCAAGTCAACATTCTTATATACTTATATACAGGGTGTCCGGAAAGTAATGGGACCCAGCTTGAACATAGATTCCTGTGATCAAATAACACTGATTTAGATAAACTTAGCTTAGTCCAAAAGTGTTTCATTTAGAAGTTATAGGGCTTCAAAAAATTGTTTTCTTGTTATGGGCATAATTAAGAAACGAAACGTCCAATCATATTGAAATTTGGTACAGTTATGTTTTAAATAAGTACAAGCATTGCGACGGAGTCAGTAGTGCTGCATATCGTAGAGGGCGCTCTTGGCAATTTTTTTTAAACTCATTTTTATCGTATCTTTTTTGTTAGTCCTATTCTTATACGCTTGACGGAAAATCATGATGAAGAAATTAATTTTGCGTAGAAAAGCTGTCCATGTAACTGTACCTACCTTCTTTCTGCAACTCCTCAATTAAATTGATTTTGACAGTAACCAGTCATATGTGCCGTTTCTGTGTTGGAAAACTGAATATATCGAGGTATGTTTTCAAAATTTAACAAAATAACACTAATAATTTGACATTATTTACACCTTACATTTACACTTTACACAACTACACAACGATAATTACTAACTCAGTACAATAATTAATATTAATCTAACGGGTTTTTGATCAAATTTTATTTAATTTAAGCGTATCAACGTCAGTTTGACAAGAGGTAACTTGATCGAATTAGAAAATTTATTTCTATTTTAATGTGCGGAATTTTTCAAATGCGTTTTTACCGAAAGCGATGCATTTTATCAACATGGAACAACTAAAGCTTTTCTACGCAAAATCAATTTCTCCATAATAATTTTCAGTCAAGTGTATCAGATTAGGACCAACAAAAAAGATACGATAAAAATTAATTGCAAAAAAACTGCCAAGAGTGCCCTCTACGATATGCGGCACTACGTACTACTTCACAATGCTTGTACTTATCTAAAACATAACTGTACTAAATTTGAACATGGTTGTCCGTTTCATTTATAAATTATGCCCATAACAAGAAAATATTTTTTTTTCTTTGAAGCCCTGTAACTAAGCGAGGCACTTTTGAACTAGCTATGTCTAAGCTGGATCCCATTACTTTTCGGACACCCTGTATAGCTTATATACGGTCTTTGGCATATTTTTTAGAAGAGTCATTCTAGAACCAATCCTTCAATATTGGCACGTCTAACAACTACTCTGCGGGATAATGACCTGATCAACATGAAATTGCATTCGAAAAACTTCTATGTGTAATTCAATGCTGAACAGGGTATAAGTCCGCAGAGTAGTTGATCCTCAAAATTCTATTTTCTCAAATATCGTTATCACCGAATCGCGATAAAGGCAGACTTTCAATGGTACCTACTGCAATATAGAAAGCTTAATGTATGTGGCCTCTGCAGCATGGAGTAGCTAGTGTCCTAGCTTTGCTACATTTCGCATACTAACAGTGATAATATTACATTGTTTTATTATCTTGCATTATCGTTTTATAACCAGTGATATAATGTACTGGAAGTAATAGTAATTTATCAACTATTAAAAATATCTACGAATGACGTTTATTAATAATACATTATTGACTATCAGAAGACTTCTTACATCTTGAAGAGTCTTATATCGTTGCAATAAACCCACAATATTAATTTGATCAAGATACAAGACTTACCAGTTTAGGTGTAACACGAGACTTACCTGAAAAGGAAAAAAAAGTGTTAATAATTTTAGATGCATGTACATGCATACAGATTCAAATACATATTCATAATGTTGAAATGTCTCCTTAGGTGTATAATTATAAAGAAAATAACTCTGTTAAGGCAGAAAAATAACATATGCAATGTTGTAAGACTGTTGAAATGCGTATTTGTCTGATATTAGTTCATTCACTATTTCAGCGTAATTTGTATAAACATAAATTTAATAAAATAGAGCAGATAGAGTTTACACCACTACCACAGTCCACTCTGAGAGCACCTATGTCAAGATCAGATTTTTAATTTCTATGGTTTAATTGTAAAAACAATTTCTAACAAAAATGGTAGGGTTAAAAATATCCTAAGCCAGCCCTGTTTATTACATATCTGAACAAGATGCCTTAATGGCATGTCATTTCTAATTTTAACAACACTAGTAGAGGGCGTCAATTATAGCACATTATGCTTCTTTTAAATGGCAGAACATTTTGGCGTCTTAGTGTATCCATCTGACTACTGAAATAATCGATACTCCTACTTTATTTATGTGAAAAGGGTAAAAAGTATCTTGTTAAAATCGTTAGAAATAATAGTAATCCTATTTGAACTATTCAGTGCACTGAGTAAAAACTGTTTTCGTTTCAGGTAAAGTTTCAGTAATTTCAAGAAGATCGGCCTGCTTTTGATGGAACCATGTTGACAATCTAGATAACGCGGTTTCAGCAAACCTTGCCGCATTGCCTTAATTTACCATTCTGAATAACTTTTTCAAGCAACATTTTGCAGAATATTCAGCTGAAAACGTAATTTTTACTCGGTGCACTAAATAATTCAAATATGATTTTTCGAAAACAGTTACTACTAACGACTTCAACAAGGTTTTTCACTAAAAAAGGAGAATACAGTGCTTCAATAGTCAGATGTATACACTAAACCGCAAAAAAGTTTTGCTATTTTAAAGAAGTATGACGGACCATAAATGACGTCAACATTAGAAACAAATTTGAATTTTTGTGTCTCCTAAAAGCCTCGATCGGAAAAATGTATGCAAATATTTGGATATTTTAAAAAGTTACTTACAAATATTCAAAATAAAATTTTAAATTTGACAGCCTCTATATCTTTTTGAACTAAGGTAAGAATATACTCTTGTCCCATTAATTTAGGGACACCCTGTGTACTTTGTACTGTTAATATTAAAATATAAATATCTGGACATCAACTTTATATCTTTATACAAATTAAAATATTAGCTTTTAGAAAATGAATCCTAATGATCCGCTATGTAAATATGTTTCATTGGCAGTAGAGTAGGTTTTCAAAAAAACTTCTTTGAATTTTCTTGAAGAATACTGCCAAGTGACAAGTTACGAAATTTAATTTCTCAACTTACATAGAAAAAATTAATGCTCCTGATACTGAGTTAATCAAAAGGTATGAATGATTTTAATAGACAAGTCAAAGAGAATTAAATAATTGTAAAAAAAATATTAATGAGGTTGTGCATTTTCCGAACAAATGAGGAGTTTTTCTTTACACCAACGAGTTTTCGCAATAGAGAAAAAGTTTAAATATTGCAGTATTGTGTAAACACAAAAACGATTCAGGTGTGAATTTCAAGTCGGAGGGCATATAAACATAGCTAGAAATACGTGCAAGCAATTTTCGTGATAGCGGAAGTGTTGCTTCGAATGTCACGGCACAGCACAACTTGTTCAGCTCGTACTGTTAAGAACATTAAACGTGTAAGAATAGTTCACTAGTCTCCAAAGTGTTCAGCCAACAGAATTTTCAGCCTTTAAACATTACGAATGTACAAATATTCATACATACCAATTTTCTCTAATTTTCTGAAAGATTTTAAAAAACTTTTAACGTCGATGAGAATGTATTGAATAAACTTGTCATGACAAAGCAGCCCAATAAACACAATATAGTACAATAAACGTTTCTTATAGCCTCAACAATTTCAAATACGCGCCTACATAATCTAGGTATTTTTAAAAATATATAAGTGCCGATAGTAAAGACGCATGTATATCTAACCAAAAGCTAAAAAAATGACTGTGAAAAAAATATCTAAAACGAATAGTTTTTTTACAAATACAAAAATATATCAAAAATAAAAATACAGCTGCAATAAAATGCAAAACTAAGGTACAACTAAGGTTAAATAAAAACTCCTGTAACGTAATTTGTTCGTTTTTTTTTGTATTAGTATTATGAAGTAGACAATTGGAGTTTCATAGAAAGTCCTTAAAACTGTAACGTACTGTAACATAACGGCAACATTGTAATCTATCATCTGCTACTATTAACCTAAAAATATTATTAGATATAGTAGTATTATAGGTTCGCTAGTGCGTTTTTTCGTTCTTGCCTGATATCTGTGAGTATACATAAACAAATGGACAATTTATAGTAACCATCACCAGCTCCATGATATTTAGTCACATTTAGTATGTTTAGGTGTATTTGTATTTATTATGTACACCTGATAATCTGACAAGACAAGAGTTTTTTTAAAGTAGTGTTCTTGCTCGATCTTGCAAGATCATGTCTTGTCTTGCGAGAGTCTTGCAAATATCTTATCTCGCATTTTTACAAGAATTGAATGGTTCTTCAGACTCTTCCATGCAAATGAGAAACATGGAAGTTTATTACGGATTTGGTAACAGTGAGTGTAACTATTGATATGGTCCACAGTCGACAGTGATCGGTTGGTTACGTTACGTTATAAACAATAGAAACGACTAGTTTCCCCTTATTTGTAAGACTCTTCTGCCGTAGCCATATTTCTTGTCTTGTATTGCAAAACTCTTTTTTAATCTTGTCTTGTTTTGCAATTCGAGTTCTCAAGTCTTGTCTTGCAAGGACAAGACCAAGAAAGAGCAAGGCAAGATTGCCAACCTCTAGCTAGCCAAAAAGTTATCGTTTGTTTCAATTTGTAAATATTATTTGCAAAATTAAATATTATGGAAACGTTAGTCAACATATTTTCAAGTATATAATTCAAAAATATAATCCAGGTCAATAAGATGTTAGTAACGGTTAGAAATATTTCTTGTTCAATTTACAAACATCGAATTAAGTTCAAAGATTTTGTTGATCATTTTATATGTACTTATTCAGCTACTTTTTATCTCAAATAATTAATGAGATATTTTATATACTTATTTCAAGCTAACAGGAATGCAGATGTTCTACAGTGCAGATGTAAATGCCCCGCTCTATACCTTTAAAGGCGCCATGTATTTGTACTAACGTAATAATAACACTAAATGTTCGTAATGCACATTTAGTTAAACATTATTGCATCGCGTTAATCCTAAATAGTCGTATTTGGGGATGAAGAGCTTCCATAAATTATTTGTATTGTTTCATTTTGTGAAGTAACTGCGGAACAATAAAACAAAAGCAAATGAAGAGATAGGTCTAAATAAAACTCGTTAAAATTGCCGAGTAAATAAAAAGCCACTTTTAATTGAAGTTGACTGCGTGCATCTGAAAAGTACCAGAAATAGTAGAAGATTGAAAATTGAAACGACTTGATTTGCTGGCTGTTTTTCTTGGTGTTAAATTATTCCTGGTGGATTTATCAGCTCAATGTCGATTGCCGCATGGACGTACGTGGTTTGAAATTGATTCACTTTGATAGAGCTCCCTCGAAATTGGAAATTGATAGCAAATGGAAAGCTTAATTTTATTAAAGTATTAAGTCGTTTATAAGCGGAATCTTAAATGATTTTTCTCAAAATTGGGTTATTTGCGATTGGATTTAAAGCCGTCTGAAAGTCAGCAGCGTCAGTGATAAAGTGTAGTTAATTAAAGTTTTGGAGGATGACGCTATATCTTTATTCATTTGAGCTAGTCACGTTATATTAAACGTCAAATATATAAATCTAAAATACATAAAAATATACCCTATAAAAAAGCTGCTGTGTAAATGATACTTCAGTGTGTAATTCATAATGTGTAACATTTTTGTGTTAATAGTTTTACACACTGGCTTTTTTATACGTTTTACATAAAATGTGTTAAAATTAGTAGTATTATAAATTATTATTATACTAAATTTATGTAATATTTACTAATAATGTAAAATGATACACCATTTCGTGTTAACTTAACACGCCTCTGTGGTCTGTGTCCCTTCTTCTGATTGGTTGTACACAACTGCGCAGCTGTTCTGTTCAGTTAACTCTCATTCGCGATGTTTAAATAGACATGGATGGGTATTTAAATTAAGGTTTCATCAAAGAAAACTGTAAGTACCTATCAAATATTGTCAATAACTGTGACAGATCTAAAGTTAATCAGATAGATTACTGCTATAACTGTATTACATTTTAATAACATGTTAATGTGTAAAGTCTACACCTTTAGTGATATAAATAAAACTGTAATATGTAAAAGTTACACATAACATGTGTTATATTAACACAATGGATTGTGTTAAATCATTAAACACTGCTACATGCAAAGATAATGTGGAAACAGAATCCCGTGTGGACCTCGATTTACACAGGATTGTGTTTTTTTATTTAAAATGTTTTTTTTGCAGTGTAGTTACTACATTAAATTTTAAATAATTGCATACATACTTGTTTATTCATGTCATAATGTGTTGCACATCAACGTGTTTTAATTTGACTCAAAAAATTAAACATCATGCAAAAAGTACTTACATTGTAAAAAAGTGATATGTAAGAGACATTTTTGCAGTGTGTAATTTAGGATGTGTAAAATTTCAGTGTTAATAGTTTTACACACTATGGCATTTTAATACATTTTACACAAACTGTGTTAAAATTACTAGTATTATAATACAATATACTGAATTTTTGAAATATTTACCAGTAATGTGTTAAAAGTACACTATTTTGTGTAAATTTAACACACCTCTGTGTTGTATATCTCTGCTCCTAACTGGTTGAACACAACTGCAAAGCTTCTGTATAACACACGTCACTATGCCATGTTGGATGCGTAGCGTTGTTATGTTTATTTACCTCTCATTTGCTGTGTTCAAATGGAGAACATTTAAATTTAAATTGAGGTTTGATTAAAGAAAATGGTAAGTACTTACCTAACTATAACAAGTATTACTGATAATTGATATTAAGCTGATTTTCTTGTACCTTTAGAGGAAGCCAATTAAGTATATCGTCAAATCACTACCAGTTAATTTTCGTAAACTCCTGTTATGTAGTATCTAAATACATCTTTGTTTAATGATCGTTGTTTCGCTGTTGATGATTTACTAGCACAATATTAGTTTATAAGTGCCTTATTACAAAATGTACCACCACTACTACTAATTTTATGAGTAAACTTGGTTGTTATTCATTTGAACTGAATTATATATTAAAAATATAAAATCATAAAAAGTAAATTTTTTTTTATTTTATTATTACTGGAACAACATAATTCTAAAAATACTATAATATTGATTCGGAAGCCCATCTACCTTTTTAGTTTGTTAATTATGTTCTTGTCTGCATTATAAAGCTTTGTAAATTGTAATTTTTGCAGGTGTATTTTGACGTTTTCTAGAATATTCTAGGCTATATTCATTGCATTCTCGATGACTGGAAAAACTTCTAGAAAATGTCAAAATAAAAGTATTACAAAAATTAAATTTATTAAAACATATTTTGAAAGCAAACATAATTAACAAATTAAAACGGTAGATGAGCTTTCATATCAACCTATTATACAATACAATGAACACGTTAATGCGTAAAGTCTACACCTTTAGTGATAAAATAACACTGAAATATGTAAAAGGTACACATAGTATTTGTTAAATTGACACAGACACAGTGAGTTTTGTCAAACCTTTAACACACTGCTACATACAAAAAAATGTGTAAAAAGAAGATAATCCCGTGTGGACCTCGATTAACACAGTGTTATTTCTTGCGTATTATTGTGTTATTTTTTTACAGTGTACAGTAATTTATTTAAACATTTAAAGAAATAAAGTACACTTATAGCCAAAAACTAAATACTGTTAACTTTTCGACTGAAGTAAAATATACAGGGTGATTCAGGTTTAATCTTGATAACTTTAGGGATTGATAGAACAGGTTAAAATAATGTTCATTTGTGATATAAACTTATATGCTAAAACGCATCGTTTCCGAGAAAGAGGGCGTTGAAGTATTTATTTTTTTTCTCGTTTTTCCCTCATAACTTTTGAACCACTTATCCGATTTAAGTGAAACTCGGAACACAAACACTCCTTATGATCTTACATAAGCTTCTAAGGTTTGACCTACCTACCCCTCTTAGAAGTGTATTTTGTATGCTATCCCCCTCTTACTTTATTTCAAAACTACAAAAAAATAATTAATTTCAATAAAACATCTACACACCACTTTGACCTGATTAATTTAGATGCTTTTTCGTCTCCTGTTTTTTTCGACGTTTGGTTTTGTTTCTGAGATATTCAAAGAAATTGGTGACAGTGTAGCGCACCAGCCGAGTAAATTTCATTTAACGTTATAGCAACCCACTCGTCGTGACTTAAGGAAGTGAACGGTGTTATTCGCGAAGAACAATCTCGGACATTCTAGAATTTTCCAAATAGAGTGAATGCCTGTAAGTAGAAGCCAAGTCAATATGGATGCACAAATGGCAAAACTGTTAAAAATGATGCAAACAATGCAAAATAAAAAGGAAGACCAAGCAAATACTATCCAAGAGAAATGAGAAGAACAAGGGCATAAAATGGAAGATCAATCCCAGACAATGCAAGAAAAATTAGAAGAGCAAGGGCATAAAATCGAAGATCAGTCCCAAACCATCCAGGAGAAAATAGAAAAGAAATTAGAAGAACAGGGACAGACGATGCAAAAGAAATTAGGGGTATAAAATGAAAGATCAGATACAGACAATACAACAGGAAATGCGAGATCAGACAAAAGAAATGCAGACAAAAAATTGGACAATACAGTAGAAAAAAAACTAGAGGAGCAGTCACATAAAGTGGAAATACAAGTAGAAGAGAAACTGTTAGCACAAAAAAAGGAAATAGACGAAGAAATAAATCAGGTTAGAGAAGAGCTTCGACTTAAATTAGACAAGATAAAAAAGGAGAGAGTAATCAAATCAGAATTATCCGAACTCAGAAAACGAAACCCCCTGAATTCGATGGTAAGGCCTCCTGGAATATCTATCTGCGTTAGTTTGAAGCAGCAGCTGCGGCGAACGAATGGTCTGATTGTGAGAAAACTACTGCTCTGATAGTTGCTCTACGAGGGGAAGCTCTTGACGTCTTACAAGGAGTTCCTGCTGGGCAGCAAAATAACTATGACATTTTAAAACAGCATATGCAAATGAGATATGGGGATAAGCACCTGCAGCAAGTGTACCAGGCACAATTGAAAAATCGTCACCAACAAAGTGGAGCGAATTTACAACATTTTGAGACCGATGTTGCCCGACTGGTTCGATTGGCTTATCTGACAGCCCCGTCCGAATTCTTAGACCATCTCTCCATCCAAGTTTTTACTGATGGTCTAAGAGATTGTGAAACCCAGCAGGCACTGCGACTCGCTAGACCTAAATTCGGAACACAAACACTCCTTATGATCTTACATAAGCTTCTTAAATTTGAACTACCTACCTCACTTAGAAGTGTATTTTGTATGCTACCCCCCTCTTACTTTATTTCAAAACTACAAAAAAAAAAAAAAATTCAATGAAACATCTACACACCACTTTAACCCTGATTAACTTCGAAACTTTTTCGTCTCCTGTTTTGAAGAATTACTATTATTAAGAATTCATTAGTTTAATTTCGTTTCAGAAGATGCAAACGTATCTCACATTAACTTTCCATTTCCGTGTATTGAAATTGTCACATACGAAAAAGTTGGCACTGACACTTTGTTTGAGGTTATGTGGCGAAAATTAACTCTCTAAGGTGTTGTGTGAAAATCATAGGTTTTTGATATTCTTCTTCTAACAGTGTACAGTGATATTAACTAATGTGGATAACTGTTTAAATAGTTGGTTTGCCAGCAAGTAGGTAAGCTTTTATACACGTTTATGGATAATTTTTGAAATCAATGAACAAAGTAGTTTCCTAAATCCTTTAATTGGTAGTATCAAACATGTGGAAATTCAGTCAGTTAAGAAATTACAGTTTGGGGTTAATATTATTGCGTACCTAGCTACCTACCCAATTTTACTTAATTATTGCTAAAAACGTTAAAACAAAGTTATGTTACAGGCGATATGGCAACCTCGCCTTCAGTATATCATATGGTTTATTAAATTACGTCTGTGGTGTATCTGATCAGCAGACCTCAAAATGTGAATATTTTTATAAAAAAATTAATGACGTTTACTAGACGCATCTATATGACGAACTACACCTGCAGTTAAAATATTTGTATTTAATTAAGATTTACGCTGTATAATGTAATTAATATAATAATACAGAGTGTCCCGTAAAGTATGTTACAAACTTTGAGTGATGATACATACGAAAAATATTAGTAAAAACTCTAATAAACATGCTCTTAAATGCACTGTTATGCAGTTATAGACCTTAAAAGGTACAACTACAGAAGTAGATTTTATGACGTAACTCTTTATTGGAAAGAGAAAATATAATGAAACTATCAGGAACTAGTCAGCCTTAGGAATCCTATAACAATGAGTAAAATTCGAGACAACAGAAGGGTAATTTTTTTATCACGCTGTAATCGTGTAAGTATGCTCATCGCTAGCCGCATAAAAAGAAGCGTTGAGAATGGGTGTCTTTGTTTTAGTTCTGTGTCAATGGTAAAACCTCATGAATATTCACCTTTTATTCCTACGTTGCTTTTGATATTTTCTACGGTAATTTTAAATAGCCAAACACAAAATTATTGGATGAAAATTAATACAATTTAGGTTCCTCAGTTAACATCTGATGAAGGTGAAAACGGACTAAAGGTACGAATTAGCTGGTGCGACTGCGGCTGCGGCTCGCGACTGCGACTCGTCACCGACCAATAGGCAGTCTAAATCCTGTAGTTGATGAGAACATTCAGACTGTCTATTGGTTGGCGATGAATCGCAGCCGCGAGCCGCAGCCGCAGTCGCACCAGAGAATCCGTACTTTAAGTGTACGATTATATCAATCATCAGTAACGAAGATACTGCAGAGTACGAAAGGCATCCTGTAGACAATTATACAGTGCTTTCGAAAAATAACGAATAAATTCATTATTTTTAAAATTGAGAAGTTTTCGAAAAAATCCCCTGGCACGTCGATTTTGTTTTTAAAAAAGGCACTTTTTGATATACGATCCACATTTGTGACGTCATCGTTGTTCTAGATATAACGTCATCGACAATTTTTTTAAATAGCAACCCCCAATTTTGACCATGCCATTTGTCATGCTACATACATACATCATGAAAAATTATGGTATTGCATAACAAAAATTTCAAGAAAATAATGTTTGAAGATTTTAAAATTTAATTTTCACAATACTGACAATGATAATGATTATGCAAAAAATTGACTAAATTAAATGTTCATATTGTGCACCGTTGGCTACTGTTAGGTAGAGACGATTAATACATTTTTTTTATGACATTATCAATAATTTTAGGAGGTATACGATGTATCTCGTAAAGAATTCTTGCTCTTAAATCTTCTAAATTAACCGGTCTAGTAACGTATATTTTGCTTTTTAGGTATCTCCACAAGAAATAATCTAGGAGTGTCAAGTCAGGCGATCTGGCTGGCCACTCAATCGGCCCCCTTCTCTCCATCTAAATAAACACGGACATGTGGAGGTGCACAGTATTGTGAAAATAAAATTTTAAAATCTTCAAACATTACTTTCTTGAAATTTTTATTATATAACACCATAATTTCCCATGATGTATGTATGTAGAATGACACGTTCTTTGCAATGCCATGGTAAAAATTGGGGCATGCTTTTTTAAAAAAATTTTCGATGACGTCATATCTGGAACAACGGTGACGTCACAAATATGGGTCGTATGTCAAAAAGTGCCTTTTTTAAAAATAAGATCGACGTGCCAGGGGATTTTTTCGAAAACTTCTCAATAATGAATCTATTCGTTACTTTTCGAAAGCACTGTATATCAAATAAAAATAATTAACATTTGTAAACATCAAAAATGGAAACTGAATTATTCCAAAATATATATTACAAAACTTGTTTCATGTCGTTCAAACAAGTGCAAAGCAACATCACTTTGTACCCAATTAGAAACTATAGCGATAACAATATAATGCATGTGTTATTTTTAGTGAAAGTTAAACTTCGTGTTGCATTCTGATGACAACGTATAAGTTGTTAGTTGTGCGAGAACGGCTCCAGGATTACATTTATGCTGACACAACTTCAGTGTAAACAACACGGTCTACTGTCAAATACTTTTCGAAACAAAGTTAACTTGATAATTGAATTAACTCAAGTGTAAGTTTACAGCAACTTGTAATGTATGGCAATACCTTATCAAAGTTTGCCATATTCCCTCTATCTTTAGCACGGAGCACAGATTGTGACTGAAGTAGAATACATTAAATATGAAATATTTCCTGTTATGCAACTGTAACTGAAATTTTTAAATTTAATTTAAGAAAGCGTTGCAGTTTCTTTTACGGCGAAATTTTTCAAGATGTTGTACAGGGTTAACTTTAACAAAGCACAAAAATAATACTACGTGTTCAACGAGGCCTAAAAGACAATAAAAAAATTATTTCGGAATTGTAGTTCAATGTTTGAAAAAAATATGACAAAACCCGAGATAAAAAAAGAGATAATTTATTAACATGAACCCTTTGTAAAAAAAAGTGAAACAGTATACTAATAATGCAACAAACAGATAAAATAATGTAAAGAACATATAATAGTATGTGAATAAATAAAACCGCTCTATATCTCAATCAAATATTACAGACGTCAAATAAGGTATAAGGTAAGTAAAATGATATTTATTATTCTCTGAATTGCGAGTAATACTTTAGGTAAATTTTGATTCAATATAATTTGTTATCATAACTCTAGGTTTTAAAGTATGTATTGTTTTAATCCCTTTTTAAATAAGTGTATAATAACTAAATCTTTTATGTTTTTAGGTAATGTATTATACAATTTAGGAGCAAGAAAAGTATGCAACCTTTGACCCAATGTTTTTGACATGAAGGGAATAAGTAATTATTTTTCTGCCGTGTACTATAATCATGTAATGGTTATTTTGTTTTGTTGTAATTGTTTTTCCATAAGTGATACTTTACGTTTATGCTAAATTAATACATTTGTCTTATATCGAATACATTAGCCTCGGAAAACAAGAGATCACTGGGACATTTTATATTCTTCGAAAATATAATTTTCTAAATTCTTTTTTGTAGGATTTGCAGTGGTGCTAAATGAGTCTTTAAGAAAGATCCCCAGGCTACAAACCATATCTTAGGTGAGATTCCAGAACTTGTACAGTATTATAAGCTGTTGAAGGTGTAATATATTTTTCAAGTGTTTAAATTTGTATAAAAGATACTGCAATTTTTTTCTATATAATGTGTATGCATATCCCATTTTAAATTACAATCAGTAATTACTCCTAGATACTTTATATGTGTGAGTGAAGAAATTGTATATTCGGATTTACCATGGTTAATTTTAATTTCTTTGAAAAGGGGAAGTTTACTTTTTTGACATGAAAAAGGGAGAAAGTAAATTTAAGATTTAATGTCAACAATTTAAAATTAAACCAATTTTTCGATTTTTTCATTTTGGAGAGTTAATTTTACTTCTTCCCAACATTCACCTTTTATAAAAATTGCAGTGTCGTTAGCGAAACCCAATACATCTCCACTACACGCAAGGGAAGACAAGTCACTAATATATATTAAAAAGTATCGGGCCTAATGGCACTCCATATTCAATAGTTTGAGGTTTGCTCAGTACATGTATTCTTACACTCTGACTCTTGTTCTATAAATAGTTTTGAAAAAGTTTAAGGCAATTTCGTGTAACACCAATACATTCTAAGGATTTTAGTAATAGATCATGACTTATGGTATCAAAGGCTTTCGATAAATCTATAAATATACATGCGCATGGCTTGTTTTCGTAAAGTGCAGAGTAAATTTTTGATGTTAACGTAGGTATTGCATATTCTGTGGAGGTCTTAGACTTGAAGCCAAACGATATAGGGCAATAATTTGTTTGTTTTTTTACAATTCTTTGGACCATTTTTATAAATTGGAATGACTGTAATGTGTTTAAAGGCTGGGCGCCAAATTCTAGTATCCATACATTTGTTTACTAAATATACTAAAGGTTCTAGAATACAATGTGAGATCGCTTTTAGTAATTCAGCCTCTATCTGCAACAACCGATTTATTATTCACCAAATTCTGAATTATCGTTTTTATTTCATTTATATCAGTGCAAGTCAAAACAATGGAATTGGGTATCATACGAACGCTAGAACTGTTATTTTGATTTTTCAAAATTTTACTATCAAGTGTTTTCCCCATTTTTACAAAAGTATTATTAAATTTATCTGATATATCTGTTATGTCAGTTAATGATTATCCCAGTTTATTTTTAATCTCTTTAATGTTACTATTAGTTGTACTTTTAGTAATTTCTTGAACTCTTTTCCATAACATTTCATTTTTATTTTTATATACTTGGTTTTTTATAATCATTTAATTTAGTTTTTGCTATTAAGGACTTGAACTTATTTCTGTAAGCTTTGAACTGTGCTTTTAATTCCATATTATCTGGATTTTGCTGCATGGTCTTAAACATATGATTTTTTGTTTGGCTGGACTTGGCGTGTCTTTTCTTTTTCTCTCTATGATGGTAGTAGAATCATTGATAAATTTTTGTGATAATACTAATAAATGTATTTGTTGCTGAATCAACATTAGGATCAGAATACACCAAATCCCATGAGGAATCACACAGTAAGTGCCTCAGTTTGACATAATCCAAATACTTTATATTATGTGTTTTTCTTTCAGGACATTTAATTCCCCATAACATCACTTGAAGGATGATTATAAAATGGTCAGGGATATCTGTTTCCATTACTAAGGGAATAATTAACCGTGATATATCGGTTTTTGATTTAATAAATATATGAACGATGCAAGTTTTACTATCCATTTGTACTCTATTGTAGTTATTTATCGTCGATATATAGCCATATTCATTTAAAGTATTTGTATATACAGTTAAATAATTTAAATTTTCAAATAAATCTGTATATCCCCAATAAAAATACTATAATTTTGCGAATTCTCGTAATTCAGAAAATAATTTTGAAGGATCTCATTAAAAATATTTACATCTGTAGATGGCGGACGATAAACTGCACTTATGTTTATCTAATTTTGCTTTTACTGTTATAAAATTCACATCCGTTATTGAAATTTTTGTTCAAGCTACATATATGTTCGTGTAATATCTTGAAATTTTTGGCATTTTCATTGATTTCTAAAATATCTTTACATTATTTTGTGTTAGATAGTGAATATGTCTCTATACTTTCCAGATGTCTCCAGTGCACTGATTCATCCTGAAAACAAGCAATATTTTCGAGAAAACAGAATAATATAATATAATATGAGGCAGACAACTTAAAACTAACAATAAATCATAATCTACAACAAAACTTAAACTAAGCCTCACATTGAGTGCCTTACTTTATCGTACGTTTCGCTTTATCACTTATTTTCTTTCTTTTTGGACTATCCACCTCTTTTCCTGGTTTTTGGTGATCCTGTGCATTTAGTATATCTCCTAGCTCCAATTCTTCACTTATTTCTTGATGATCTAACTCCCTCAGTTCTTCTATTGTGACCACTTTATTATTTATGTAAAGTTTATTATTTTTAGTATATCAAGTTTTATTTTTGTCCTTTTTTGCAATATTTAAATGTTTCCTAAGGAGTATATTTTCTTCTCGTTGTTTTTCCGTTAGGTCGTGATTGATACAAATTTTCGTGCCTGCTAATTTATGGGAGTTCTGCAACATGTACTTCTTCTTCAAGTATGTGGCGAGCTCAATTTTTAATGGACTATCTTCACTTCTTCCTAAGCTATAAATATCGTTTATATCCTTTTCTTCTAGTTCAACTTCCAAAAGATTTTGAATTTCTTGTTTAACGAACTCAAAGGTTAATTCGCCCTCTTGATGCTTAATGCCGAATATAACAATATTGTTTTTCTTGCAATTCTGCTTTAGTATCTCCACTTCTTGTTTCAACTGAATATTTTCTGTCTCCATTTGACTTATTCTGTTATTTGCTTCATCAATTTTTAATAATAAATTAGCTTCAGATGATTGCATGGCAGTTTTTATTTCATTTCAATTGGTTATAATATCATCAAGCAATTTTTCAATTGTTACCTCACTTATTTTATCTACGTTTCTGTTTATTCGAGAGTAGTGTATGAACCTTTTTAGAAATGTCTAAATAGAAATAATAATGCAATAAAACTTCCTGTTTTTGCGTGGCTTTCTTCTCAAGTCCCTCAAGATACGAATTTATACAAATAACAGATATTTATACAAAACTTGCTTTATCCAAGTAAGCAAATAATTAGTTGGCCTTTGTAATACTTTCACTAAACGTTGCACATTTGAACTTAATTTGCATTTGTTACTTAGTGCTCTTATGTGCTCTTTTCACTTATTGAAAAGAGCACATTTTCGCACTATATATACCTTAAACTGCCACAATCACATGATGATGGCTTAGAAATGTCAACTACCTACCCGTCGTTTTTTACAGCGTTGTCACATGTAGACACAAAGAAAATAAACATTTATATTAATATTTTTTTTATTAATAATAGTACGTACCTGATAATAGTTAATCCGGTTAACTGCAGTATTTTGCATTCGTTCTTAGTTCCTTTGTTGTACACAGCCAAAATTACATTTTCAGTATTTGCACTCATTGCAGATCTGTCAGAATTATCCACTAACAGATTACACAAACCGTGTTAAGTAAAATACCCTTTTATTCTAAGAAAATTGAAATGTAATGTAATGAATATCTACTAATACAATACACCCGTGGAAATCCAGTACTTGTATAAAATTTAAAATCGTGCACGATTGCCTAACTCCGCTGGATTTACCCTTGACTCTAGAAAAACAAACAGCACATATCATAGGGCGAGCCATGATATAGGGAAATATCTATATCCGTCATTAATGCCTTTATTTAATTACTATAAAATGTTTAAAACTAAAAATTAGTCACTAGTATTAAACCACGTTTCGATTATGACAATTTGACAGTTTGTATTACTAGTTGCATACACTCTAAATATCAAAGAACACTGATCAAAGCTTAGAAGAAATCGGAAGGATCTAACTGTAAACTAAGAAAACTGTAAACATCCCAGGAAACTGAAAGCTTTCGTTCTAAACTTTGAGAGAGAAAGAAAGAAAGAAAAAGGTATTCTAAATATAATTGAAAATAATCCTATTCTTGGTATTCATGGTATGTATATTCACAATTAATGGAGGTTATTCGACATTTGTTACTGTATACTGGCATTCACTTGCCAAGGATTTACATATTTTTCATAGCTTAACGTCCTACATGATATACAACTCTAACTGAACATGCGATTGTCTCGTAAACAGTTGACTTTAAAGTCATGAATGAGGTACGGTATTTTTTAAAGAAAATACTTCAAGAATTACCACAATGAGTCCGTTATTTGCACACCTCGATTCGCAAAAAAATTTGAGACGATTATTAGGACTCAACCCAAGGGTACTTCACTGGGTGTACACGGAGGTGATCAGGCCGAGGCTACAATATGGGGCCTTGGCCTGGTGGCCGAGTGTGGGCCGGGTGACTGTGGCCAAGGTGTTGTCAAGGATCCAAAGGCTGGCTTGCTTAAGTATTACAGGGGCGATGAGGACAACCCCAACGGCCGCCCTGGAAGTTTTGTTGGGATTGCCACCCCTCCCAACATGGATTGTAAAGGAGGCGATGGCAACCTACCTGAGAACAAGGGATGCAGGCTGTTGGAAGGCAGAAGGTCGTGTGGAGGGTCATGCTGCTATAGCCTTAAGGGCGGAGAATGAGATTCCAGTATCTGCTCTGAGGGTTATTGAAGCAAAGGATAAACTAAGGTTGGGAAGGAGGTATACCACTGTCTTACCCTCGAGAGAGCAGTGGGAAAGGGCAGAAAACATGTTTCCCCCGGGATCTCTGATATGCTATACAGATGGATCTCGGGTAGGGGATGAGTTTTCTGGGGCAGGAATATATCTGGAAAACCTGGACATCCGGCAGAGCTTTTCGCTGGACACACACTCCACGGTTTTCCAGGCGGAGGTTTTTGCTATTTTGATGGTAGCAGGCAAGGAAGAAGTAAGGAATAGTGTGGAGGAGAAAATCTTCATCTGCTCTGATAGTCAGGCTGCACTCAGGGCACTTAGCTCTCCGGTAACGAGATCTAGTCTTGTTCAAGAGTGTGGAGATGCCCTAGAGTCCCTGGCCAGACAACAGGAGGTGAAGTTGGTCTGGGTTCCTGGCCATAAGGGAATCCCCGGTAATGAGACGGCTGACTTGCTAGCTCGTCTCGGATCTGGGGCACCTTGCCAGGGACCCGAACCCTTTTTGGGAGTTACGCGAGGTAGTATGAATAGTGCCCTTAATAAATAGGCCTATCAAACACTAGGAGGGAATTGGAGAAGGAACGGGGGATGTAGACAGGCCCACGACTTCTTCAATGAGCCTAATAAATCTAGGACGAAGTGGCTGCTGAGCCTTAGTCGAGGATCCCTGAACCAAATGGTAGGGGTCCTGACAGGCCACTGCAGACTCAGAAGGCATTTGAATTTGATAGGCATAGAGTTAAGTCCCTTATGTCCGGAATGCGGAGAGGGGTAGGATACCCCTATCCATTTCCTAGGACATTGTGCGGCTCTTGGAAGACTAAGATATAGGATCTTTGGCACCGAGGAGCTGCAAAGGGAAAAGATGAGGGGCCTACCATGGACCAGGATCCTGGCGTTCATTAGGGCGTCGGGTAGGTTCAAGGAAGGCCGAGGGAGAATAGTGGAAGGGTGATGGGATGTCAGGGTAGGCAAAAAGGGCCCATGTGTGGCCTACTTGCCAGGCTGAGGCCGCCCACACTTACTACTACTAGGACACAAAAGACCACATACAGTTCCCTCTACAAGATAGAACTTAATTTCGGCAAAAATAATTTTTCTCATCTCTAAAAAAGCTCCACTGTCAATTTTGAACCAAATATCTCAAAAACTGTGTGAAATATTAGCAAATAGATAAAATAAAATTTTTAACTTTCACACCCTGCATGTCGGCAAAATTTTGGACTAGACACCTAGTTAAATCGCTATATTTTGGCACGAACAATACAGCCCTGAAATTTGAACCATTTTTTACTGGACCTCCGTATACATCCTAGTATTCTAATAGAAATTAGCCTGAATGCGTTGTATGTAAAATTTTTAGCTAGGAATACATTATGTATAATATTTATAACTTTAGCAAAATAAAATGTATCGTTTTGAAAGTGAATGCTTAAGTTCGGAATTGTTTAAACTGTTTGAACATATTTAAAATTAATATTTATCAAACTTTTTATGAAATTTTAACACACTCTGTAACAAATAAACGGGCCAGGACAGCTCAGCTTTTACTTTGTCAAAAAGCAGTTCAATGAATTGAGGCTGACGGTCCCCTACATTTTGTGATATCAGTAGAGCGTTCGACTGCGTCAATCATAATAAATTGCTCTCAAACCTGTATTCATATGGTGTACAAGAGTGGCTCATTGGGTGGCATATGTTTTCTAAGGACGAAAACAATATGTCAGTGTAACAAATTGTGATGTCGTTTGCTTAATAAATCTCTAATTTCTTACCACTTCTGTATTTATTGATTATACATAGAGATACCCAAATATGCAAGTGGAAATATTAAAAATATGCGCAGAAATATGCACTCAGTTTAAAATATAAATTTATTGTTTTACTTAACAAAAACAACTACAACAACAAGGATGAAATCAGCAACTATCGTCTCAACTTTATTTAAATTATATATTTAATAATCAACATGGATCTTTTAGGAGTAGATCTTTTATTGCTAATTTAATGCCAGGTGGACGCTACATATACCAAATTCAAAAGCGTTGACAAAGTACAAAGTAGATTGAAAAATTACTTTTCCATAATATAATCTATGGGTTTTCACCTCGGACTTCATTTATTTTGTCTTTTTATAAACAACATTAGTACCTGCTTCAAATATTCAAATTATAATTTATTTGTTGATGACCTTAAATTGTCAAATAGTGTTCAATCTGTGGATAACTGCGTTAAACTCGAGGAAGATCTTTCCAGATTGAATGAATATTGACATTCTCAACTTTTCCTTAATATTAATAAACGCCATAGAGAAGCAACATATTGTTCACAGTTACACTATTGGTAGTAATATTTTGAGACTTGCTCGTGAAGTTAAGAGACCTAGGTATAATTTTATATATAGTCAATTATATTTTGAGACACTTTGACTTAATGTCACAAAAACCTATGAGGTATTATTTTCTTATATGGAGCCCTTTACATTACATATACATAGATAGACAAGATATATATATATATATATATACATGGTGAGTCAGTCATAATATCATTAATTTTAAGAGGAGATAGGGAATAATGAGTATAATGCGAATACGTAATTAAAAAAAAATCTAAATGCATAAAAAAATATTTTCAAATCATTATTTAAATCCCTTTTTCAGACTGTCACAGCCTTGGTCGTTTATATATATATATATATATATATATATATATATATGGGGTGAGTCAGTTATAATGTCATTAATTTTAAGAGGAGATAGGGAATAATGAGTATAATGCGAATACGCGATTAAAAAAAATCTAAATGCATAAAAAAATATTTTCAAATCATTATTTAAATCCCTTTTTCAGACTGTCACAGCCGTGGTCGTTTATAGCTCACAGTTCAACTCGATGTCGATCTGATGCAATGTTGTCAAGTTGAAATATTTTTCTCGTACCTACCTACCTACCTACCTAGGTTTTAGACATCACAAATAAATGGTTGTACTGACTATTTTAGAATATCATTTTTTCTTGCTCAGTTCAACTTCAGCCAATAATAATTTAAAATGTTAATATCCAATGAAATCAAATAATAATAATCAAATAATTCTATTAAAAATTGCAAGTAACGCGGTCCACTCAGGTTTTCCATTAGAAAATACGGCCCAATCAAACGATACCCGTACACTCCTGCCTATACGTTGACAACAAATCGCCTCGGAAAGCGAAACCGTCGAGTAGCGTGTGGATTTTTCTGTGAACAAATGTAACTGTTATGACTGCAACAAAACTCCAACGTGTCTAATAATAAACCGAGTAGTAAACTATTTACGTACATTACATAAAAAAACCTATTATTAAGAGAAGCTGAAAAGTGTTTCGTGTTTAAATACTAAATAATAAAAAACCATCGTGTTGTCGACAGAAAACTGTCCAAGACCGAAATGGCACGCCGCTAATCTAAGTTATCGAAAGTGAACCTTGACCTACCGTATTATTAGATCAATAACCTAGTTACCTAGTTTTTGTACTGTTATTTAAGGAGTAAAACTATTTTTTTAAATCTAGATACACAAATGAATTTTCCTTAAATATTGATTTATTTGTTAATAAAAATAAATGTACATAATAAATAAATGTTTTCGAATGTTAGGTTATTACAGTTTAATAATTGTGATATTACGTTTTCACCAAGTTTTACAAATAAATATGAATTTTCAGTATTACTCGTAAGTACAATTAATTATTCAGTTTGTAGTTACGTACATCTAGCCTATATATTTATTGTTTTTTAAGTAGTATGGTACTAACCTGTTAACTGCACTCATACATCCATAGCACTTTATTAATAAAATTAGGGTCAGTCGCATTTCGTAAACATATAACACTACCATTTCCGCATATTCGGAATTTGTAAAATTATGCATTTACGACGAATACGCGAGACCGAAAAAACAAACTACTGCTTACTGCTTGTAGTCTCACTATTCTCTCCATCCCCCTTCCAAATGTGTGGCGTGATCTACAAATTTGGGACGAAAGAAATGCGGGAAATGCGGGTAAATTTGAATAACACGCTGATGTGTTAGACGATATTATGTATGTAAACATAATGTGGCAACGATGTTTAATCCGGCCGTCCTCAGAAATTTCGTAGCGCACCAGGAGCGTCGTGTTACTGATTTTTATAGGGATA
The DNA here is from genome assembly GCA_037114965.1 of Monochamus alternatus. NCBI lineage: Eukaryota > Metazoa > Arthropoda > Insecta > Coleoptera > Cerambycidae > Monochamus > Monochamus alternatus. The sequence continues at coordinate 50,420,656 of CM073427.1, read as the reverse complement.
TTTGTTTATTTTTTTAAAGGTCGAATAAATTTTTTTTTTTCGATTTTCTGCCTTGATTAGGCCTCCCGAATACGTAGTTAAAATTAATGGCATTATTTATAACTGACTCACCCTGTATACAGAGATAGAAAATATCAGAAAAGATTTGTTGATGGGCCCAATTATATATTTAATAGAAAATTATATTATGAATCATATCTGTCCGACTGTCACTACCGTTTAAAAGGACTAGTCTCCAGAAGAATATTTTTTGTGTTATATTCTTGTACAAATTACTTACCAATATTGTTGATTCTCCTTATAGTCTTAGTCAAATTTATTTTATCTACAACTGCTTTATAAGAGACTCTTTACAGCATTTATTTGGCACTGTTGAATAATGAAGGTCATTACACCACTAGTGCAGTAATGTGACATATTACTAGTGAAATATTAAGAGATCTTTGCTTAATGGATATTTTTATTAAGAACGAACAGGTTTATTAATTTGACAATTATTAGATAATTTAACTTAAATTAAATAGAATTACTTGTTACAAATATTAACAACACAACTTTGACAATTCGTAAGGACTTCCAACCGCCATGCCGTTTAATAGTTTGAAAGTCTGCTAATGTGTTGGCTAGAAGTGAAGCAGATGATCGTCGAAAACAGTACCCTGTATATTGTTGGGGCTATGATAAATTAAGAGAAAAGCACTTTTCTTTGGCCTAAACGTATTTATACCAACCGGACCATATTTACATTTTTGATTCCTTCGGCAGTGATAAACAGTATCGTATCCGGTATGAAGACATGAAAAATGTTTCCTTCATTTTTTACGTTTTCTAACAGCAAATTAGTTAACTCGTTCACTCTGTATGCACCTTCAAGTCCAATAATTAAGGCAACCTTAAATTATGCATTTATGAATTTCAAATAGGAAACATTTTCTTGTTCTTACCTTTGTTAGCAAGAATTTTGTGTCATCGGCTTCTTGTAAAAATTTTGAAATATCATCTTTCGTTAATATTTTTGACTCTTTTGGTTTGTATCCCACTGATTGCTTTTTCAGAAAAGCAATTAAATTGTTGAATTTACTAATGTCGACATTTTGCTGCATACTGATTGTACACCGCAGCATAGAATAGAACTCCCAAAGACTAGATAATTTGTACTTTTTGGATAATTCTTCAAAAAATGCTAATAATACCTTTTTTTTTCGCTTCATTTTTTCTATTTTTAGATGCACGCCAATCAGTGAATTGTTTATAAAATTGTTCGTACTTGGTTTTCGATTTATCTGGTAAAAGTAAAGCTACTGCAGTTGCAGCAGATTTTTCGATTTCAAGAGGCAAGTTTTCTGTTTCTGAATCACTCATTATTTCAATCAGCACCACTATTTTCACAAGAAAATGTAAAAACGAAAACTTTGTTTATAACAAGTTTGACAGAGAGTTTGACAGGTTACCATAACAATGCCTTTGCTTCTTGATTTTGAACCAAAACTTACAAACTGGATCTGATTTCGGATTTTTCTCAATTAAAGGTACTTGTGGTTAAAAATTGTTGTAGTTCTAGATAACATTTTATATATTACACATGGGATAACAGCATTTTTCATTACATTCGTGGAATTAATGTCTCACTCGTGTATAATAATGCCTATATCCCACTTATAGGTACTATAATAGTTATTTGCGTTACAAGGCCAAGTACAAGTTTAGATGTTTACAGAAATTTCTAGACGAGTACTTTAATGACATTTCACGGCCGTGTATCGTACAACGTTTTATTTCATACTGTGTTGCATTAAAATTAAATTTTAATGTTTTATTTTACATAACCTGCCTGTATGTAAGTGTTCGGTTCTTGTTTTATCGCATAGCTTTTGATTTAGCTTAGTGATGTAAAAACAAAAATAATAAATTTGACAGTTTGTCATCCCGCGCGTATTTTGTGATAATTTAATAAAAAAAATGGAAGATATCGAGGCAAAATGTGCTGAAGCAACCAGTAAATTGGTGCATACACAGTCTTCTGCTCGTTATGAGAAGGAACAAAACAAAAGCAGCAAGGATGATTCAAAATGGAGAAAACTTTATACAGGTTCTTCTGACCAAGCAACAAACTATATCCACCACCACTACCGTGTCTAGTGAAGATTCTGTCCTTAAAGGTATTTCTGCATTCAGCCTGCAAGGAAATTCACATTGCGCAGTTACTGTTAATTCTAATTATAACTAGTTTTTATAGGCTTGATTTTGTAGTTTTAAAGATAAAATCTTTTAAAAATGTGAATATTGTGTTTTCTTAAAGCAGTCCGGGAAGTAAACATCTTCCGGACTCATTACAGTACAGTATGAAATAAATAACTATTAATCCCCTTCATATTTTTGTATCTTTTTTATATTTCATTTTTTATATTTCAATAACATCATGTAGTTAAGTATTTACCACGAATTTGTATTTTTTGAGTAAGCCTACTTAACTGTCTGAATTACCCAAGTCTAAGTAAATAAACAACAAACAAATAAAATACAACTTCACTTAGACACAAAGCACGAAAACAGAAGATAATAGCTTTGTTCGCATAGCATCAGAATCAGATTTCCAATTGTCAGATGCATGCGCATTCCAACTAAAACAATGCATTTTTAAGCTTACGCGGGAATTTTTTTTAGAAAGAAGAAGAAGAAAACTGAAAAAATCTTATTAGTTTTTTATTTATTTATTTTTTTTTTTTGGGAAATTTGAGGTATTTAGATTTCGAAGAAATCGTTCTCCGAATTTATAAGAAAAGTTACACGTAAATAGAAAAATATATAATGTATATATATAATGTATATTTTTCTCTTTAGTATTTTGTGACATTCAAATGGGAATTTACACATTTTTTCATAATATTATTTTGGCAAGCTTTTTATAACGTGAAATATAATTTTCAGAGATTTTTTAAAAAGTATACGTATGGTTAAGTTTAACACTATTTTTTACATTGTATGATATTTCTATATAGCACATTTCCTTTTAATATCAATAAAAAATATTTGCATATACTTTTTAGTTTGTTAGTTATCCAGATGTAAGTGAATTTATACGGATTTGTGCTACATTGTGCCGTAATAGTTTCAACAAAAATGATAGCCATTTTCGTATAAAATGAAAAAATATTGTTCTTCACGTAGCCCCCCACTTCGCGCTAATCGTACTATTCTTTAATGTGCTATATTGTGTTTCCAGTTTTTCCGGATTTTCCGGAGAACAACGACATATATCAGTTTCTTTAAACGGCACAATGTTCGGAACAACTATTTACTTACTAGCACAATTCAGCACATCGAAAAAATTGGATTGTGATAAAATAGGGGGTTGGGCAATTTCGGAGAACGGAGGCAGATATCAAATTCTTTTAAACGGCACAATGTTTGGAACAACTAGCACAATATAGTACATTAAAGAAAAATTAAATGGGGACTACGTGGAAAATACGATGTTTTCTTTTTTTTAGGAAAATGGCTATTATTTTTCTTTAAACTTTTACGGCACAATGTAGCACTAATCCGGCACAATTCAGCACAACCTTTATTTTTCATTTTATCAAAAAATGGGGCTAAGTTCACACACATGCTATTCAGACTATAATTAATAACTTTTCTAAAAGTATTTAAACACTTGCTATATGAGCCTTTATCCACCTTTCCAAGTTATCGAATTTCTGCTCATCACCATGTGTTGAATGTGGTCAATGGTCTAAGGAATTTATATTAACATCCGATATGCTCCAAGGTTCTGTATTAGGACCCTTTCGTTTAACATCTTTACCAATGGTACCTATTGTTGCACAAATTGATGTCAGTTTGCATTTTATATGCTGACGATATGAAAATTTATGACAAAATTAATAATATTAATGACTATTTAAAATTGGTTAAAATAATAATAAAAAAACAAATCATGGTTTTCTATATCGAGCAAAATAATGAGAGTTTTTAAACTTTAGGTTTGATTTTATTGATCCTAGTACCACTAAACTGCTATCCAGTGTTTTATTCAGCTCACAATTAGAATATTCTTCTGTTTTTTGTGTCCACATTATAACTTCAATATTAAAAATTTTGAGAATGTTCAAAGACGATCCCTAAAGGTTATAGCACATAAAGGTGTTTATCCAGAAATAGGCGTTCCTCATTATGATCATCAAAGAATTTCACTACAAAATTTAGGGTCGCGTAGAATAGCACAGCAGATGTTTTTAAATATATTGGTACATAATATATTTGACTGTTCTCTACTTCTCTATTTATTAAATTTTCATATCCTCGTCTTTGTTTACGTTTTTGTGTTTTATTTTATTTACCTACAACACGTGAATTGTGTGAAAGCTATAATGTTCTACATAATCAGTGTAATATATTTCATACCAATATTAATATTATTAAGAATTTAGATCTAAATGTTTGACATATAAGAGATATTATGTCAAACATTTGTCTATCTACAAGTATTGTACTTTTTTGTATTGTTTATATATTTTCCTTGATGTATATTTTTGTATAATTTATTCTTTGGTTTGTGGGGTAGCGTATTACTAAAATAAATAAATAAGAGAAATAAATAATGTGACCTGATAAATAAAGTATTCTCCGCATCTACACAATTTTCTTATGAAACTTAACTTTTACCATATTTTCTTTCAAATAAACTATATCTAAGGAATCTTCAACTGTAGCTTCCTTAAATGCAGATGATAGCGCAATACCGGACAGCTTTATAATCATAAAGGATTTATTATCTATCCTTGCGTGACATTCAACACACATGGGACCGTACAGGGATACACGATCCGAATTTAAAATATGGAATTATTTTGTGCATTTATAATTTAATCGTGGTTTCCCGTTAAAAAATGTATTTTAACTTTGTCATGCACATAAATATTCCGCAGTCATTTTAATCACGGCAGGTAGCTAAAAAATATATATAAATGGAGCAACTGATTTTATAACACGAGTAGTGATTGAAGTTTAATGTAGTAGGTACTCTTTTTTCAAGTAATCATAAATACTTTTTTAGGCAGACTATTCAGTATTCGTAAACTGAATACTTTGTATTCATGCTCAGCTCTATCGTCCAGTAATTGAATTTATATTTAAAGCAAAAATATATATTTTTAGTAATATTTGTATATTTAAATTATACTTATTTCATTTATTATTTTCAATTACATCCACCGTATATTTAATTTGCAAATAAATTATCTATTTGTTATAACGGCACACAAAAGAATATGTCGGTCTTCGAAAATGTCCACTGATGCCCATGTATTTTGTCCTGTTGAAAACATTTGATGTCAAATTTGACCTATTACCTTTCAGTTTTTAGTAAATCGGTAAAAATAAATCAACAATTTGAAATATAGTCGATTTCATGAAGAATGAAGTTCCGGACATACGAATTATTTACAAGTGCATTTTGGAAATTAATATAAATAATGAAAGAATAAGAAAATTGGAAAATGAGAAGAGGAAGAAAAATATAGTTGTTCAGGGTATGACAATAGATACAAACGATAACAAGCTTACAAAAGAGGCAGTGGGAAGACTACTGAAAGAAGAAGTAGGAGTCGACGTAACTGTGGAAGCGGTAAGAAAATTAGGTAAAGAAACTTGTTTGGTGGAACTTAATAGCTATGAGAACAAAATTGATGTGATGAAAAACAAAAGTAAATTAAAGAATAGGAGAGGAGACATAATATTTATAAATGATGACCTAACAAAGGAGGAGAGGATCATACGGAAACATATCAGACAGAAGGCTGAAGAAGAAGGAAAAAGAGGAAAAAGAACAAAAATAGGATTCATAAAACTGATAATAGATAATGAAGTGTGGAAATGGAATACATGTGAAGGTAAACTGGAAAGAATAGAAAAAATTAGCAACACGACAAAAAACTAACCAAAAATAGGGCAGAAATAAGTAAGGAGGATGCAACTGGGCAAGGAAATGGACGACGAATAAATAAATTCAGTATGGTGAAGGTGAGAGGTGAAAGAAGGGATCAAAATAGAATAAGACTGGGTACATGGAATGTTAGAGGAACATATGAGGAAGGAGCGCTAAACCACCTAATTGCTGAAATGAGGAAGTACAAATTGGACGTATTGGCATTGCAAGAAACGAAACAAAGGGACAAAATTATAACAAATGTTGAAGATTATATATTTTTTAATAGTGGAATAGACAATGGAATGTTAGGAGTAGGTTTTATAGTTAGTAATAAATTTAGAAATGAAATTGTTGAGTTTGAGGGTATTTCAGAGAGAGTATGTAGGTTGAGAATTAAGGGAAAATATAAGAAGTTAAGTCTAATAAATGCACATGCAGCATCTGAAGGTAAAGATTCAGATATTAAATCAAAATTTTATGAGGACCTAGATGAAATTATAGGAAGGATTCCAAAATTTGACATAAAATGTATATTAGGTGATATGAATGCAAAAATCGGTCGAGAAGAAGAATTGAAACATGTAACTGGGGGTAAAAGCAGACATAGTACAAGCAATGACAATGGGAAAGAATTGATAGAATTTGCACTTGAAAATAACATGAAAATTGTAATTTGACATTTGACCATAAGATGGAAAAACAAAAAATCAAATAGACCACGTACTTGTTGAGGGAAAACATAGAAGATTAGTGACTGATGTGAGAAGCTTCAGAGGAGGTGATGCAGACAGTGATCACATATTGGTGGTAGCAACAATAAAACAAGAAAGACTATCAAAAAATAATATTAGAGAAAGGAATAAGCGGAAAAAGTACGACGTAAGGAAATTAGAATATGGGAGTGCAGTTTGAACATGAAATGAGGAAAATGCTTGCAGAGACACCTCAGCAGGAACTTGTAGAAGAAGAATGGAGACAGATTTCAACAGTAATGGAAGAGGTAACAGGAAGAATGTTAGGGAAACTAGGGAAACAACAAAAGAATGAATGGTTTGATGAGGAATGCAGGCCCTTCTGAAAGGAGAAGGAGAGAGAAGAAGAAGAGGACGACCGAGAAAGAAATGGTTAGAAGAAGTCAAAAAAGATTTAGGAGAAATAGGAGTTACCGACTGGGAAAAGGAGGCGAAAGATAGAGTAAAATGGAAAAGAAGAGTGAAAGAACTTGTAGCTAAGGGCCACTAGGCCTGTAGTGCTGATATATATATATATATATATATATATATATATATATATATATATATATATATATATATATATATATATATATATATATTGGTATGGAGAATACAAATCTAATAATTAGTTAAACCTGACCAGCTACCAGATAAGCAAATTGCCACCATAAAACGCAACAGATTGCTGCAAATCACAAAAAATATAAACAAATTCTAAAAAACTAGAAGTGAAGAATTTAATAAGGATTGTGGCACTTCTGTCACATGTATTACGAGTCAGCGATAAAAAATCCAAGGTTTGTTGAAACTAATCACAAATCAGTTTTGAATAAATCGTTGTAAACTGCAGTAAAATGGTCTAAACCGCAAAAATTTATGCTGTTGACTAACCATATACGTTAACAGTTTCATATGTTTCAACGCTTTTTGGACCAAGAATCTTGTGTTAGTTGACAGTTGACACACCATGTAGCAATGACTGATTCCACATATATTGGGGGATGCTTCTTTTTCTATTTATATCAGCTGTAAAAAAATAACGACAGGTTGATAAATTTCGGCAGTGTAGCTAAAGTCCTTTTACAAAATAACAAAATTTCAGATTATGAAGATATTGCAATATACAGGGTGTTTCAAAACATGAGGCAAAACATGTGTGTGATCCTCTGGCTTATTCTAAAAAAGTTCTTATTAACATGAGTTCGCCGTTTTCCAGATATAGGGTGTCTAAAAGATTTTTTCAGGTTGACGACATTTCAAGAACCAAATTTTGTACACGTATTATCATTAATATTCGGACAACTACATGAAAAACAAATGTTGTTGTCAAAAACAAAACACGTTGCCACTTTCTTTCATATTTTCTACCATAAAACGTCATTTATCTTGAACGTTAGAACTTTTGATGATGAGAACCATTTTTGTGTAAGAAACATTGCCGGTTTAAAATGTGTTAAATTAGCACTCGAAAGTAAATGATAATACGTGTTGAGTTCTGTATTCTTTTTTGATACATGTTTTGCAACAACCTATCTATGATTGAAAAATATGAAAGGGTATTTGCTAAATGTGAAACTCCATTTGTTTGATAGTTTAATAATTTCAAAAAAGAAACCGACGGCTTGGAAACCATTTGATATTCACCTAGACTATTTTTAGAAAGAGAATGTATCCAGCAAAATATAAAAGTAATGGGAAAATGATGCCAAGGGAGATGGGGTATTAATATTACGCTGTAAAAAAATAATTACTCATTTTAACACAAAAGAACACAATATTGTGTTAATCGAGGTCCACACGGAATTGTGTATATTTTTACACATTTTTCTGTATATATCAGTGTGTTAAAGGTTTAACACAATCCACTGCGTTAATGTAACAACTGTCATGTGTAACTTTTACACATTTCAGTGTTTTTTGTATCATTAAAGGTGTAGGCTTTACACATTAACATGCTAATTTTATTGTATCAGGTATTGATATGGAAGACTCACCTATCTTTTTAGTTTGTTAATTATGTTTCTGTTTGCTTTCGAAATATTTTTTAATAAATAATATAATAATTTTAATAAATATTTTTTTAAATACCTTTGTTTTGACGTTTTCTAGAGGTTTTGCCAGTCGTCAAGAATGCATTGAATATAGCCTGGAATGTTCTAGAAAATGCCAGAATAAATGTATTACAAAAATTATAATTTCAAAAGTAAACAGGAACATAATTAACAAGGTAGGTGAGCCTCCTAAGATGGATAATATCGTATTTATCGTATCGTATCGTTTAGATCGCAGTGTGTCAAGATTAATAGTTCTACTTCAAATTATGTTAAAATTACTTCAGGTATACCACAAGGATCTCATCTGGGACCTTTACTCGTTTCTCTAGTTATCAATGATATTGGCATCTGTTTTTCTCATTCACATTTTATATTATATGCTGATGATTTGAAAGTATTTAAATCTATATCATCTCTTTGCGATCGTAAAAATTTACAAGTAGATCTTAATCTCTTTTCTGAATATTGTAAATATCAATATGTTATTTTTAAACATTAACAAATGTAGCTCTATTAATTTACTCGTCTAAAAAGTAATCTTGTTTATACATATTCCATCAACACTGTTCCATTAAATAAAGTACAATATATTAAAGATCTGGGTGTGACTTTAGATGTTAAATTATCTTTTGAATATCATATAAATAATACTGTAGGAAGAGATTTACATAACAGGGATTTATTTTGAGTATTTCTAAGTCTTTCTGTAACTCTAGAACTCTAATTATTTTATACAATGCATTTGTGAAATCTCATCTTGAATTTGCGAATTTAGTTTGGAATCCTCAATATGTCAAATATATTGACCGCATCGAGAAAATTAAAAAAAAAATTATTACCGTTACTGTTAAAATTAAGTTCTATGAGAAATATTGCATATATATTATTTTTGTTTAATTTGTTAACTGGTAAAATTAACTACAGTTACATATTGGGTCGTTTGTCTTTCAATATAAAACTACGTTCTACTAGATCATGGAATTTATTTTATCATCAAATATATAATACCAGCGCCTCACATAGATATACTCCATCTGTCACTAAATTGTGTAAAACGCCAAGCTATTCAAGTCTTCAATAATATTTGATATTTATATAGGTATTTGCTTTTACAAAGCACAATATGTAGAATGTTACGTATTATTCTCTTTTTTATATTTCTCTTTTTTAGCTTAGTTGTAGTATAATTTAGCTTAAGGATAAGCTATATTTTTATTGTCATTACACGTCATTGGACGTACCTGTATTCTGTATTCTATATTCTGTTATTTTTTAGTTATTGTGTTAAAATAAATAAATATATAAATATAGACTCTAATAGTCGGTTCGCTCGTCAAATACTATTACAACACACTGTACATTATTTGAGCAAATAAATATCATTCTCCAAAAATAGACAATGTTCATTTTATAAAAAACTGTTATCTGATATTTATTAAGAACATTTTAAATTTTCTATACATCTAATTTATAACAGATTTTTAAATGCAATTGCATATTAAGGGTTGCCTATCTTTAGGAATTAAAATTCTTAAAATTATAGAACATAACTTCTGAAACTCTACTATTCTGTGGCATTCTATTAACTGATGTTCGCTGATGCTGATATACTAAATTGTAAAATGATCCTTATTCTGACAGGTGGTCCACAAAATAACGAAATTTTTATAGTAAATGGAAAAGTGACTATTATTAAAACTATACGGTAAGGATCTTTATTGTTTTACGAAAATTGTCAGTATATTTGACTGTCTCTTTGTTGAATTTAATGGCTAGCTCTTTTAAAATGTTGTGCACATATAATATACCTGTATTAACGTTGTTCTTAACATTTAACTTTTATTCTGGCCTTTTCTTGCTAATTTGTCTAATTTTCGGGAAGCTCTCTAAACCAATGCTGCGCGTTTCTTTTTTAGCTCGTTACCAATCAACAAACTCTTTTTTTTCTTTTCTTTTTATCATTTTGATATCTTGTTTTAAAATTTAATTACATATTATCGTTCATACATATGATTTTAATGAATTTTTCGATGCACTGCTGTAATGTTCACTGCACTGCTTAGCCTACTACATTTTTTATGTATTTACAATTTTATTTACTTAAAATATTCTTAAATATTACTATTTTTATGTAAATTGTGATAGGTCTTGTGAAGCCAACTTTATACTTGACATTTGTCCATGGGTATGGAATTTATTTGACATTTCTGAAAAATTTCTGAAACTTTTATAAAATTTATTTACTTTAAATGTTGATATTTTTGTTATATTTGCTTGATTCCTGTCGATATGTGTATATGTCGCTATGTCGATAAGTTTTTGGTATCTATGTGATCAGAGTCACTTGCTCTATTATCTGGCAAGAAAAAACGGTACGGGACATATGTGAGTCGTACCGCACCCAGAGAGCACGTGCATTTGTTGATCGTACGATCATAAAATTTATATCTAGAACAGTCTTGCACTAGCGGTGGAGCATATAGGTTCACAAATATGAGCTCACGGGTAAGAAAAATTGTAGACTTAGCTTTGACACAACATACAAGTTCAAGTTCTGAAAAGTTTAGTGAGGACTCGGATGATTCTAGCAGACAAAAATTATGTTTCAAGTGACTCTGAAATAGATTCTGGTGCTGACACCGGCGAACGCAAAACAAGTGACAATGAGAACAGTGACATATTACAAGATAATAATGACGAAAATACTGAGAATAATATGCCACATTCTTCTATAAATTTGTCTGAAGAGTGGATCGAAAATTTGTCAGATGGAAATATATTTGAAGTAATTTGTTCTGAAACTGATAAATTTAATATTACGTTAGTTGAAAGTGGGCCGGAAAATAAAAAGAGAAAAAAATGTGTTGGTTGCTATGAGTTGCTAAGTCAATCACTGTCTAGTCGAGACGTCGATAAAAAGGCGAAAAAGGTATACATATACTGCGAAACTCGTGCAGGTAACCTGGGACATTGTCTTTCTTGTTCCAACAAAGATCATGCAGCTCAATAATTCTAATTATGGTTCCAAAATTCAACAAATTAATATCTTCATTTGTTTCTTTTATGATAGAAGTAAATATGTTTAACTAATAACAAGATTTGCAAATAGAAAACTGTTTTATTTTCGTTATGAATAAAGTGTTTCATATATGACAAAATAATTTTTTTATAGGTATACATTACCTATTTGTACTCTTATCCAGGCCCTACCCGTACATATGATTCAACAATGCCTTAAAATATCATACATAATGTTTGCTCTGAAATAAATTCATTTTCGATATGAAAATAGTATTAGGAAATAACAAAGCACCTGCGGGACATATGTGTCCCGTATCGCACTGGGGGAAAGCCACGTACGGGACATATATGACCCGTACCGCACCCTATAAAAGTAAAAATCGTCCCGCACTGAACGTGTTAAAAAATTCTCTTGTAACAAATTTAGACATAAAAATAAAAACTTTTGTAGATCTCATCTGTACTTATATCAGACCACAAGTTGTATCAATTTGAGACAATAAAAAAACAAAATTTGTATGACAATCATTATTTATTTGCTTAAGCTATATATAAAAGAAATGCAATATGAAAATAGGTATACCAATTGTCACAAACAAATAGCAACTACAAATGGTTCAACACAATCTCAGTAATGTTCAGCTAATTGTTGGTTTTTACTTATCTGTAGGATTTCATGTCTACATTTATCTTATTTCATTAAATAATTTACAATTACATTGGTAACTGGAATTTCTGGTGACCATACTTGTCTTATTGTGGCTTTCGATTCCGTAAGTTTAATTCCAATTTTTTTCCGCACGGTGCTTACAAAAGCCTGCGTACTGGTAGTAATAGTTGATAGAATAGGCTTCACAGAGCAATTACACGATTTTCTTACTGTTTTAGAAAGATATCTTAAGCTAATATAAATCAAATCTCCTACAATTCCTATCAATGAAGTCATATGTATGTTCTCTGATACCAAACATCTAGGTATGCTAATGAACAATTCCACAGACAAAGCTCTATTCAATAATTATCTAAAGAAAATAATTTAATTTACTGACCTGCTAGTGAAACACTCTATAGATATCTAACTTCACTTTTTGGCAGTGGGAACATGACAAATTCAACCACAATAGATGAGATCTGACCTATTTCTACATTTTTAGGATTGCTTCTTCAGGTGGTCTCCTTTAAGTTGAATCAAATATCTAACTATAAAAATTATTATAAAAATTAAAATTATTTGAAGTTAAATATCGACAATGACAAAAAGTGACATCCTGTCAATGAATTAAATATGACAATACCTACTTGAAAAATGTTCACCTTTTATGTAAAAGTTTTTAGATATTTTTAGGTATTAATAATATTGTGTGAAACTAACTACTCAGTGGACAAAAGCCTCAACCTGTGTTGAATTACACCCACAATATCTACTCATATATTCCTTATTATTAGCTTTTCTAACATTTTTTTACTGTTTTAGAAATAGGTCAGATCTCATCTATTGTGGTTGAATTTGTCGTGTTCCCACTGCCAAAAAGTGAAGTTAGATATTTATAGTGTTTCATTAGCAGGTCAGTAAATTAAATTATTTTCTTTAAATAATTATTGATTAGAGCTTTGTCTGTGGAATTGTTCATTAGCATACCAAGATGTTTGGTATCAGAGAACATACATATATGACTTCATTGATAGGAATTGTAGGAGATTTGATTTATATTAGCTTACAATACCTTTCTAAAACAGTAAAAAGATGTTACAATAGCTAATAATAAGGAATATATGGGTAGATATTGTGGGTGTAATTCAACACAGGTTGGAGCTTTTGTCCACTGAGTAGTTAGTTTCACACAATATTATTAATACCTAAACATATATAAAAACAATTACACGATGTTGACTTAAGGCAAAATTTACTAAAATGGTTGATCCAATGTAATTATACAGCACATGACAAGAATTTATACCAATAGGTCATAATTTCTTTAAAATTTCGTTCATTTTTCTTCTATGAAATATATTTTTAAATTCTTCTGTATTTATTTCTTTGGTCATCTAGATAAACAGTATTTTTTCGATTGCATCTTAATACCTTCCATTCCGCTCTCTTCTTAATTAAGAAGGTAATAGTTTTGCCAGTTTCATTTTTTCATTTTTGTTTTATTAGTAGCCACAATATAAATTGTGCCCCTAAAATTATAACGCAACATATTAAATTTGACAGAAAATTGTATTCTCAACAAACTTAAATAACAATCAAAATGTAACGGTAACGAATAGCGGAACTACAATTATTCCGTCGAACACGAAAATAATTCCACAAAAATAATAACACGAGACACACTTTTAAATAACAAGAAATAAAAGCCGAAATTTATTAGCAAGCAATATTTGACATTTTCGATTCAAATACTTTGACATTTTCGATTCAAATATCAGTGAGTATTAAAAACTAAATGATAAATGAATAATATCTGGTATCAAATTTGTGTTCAACTCATCAAAATACATGAGAGTATCATAGTGTTTTTTTTTCTGTGCCGGTGTTATCTATTATTAGTTTCTATTGTAATTCTATTAATAATATAAAAACAACCCAGGCAACACATCATAATCTAATAGACGTATTTCCCGATATTTCGTCTATTTTTCATCCTCGTCTAAAATTATATGTAATATAGACGGCATTATATAGACACTTTTTGTACCACTAATAAAATAATCGTTTAATAGATGTCTAAATTCATCTTCTCTACTTTTTATTTACTGAGAGACTTCTATCATAAATATAACATCGACATTGTAAACATGTGATACTAAACAACAGCAGCTGTTGTTTTTTAAAGATGGTACATTTATTTTATGATAATCCGCACATGTAGTGTGAATTACATAATGATCAAATGTTGCTAAGGTACAACAAAAAATTTAATATAGACGGCACCTTACAGAAAATTTCTGTACCATTAATAAAATAAATCATTAATAGATGTCTATTAATTATTTTTTTCTAATTTTCATCTATTGGAGGAGGTCTATTATAAATATTATATCGACATTATAAACATATGATATTAAACAACAACAACTGTTGATTTTCAAAAATGTTACAATTATTTTATGATAATCCGCACATGTACTCTGAATTACATAATGATCTAATAGAAAATTTAATATAGAAGACACTTTATAGACACTATTTGTACCACTAATAAAATAAATGTTTAATAGATGTCTATTAATTAATCTTTCTTAATTTTCATCTACCGAGAGACGTCTATTATAAATATAATATCGACCTTATAAACACAGGATAAACAACAGTACTGTTATTTTTTAAAATGATACAAAATAATAAAATATTCGTACAGTGTTCATATATTATTTAATATTTCAATAATTTATTTTTATGCTAATTTTTTGAACGGTAAATAATTAAATCTATTTATGTCTGCATGTAAGCAGACGTCTGACTACATATTTTAGTTGTATTCTTACACTCAGCGATCTGTTCGATGCCACTCTACTCTACGCCCTTTGTCAGTCGTTATAATATGTAGATATGAAATATTGTGAAGCTGCTCCTATTACTTAGCAACAAATACCTAACAAAGTTCTGCACTGTTCATTATCATTTTGTTGCCCTTTGTGAGTGCCTTATTTATATTTTACAGCCAACAAAGGTTAAAATTCAAATGTAAGTTAGTGCTCGTAGAAATTTATCCTGAATTATTTTCGATAATCTTAACAACGCAGAAATTAGACAGTATAATGTTGCTGAATATTCATCATGATAATTGGACAAGGTGCATATTTGTATTTATATTTACTATCCCATCTTTACAAATACATTAAGCAACTGGAGGAAATACCAACAATCCAGAAACCAATATACTTTGGAAGTAATCAAAAAGGTAAACTAAATCAAATATAAATTAAGAAACATTAATAGGTAGTAAGTATTGTTTTATTTCAGAATCAGTATGTTTCACATATCCAACACATGAAAAGATGGTTATGGTTGAGACTGGTCAATTAGCATTATACAGTATGCGCCAAAAGTATGGAATAAATTCAATAAAAACGAAACAATTATTTTTGGGAAAAATCCTCGAACAGGTCGATTTTTAATTTAAAAAATACATATTTTAGCGTAAAATGCGATTTTCAAATGTCATTTGTTTTCGAGTAATGACGTCATCGATTTTTTTTAAATGGCAACACCATATTTTTTTCCTTGATTCTGAAAGATCGTTTAATTCTCTATCAGACAGTACTAAAATTTTGCCCTCTTACATAGGAAAATTTCGAGTAAATGACAATTGAATGTTAGAAAACGTAAATCAATTAAAATAAAGCAAAATCAAGTTTAGTTTTTCGAATTCCATAGTTCTTTTATGGATCACGTACGTGAAAATCTTTGCAAAGTGTCATCGTCACACCGACTTTCTAATAAGTATTGTGAGCGACATAGAAATTATTATTCAATTTAAAGTATTATGGTACATTTAACTGTTACTCAAAGAATTGAAATTTTAATTCTTATCGGATGCGGGAATATGACTAGAACTCAGCAGGAAGTTTGCGATTTATTTAATGAATAATATCCATCAGCCAATCAACAGTCAGTAAGGTAGAGACTAAATTTAGAGAAACTGGCAATGTTGTAAATATTCCAAAACCTGGACGTCCAAGCATTAATGAAAATCAGAAACAGAACAGTTTGATAAATATGGTGGATAATTCTCATAATTCTTCACGATTGGTTGCATTAAACAATGACACTAATCAGAGCACAGTGCTACGTATCTTGAGGAAGGAAAAATATCATCCTTACAAAATTCAACTTGTGCAGGAACTCAATGAAGATGATCCCGATCGCCGCTTACACTTTTGCGAAATTCTAATGGAAATACTTTTTTCAGATGAGGCCACATTTCGTCTGAATGGTACAGTAAACCGTCAAACTTGCAGATATTGGAGTCGGGAAAATCCTCATTGGATGGCAGAGGCACATACCTAACACCCTCAGAAATTAAATTTGCGGGCTGGAATAGTTGACGACAGAATAGTAGGGCCTTTCTTCTTTGAAGCAACCCTTACAAAGACAAAGATATTTAGAGTTTCTAGAAAATGACCTTGTTCCAGCCCTTGCAGTAATTTTTCCTAACGATAATGACCTTGACATTCCTGACGATACCATATGGTTTCAGCAAGACGGTGCACCTCCGCACTATGCGCGCCCTGTACGAGATTTTTTGGACAACTGTTTTCCTGGGAGGTGGATCGACAGACGCGGACCGATAGAATGGCCTGCAAGATCGCCAGATCTTACATCTCTTGTCTATTTTTTATGGGGATACTTGAAGTCAAAAGTGTACAGTAATAAACCACGTAATTTAGAAGAACTTCAAAATCGCATTACCCCAGAAATCATTCATAATGTGCTAATGTGACATAAATACAATATATATATATATATATATATATATATATATATATATATATATATATATATATATATATATATATATATATATATACGTACATAAATATTACCGTAAAGATCGATTAAAGACAACTATATCTAATCTAATAAGCACATCTATTTACCTTCTATTTTATATGAAATATATACGTTAATCTCGGAGATATTTAGTGGTTGATGCACAGTCTACAAACGTACGTACATAAATATTACCGTAAAGATCGATTAAAGACAACTATATCTAATCTAATAAGCACATCTATTTACCTTCTATTTTATATGAAATATATACGTTAATCTCGGAGATATTTAGTGGTTGATGCACAGTCTACAAAAGACCATCCATAGACCTTTCGTTTAGCCGTAATATTAACGTTAATTAGATGAAACTGTGTTGCTTGGGAAGGTTTTGTATAACTGTATTTAGATTCTGCATAAAATGAAAAAATATTAATTACGAATTGAATATTTTAGATAATAGGAGACTAGTGTCTTCACATGTGAGCATATAGGTACCTAATTTGAAAGTTTATTTTAATACATGAAAAATATGACGCCCTTCTCCTTCTACGTATAGATAAAAAAAAACTATTCAGATCAACATTTCTTGTCACGTTTTGATCACTTATCAAACATATTTCATCGTTACGATTCTCAAGTAATGCAGGAGCAGATTCCTTTTTTAAAATTTGATGATTAATCAGAATAATCAGAAAAATTAAATATCGATATATTGTTATCATATTAATACTTTTTGATAACAAAGTTGTATCAGAAAAGTTTTAGTTTGATTATGTGTTTTATACATTTTTTTATTTTAATAAACTATGGGGTTTCAATAACATGTCACAAATATAA
The DNA here is from genome assembly GCA_037114965.1 of Monochamus alternatus. Lineage (NCBI taxonomy): Eukaryota > Metazoa > Arthropoda > Insecta > Coleoptera > Cerambycidae > Monochamus > Monochamus alternatus. The sequence goes on along the minus strand of CM073427.1, from coordinate 50,402,581 downwards.
CGAATCAATTTAGAATGGGTAGTTCTAATTTACAAATACAATGAAATGACTCCACAGAAATTTGATTTTACGGTATTTTAAATCTACCCGAATTTGAAACAGTTAAAAGGTTGCGGTTGAAAATAATAAAATTAATTTAATTCCTTTGAATAAAGTAAACCCAGATAACGCTAGCAATAAAAGAAGGGGAAATGCCGGCATTCGTATTGAGTTTAAACAACATCTAAAGCATTGAGTCTATTTTGTAGCCTCTCAACCTAAAACGTCACGTTTCGCTCGAGCCTGAATGTAGAAATGGGCAAAGGGAACGCAGAAGCAGATTAGTGTACGATTGTGTGCTGACTAACAATGAAAATTATTTCTAGTAAAAGTAAGTATACGTCCTTAATGAAAATAAGCTAAGCAATTGTGTTGGCAACTACATTGGCCGTGAAAATTAGAAGTGCGACAAAGTAGAATTTTTATTTTATTTTAAGAGCTGCTATCTTCATTTTTCATTTTTAATGGATATTAATAGGCTATTCTGAAGTTTTCTGAATTCAAGATTGCAATGAAAATATATTTACAAGATCTGGCAGGTCTACAGGGTGATTCAAAACTTATCTAAAAGAATTTGGGAATAGATGCGTCATGAAAAATGGAGTCAATATCTTAAAAAAATATGTAAGATCCTTATAGTTTCCGAGTAAATCATTATTGAAGTTGTAGTATTTTCAACCTTCACATTGGGCTACTGTAGTCTCTAGACATACGACTCCAAATATTGAAATCCCACTACTTTTTGTAAGCACTAAATTTTTGTGTGTCAAAAATGGTTTACGTGTATATACTCGCGTCAAGAATTCAGACGTCTTACGTCACGGCTGATGTAACACATTTGTTTTTATTGTCAACGTAATTTTCGATATTTGGTCGCGTTAAAAACAATCATTTTTTGCAATTTAGTGCAGTATATAATGCAATCTTTTAGTGTAGTATATAGTTTTATTACTATCAGTTGCAGTTTACTTAAAAATTTTGATGAAAATATTGTCAAGAATGGAAATTTGATAGAAAATTAGTCATTTGAAAATAAGTTTAATTGGTAAATATATTTTAAAAATAAAATCATTTCAAAACTCCAAAGCAGTCCAGTTCCAACCAAGTTTAAAGTCATTGGGTAAACCATATTTTATTTTAATTTCGTAACTATATTCTATACTGTGGATAAAAAAGTAAAGTCGGCATATTACGACATTCCCAGGTGCGTTGACCACGATGACGTTTTTACTGCAAAACACGATTGGCAGTGGCCCCTCAGGTCACCGCTGATATTACAAAAATCATGAAATGAAGGGTTGGGACTGGAATGTGGAGGTAACGGAAATCAGTCGGTGGTAGTGTAGTTAGTGAGAAAGTCCCCCGCCCCTTTTTGGAATAGATGTATCTCCCCTGCAAACCATGGAAGTTGGAAATAGGTAAGATCTATTATTAACTAACTTATATTTGAATAACTTCCAGTTGGTAGCTTTTCTCTCCCTGATATGTGGTGTTACTGAATAAATTATTTTGTTACTGTTTTTTTGGTGTGTAGTAGGCGGTTGCTATGATGATGTTTCTCTGTTGTCTCATGAAACAAATCAGTCTTGATAGTTTTTGCAAATATTTGTAAACAACTGACTCTTCCGTACAAATATTAGCGAATAAATTAATGGAATATGCATACGGCAGGATTGGCAACAGTTATAGGAATACCTTTGTTTAGAAATATTTGCAAAAATTGTCAATTATATTGTTTGACAACACAACAGAGAAACATCAACATAGCAACCACCTACTGCGGTTTTCAGTAACCGGTGACAATAAAATGTTTAGAGTAAGGAAAAGTATTTTTTTCTGCGCAAACTGTTGGTTGTATGAAAAAATTACAAGGGGGAAAAAAGTAGTCAAATTAGGTTTAAAAAAAAGTTTTGTTGAAATCGGGTATTGCAGGAAAAAGTTCTGAAAGAAACAAATCTAGGGGTTGTTTATTCCCGCCTTCCAGAAACATGAGCAAAGGAGTAGATACCACCACAAAATAGCTTTTGACTAGCTGATATTGTGTACCAAAATTTAAATTTCTAAGTGTAACCGTTTTCAAGGAAAAATAAAAAAACTATTCTTTTCGCCATTTTGAGACTCGAATATTTCAACAGAAAGGACCCAAATTGAAAAATTTCATATGAAGATCCCCCCTAAAATCGTTTGTGGGATACACTGGCAAAATATTTGACCATCATTCTGGAACACCCTGTATAAGACAAAGCCGCCAAATTTTCGTTTTCGTTTGCCTCCACTTATACATAAAATATTTTACACTTACTTTTTATAAAACAGATCTCCTCGACTGCCTTTTAAATTTGCAAATTTATTTATGTCTTCATAAAATTGGAACACTTGATGCAGGAGTTATTACAAGTAAGCAAAACAATTTGCATGCTTCCGAAAGTAGCATTTTAAATTCCTTGTATATTTTTACCGTATTTTGAATTTCTAAATTACGATATTGTTCGCCTCTGTACAAAATATAAAGTTCTTTTTTTCAAGTTTCAAGTGGGAGCCAAATTTTACAGTGAGGCCCGGCCTCAGTTGCTTCATACGACGAGCTGCCACTGAGACATCGAGATACTAATTAATGGACAAGTAAGAAAAAGTAATAAAAATAAGACGCTGACAACAAAAGGAAGGAATAGTGTACTGAATGTTCATATTATATTCTCATTTCAGAAATTTCTTAATGATATCATTATAGATTACGCTTAAATTTTCTGTATCAGACTTCTTGTTAATGGTATTATTTTGTGATTATATACACGCATGTAGTTTATTGTACTAAATGTAACGATGGACTAAATAGCACAAGGCACCATATCACTCAGTACACGCCCACAGAATTGTTATTTAGAAGTTTCGCAGTCAACAATGAAAGCAAAAAGTTACTGCCCAAAATCAGGGGCCCATTTTAGGTTTTTCAAATACTACCTAACGATCGATATCGAGTTAAAGAGGATATTCACACAGAGAGATCCACAAGACCCTACGAAGGGGTCACTACCATGAAACACTTCACAATTCAAAACTGTTAAGGTAAATGTTAAGAACGCCATCTTAGGCACAAATTGAAAGCCATTTTAGGCACAAATTGAATGCCATCTTAGGCACAAATTGAAAGCCATCGTAGGCACAAATTGAAAGCCATCTCAGGCACCAATATTAACTATTTCAGAGCTAACTACTGCCATACTTAGGCATAGTTGCTGTCTCATGGAAAGCATTTTAAAATCAAGTTATTTTCACTGTTAGTTTTCTCTTCACCTTAGTATTCCAGATTACCTTTCGAGAACGAAAGCTCTACAGGATGGCCGTGCTGACCATGTAGCGAGTACCGATACCCTTCAAAACGGCTCCGCCGTATCACTCTGTGAATTGGTACACCTTGGAGTAATCATTATTTATTCTGTTTTCTCGATATGTAATGAATAGCCTTGTACATTTTACAATTTATGAATAAACCTAAAATTGCTATTACAAGCGCATTTTATTCGTGTAGACAATAGTCTACACTATATTGTCCTGTTTTCTGAAACAGGTTTGAAAGCTGACTGCAGATCCAGTAGTACTTCACATGTCTCTCACCTCCACGGTGTAATTTTGCCAGATGCTGTTCTACTTGCTATCTGTGTCTCTTTAGTGACTTTAGTAATTTGATAAAAATTTAATAACATTTACACAGTATATTTAAATAATCATGGTGTTCGCTTCATATATGTACATATACATATGCAGTACTCATCATAAAGTAAACACATTTAAGTTAAAAGAACAATAAAAATTATGTTATAAATAAATTATAGAGTGTGAACCATTTCAGAATATAAAGGGTTACAAATTCAGATTTACATACAGATAGTATGGTTTGACCTGAATCTATGTTGACAACGATGGATGAAAATTTCACAAGTTGTAGAGATCTATTGTTAAGCTATGCAAAAATATTCTTAAATACACATTAAGTATGTTACAGTGTAAAGAGATTTCATACCTTTGCATACACAAAGATAGGTGTCATTTTGAACATTTACTTTAAGTATTATTATTTGCGTTTTTATTTTTTTAATTTTTATTATTCTTGACCAGTAGCTTTCTAGATTCCTATCGTTGTTGACCCATTGGTTTATAAATTTTATATTGTTGGCACTTTGGCCTTTAATATTTTAGATCTAGTTTGCATCAGTCTTAAGCCTGGACAAAATTCAAAGACAACAGCGAGTTTTTTATAAGAATGGTTTAAATTTGGATATGTCAGAAACGGTTGTTCAAAGTGATATTTACCAATTCTACCATTTAAAAAAAATCATCGAGAAGTAAGAACTTTTGATTAAAAATTCAATACATCAAAAATGTTATAACATTCTAAATGCATGTAAATACTGTAGGTGGCGCCCTCTATAATTTACAGAAAATTTGAGACCAGATTTTATGTGACTAAGTTATTGAAATAAAACAGAAATAGAATTATTACTAACGTTTTAGAAATTAATACTGCCAGATAGCTAGATAGAACAAAAACGTATATGAAGTACTGATATTATTTTGACTTCCTGCTTGGCCTTTCATATTTATTCACAGATTAAGAAAAGTGTGACAAAACAATCTATATGTTATATGTTGTAGAATAATAATATACAAAGTAAGCTTCTCCAAGCTCCAACAAAACGAAATTTTTTTCAATACTGTCTTGGAAATTTGACTTCAAAAGTATATTTTATATTCCTACAAATATTTAAAAAATTATGACCTAAATAAATTTTATTGAAAATTCACATTCTATTATAGCTTCAATTTTTTGCAAGTTTTGCTTCTTAAAACAGTAATTCCTTACTTGACTTGGTTGTCCCAGTCTGCTTTTATGCTTTGATATATCGATAGAGTAAAGAAGTTCCGAAAAGTTAGATACTATTGCAGTTGTTTGAAGGCTGACTGTCCTAAGTGGGCTCTATAATAAAGTACGTATTACTGTAATGGATTTTAAGAGAAAAGCAATATTTATCAACTGTGTATGATATATTGTACTTTTTGGTTAAGAAACGCAAAGCCTGAACTTTCTAGCAAATAAAAAAAAATGATTTCCGAGTTACCTGAGCTGTAAAGAAATGATTAATCCACCATCACAGAACAAACCTGTAAACCTGCACGACTTCGCACACTTGTTCAGCATGGACCAGTAACTTTTTGTCAACGACATTTTTTTCAATATATACAAATGTCAAAAAATTTGGTTGGGATGAAAAATGATTTAAAGAACTTACACCCTCTGATAGCAGACCTCCAAGGCTATATGGTTTACCAAAGATCCACAAAGACAATACATCTCTTCGACCAATTGTCAGTACAATTGGAAGCCCCACCTATAAACTAGCATGTCAGCTAACTTAATGAAGTCACTGGTAGAAAAGTACGAACATCATGTAAGAAACTCGGCACATTGCGTGGACATCATTAGCTCAATGACAATCGATCCCCATGACAACTTGGTCAGCTTCGATGTGGAGTCGCTTTTCACCAATGTTCTAATCCAGGACAACCTGCAATTGTGGAACGACCACTTCACCCCTAAAGTTATCGTTTTACTTAAGCTATGTCTGACTTCCACATACTTCGTCAGGAATGGACAATTCTTCGAACAAAAGAATGGTGTCGCGATAGGTAGTCCACTGAGTTCTGTAGTGGCTAACTTAGATACGTGGACGACACTTTCATCGTTTGGCAGTATGGAATAGACTCCCACAAGAATTTCTGGCTCATATCAACCAGCAACACAACAGGATCAACTTTACCAAGGAAGTGGAGCAAGACAAAGCCTTACCGTTTCTAAACATCAGTACAACTACCACTTTGCCATATATCCCTAATGTGACAGAGAGAACTGCGAAAGTACTATGCAAAAAGGCGTGCGTGCTACTTTCATAGCTACACAACGTATAAAAAAGTCAGCAACTCCGCAACCCAAAAAATCAATTGAGTCCATTACAATCTCTGGGAGTGTATTTGGTGTCATGCAGAGATTATGACAAAGAATACGTGGAAATATCCAAACAAACTGTAGAAACCAGAAATAATGAACCAGAAAGGCACATATGGTTATACCAACCTGAAAAATCCGCCGTTGCTGAAGTTGGTTAGAAAGAGGGACACATAATCTAATTAGAGAACAATAGAGTGCTGGTTCGCGCCATAAGACCAAAAAAAAGTGAATCGGAGCGTACCTGAACCAGACATCTGTAACACGCCTGTACCAGTAAATAAAACACTGAGTTATCCAATCTTGACCCACCAACGAATATAAAAGCTCAGCTCAGACACCGTGGTAACCGCCGCTCAAGATACGAGAAGCACTGAAGATATCATCTGTTAAATATGGCGAAACGTCTGCAATTAAGCATCTATCACAGTCAAATAGCTCAGAAAGTGTACATCATTCAGTCAATAGAGGTTGATGATAAGCGAGGGTGCCCGAAAGTTCAGCGAAATATTCACGACTTAACTGAACGAATACTTCTAACAGTTTGAAACCAACCCCTGACTTTTGTGGGAACAGACCTTATGTAGGACTAGCGCGACCAGGCATAGAAATTGCAGACCGACAACACAACCTGCATTGATAGTCACTGCAGGTGACAGTACATACTGATGCTAGTCTAGTGTCGATGCTCCATTAAATAACATAGGGACCTTCATGGGCAGGCTTTGCAGGTTTGTGCTGGTACGCGCATGGATAATGTACGCGATCATTTAAAGTAACATAAATGAATGTTCCAAAACAGCTTCTAGTTGTCAGTGTGCCCAATACGTTAATAAACCGTATAGATTTAACGTGTAATCTTCATGCTTCAGTTACGAAACGTTTATAAAAATGTAATTTTACGTATAATTCCGCGATTTTGCGTTATGGAAGTACCAAAATGGTCAGGTCAGAATAAATGTCTTATGTACGTATGTGTCTTTAGGTATAGGATATGAGCCGTTTTGATCATATTGAAAAGTAATATATCCAGTTAATAGATTTGTCATAATTTTCTTGAATTTTTAGACACAAGATGAATTTGAAAATTTATATTTTTTTTCTTTTAAACTGTTAGCTATTATATAGCTAATAAATAGCTTATCAGAAAGTAGTTTTTACAAAAACGGCTTCACAAAACAGCTTTACAAAAGCGGCTTTCGCAGCCGGTGCTATCATTTACATAGTATACATAGTGATTTTCCGAAATGTCATACCTTTATCTCGGTAACTGGTCACTGCTAGAAACAGAATTAAAATCCACAAACCAGGATTCTTTGACCTGCCCTGGTTGTTCTCGGATTAGGTTTTGTGCTAGGGATGCGCATTTTAATTCTGTTTCTAGTAGCGACCAGTTACCGACCCCACGGCGTAACAACACGGAAAATCTCTATGTATCAAAGCTTATCAGAAAGTTAAAAATTAAATACTATTTATTATTGCAACTAGATGCATCAGACAAAATCCGGAAGATTAAGACTATATATGACCGCATTTAATAATAATTCAAAATCTTAACAATGTGAAGAATTTGATATATTGTAGTTTAAAAAATTAAAAAGAGTATTTTTCTGATTTCTGTTACTGTAAGAATTATGCAAAGGGCTAGTTCTAGTTTCTAAGAAATCAACATTTCTGTTACAATACATTGAACATGAAGTGGCTATAGATAGGTATATTGTATTGTGAATAATTCTATTCAATCAAGTAGAATGAACGGAATTCGAGTTAACATATACCAAATATTTCAGGAAGCTCTGTACCGAAGAGGAATAAAAGTAGTACAAATTAGCTACAACAATTATCAAAATTTCTAATATATCTCAATGTATTATTGAAACTGTATTAATATAATATTTACTATTGCTGCTTTCTACGCCCCTCCATAGTCTGACTATTTTTGAGTGCCTAATGTAAAGGCTTCTGGCGTTCTATATATTTTATGATTTCTATGGTGAAATGTCACAAAGTTTGATTTCAAACAAAAGATTACCCACTTGATTCTGTACATGATATCAGCGTTTTTAGAGTATTTTTTATTCAAATTTCGTGTAACTGCATGTCAATTATTGAGACTTGATTAAAAGTGTAGTAAGTGTAAGTAGCTAGTAGTGGAAAAAATATTGTATAAACTACGGTAGATAAGAGTGCCATTATAGCTTCATCACCTAGAAATCCCTCGCCTGCGGCTAGGTATTTTAATCTTGGTGTCTTAGCTATAATGGCATATGAGTACTTCTCTATCTTGGTGTATAATAGTATTATCGCATAAGTATATTACACAGGCAATTGAATATCACATTTTTGACATATAGAACTTCTGTTTATTATATGGAAGACTATACAGGGGTGTCACAAAAATATACTATAACTTTTGTGCTTCAACTTTTTACAGAAAAATATGATTTTTCTTCGTTCATATTGATAGAATGGTCCATTCTTTTAATAAAATGTGGTTAAAAATATTGTTACATGCGTTAATAAGGCGGAATCAAAAATATAAATATTCTCTATGGTAGATTGTGAAAAACAAAAATGCGTTTGGCGTCATTTGCATTGACAATTCAGTTATTGACTGTTTGCTAATTGTTATCAGTCAAAAATGCAACATTTGACCGATGAAGAGGTAGCATATATCCATTACGTTTATGATGCTTGCAATGAAAATGTGTTAGGTGCGATAATGTACATACAAATTTAAGATATCATCGAAGTTTTTAGCGCAGTCGTGGGAAAGGCAGATCTCGATCTCCTGACCTAAATCTTATAGATTAATTTCTGTGGGGTTATATTTTACGCTACAGAGATACATTCTTTGCAAAAATTTCAATAGACGAGTCATTTGGCTGCAAATTGACATCGAGCTAGAAAATATATTCAGCAAAATGGAAATCTTTTTGCTATAAAAATTGCTAATCAAATAGAGACAAGTTTTATTAATTGTTAATGGTTTTCAATTATTTTTATTAATTTATTGTGAAGTGCTACTATTTATAACTCACTTATAAATTAATGTTACGCAAGCTCACCTACATTTTTAGTTTGTTAATTATGTTCCTGTTTATGTTAGAATTTATAATTTTTGTGATGTCTTTATTTTTATGTTTTCTAGAACATTCTCGGCCCCATTTTATTTGATTCTCGAGACAGCAGAAAACTTCTAGAACCCTAAAAACCTATATAAGCGGATCGGTTTCGCTGACACAGTCAGTTTGTATTGAGAAGCCGAACGCGAGTGACAAACGTCAAAGTAAAGCGCTGACAGTTGTGAAATTTGTTTGAAGGATATTTCTTGTATAATCAAAAGTGACAATAAAGTTTGTTTGTCTACATGACGTGTTTCCACGCTAACCCAACATAGAGGTTAAAATAATAATACAGAATAATTTCACTTAATTTTACTTTGTCAAATAATAATTTACTAAAAATTTCTGTCAAAATAACAATCCATAAAAAGTAAATAATTGAACTGTGACGCCAAATCCATTTTTGTTTTTCACAGCATGTAGCATTATTTCAAACAGATTTTACCGAAAATATGAACCAATAGTACATTTATTTCGGGATACCCTGTATATTTTTACCATTGGAAGAATCGTCATTTAAACATGACACACAACTTTATGGTTTTCAGGAGACTACGTAGACACTGTTAATACGAAACATCGTAGTAAGTGATGAAACATGACATATATTTAAAAAAAATAGCTTTTATCGATAATTACGTATGCATAAAATATTGGTGTCCAGAAAGTAATGGGACCCAACTTAAACATAGCTTCCTGTGATCAAATTGAACCAATTTAGACAAACTTAGCATAACCTAAAAGTGCCTCGTTTAGAAGTTACAGAGTTTTAAAGGAAAAAAAATGTTTCCTTGTTATGGGCATAAGGAACGAAACGTCCAATCATGTTGAAATTTGATACAGTTATGTTTTAGTTAAGTACAAGCATTTGGAAGAAGTAGTGTCGCATATCATAGAGGGCGTTCTTGGCAGTTTTTGTGTAACTCATTTTTATCGTATGTTTTTTTGTTGGTGCTATTCTGATACTTTTGACTGAAAATTATGACGGAAAAAATAATTTTGCGTAGAAAAATTATACCTGTTCCATGTTGATACAATGCACCGTTTTCGGTAAAACCGCGTTTAAAAATTTCTGCACATTTTCCAAATAAATATCTTCCAGACTATCTGTATAGATATATACAATTTACAATAAATATTGCATACATGAAAACGTCAAATTACTAAATAATTGTGAATATTCCGTAGTTGCGTTGCGTTGTTTATATTGTAACCTCGAAATTGCCGTAGCGTGGAAACACATGACGTAGATAAACAAACTTTATTGTCACAACTGTCAGATTCTTTACTTTGACGTTTCAGTCATTCGCATTTGACTGCTCAATATAAACTGACCCCAGCGGCGAAACCGATCCGCTTATATAGGTTTTCAGGGTTCTAGAAGTTTTCGGCGGTCTCGAGAATAAAATAGAATGTGACAGAGAATGTTCCAGAAAACGTCAAAATAAAGGCATCACAAAAATGATAAATTCTAACATAAACAGAAACATAATTAACAAACTAAAAAGGTAGATGAGTTTCAATTATAAATTCTAAGTCGGTGAACTTTCGTAACAATAAGATATTCAGAGCAGTTAATAATAATTATTATTATTAACTGCTTCAGTTATTGTTAAATAATAACTTAAATCTCTACTAAAAGTAACACTAATCTTGTAAGATAAAACAAATTATCGACCCGCAACTATTTTATATATTTTGTGAGGTAACAGTCCCTCTAAGCTACCACCCGACAACCTGACCCTTTAGAAATCTCATTAGTGACCCTCATCAACTCTATCTGTTAATAAAGCATTGCTTTTTTTGTAAGACCTTAGTGGATAACAAGGAATAGATAATATTAGCTGTCGCCTGTTAAGATGGATTTATAAACACTGTCGTATTGAGTGTTTTTCGTTAATCATAAATTTTATACATATCATCTGATTGATCTTATCTGAAACTTGTCCCAGGAATAAAGGGGCCTAGTAGATCTGAAAATATCAATTGCATTGTTATCAGATTGATACTTATAACATTAAATTAATAAACTTATGGTTATTTTTAAATGCCAAAAGTTGCCACCATATAAATATTCCATTTACCAAAATCCGCATGAAATAAGAGTACAGTTGCAACTGGATTATTACTGTCGACATAAAACATACATATATTTTTTAATTAAAAACTTAGGTTGCGGAGGTTATTATGAACAATGAACCACCATTATCTGAGAAGCAATTCAAATTGTAGCAGTCGCCAACGATAAGAACCACAACCAATATATGAGCGAGCTCAGGATTCTGACAGCGGATTCGTCTCCGCAGAGAATAATAATTAATTATTTTCAGATAAAGCTAAAGTTCATTTTAGCTATGTGACTGGCGACGACCATTTACCTCGGAAAGTGGAATAACAGTTTATTGTCACCATAACTTTAAAAATAGAATAAAAACCTAAAAACGTAAAGTTTCTTCAATAGGGTCAGTTTACAATTTTTAAAAGTAAAGAGTTATGTAAGCGTGACAGCTTATGAGTATAAAATGATTAATGAGATACAAGAAATATAAAAGTAATGAAAACACATTTATCTTTTAGTTAGTTTCTCAAAAGACAATATTTAAACATCACACCATAGCGTAATAAATTATACTTAATTAAATTGTTTTTATTTTAGTATTTGAGAAAGCACTTTTAACTTTTTGTATGTTCTTCCAATCGTAGTTATTTAGGTATCTGTATAACAAAAAAATACGCGAGAATACGCAGTATGTAGCACGTGTCTGCATCTAGTGGTCACTGGCTACTCAGTGCTTGACCTGAGCGGCCACAACATACATAGAGCATGTTGGCAAGCTTTCAATGGTATCTACAGTATAGTATATCGATTCATATGGCCGCTCAGGTCTAGCGCGAAGTAGCCAATGGTTTCTAAATGTATACACGTGCTACATATCGCGTACTCATGTTCTCTTCTGCTGTTACTATCTGCTGGTTTGAAACATATGTCTGGGGGCGCCGATGGCGATTGAACTTGGCTGTTAACCCGCAGAGTACTTGTTATCTGAAATTTCGCGTTTACAAATATCGTAATCGCTAACAGTGATAGAGATCGAGGGCTTTCAATGTTACCTATAGTATAGTAGGTCGTAATTGTCTCATATACGGCTTGAAACCGGTATATATCTGGCGCCGCTGACAAATGACCTTGGTTGTTAGCCTGCAGAGTTGTTATTTCCTGATATTCCGTGTTTGCAAATACCACGATAATTTGTATGTGTTATACTCATAATACCTAGTATTTTCACATGTAATGCAATAACATTAGTTTTCTTTACATTCACTGTTAAAATTGCTTGACGTGTATTCATTGAACTTGATCGAGCCTATTTATTTCATTATTTTAACCGCATTCCAGCCACATGTTCTGAAACTAAGTACAGTATCATTAGCACAGACAACGATTTTAACATCCATCTGACAACTGAAAAAATCATTCATGTAAACATTATACAAGAGAGGACATAAAACCATTCCTTGTGGGATACCTGGGATACCATATATGGTAGATAATTTGTTGTTAGGGTCCTGTAAATGTTGACAATTACTGCTAAGAGTGACAAATTATTGAAATGAAATGGTAATAATAATATTATAGTAATTATATTATCTAAACATTAGATAAAATATTACTTTTATGCTTTTTCTCAATTTTTACTGTTTCCTATTATCCCCCTTAACAATGAATTTTATCTCCGAAACAAAGTGTTTCTGGGCACATATTTGTAGATAACTAATATTATATCTCTTTAAAAATACAGTATTAATTCAAATCTACGATATATTTTTCTGAAAAATCATGCTACAAATGGCTGAAACGTTAGTCCCAGTGATTCAGTGGATATCATGGAGTTAGGAATATTGTTTAGATTTTATCTATAAGGGTCGGAGACGAATGATGAAATTAAAGCAGTAACAAATGAAATCTATTGTTTACGTCCTAACGCCACACTTCAAGCCATCAAACCTTACAGAATAATATAGTATCCGATTTGGATGTAGGTCAGCCCTATTCAGGATAATCTTATTACTTAACGGTGAAATCAGGAGGATCTTGATCGTCGTTATTCCAACAATGACGATGGTGAAATGGGGTAATGTTGTATACGTTACAGCCATTGTAAGATCATTTTAATGTAGCTGAGGTTAGTGACTTAACTGTGACTAATTTAATATTTTGATTAATTAGTAATTGATCCATAATACTTAAAATATCAAATATAGTGAGAAAACAGTGGTTTACCTTGTACATAGACAGTATATCACTTTTAAATACACAATAATGTAAAAAACATTGGTGAATAATAATAACTTATAGGTAAAATACTTTTGTTTAAAAATTAATTAATTCCGTTCAAATTAGTATACATTAGTGCAAGTTTTTCCAGTATGACTGCAAGAAAATATTGATTACTTCGTAATTTTGGATGTAGTTTTTTTTTTTCAAAAAGTGCATTCATATGAATAAATAGTACTAAAATATCTCACAGGGTAAGGCTCCATAACACCATTTTTTAAATAAAATTAACGCTAATAACAATTTCGTGTTAATTTCAATTTTTAAAATGCTTTTCTATTAAAAATTATTATTGGCATAGATTTCTATAAAAAACCTGGGGTTCTCATTTTCCATATAATATTTTTTTTATAGAAGTTTGAAATAAATTTCTAGCCATCTGATATATAGTGATTTTTCGGGTTGTTATTCCGTGACCTCGGTAACTGGTAGCTGCCAGAAATAGTTAAAATGCACATCCCTAGCATTAGCCGGGATTCTTTTATCTGCCGTGGTTGTTCCCGGGCTAGGCTCTGCGGGGACAGACCCGCTATCGGAGTCTTTAGGCCCGTCCATATATTGATTTTGGTTATTATTGTTGTTATTACGACTGCTACGGTTGGCACCGTTCCTCGGAAAATGGTGGTCGGTCTTCCGAGGCGATTCGTAGCCGCCGCTGTAACTGGTAGTATCCCATGCTTCCAATTTAAGCAGGAAAGAAGCCTATCTAGCGAATCTATTAAACCATTATCGACTCATAGAGGCAGGAAAATTAAAAGAAAAAAAAAATGAATTTAATAATAAAGAAAACAATTTTCCCAAAATCGGCTACCTGGTTTTAAATTTGGACATTAGTTTAGCATCCTCCATTCAATTTTGAAATTATCGTTTAATAAGTACGCCTATACAGTATGCGCCAAAAATATGGAATAAATTCAATAAAAACGAAACAATTATTTTTTGGGAAAAATCCTCGAACAGGTCGATTTTTAATTTAAAAAATACATATTTTAGCGTAAAATGCGATTTTCAAATGTCATTTGTTTTCGAGTAATGACGTCATCGATTTTTTTTAAATGGCAACACCATATTTTTTTCCTTGATTCTGAAAGGTCGTTTAATTTTCTATCAGACAGTACTAAAATTTTGCCCTGTTACATAGGAAAGTTTTCGAGTAAATGACGATTGAATGTTAGAAAACGTAAATTTTATCCATAAAAAAGTAACAATTCTGAGGTATGTAAAATAAAATACAATTGATTAAATTTTATACTTAAATTAAATGTTCGAATTGCCATCCACCAACTTGTTGACAATGCGCAAGTCTGTGAAGAACTTCTTCTGGTACCTTATGAATGATTTCTGGGGTAACTCTGCGTATTTCGTCCCGAATGCGATTTTGAAGTTCTTCTAAATTACGTGGTTTATTAATGTACACTTTTGACTTCAAGTATCCCCATAAAAAATAGTCAAGAGGTGTAAGATCTGGCGATCTTGCAGGCCATTCTATCGGTCCGCGTCTGCCGATCCACCTCCTAGGAAAACAGTTGTCCAATAAATCTCATGCAGGGCGCGCATAGTGCGGAGGTGCACCGTCTTGCTGAAACCATATGGTATCGTCAGGAATGTCAGGGTCATTATCGTTAGGAAAAATTACTGCAAGGGCTGGAACAAGGTCATTTTCTAGAAACTCTAAATATCTTTGTCCTGTAAGGGTTTCTTCAAAGAAGAAAGGCCCTACTATTCTGTCTATTTCAGCCCACACATTTAATTTCTACAAGTTTGACGGCTTACTGTACCATTCAGACAAAAAGTGGCCTCATCAAGATAAATCTATTAGAATTTCGCAAAAGTGTAAGCGGCGATCGGGATCATCTTCATTGAGTTCCTGCACAAGTTTAATTTTGTAGGGATGATATTTTTCCTTCCTCAAGATACGTAGCACTGTGCTCTGACTAGTGTCATTGTTTAATACAACCAATCGTGAAGAATTATGAGGATTATACACCATACTTATCAAAATGTTCTGTTTCTGATTTTGATTAATGCTTGGACGTCCAGGTTTTGGAATATTTACAACATTGCCAGTTTCTTTAAATTTAGACTCTACCTTGTAATTGTTTCGTTTTTATTGAATTTATTCCATACTTTTTGCGCATACTGTATAAGCTGTCTTTGTTTTATAGAATAAGAGGAATCTATTTAGCCACACTGCCGGTTAGAAATAACTAGAAAACTCGCGGTAAAACAGCTGTATTTGATTTGTAATTGTAAAGAATATAAAAGATAGATAAGCGCTCACTAAAAAAGACCATTTTTTTCAAGATATGAATATATTTGCCAGATGAATTGTTTTAAAATTATTATTAGGCCAAATAGAATATTAGAAAAGTATATACTTCGTTACAAAGCAGCCACTGTCTCATTTTTTTTATTTTAGTTTATAATAATTAAAACCGTTACAAGATACATAAATACATTTAAATTTTATTGAAAATATTCTTTTAAAATAAACTTAGTAAAAAACAAAGTTGTTTACTGTTTTATTTGTAAGTATGTGAAAATAATTTCCAAAATATGGCATAAGGCGTGTCTTGCAACGACTTTTTATAAATCATTATTATATTTTAGGGCAACTTAAATAGTAGCAATGAATAAACAAAATATCAACCATGTTATTTTTGTGATTACTTCTGTTCTTCATTTTTTTATTGTCTCGGCATCTTCAGACATCAAAAATTTGACAAACTGTTAACTGGCTAAGGGCCATGCTATAGTCATATTTTTGAGAAATCGTCAGGAATTATTAGTGAGCTCAATTACAGAACCCTAAATATGATAAAAAAACTGTTGCATAGGTTTTTTAGGGTTGATGTTGGTCTCTTAACCAGGAAGCAGATGATAATCGGCTTCAGGAACGAGTTTCTTCTACATAACCATTCAAAGAACATGATGATGAAAAATTAACCTGGGTGCCCTGGGCAATTGACACACTGTATCATTATGGACCTGTAAGAGGTGAGTCTATAGCTGTGTTATGATTTTCTACCTCTGTGGTTAACCCTCACTCACTTACGCAACATTTGTGGTATTGCGGTCCGCCGTAAGGACAGACTAGGCTTCATATAAAAGGTTTTAATATATACTGCAAAAGCAACATCAGCATTGCAACTGGTTATTTTTAATAATGTGAGGTGCAGGTTAAATGAAGACTCAAAGAGATCACTTATTGCAAAGTAGTTATGATATCTTGTGTCTTACTGAGACATGGCTCACCCCTGCTATAAGTGATCATTTTATCTCAATAGCAGGTTATACTCTGATAAGGAACGACAGAAGGCTGGGCAGAGGAGGTGGTGTAAGTATGTATATTAAAGATTCCATTCCATTTACAATTGTTGCCTCTGATCATAATGTGGAACAACTATGGGTCACTATAAATAACAAAATAAAAAAGCATCAGTTTTGCGGTAGGTGTCCTGTATAGGCCTCCTGATTTCCGTATCAATGAATTCGTTGAAACATTTGAAGGTAATTTTGCTAACTTACTTCTTAGTTGTAATGAAGTATTTTGCCTTGGCGATTTTAATGTTGATATGCTGTCTGATACTGCAGTCTCTCAAAAACTTAATTCTTTTTTTGAAACCCTCAATTTGCATCAATTAATTAATTTCCCAACCAGAATTACCCCTACGTCAGCCACTTTACTCGACCTAATTTTGACTACCAATGAAGAACTAATTCATTCAGTCAATGTACTTTCTCTCGCTCATATGTCTGATCATGAGTTAACATATTGTATTTTAACATCCACTCACAAAAGTAAACCGGAATATAAAACTATTCGAAACTTCAAAACCTTTAACAATAATGAATTTTTGTTACAATTAAGAACAATACCATTCGAAGTTATTTTTGATTTAGATGATATAAATGATAAGTTATCTTTTATTAATGACAATCTTTTACAACTTTTTAACTTACATGCTCCTTTAAGAACAATAAAGGTTACAAAAAACTATAATCCTTGGGTTACTGATAATGTTCGGCTCCTTATTTCACTTCGAAATAAAGCTCAAAATCGATGGAAACGCAGTAGAAATGAAAATCACTATAACTACTATAAAATGTTGCGTAATTATACCACCTTAGTTTGCAGACACGAAAAGAGAGCTTATCTAGAGTATAAATTAAGGTTAAATGGTATAAATACAGTATGGAAAAAACTGAAACTAAATTCACGGAAATCTGATGTTAATATTCCTGCTCATTTAAGTAATGTTAATGATCTCAATAAGTATTATTGCACTTGTGTTCCAAATTTGCCCGGAGATCAAGACATGATCAATTATTATCTGAATAATACCTTTAGAGAAAATATAAATCCTTTTAATTTCTGTACTGTCTCTGAAGATGATGTGCAAAGGTATTTATATAAAATTAAAACTGCTTCTCAAGGTCATGACGGATTAAATATCAAAATGTTATTGTATTGTTGCCCCTTTATTGTGCCCTATTTGACTCATATCGTCAATATATGTCTCACACAAAATGTTTTTCCGGATGCATGGAAACTGGCTCTTGTAAGACCGATCCCGAAAGTTAATAATCCCCAAGAATTTAAAGACTTGCGCCCTATCAGTATTTTACCGATCTTATCAAAAATTTTAGAAAGGGTGGTGGATTTACAAATTCGGGCCCATGTGGAAAAATTAAATATTGTCCCACAGTGTCAGTCAGGATTTAGGCCTCTTCATAGTTGTGAAACTGCATTATTAAATATTGTTGATGACATTTTGAGAAGTATAGATGAAAGCAAATTAACAGTCTTGGCACTCATTGATTTTTCAAAAGCATTTGATACCTTAAATTATGAGACTCTTTTTGCTGTGCTTAATTATCTTGGTTTTAGCAAAGAATCCATTCAATTTTTTCGTAGCTATTTTCATAATAGATATCAAAGTGTCAAAATTGGTGAAGAAGTATCTACTCCTCTTGAATTATGTTCAGGTGTGGCACAGGGCTCGATTGTAGGTCCTTTAATATTTATGTTGTACACATCTACAATACAGAAAGCAATTCATAAATGTAAACTCCATTTATACGCAGACGACACCCAAATCTATTATTCATTTTCACCGAAAGATTGCGATTTAGCTTTACTAGATATAAATGAGGACATATCCAGCATAGTAAAATGGTCAAAAGACCACAGCTTAAGCATTAATCCAAAAAAAACATTCGTTTTAGTTTTTGGCCCTAGAAAAGCACGCTTAGATTTTACCCAACGCATAAAAATTAAGTTTGGTGATGAAGAAATTTTACCTGTGAGCAGTACTAGAAACTTAGGATTAGTCATTGACCCAACCTTAAAGTTCAAGCTGCACATAAATAACTGCATACGTAATGCATATGGAAACTTAAAAATGTTATATAACAATAGGCACTATATCAGTAAGAAAGTTAAAACCTTGTTATGTGAATCTTTAGTCTTGTCGAAATTCAATTTCAGTGATACAATTTATGGACCTTGTATCGACTTTGAAGATGCTAGAAGAATTCAAGTAGTTCAGAACGCATGTCTTCGGTTAATATTTGGAATTAGGAAAAGGCAAAATATTTCTTATAAACTCAAAGAGCTTGGGTGGCTTAATATGGCTAACAGGCGGCTGCTGCATGCTGCTTGCTTGTTTCATAAAATAATTACAGGTAAAGCCCCGACATATTTATATAATAAGATATCATTTAGAAGTGATGTCCATAATATCAATGTAAGATTCAGAGGCAGGTTGTCTCCCCCTGCTCGACGTACTGAATTATTTAAATGTTCGTTTACCTATCAGATAACGAAAATATATAATAACTTGCCTAAATCTATAAAATCCCTAACCTTATATGCTTTCAAAAGAGCTCTAAAAAAGAAATTGTTGGTCAATGCTAAGCAATAACTGTTCTCTCGTTTATTTATTTTACCGTAGTGCTCTCCTTCTCTTTTCTCCTTGTATATATACTAATATCTCTACAATGTAATATTCGCTATACCTCTCAATTATTAGTTATTGTATAATTAGTTAGTGCTTAAGATTAATAACAGAGATCATTTTCGCATGATCAGCTGATCTTCGGCATTTTTTTTTCCAGATTCATGTACCTATCTACCTGTATTTATCTTATATGTAATATTCTATAAATTTTGTGTAATGTGAATCGGAAAAGAAATAAAGTCCTTATTATTATTATTATTATTATTAAATATGGATTCCATACATTCTCTGTGATGGTGTATGTATTTAGTGGTGAAGAGACAGAACCTAGCTTGGGGCAGCATGTCTTTTCCCTCAGAACGTTAGAGAGACATCAGAGCTAGTCTAATCTTTGCACGTAGAGAAGATAAGTTTGCGCTATGTCCTGAACTCTACAACTAGAGTTATGCACAGTGAGTCATTAGATCTGAGTGCCGACAACAGCATAAGGGATTTTTCTTTAGTTTTATTGGGTTTTTGCCACACTTCTGAAAAAATAAAGATTAATTAAATAAGCCCTTGCGTTAAATGGATCAGTCAAGGGTTATTTTTGAAACTAAGTTTGCCTAATCAAAAAATCTCACACTGACAAAAGCAGAAAAGGGAAAAATAACAAAAATCACATCACTATCGCGCACTTCCGTATTTTTGACGTTTGGAAATACTCTCTGTTTTCGTTAATATCAAAATAGTAAATGTAGGAATTAAAAGTATGCCAAGTTTAACAGTTTAAAATTTGTTTATCTGCTTCCATAGAGGTGTTAAATGATTTTTATTTTATTGTTACTTATTTCTTCTTGATGCAACTGTAGCCATCAAAATTCAATGTTTACTGAAGAGTTTGACACACACTTATCTCCGTTCAACAAAATAATCGCGGTCTCTTTTAATTTCTTTTTGTTGCATTATTTTCCTTCTCTAAATTTTATGCCGGACCCCATTGGATTAAATGACCGTTTTCCCAAACATATTCGCAAATATTTTATTTTTCAAATTCCCGTCTTTTTATATAATTTTTATGTTCCTCAACTCTAACATTCATAGGCCAACATAATGTTTATTGCATTCACAAGGTATACTGTAGATGCAATTTTTTGAATTTTGTGTATCATTTTTTGGACGCGTTTTAGACAAAAAAGATCGTAAAGTATTATTTTATAGAAGGAAGATAATGCAACAACAAGAAAATTAAAAGAAACCGCGATTATTTTGTTGAATGGAGATAAGCGTCAAACTGTTCAGCAAACATTGATCATTGTTGATTACAGTTGTATCAAGAAGAAGTAAGTAACAATAAAATAAAAATCATTTTTCTACGTTCATGCAAAAAATAAAACTATATTTAGTGGAAAAAGTGGTTCTTTATGCACTAGTGCAATGAAATGTTTATTGCATTCATCTGTGATTCTACTACAGCGTTTTGTCATCATGACACACATAAACTGTTCAAATAGACGTCATATTTTCCTAGACTGCCATCTAAAAAAACATTTTTTGGTTTTTACATGAACGTAGAGCGTGTTGTCTTACTCGGCCTAACGGCCTCATTGGACAATTTCACGTCGCATGCAATAAACACTTACTTTTTGTACTTGTTGCATAAATAACTATTAACATTTCTATGGAAGCAGATAAACAAATTTTAAACTGTCAAACTTGACATGCTTTTAATACCTACATTTACTATTTTGAGAATGAAAACAGAGAGTTTTTCCAAACGTCAAAAATACGGAAGTGCGCGATAGTGATGTGATTTTTGTTATTTTTTACTTCTGTTTTTGTCAGTGTGAGATTTTTTGGTTAGGCAAACTTAGTTTAAAAAATAACCCATTTGACGGAAGGGCTTATTTAATTAATTTTTATTTTTTCAAAAGTGTGGCAAAAACCCAATAAACCTAAAGAAAAACTAAAATTATGCCACAAATAAATAGCTTCAGACAATAGCATAAGGGATTATTTGCATTTAAAATGTATTACGCATAACTTTGTTAGGATAAAAAGCAGTTTGTCAAAGTTAAAGTGATTTTCGATCAATTTTTAACTGAACGATAATATTACACAATGCTCTTATTGTACGTGGTGTTGTTCCTACCCAGTCTATATTTGTTATCGAACCATATTAATATTGTGTAAGTGTATCTAATGCATGTTTGTAATAAACAAAAGAGGTGCTTTAATTATTGTGTACTTACCATTTTATCAAAAGTAATTGAAAGGCAGGCGTTGATCAAAATTTAAATCAGCATAATGGCAGTAGGTTCTTGATTATACTATTCTTTGATAAATATCGGTTATTAAAAAGAATAAGAAATATGTTTGTGGATGATGTAAATAAATATGTCAAAGATTACGACACATATGGGGTGCAAATAATTGTACTGAAGAGTATGTAGGCACATTGTTTCATCTAGGGATGAAGACAGATACTCCTGTAAATCTATAAAATAATAATCAGTTTGAAATTTTATAACTAGTATGAGTGTTTTCTTTTTGTTTGTAACTGTAGGTTTTAAACCTATTGTTTTTGTGCCAAGATAACACCGAAACCAGTTGAACTAATTTTTTGAAATTTGATAATTAACTTAACAATTGCATGTTCAGTCCGTCATTAGGAAGAAAGAGGGATAAAATTTATCATAACCTTTTTTGCTTTAATTTTTTCTACATTTGACAAAAAATATGAAATTTCAGAGTTTTTTTTAGTAAAGAGAGGTACTCTTGGTTCGTATTGATAAAATGCTCCATTTATGAGCAGGTATCAATTTGTATGAATATATTTTCTAGCTCAACGTCGAATTGCGCGAGAATATCTTATGGATGCATAGTTCTCAAAACATTAAAATTATTTTTTCTAATTTGATTCTCAGTCAAATGAATCCTCTGCTGCAAATCTCCCAAAGAATTTATTTCTGTAGCGTAAACTATATCCTACCCCACTATAAGATCTTAACTGGTATCGGAGTTATTTAGAAAAAAATCATCATCAGAGTAGCCCCTTTATGTGGCTATAACTTCCTTAAGAAGAATTTTTGGACCAACGTTTATATGAAGAAATAGTAGGTAAACATTTTTGGTATAGAACACTCTAAAGGGATATTAATCCCTAATTTCGAGGCACTCTGTCATTGCAATGAAAGGGTAAAGGGTAGATAAATTAAACAAATTTTAAATTATTTGCTTATACTCCGCTTTTCATTCATAGTTCTCCGCAGTACTTGAAAATAGTCATGTCATACCATAAACTTGCCCTTAGTCACTGAGCCTTAAATAGTTCCCTCAATAAAAATATCAGAATCTTTTTATTAAAAAAATAGTTATTTATGTATTAAGGTCGCCCTATTTCTCGCCGTAAAATGATGAAATTTGTGGTGTCCTTTAGGTACTGGAATCTCGAAAAATAAAACACATAGAGCAAAAATAATATCAAAAATAAAATATTCATGTTTTGTTTATACACTTTTACTATTTAAATTCTTCAAATAATATAATAACTTTTAAAATGCATTTGTATGATACACATTATTTCGCTATTCTAACCTCACATCTGGACAATTATTTTCACATAATTATAAACAAAAGTGAACAATCTTATACGCAGAACTATGTTAGTTTATATTATAAGAATATTTAAAAAACACGTATTTTGAAAAATTTCAGTACCTAAGTTTGTTGTATAGATCGCTTTCTGAGGTTATATATTGATTTTACTTCGGTAACTTTGAATATTCGAAGGTGGCATGAGATAGCATTATTTTTATTTGCTAGACTCTAAATTATTCAATTCTAAAATTACTTGTATTTGTAGAAAACACTATTTCAAGAATACGGCGCCCTTAAGAGTCATTGTAAGTCATAGGTCATTATTGCTCCAAGCAGACAGTTACCGCGTGACTGAAGGGAGTAATGGGTAATCACTCGAGAGCGGTATTGTCACTATTTGCTCGTAATGTATATAATATTTTATCTATTATCACTCAACAAAATAAAACTTTTCAATTATTAATTTTATTACAACGAGAACATTAATTATGACAAATAGAACAAAGGTAAGAAATTCATTTGTTAGCATTTGTAATTTGGATGCTGAAAGAATAGTCTTTACAATTTTTAACAATAATTCCTGATCCAGAAGGCATATTAGGACCATATTCAGATTTTCTGGTAAAATTTTCATCACTGCGATTGCTACATTCAATTACTTGTGCGTTATTTGATGGCTTAGTTAAAATTTTCTTACTTGTTTCAATTTTTTCGTTCTATGTATCCTTCTGCAACTGTAGAACTCTTCCATCCCCCGAGTCATTCAATTGTATAATATCACCATTAATAAAATAGCCGACGTTCGGCGGAACGAAGGCCCTATGTATTAAGGACACTCTTGTAGGTTAAGATAATTAACAATATCGTTTGGTATTTTAGCAATAACATTAATTCCTACCCTTTGATTGAAACACTTCAATTTATTACATTTTAATAATAATCGTGCTGATGTATTTTCGTTTCTAGATTTAAGGCTGGGAAGTATTCCTATAGAATGACAAAAAGTTGATAGAAGCATTTTGAATGTTGTTTGTGAAAATTCAACGTCTTCGTCTTTGAATCAGGACTATCAAAATTGGTTCTTTGTCCTCAACATCTTGATTTTTACTAAATCGTAATGTCTGCAGGTACTTGAAATTTCAATAATTAGAACTACTTATAATAAGATACTTTTATTAAGTTACAGATTTTACAATAATCAATATGTACAGAATTTACCTTTTTTAATAAATATGTTTCCGCTTGCGAAAAAGCTTCTGATTTCTTAGGCTTATATCCAACTCATTGCTTTTTTAAATATGCCTTCAACTTTTTAAACTTTCATAAGGTCAATATGATTCTTTTAGATAATGCGGATTTTAACATCGAGGACCGACCACAATTATGACGATTTTAGTGTCTTGGTTTTCTCACAAAAATAGGCGAGGTGTACGTTTTCTAAATATTTATAAATTTCCTTCGAATTACAATATGGCATAAGTAGGTTATATAGTAGGGTATAACTTCTTTGATTTTTCTGGTAACAAAGCTAAAGTTACAGTTTCTGCAGCATTTCTAATCTCGGAATATATTCGGAATATCATTGCCTCTATTTTCAATTTCCTTTATTTTTTTCAAATAACATTATTTCAATTAAACTGCGCAAATTTTACAAAATTTGACAATGGTTAAATTTACACTACCTAAAAAGGGCGCTGTTTACTTGTATTGGTTGTTATTGACGACGAGCGTTTGCTAGATTTTATCACTCGACAACCAATAAAGTGACACTCATGTGACACTCCTGTCAAGCAAATAACCCTACTTTAATTAATGATTGTAGATTAAACTGCAGAGATTTATACTTTACACTTTAATGGATTCTGTTATTTCTTAATAAGGTATATTTTTGAGACAACTGTTTCTCTTGCTTTGAGCTGTTTTACCACCAAATAACAAAGTGCAATTAAAAGTATCCCGTACAATGTCAATTTACCTTGTCCTGTGTCCGTGCACCTGACAGTTTGAAGTGCACCGTTGGTTATATAACTCTAATATTGGATTCAAAATTGCAAAGAAAATCATACTCAGCCTTGCAGATTGACGGTAGCTGTTTAATTGACGCCTTCTGTTGAATTTGTTGTGCTTGAAATATTTTAAAATGTTTAGTTTTGATTAAGGAACTCAATTAGAAGAGAAGTCCAAAGAATCGAAACAGTTTATTAAATTTTACATGAAAATGTTAAAAACTAGTCGAATGTCTTGATTTTCCAATAACTGGTAATATTTTTCATTTTATTATCGAGGATTCGATTATTAGAAGTGGAATACTTCGGAGGGCGGTATATTATTAATAAGCAGGCCGCATTTGCGCCCAAAAACACCTTGCGTTGGTAGGACCCAATTACCATTCATTGTAAAAATGAGGGAAACCTCATTGATTAGAGGTATGGTCAAACGCCGACTGGTATCAATCTCTCAAGTTGACCCAAACGAACGTTCTTCCACTTTACCATACCCGCAGAGAGGGTTCTAATCCTCTCGACAAGTTTAACTTTTACGGTCTACCGGGATTCGAACCAATTCAAATCCGGGCGGGTGGCAAACACGATTCAAAAACTAACACCTTACCGAGCACCGACCGATTATGAACAAGAAGAATTGCGATTTTTTTTAAGTATGTTAAAAATAATGTAGAGTTCTACAATAAACTGATTGCAATAAATAGTTTACGACTAGTAAATAATTACATTTACAAATTTCCAGTGTAGTTGATCTAGGAATTCCAAAAGGAAAATTTTCCAGGATCTATTTTGTTACCATAGTACTACTTTAAAATATCATCATGAATTTGGATACAAAATATACATGTAAAATTTATGAGTATTATTGAACAACTATTTGAGGCGAATAGTTAAAGAAATACCTAGTATATAAAATTGCATATTTTTATTTAGTGCGCGAAATAAGTGTTTTTTTAATAGGACATTTTTTGTACAACTATATTGAGGCAAAATTAACAGTATTATTAAATTTAAATATTAAATACTATAATTAAGTATTTAATATTAATAGTTGTGTGTTGTGAATCATTTTCATTAATGTTCCTGCTCTTTCAGTAAAAAAATGCATTATGTCCAGCATTACAACTAAATTTTTAGTTTTGTTGACTATTTTTATGATTTTTTCTAGGAGTAAAAAACATGATATTCTGTCACGGTGAAAAGACACATTGCGCATCTACAGCAACGTAACAATATCAAGTTTTTTGGCAGTTGTACAAAATTAGATATTTTTAGGGAGATACGTCATTTTTTGGTGTAGAAACTTGACAGAAAATTGCACTTCAACGTTTTCTAACTAATTAGAGGCTTGTATTTTGTTCCGTTACCATTACAATTGACATGTGATTACACTGGAATTTTTTCAAAATATGACCCCTAAAAAATTTCGGAAATAATTTAAGCACTAGCGATATTATAAGTGAAAATTTGTACAAGAGAGTAGTTAAAAGTAATATATATATAATAAAACATAAAAAAACGCTTAGTGCATCTGGCTTTATTAATAGAATGGTGAAAATAATTAGGTGCTCTCAAAACTGCTATACATAAGTACCTAGATATTAATATTATTTGACTTTGTATTTTATGTGGAATATGATGTCAAAACAAATCAAAACTGGATCCAATCACTAATTTCAATCCTGCCTCCATTCAAAGTTAATATTCGAAATTCAGTAGTATGCAGATTTGAAGAAGGTAACTATAGAATAACAGCTCTGTACAATCTGAAAAATATGAAGTTATTATTATGTTCATTAAATCTATTATGCAACAAAAATTTGTTGCTTAATAGATGAAAATAGCATATTAAATTAATAATATGAATATTTTCCGTAATCTCGAATTTAATAGTTCAGCTTACTACTCAAATGGAAATAAATTGAGATACATAAGCATTAAGCATCTAGCTACTAATATTTGACTCCAAACGTTGTATTTTATGTGGAATATGTTGTCAAAATAAATTAAAACTGAAACTAATATCTAATTTCAATCCTGTCTCCATTCAATGTTAACATTCGAAATTCGGTAGTATGCCGATTTGAAGAAGGTAACTATAGAATAACAGGCCTTTACAATCTGAAAATTATGGTTATTATTATGTTCACTAAACCTATTAGGCAACAAAAATTTGCTTGCTTAACTATATAGGTGAAAATAGTATATTAAATCAAAAATATGTATATTTTCTGTAATCTCGAATTTAATATTTCAGCTTACTACTCAAATTTCAATAAATTGATGCTATATTATTCTCAAGGGGGTAACCACTGAGATCAAAATTGTAACAAGTTTCGCAAAATAGAGATTTCCAAGGGATTTTGCGGAATTCCGAGCAACTTCATGGAATTTCCAAGGATGTCGCATTTGATAAAAGTTACCTCGAAAATTACTATGCTTATATAGGTTGTGTGTAAAAGGTTGGGAAAAAACACATATTCCAGGGGCCAAAATATGATGGTCTAAATCAAGTAACCTTAGTCCAACATTTTATAATTTCCGAGATATAGGATGTTGAACTTTTCTAACTTTTTCTCAATAACTTTATTATAAATTGTAGTAAATACATAAAACTTGGTAGTGGTGAGTTTTCTGGCACGGGAAATTGAAATATGACCTCGATTTTGCTATTAATTTTAGAGGGCGCTACTGTACTTCACAAGAATTTAAAATATCATAATTTTTTTATGCACTGGTGTATAGATTTTTTAATCAACAATTCTTATCCTTTGACCTTTATTTTCTTTAAAAAATGTCTTGAACAACCGTTTTTTGGATAAGATTTTAAGGTTTTATTTCATAAACATAAATCCATTATCTTCTTTCATCCTTATTCATTTAAGCACATACTATCATATTTTGGACCAAGGTAAATTTAGTTAAATCATTATATTTTGGCTCTAGGAACATGTGATAGCATTTTATCCAGATTTTTTAGAGACACTGTACTGGATGAGCAGGCACAAACAAGTTTTGACGATTTAGATCAATGTGAAGTACTGTAGGTGGTGCTTTCTACAATTTACAGAAAATCCGCGGACACGTTTCTATTTCTCATGCCAAAAAATTTTCATGAGCGGTTACCCCCTCGGTTATTCTTTGATAAGAGAGGTAAATCTTAAAAGGCTATATTTAACATTATCAATATATCAGGTATCTATATTTATCTATTAGCTATTGTTGTTGAGACATACTTATTCACACATTCGAACCTGTTTCAAATAAATTTGCAATTTGCAAAAGTTTGTCATTTACTTGGATATGAATTGTAAAGTCAGTAGTCGAACACAAAATAACTAACAACTAAAATGAGTTACTTTTTTGTAAGTATCTAATGTCATGGCTCCAACAGCTACAGATCGAAACACTATAGGTTTCCGGCATCTTGTCATCATGACCAACAATTTCTTTTGTATCGACATATTGTAATTTCTCCAGTTGGTTTCATAATATATTATGTCAGAAACAGCTTGAGACTACAAATCGAAATTGATATTTTTAACTAAACTGTTTAAGTAATACATTAATTACCTGCAAATGAATTTCGTTAGACAGCCAAAAAAATGGCAAAGTCTGGAATATCATTATAACAAAAACTGTGAACGATGCTATGGATTCTTGAGCTGTTTGTGCCTAAAAAGTTCAACGGACTAAATTCATTTCATTGCATGAAACAATATAATACCTACAGCTATAGCTTCGATCAGAAACACTGCTAGGTCTGTGCTGCTACTGAAGAATTCTATCAAGATGATTGTATTTGTTGCTTTGTGTAGTAAGTCCATAAACCTACAATAATTTTCTTAGGAGAAGCCGAAGTCGAAAGTTTTGCTTATGAATTAATATGAACAATATTAATTTATCCAGTAGAGGATATCTAAGAGAACACATCCCTTACAAGTAATTTTTTGGGAAATTAACCAAACTTGCAAAAGGGGTTAATGCGAGATTGTATTTTATTTGATGCTAGTTCATACAACTCCTAATTTTTCTCTTAGAAGTGTCATCCAATTTGTAGAACACTGTCTTATTTTGACTATTTTGTAGGTAAACTCAGCCAATATTTACAAATATTGGCAATGTTAACATTGTCAATGCACACCTATTCAGATACATAAGCACACTGGTTTTAAACAATATTCGAAAATAGATATGACCCATATTTCACCTCCTACTGTATATAATTATCCCCACCCCATTAACCCCCTCTATTACCCCCCCCCTCCCTACAGGTGCGCCAAATACTAAGAAACTCAACAGCAATATTACATTATTATTATACTACGTGTCAAAGAAAAGTAAATTCGCATTAAATATTATAATTTTTTGCATGTCTACTTCTTTATTCTTCTTCTTGCATTCTATTTTAAAAATTTCTGCTCACATTTGTGATACAAGTGATGTGAACCTTGTTGCAAACGATACTTTTTTACATCTGATTATGCCTAGTGTACATAGATTTGGGCAGATTTCCCAACTTGAGAGAGGGCGAATAGTTAGGTTGCGCAAAGGAGGTTTATCGGTGAGAAAATTTTCTAGAAGAACTAACAGATCCTTACGTATTATAATATTGTGCTAGCGAGAGAAACCGGTCATCGTAGACGAATCACAGAGCGTGAATATCGTAGATTGCGACTTTTAGGTCTGAGAGATCGACTTAGCGCCTGAACTATTGCAAATCAGTGGTTCGAAGAACATGGAAGGATGGTCGGTATGCGTACAGTATATCGCCAAATACGAAGGCATGGCCTTTTGTCTTATCGTTCACATTGGGTGTTGGTTCTTACTCATCAACATCGAGCTAATCAGAATGCTGTAGAGAGAGGTTTCAGTGGGACCAAGAATGCAACCAGGTGATTTTTAGTGACGAATCCCATTTCTGCTTGGAGATGCACGATGGTTGTGCAAGGGTAAGAAGGTGACCTGGTGTAAGACGCGATACACAATTTGACAGGGAGCGTCATGTCACACAGTCGGCGTTATGGTATGGGTAGTCGAGACAATGAAGCACTCAACCTCGGAATTTTTACACTAAGACGAATCGGAATGCGGTTTTTTGCATTGGCTTCCAAAAATTTATTGTAAAAAATGTATTTACTTTGTATATTATACAAACCGGAAATTGCATTGCTGCAGGCAAAAATGCATTCAAAAAATGCATTTTTTGAGACGGGTTTTGGAAGATTTAATAACTTTGTAAATAAGAGTCAGAACTGGCCCAAATCGGGTGCCCAGGAGTTTCATTCCTATCCGTCTTAGTGCAAAAAATTCTGAACTTTTGGCTTTTTTAGTGCTTCATTGCTTGGACTAGGAGTGCTATTGCGTATGGTAGCAGATCACCACTAGTTTTCATTAGAGGTAACATAGCCCAACGCTACATTTGTGAAGTGGTGGAGCCATATGTCATTCCATATCTTCTGTGGTTTCTCTACGATGCGACGGCCGGTGCCTCTCGTTCTTTTGTGTCCACGGCCTTCCTGAACACCGTACTGTGGTACGTAAAGATCTGTTAGTTTTTCTATAAATTTATCTCCCCGACAAATCTACGTACTGCTGGCACGCTATCCGAAGTAACAGTGCAAAGTTTGTAGTTAAAATATCATATTTTCTACTTCAAAAACCTTTATGAACCTTTCAACTTTCAAAGATTTTTCAACCAAGGGTGGCAACACAGTAGAAGCAGGTTTTATGCTTATTGGTAGCCTGCGCTTATATGCTTTGAAAATTATAACGTACATTTAATTTGACACGTACACAGTGAAATCCGGTTAAAGCAGCTCAGCACTATGACATTGCTAACTAAATATCAGCATCTGATTATTAAATTAAATTAATTAATTAAATTCTTTCCGCTTTTAACAGCTTGCAGTCTGTGCAGGTCTGCTTCCACTATTTTTCTACCCTAATGAATTCTCGATTTCTTCCTTCTTATAAAATGCATTAAGCTACATCATTTCTTTATTTCTAACAATATCTGATTTGATACCAATGTTTTTGATCTGATAACAATGTTGAATTTGAAGCACCCTATATTTATAACTTACCTAATTTTTAGTCAATTTAATTCAAGTTAATCTGTGAAGATTAAACTCAATGAATTCAATTTATTAACAAAGATTGACTCACCCTCCTAAAATGTAGGGCCATCCAATATACCAAAATAAATTTAGTCATTTAAAAGGCTTGTTTAAGGGAATTTTGTTAAAAATAGCATCTAATATCCTAAAATGCAATAAAACCTGCTAGATATCTATTTACAGATGATGTCATCAACGTAAAAATTATTTGTATGCATTCAGGAGTAGTAATTTACGTCATAAGACTTGTAGGTGACTTATTACACGAGTTGTTTTACGGACGAGGCAGCGCGACGTAGACCTAATGCACGTGTATCTTATAATATTTTACTTCATACCGTATCTACAATCCTTTCAAAACAAATGAAATGTAATAATTATTTAAATGAAAAAATATTAGTTGGTAATCTTTTGATTGTCGCTAAACAAAATAATATCATTTTTGCATTCTTTTGTGTTATAAAAGTTTTGAAGGAGATTATAAATGAATCTCCTGAAGCAACTTGATAAATAATCCAGAAAAAATCATATTACAGACCAAGGTACATATATTCCTATAAAAGGTCTAAATTAATGCAGCTAGCGTCAACTCGTGCTTATAAGCTTTGAAAATCATGTCATGTCATACTTTTAAATGGACACGTACGCGGTGAAAGTAGGTCAGCGTCAAAATTTAGGCGTCCGCTTTTATCAGTGTGAAAATTAAATACATTTTTATTTATTTTCTTATTTTATGTTTAAATTTTTTTTTTTAATTTGGTAACAAAATAATTCAAAATAATCACATCGTCCTCAGATGTGATGACATTTTGCAAGGAAATAAATGCACGACTGTTTAAAATTTTTTTCTTCCCTCTATTAACAGAATTTTTGATTTAATCCATTTCAATTTATGATAATTTTTGTCAATTATAACTTTCTTTTAATGTGTTTAATTCAAAATGAGTTTGTAAAGTGAAGACGGGAATTTACCAGTTGAAGTATTAGAACCGGCACAAAGTGCTGTTTCACAATTAATCCCCAAAATTTCGTCGGACAGTACGGGATTACCTACAACGAATTCAAAGGGTGGTGTAACTTGGAAGAAATTTCAAAAAGTGTCCGAAACAGTATTACTGACATATTTCGAACATAAATAATAGATTTCTGCTAGAAAAGGTAATTCAAATTAATATAAATCGACGATATAACTAATTTTAGACAACTTTTCAGGTGATTTTAATAATTGGCGTTTGTATAGAATAGATATCCTACTAAAGATAACGATCGATGATATAAAAGACAAAGATGCAATTATTATTCTCGAATTCTCGATTTCAAAACTCATATGTTTGTGATTTCAAGTCCAGATCAAATGAAGATATCCTGCAAATACTGTGCTTTACGACCAGCAGTTACTAAAAATCGAAAATTTTTTGCGAAGTAGGTATGTCTGGGAAAAATGTGTTTGGCGTCAACAAAATAAAGAATGTGCCAAAAGAAATAGCAATTTATCTCATCGGAAACTTATGCAGGGCACTGCTTTAGACTTAGACACTGTTCTTATATTACCACCATTAAACGACATGGGGGTTCTAGTACGGTAGCGGAGTATATATGTATGTAAGATTCTATACAAAATAAAATTTCAATCGCAAATAAATTGTTACCATCTTCAGCAGAGCCTACGAACCTTGTCAATAATACAACGTGCGCCCTAAACTTAAACAATTATAATAGCAGCCTCACTGAACACTCAGAACCATCTACTATAACTGACACCTTGGATCTGGCATTTTAACTCACTGCAATATCGGCACTTTCAATTTACATGTAGTGCAAAACAAATTGTTATAGTCCTGTGTTATATTATTTAAAATATATATTGTTTAATTAATAACATCATAAATAAAATAAAATGAGCTCGGAAAGTGAAGACGAACATTTACCAGAAGAAGTATTAGAAGAGGCACAAAGTGCTGTTTCACAATTAATCCTCAAAAAATTGTCAAGACAGTGCGAGACGAATTCAAAAGGTGATTCAAAAAGTTTAAGAAGCGAAATTGCTGGCACATTTCGAACATGAAATTAAACCTTCGACGTTATGGTCACTATGTTCCATGTTAAACAGTACACTGAATGCCAAAGAAAATAATGTAACTCACCCCAATACCTATCGGCACTTTCAATTTACACGTAGTACAAAATAAATTAACCCTACACCTTATTAGGTAGAAGGGTTTTTGATAATATATATATACAAAATAAATTATAATCGTCCTATTTATAACAGTGACTGTTTTGTATTGAAATGTTATATTACTTAAAATGCATATTGTTTAATTAAATCATAAATAAGTTTCGAAAAAATTAAAATTATTTTGCCATTTGTTTTATGTTCTACAACGAAAAAGACTTTGATACTTTAGAATATAAAAGTGTTTCGCAGCTAGGTGACAAAAAAAACTTTGTCAACTGAAAATTTTACGAAAATCGACTTTTCATGCCAGTTTTCAACAAAAAAATTTTTCACGATCGCGTGCATCGCCGTTAAAAATTGGTTGATTTTGTATATCTATGGCGATTAAAACGGTTTTTTTTTTAGCAGTTGGTCAAAAACTATTTCTAGTTTCGGTTAAATTTATCAGGTGAAATATTTTGCTTATAAAACCTAAAAAGTAAACAAGTGCGGAGAATATGTTTGGTATTTTGTAGCAGTATTTTGTTTTCAGTTGTGGTCCCATTCAACTTTATTTACATGTGATTATAAAAGTATGGCGCATAATTTCTCAAACGAAGAACTGATGAGTCAGTGGCCGCGCGGTTTAAGGCGTCAGTACTTGAATCGAGGTGACTAGATCGCTGTGGGTTCGACCCCCGTAGCCAATATAAACTATATTCGTGGAGAGGATTGGCACCCTCTCTGCGGGTATGGTAGCGTGGAAGAATGCTGGCTTGGGTCAATGGGAGAGATTGATACCTGTTGACGTTTGACTAGCCCCCTAATTAGTGAGGTTTCCCAAGTTTCCCTGCACTGAATGGTTAGGGCCTACCAACGTAAGTCGTTCTTGGGCGCAAATGCGGCTTACTAATAATATGCCGCCCACTCTTCCGCACAAATCTTGGACTTCTGGGTTAATCCTCGTGATTAGAATGAGAGGTAGAGATATTATTATATTATATTATTATTATGGATATGATACTGGCATACGGAACACCACATCAAAATTCAGTGATTGCAGCTCTTCTTTATGCTCAAAGGTTTCTCCAAAGATATCATCTGAGACGTGAAACCTTTTTACGTGTGGTTCAGCACGGTAAAAAAACTGGAAATTTGCGATCTAGGCCTAGGTAACATGGGGAGCCATTCGACCTAGGCAAATTGTGAATCAAGAAAAAACATTTTAATTGCCGTCGAGGAGCAGCCTGGCATAAGCACTAGGACAATTGCAGCGCAATTTGGGATATCACAATCCACAGTTTGGCGAACGTTAGAGCATGTCTTAATCTACCCATTTCACGTGCAACAGGTACTTTTTATAAACAAAAATTTCACCTGATACATTTTTGCAAACCTTTTGCAAACGAATCTAAAAATATTTTACTACTTTTGTTTACTATTCGCTATTATTTGTCCTTAGCTATAATTTCCCAAATTTATGCGTATAGGTTAAGAATCACCTAGTATTTCGAATCTAAAAATATTTTACTACTTTTGTTTACTATTCGCTATTATTTGTCCTTAGCTATAATTTCCCAAATTTATGCGTATAGGTTAAGAATCACCTAGTATTTCGATTGATAGTTAAAAGTAAAATAAAGTACAGCGTATTATCTAAATGTATTACACATTTGCATCTCAAGTGCAAACGTTCTAAACCAGTAGCAATTTAGTCGAATTATTCACAGTGCTTGAAATAGATATGAACAAAACTGTAACGTTATGATAATGCTTATGGTGATAATTACATTAGTATTAAATAACGAAGCTTTTACCTTAAAATTTCTTGATGCCTCGTTATGCATGCATTTACCATAATTTCCACTGACTTATGCATACTAATATTTTCCTGTTCCTGTAGCTTCTTGGCATTTTCATCTAATCCCTTTATCATAGCCTGCAAAACTTTTATTTGCCCCAGCTGGAAGGTAGCTAAAGTGACGTTGATCATTTTATTGTAAATATGTATACAAAGGGCCAAAAAACACTGAATTAGGTCGCAAGAAATGCCGATACTCAGATATTTATCAATATTGAACGGGTAAGAGATCTGATAAAAAAACCATTTTGTCATGGGACATTTTTCATTATTTGCTCCGAGGAAATTCTGCCATATGTATAAAATATATGCTAGACCTCCACCAACACCTGTTGGGATAATAATTACCATTTTACCCAACTTTGTGTTTAATTTAGAATAAATTTGGTAAGTTTCTTTTAACAAAAGATCTTGATTCGAATGCATTGATTTTTCGTAGTCTAATATATATGATATTGTTTTTTTCATATGAATACCTTTTGAAAGAAATGCTACAATTGCAGCATTAGTGTGATGGGCGCACAATAGAGCCAACTTAAAACTAATTTCTTTGCATTGCCATTTCATTATTGCATTAAGCAATAAATTTTGAGTAAATATAAGAAAATAAAAATCCATAAATTTACAATAGAACTTGTAAATTGTGTTGACAACATCATTTTTCCAAGGATAGTGCCATTTTCCTAACATTATCATCATGATCCTTTGAAGATACAAAATTCCTGTATTATTGTACGACCTGAAATAGGTGGATCTTAGTTGAAATGAACATTGTACAAATTTGAGCAACATGATAAAAGAAGTAACTGAAGAGTTTGGTATATAAACCGAATAAACTGATTTTGTATAGGTTATAAAAGTTATACCAATATTACAAATTAGTTTCAAGAGACCTTATATATTATAAAGGTTAGAAACCACTTGCTTAAAAAAACATTTTTAATATCTTAAAATATACCTACTGAGTCGGGAGGAACGCACCAAACTTCAGGAAGAGATTCTACATGTCAAAATAATAAGAAAAACTCACATGGTATACGATTTTCATTTGTTTTCAAAGCACTAATTCGACATATCATCAAGACATGCAGCAATTAGGAGAGTTACAGACATTGGCGGCGGAAATGGGGGGCTAGGGGAGACTAAGTCCCTCCCAACGTAGGACCTAGACCCTGCTCAAGGTAGTTCGATCAACGCATCAGATTTCAATTTATATTTCACCAAGCAGAAAAATAATTTCGTAATTTATGTAATAGGGACATTTTAAGCCAATTGATTCCCTTTAAGAGTAACATTAAAGCATTTAAATAGTAGGTACATCCTTACTTTTAAAAATATAGTTTATTTTATTTCGTTACTTAAAAAATTTGCATAAACAAATACAAGTCGGCAACTGTACATAGAACATTATTGCTACGATTACGTTGTTTAAACATTAAATAAGTGGCTTAAAATGCTTCTAATAACAAAAATGATGCATTAAGCCGGATCTGACACCTTGTATTCTTTGGATTTTTATATTATATTGTGTGCACACTGCTCTGACGCTATACCACGCCATGCCATCCGTGATTTGCAAAGAAAAATAGAAAATTTGTACTCATTTGAATGTTCTTTCTATCTATCTAGTACATAAGTCGATACATCTCGATATATGAATTAACGTTTTTCAAGCCTGAATAAATACGTTCTATTTTTAAAATGTTATGCACATGCACAGAAAATTAACCTGACAATGATCATCCGGTATGTTTCGCCAATTTGACAAAATTTATATTGGTTTTTATTTTATGAAAGATTGCATTTTTCAAGGGGGCTCAAGCCTCCTCGCAGCAAAAATGTTCCTCTGCCAATGGCTACAGATGTCCTTCGTAGATGAAGCACAAAGTGTTAGAGGTCAATGCTGGTGTCTTACAAGATTTAATCAAAGAAAGGAAAGTCAACGGAAGACGCAATTCACTATTTATCATCT
Organism: Monochamus alternatus; assembly: GCA_037114965.1. NCBI lineage: Eukaryota > Metazoa > Arthropoda > Insecta > Coleoptera > Cerambycidae > Monochamus > Monochamus alternatus. The sequence goes on along the minus strand of CM073427.1, from coordinate 50,365,425 downwards.
GTTATATACAATGCTTTAGATAAGAAAATTCAAACTATCGGTGTTTTTATTGACATATCTAAGGCATTCGATGTTATATGCTATAACAGACTATTAGACAAGTTACATCATTATGGTATAAGAGGAAAAGTACATAGTCTCATCAAAAGTTGTTATTTAATGGGTAGACAGCAATATGTCGAGGTGGATAGAGTTATGAGCGAGCCCCAAACAGTGACGTATGGAGTTCCGCAAGCAACCATATTAAGTTCTTTATTATTCACCATCTATATAAACAACGTATTATTTTTAGATACGAAGGGAGTGATTCTTAGTTTTGTTGACGACACTGCTGTGATCTACCAAGCAGACTCATGACTCAATTTAAAAAATATAGTCAAAACCGATTTAAGACTAATTAAATCATGGTTCCAAGTTAAGAAACTAACCTTGAATGTTAAAAAGGCAAAATACCTGCCATTTACATCTTATGCAAATAACCCACCCAATCTAGGAGTTTTAGATATTAATATAGAAATTGAAATACCGGAAGCAGATTCTATAAAATATCTGGGAATTATAATTGATAGGCACTTTAAGTGGAATTTACAAATAAAATTATGGGTTTAATATCAAGGTTCAAATGTTTGAAAGAATTTATAAATATAGACCAGCTCAAAATTATATATTACTCATTAGTACAGCCTCAATTGTCCTACGGTATATTAGGGTAGGGTGGGGTGAACGATACGCATTTACAAAGTTTAAATGTATTACAAAAATGTATTATTAAAATAATTTACGAGAAACATCGAAGGTACCCCAGTCATCAAATGTATGAAATAAGCAATATATTTGACGTTAGACAACTTTTCTGTTTAAAAATGCTATTAAATGTATATAATAAAATCATTTCTTTGAAGCCAATTAACTACAGACATGACACGAGGGGAAAACAAAAATTCTTAGAAAATATAATACATATAAATATAAAAGGAATGGATTCATGGCAGCCAAAGACACATGTTTCATAATTTGGTAAACCTAAAATAAATGCTTTAATAATGTTAACAATATTACAATTATACTTATTATTTCAAACAATAAGTTGTTTATTGATTTGTTCTTAGTTCTAGGAGGTAATAATTATTACTGAAACACATTATATATCACTAACAAGCAGTAATGAGATTATTGCTTCTGTGATTAGAGCGTTTGTTTACGTTTATATCTTCTTATGTAAGTAAAAAATAGTATGTATTTTATATTGTATTGTATTAATTTCTATTATATTATAGATTTACTAAATAAACATTATTATTATGAACGCTATGATTAACAGATATCAATAAATTACTTTTTGTACATCATAACTTGAAAGCAAATGTAAATCGCATAACATAGTTTGAGTTTTTTCTTATTATATTCTTATTATCTATATTATATCACAATGTATGTACGAGTAAGTAAAAATAGTGGGTACTTACATCTCTATGTTATTAACTTTGAATGAACATTGTCTTTGCCTCAGTGCCTCTATATAAATGCTATCGAATTCATTTGAATAATTAAAATTTTCACAGCATATGTCATATTTTTAATTAGAAAGCATCCAGCAAATATCGTATTGAAAACCTTGGGAGCTCTAAAAGGTTATTAATTAATAGAAGTAAAATTCTCCTGGCATGTTTTTCAAGTCCTGTAATTGACTATAAAATTTGTTTCATTTATTCATACCTATTGACTAGTAATTAAATTGTTAAAGGTATCATATACTGTTCATAAAACACTGCACGTTTCTACATTTTACAAACAAACATTTTAACTCAATTAAAAGCTGTGCAGCCTAATTAGAAAGTAAAAATTAGATAAAAAATTATAAACTCATGGTTGTATGCAATAAATCTATGGTTAACTGTAATGGAAAAGTTGGGTAGAGGAGTCCAAGGCAGAGGGGATAGTTTATGGCATTTACCTGAAAATATTATGTAATTATATGAATTTAAGGAATACAAACATATATTTACAATATTTATTTGGAGTTGCTAGAAACAGAAAAAAAAAAAATAAAACTATATCTATTTTTTTTTAACAAAACAAGAAAAAGTGCTACTAATATTTAAGTTTAAGAATTTTTATGGTGTTTTATCGTTTATAGGGTAAAACTATATGATACTTTACTAAATCTGCTCAATTGTTTATCATATTTCGGTATGCTAGGTGATGCTAATATTGTTGTTGCATTTGCACTCAATGAACTTGTATTTTTTTTGAGGTATAAAATATGTTGCTTCTCGTACCTACATGGTGCTCCCCTAGTAAGAATATCATGAAGGTATGATTTGTAAGGTAAACGCATCTGAGCCAAAACGTTGAGTAATATTTTATATCAATACCGAAAACTCTTGGCATACCTAACAACTTAACTTAATTATAAGTTACAGAATAAACTGTCTGTTTGAGATTCTTCACTGTGTTCTAAATTCTAAACTGTTAATAACATTGTAACATACTGTCTAGCAAAATATATTCACAGATAAATTATTAAAACGATTGAAAATTCAAATGTAACTAACACTGAGTTGGATGCCGAAAATCAAAATAAATACCACCGACATCAATCTGTCTCAAAAATATTGCAATGCTATTGGACGAAATTTTATTGACCTCCTGTGTTCAGGGATGTTGGCCGTAACCTTATTTCGATCAGAAAATATTTTTCAAAACGGTATCAAATTTTGAGAGAATCGTAAAAATATCAAACAATTAAAATCTATATCAAGAAAATATGAATTTAGTTTTCCTAAACCTAAGCCCAACCATTTCGGAATTATTTGACACAAAAATTACAGTTGACAAGGTTTGTAAGAATCACTATAGCCTTAGCTAGTAGCGTCACATTTAGGCATCTAATTCTTGAAATACCATGAAATCTTAAAATGTTGAGTCTTCTTCATTTAATAGCAGTTCTAACACTATATCAAGTGTTCCACTTTTTCGATTAGTTTTTACCGGTTTTTCGATTACAATTTTTAGGTAAAAACTTTCTTTCAACTTATACAGTAAATTATATTTTTTTATGTTGCTACAGTGTACATAAAAGCCCTATACTCTCGCACCCACTGGAGACGGGCATCACGATGCCTTGGAAGTAGAGTGGAGACCTGTAATGGTCTTCTTACACGTACATTTGCGTATTTGCGTTGTGGAATCGTCTTCGAATAGTAGGTATCGATATAACACGGCAAAACTTTGAAAGTGGGTCCCGAGATCTGTAGCTGAAGATGTGCTGTGTCTACGGGCATATTGCATCAAATACCGACCCTCCCTTTCATTAGATACTAGGAGACGTCCACTACGTTATTTGTTTTCCACTGCATCAAATTCTTCATATTTGTGTACTATTCGTACACCAGATGATCTAGGAATACTCACCATGTTCGATATCTGATGATTAGAGTGTCCTGCAGGCATGTCCTTGCATTATAATGTACAAAAATTCAAAGAAACACTTGGTTGAATGCACTGGCAAACTGACCAGATTTGTAAAAACATTGGAAAGTAAAGGTTCATGGTCGGCAATTTTTTATTGTCTTTTTTGTTCCTTAAGTACATGTACTTTTTTACACTAGCTTTAATCGAATCATTTTATATACAGGGGGTCCAAGACTTTTGACGTTGTGTGTATATATACATATACCTGGTACATTGCATATATTTCCTCAATATTTCTCCTTACATAGCTTTCCTCCGTTTTCTTTCCACCTAGAATTCTTCTTAAGATCTTCCTTTCCCACCTTAAAAGGTTTTCTGTTGACTTCTTATTGAGGATACAGGTTTCACTGCCATACAGCGCTCTCGGTCTCAAAATTGTTTTATACATTCTAAATTTTACTCTCTGGACAATTTTTTTTGATTTCGTTAAGAGGTTAACTGCTGCCGAACTTCTGTTTGCTTTTATTATTCTCCTGTTAATTTCTTGCTCCTCATTACAGTTAGCTGTTATGAACGCCCCCAAATACACGTAATCTTCAACTACTTTAAACTCCATTTCTCCGTGATGCGTTCTCAATTTGAAATTGGTATCTTTTTTTTTATTCTCCTAGTCTCAAAAGCTTACTTTTTCTTGATTTATTTGCAATCCCACTTTACGTGCTTCTTCCACAAGTTTTCTCGTTACTTCTTCTAATTCAATACTATCTCTAGCAATTATGGTTACGCCATCTGCTTAACTCTTATGACCTCTTCTAGTACTAAATTAAAAAGAAGCATTGCATTTTCTGAGGTAATTTTCAATAGCCTAATCAGTTTGGTTGGTATCCCAAATTGTTTCAATATTTTACTTAGTTTATTGCTTTTCACCGAATCATATACTTTCTGAAGTCCACGAATAAGACGAAGATCTTCGCCATGAAGATTTGGTCCGTTGTTGGCCTCCCCTTTCTAAACCCTGCTTGATACTGCCCTATCTGTAGTTCTGAAATAAGTTTTATTCTCTGTTTTATTAACTGTTGGAGACATATGTTAATATATTTATTTTACTTATCGTCGCAGTATGTCACTTTTAAGTTTATACAGGGTTAACTATGACTTAGTCCAAATATTATAGTAGGGGATAGGGAAAAATAAGAATTAACGGAATAACCCTTCAAAAAAATTCCAAACTTATTTATAAAGCCAAAAATTTTTTTTTTCGATATTATTTTAAATCCTTATTTAACGCCGCCAATGTAAACTTGCTTGTTGGTTGCATACTCTACAAGCAAGCAATCGCAATCGCTCATCAGTCAGTATCGCAATTGAATTCCTGTGTTTACGTTGTAATTTTGTGTTCTTCTTCAGTTTTTAGTGCCTTATTTTAATTTTTAAACGTTTTATAGTTATTAAATAAAGACATTTGTGTTGAGTGCAGATACTTTCCCACAATATAGTTTGCCGGTTTGGTTTTCTAGGTTATGGGACAAGACTGCCGCGTGCCGCGGTTACATTAAAATGTCTATTATCTATTCCTCTCATTGGATTTTGTTATAATAAATAGGCATTTTATCAAATTGTACCTACGGCAAGTGTCTTTTATCGGTAGTGAGTGGCTGTAATGAGCAAACATGTAGTTCTACCAATTTATAACGAAATAATGGAAAACGAATGCAAAATACTGGAGCTAAGTGGATTAACTGTTACCTATCTATCAGGTATTATTACTAATAAGAATGTTAATTTTTGTCGTTTCTACATTTAGAAACGCTACAAAAAGACGACGATGGTAGTAGATATTGTTGACAGATGTAAGTTTTATCTATGGATCTAAGCCATCTCAATCGGTTTTACCCCATTTTTTAAATATTGAGCTAAAATTCTGGAATCATTTTTTTTATTGTCTTTTAGGCTTTCCTGAGCACGTGGTTAAATTTTTTGTTTTTAGTCATAGTTAACCCTGTATACATAATTCAATTTTGTTTTATTAGTTTTTGGATTTGTCAGAAGATATAATTTTAAAAAGTCACTTGTGTGTAATAAAAATTTAACGAGTCGATACGTGTTGTTTTGAGAGAAAAAGAACCTGAGTGGGCTGTATGGACAGGTAGTTCATGTGGTCTCTACACGCGACATAATGGCGACCGTGATAGGACTTTCTGTGTAGTGGAAAAACGTTTTATTACTAAAACTCGGAGAAATTTGTGATTTCGAGACGATAGTCTTTTGCACCGTTTGTGTCATTTTGTCAAACGAGTGTTGTTTTGAACAAAGTTTATCATGGATCTGAACGTGGAACAAAATAAAAGATGTCGTAAAGCATTGCGTACTGTATTTACAAAGAATGCTGGTGACTTAGAAGCCCTTTTGACAAGTAGTGGCCGGTAGTGGTCCAGTCAGTTTAAGAGACATTCAGGTGTCCTGGGAGCTGCTTGTACAAAAACAAGATAATTTAACAATCGTAGATCGTGACATTTATGAAGCACTTCTAGCAGACGATGCAACTGAAGAGAGTTAGTTGTTAACAGAAATGGAACTGTGTGAAAATTACGTAAGGAAAACTGATCTGAAAATCCGTTACAATGATATTGCCTCACATTGCCAGCAAAGAAGAGAGGAAGATGTGCAGTCGGTGAGTTCAGAGACTAGTAATATAACAGGTAGGCGTAAATTTAAGCTACCTGCTATAGAATTTAAAAAAATTGATGGCAATATACGAGACTGGTTGTCTATCCGGGCGCAATTTAAGGAAATACATGATGATCTTGATATCGCTCTGGAAGATAAGATAAGAATATTTAACTCAATCCACAGTGCCAGGCAGCAGGGCTAGATAATTAGTAGATCCTGCAATAGGAAAATATTATGAAAAAATATTCCAGGGACTAGAGGCGCGATTCGGTCGAGAAGACGTACAAATAGAGGTATATGTTCTAAAACTACTGAAGCTCATTCTGCACAATGCCATATCACAAAAACTTGCAGATCTTTTTACATTGTACGACAAGTTAGAGTCTCAAATGAGGGCGTTGGAAACCCTAGGAGTAACATCCGAAAAATGTTCTGCCATGCTCTTTCCTTTAGAGTCGTATCTACCAGAGGCTTAGAGTTTGGCAACGTGTAAGAAGAAGAATGCGATGTGGAGACAGGAGAGTTAGGGTCAAGCGAATCACTCACTACCAAGTGTTCATTAGAAGGTCAGTTGAAAGATTTAATGAACTTTCCTAAAAGGGAAGTGGAAAACGAACAACGCATTTCTCTGGCTAAGGAAGGATTTTACTGATGTCCCGAATGTTCGTCCGTAGCAAGAAAAGATTTCAAGAGAAGGACAAGTACCCTAGTCAGCTGTGATGTTGCCAAATTTGTGTTTTGTGAAGGATCACATGCAAGCGAAGCTTGTTTTAACACGCAAAATTTCACCTTAGAACATAAACGCAAAATTTTGGTTAATAAAAGAGCGTGTATCTCAAAATAGGACATCAAGCCAAGAAGTGCCGTGTATGTTTGACGTGCATTGTTTGTGGTAAACCGCACGTGCCATTAATTTGTCCAAATCTGCTTGTGCATAAACTTGACACTACGACGCGAAACGGTAACAAGGACAATAAAGGTGGAGTTAGTGAACAAACTCTGGCAAACATCACCGGCAGCTATGTGTTTTTGGAAACTTTGCGAGTTCGAGTAAATGGACGATGCGATGTTCGCCCTATTTATTTTATATTTTTTTTTTAAAGAGCTTCAGTCAAGTCACTACCTTACACAGTATTTACATTATCTATGACTCGAAAGAAATGTCACAAAAAACTCAGAAACAAATGCCTATTTACATCACGATCACCGTGACACTGCACGTATATCTACGGAAACATAAGCAAAATGGCAGCGCTGCGTGGCATTTGACGTCACACCAATGATACTATGTTTTCGATCACGTAGTTTTGTTTACATTCTATGGCAATTTATTAATGTTAATATTTTAAAATTATGTGATTATTGCCGCCAGATATATGTTCTGACCTCTCAATATAATTTGAAAGTTTAAATACATTTCAAATCAATATATAATTCGTGCAACTTCCCCATAATTGTATCCCGACCGACATGACCTGCTTTGACGGTCATTGAAGGTGACGGTACGTACTGATGATAGCCTGGTGTGCGTTGCTCTATTAAATAACATAGCTACATTCATGAGTAGGTCCATGTCGTGCTGGTTGGTGCAGGTATAGTATGCACGATCTTTCCACGAAATTAGTCGAAAATCAATCAAAATGTAAAATCTTTGTACTTAATTCTGAACCACACTGTATAGTCACTCGGTTTTCTCGTTCGTCGTGAATGGCCCAGTACAAGTATAAAATTAGAATATATAGTTAATATAATTTACAAAATAAAATTAGCACTTAAACAAACAAATATACATACAAGTAAAAATATACAGATTAGAAAAAATGCTTTAATATACAATATAATTTTCAAATAGAAAGAACAAATATAACAAGTAATATTGTAAATCAGATAACAAATAATTAAAAGTGAAGATGAAAGTCATTTAACAATTTTATGATTTTTATTTTATTCGTCGTACACCTTGAAAGTCAAGTGAAATCATTTCTCCCCTTATTGGGTAATATATCACCAAAAATAAGCATTAATACTTATGTTGACAGCTATCGATTGGTTGTAGTATAAACATTTTAGAAATCATATTGGCAATTGTGGGAAGTTAGGTGATAAATGGTACATACATTTATTTGCTTACCAAGTCAAGTGCATTTTACGGAGGATGAAAACGAGAGATTTAAAATTGTGCAGTCTGATGTTGTTTTATACGAAAACTTCAGTATCTAAATTATTCGTATTTTACGAAGCAAATAAAACTGAAATTTGTAGAAAGCCAAACGACTGCCAAATTTGTATGAAAAATGTACGTAAAGTAAGACTTGTGACTTCGAATCCGAGTGAAATGATATGGAAACGAAATAAAAAGGAAGAAAATAACGAGAGTTGATGGCCTGAGAAAATCAAATCACTACAGAATTATGAAATGGGTATAGAGAATATACAGAACACAAATTTGTTCTGGGAAAAAAAAATGGAAAAACTGATGAAATTATGACATTTATTATTTATCCGTCCTCTGTCTTAATATGTCCGTATGAGGAAAAATCGCCAAGAGTTTTATAATAACCACAAACAATTCTTTACTATTAATTATTATTAATTTGCACTTGCATACAAAAATATTGCATATTTTATTTTAATTAATTAGTCCAAAAAAATAATTTGTAACAGTTTTGTTAAAATAACAAAATATTGCCTTGCGGCGAATAACCAATAGTCTTGATTTAAAAAATATATTTTTAGACTAACATCATTCGTATTATCAGATAAGATTTAATTATTTTGAAATAAAACCCTAATATTTTGTTAGATTGAGTAAATACTACTATCAAAGAGAACCATACTTATATAATTGTCTTGACCAAACATCTATTTAGAGAATAGAGATCAACAAAAACAATTAATTGACTGAAACATATACAGGGCGATTCAGAACATATTAAAAAAAATAAATGTACAGGAGACTCTTACAAATACAATTGTCACAAACAAATTACAAATTAGTCGTTGACTTAGGTATGAAGGGGGAGCATCGGTCGATCGTACTCCATTTTTGCGATTTGCTTCGTGCTATTTTGCCGAGAACTGTTGGTCAATATGGATCGAAGTATGAGGTTAAATATGCCTAGTTCTAGCGAGAGTGATAATCCTGAACCCCAAAAAAAGACAAAAAAATAGTGATAGCGAAATGTAAATTTTGCTTAAGTTATTCAAAACTATTATTTATGTTCCACTTAGTAACTAAGCAATTTTTTTTAGTTGAAAAAAACCAATGCTTTCGAGCATTTTCGGTAGACGACTTTAACTTCTGCATAACGAAAATAAACGGGTTTAGTATCAAAGACGAGCAAGACATTTACTTGCAACAATTGATGGAAAAAGCACCAGTAAAGAAACATAGACCTCGAAAGGATGATTCACTTCCACGTGAGGATGCATTCAACTATTTTATCGATATACCCAGCAAAAAACAAGTTGTTTGCAAAAAGGCATTTATTTCCATCTACTGTATAAGTCAAGGGCGGGTGAGATGTCTATGTAACTTACAGTCACAGTCTCTTACACCACATGATAAGCCCGGTAAGCATCCAAAAGCAAATACAACGCCTCCTACAGTGCTAAAAAAATCCACGACCATATTTCTTTTCCAACAAAGCAAACCCATTATTTTGGACGAAATACTCAATATCTTGATGCACGTTTAGATGTTAACACAATGTTTTCACTATTTAACTCGAAATATCCAAACTTAAACGTAAAATGTCGATTTTATGCCCAATATTTCAAAAACAATTTTTCGCTGCGGTCCTCAAGTTGATACTTGTATTACCTGCGAAGAGCTAACCGTCAAAATAAAAAGTCCACAGTTAGGCGACCATGCTAAAAGAGCTGCTGAATTAACTGTACACAAAAGGAGAGCCAAGAAGTTCCACAACAAAATATCAGAAACACGTCAATTATATAAAACTCTAGATGACGTTACAGCACTTACATTTGATTTTATGTAAAACTTGCCGCTACCGCACATACCAATTCAAGAAATATTTTATTTGCGGCAGCTTTGGGTCAACTGTTTCGGTGTAAAAAACTTAAAAACTAATGAAACTGTGTTTTATGTATTTCACGAAGGTGTAGCAAACAAGGGAAGCAATGAAATCTGTTCAATGTTGCTTCATTATGTAGACAATTTCTTGGGAGAAAATATCCAGGAGTTATTTTTGTTCTCCGATAACTGCTCTGGACAGAACGAAAACCACACTGTCATACGATTTTTAATGGCATTGACAGACACCCAACGTTTTCGTAAAATTAAACATTACTTTCCATTACTAGTCCAAATTTTAAAGTATTTGTCATTAAGACATATCAGATTTATAACTTCAGTAAGGGGTGGCCTGTTCATTATAAAAGAAACTGCTTATCCGGTGAATCGTTTGGAAAGAAAGTACCCAAAGAACAAAAATAGTCATTTACACCGTCCTTATTCATGTCCTTTGAATACAATCACAATAAAAAAGGAGTTGTTATAGCACATGACTTTATTGATGGTTTAAACTCACACGTTTAGTTTACTAAGAAATACATCGAATCATGCCATTGCATTTCCACCGACACAACAGGCGTATCCAAATAATTGTGTTCCAATAAACCTCAAAAAAATAGAAAAGTTCAGCCCAGCATTCTTGATTAGTATTAAGCCATTTTATCATGAAATCTTGCGATGGCCAACAACAGGTCCTGTAGAAGAAGGAGATATAGAAGATGATAATGAATATGATTACGTTCCATAGTGTAAAAACACTATTGTAATACAGTTAATAAAAGTTTGTTTACTATCTATTGAGTGTGTTTAATTGGTACTTGATATGTAAGAAAATATTACAGACTACTTTTATTATTTGCATAAACTGCATAAGTCAAGATATCAAAAATATTTTTTTATCAAGAACATTGTTTGCCAAAAAGTAGTGTGTGTATTTTTTATATTATAAGCATATTTTCACATCAATTTAAAATTGTTTGGTTACTTAATTTATTAATTTTATTTAATTATCCAGTTTTTTGCTTCTCCTGTAAAATTGTGTTTTAGTGACTTATGTTGTTCTTGAAACTAGTGATTCAACTGATGTTACAACAACAAAATGTTGGGCCTTTCTTACCAAGTTTCTATAAACTAACACAAATGTTTGTGTTGGTTGTCCGTTGTTAACAACGTAAATCATCAATAGTGTCCACTTCGGTGCGATATATTTCATTTCTTAAATATCCCCACAAAAACAGTCTAAATTGGACCAAATAATTTGTTTAATGGAATCAAAATTTCTTTGGTATAATCAATTAGTTTTTTCTTTGTATAAATTACAGTCATTGCCTACTTTATTTTAACGACTAACAATGTCTGCTCGCTTGCTTCTTTTAATCAAAATGACATATCGAGTGGTTTTTTTTCTTGAGTCTATAATTTTAATTCCTGTGATGCTACATTGAAATATATTAGTTTGAGTTATAATTGTTCTTTTAGCAATGAAAGTTCCAGAGAAAAAGGATATTACGCGGTGATTGCGTATCCGTCAATCGACTATTTCTTGTATACTAAAACAATTCATAAATAATACAAAAGATGACCAGATCAAGGGCGCAAAAGATGTGCCAAGAGATACTTAATATTTGAGAATTTGATTGTTACAAAATCGAAAAGCTTTTAATTTCATAAATAAATTACTTATTACAAGATAAGTCAAGTAAGTAAGTGCCAAAAAAGTAATAACAAAACCTAAGGAAATTGGTTTAAATTCAAAACATTCCGGTCAGACTTCATAATCTTCTGTCACAATACAAAAGTGCAGAAAATTCAAAAATAACTGTGTTAACGTTTCGTCAGTTTTATTGTGACATCTTTGGAAAAATTTTATTTTTAAAGCGTTTATCTTCATCATCAAATACAAATTATCAGGTGTACTATTCAAAAAGCAATTAATTTGCTCCTTTGTAAATATTTGTGATAAATATTTTGTCTCTTAAGAAGTGTAAGTATGTTTTAATATTTGTTTGTATCAATCCCTTTTTGTACATTCAACGTTGACCGCAAAATTGAATATTGCAACCAAAGCATTGACGGTTTCATTTTATTTACTAAGTTTAAGAAATACACCATCAATACATATTCTAAATGCAACTTAATATTTATTTGCACGTCTCCATAATTTACGATTCTGAACAACTTTTTCAAGTAACATTTTGCTGTATTTTCAGCAGAAAAGGCACTTAACCTGAAACCAAAACAGTTTTTATTCGGTGCACTAAGCATTTCAAATAGGATTATTTCAAAAATGGTTACGCCTACCGACTTCAGCAAGGTATACCTTTTTCAAATAAAACAGGTAAGAGAATCGATTGTTTCGATAATCAGATGGATACATTAAGATGCAAAAAAGTTATACCATTTAAAACAAACATTAGAAACATGTTTGAATTGCTCGTCCGCAAAAACCCGATTTACAAATTTTATGTAAATAATTTCTTAAGAAGTTATTTACAAATATCGAAAATAAAATTTTAACTTTAACACCCTGTAACTCCGTTAATAATCAATTCTGGAGAAAATGTTATAGAAAGAGGTAGCGTTTATTTTCGGTCTAGAATTATCCCCTGAATTTTCTGCTCATCAGTTTCGGACACCCTGTATATTACAGGAAAATGTAAGATACTATGGACCATTACTTTGTAATGGGAAGCAAAAATGTCTAATTAAAAATACAATAAATACGTGCAGTGACGCACTAAATTATTGTGAAATTCTTCTACGTCAAACACAAAGCTGCGAATTGGCTTCTAAATGTCATAACGTGTACCTCATTGCGCTTTACGCAATAATCACAATTTTTAATTTTGTTTGAAAAGGGCGACTGAACTGCCATTACGGGTTGGACGCCTTTTCAAATGCAGTCCTCTAATTTGGAACCTATGAATTCGTATATGCAATGAGACTTTTAAATTGTTGCTTCCATTCGTTATCATGTCGCCTACTAATTTATTAACGATTTCGCCCAATAGTAATTTACGCTATCGGATGGAGTGAAAAATGCGTCCGCTAAATTTCAGTTATCAGCGAAATAACAATAGCGTGGCACTCATACTTTGCTCGAAATTGCCGTAATTACCGGAATATATTACCTTCTCTAAAATTGTAGTGAATTACGTGTGAAATGCACGCAGGTACATGTAGCTAATCTGCTAAAACTTAATATTTAAAATTGGAGAAGCATATGTATAATAAATAATACTACTGTTGCAAAAAACATTAAGAGAAAAAGCCAAGACTTTTCAAGCATCAATTATTAGCAATCCTAATTGCTTTGTGTCATATCTACATTCTAAGAAGGGATCATCTAGGATTCATATGAATCCAGAAATTACGATAAACTCAAAAAATTGTTAACATGTTCAGTATGTTCCTTAAAAGTCTTTATCAATTACCTCAGACAGCGCTGTAACTTTACTCAATCTTCTGAAAATTTTCCGAATATTGATACCGGCGATATAATTGAAGAAGTTCTCAAAGCAATAAACAGATTGAAAAATAAGATGACCTTTGGACTTGATAACATACCATCTTTCAGTAAGAGAGATTGTGTTGGAGTTTTAGCTGGGCCGTTATATACTTTATTTAACTTTTCTTTGGAGCATAGTATTTTTCCCAACCGAAGGAAGTAGGCTAAAGTTTGTCCTATATTTAAAAATGGCGACAGAACTTGTTGAACTTTCTTATTGAACACCTTGTATCTTTTAAGAGACGTATTCTTGTACATAGATAAGCAAGATAAAATTGTCATATTTTGTCACCTAAAATATATGTAGTTAATCGGTTGACCTACTTTTTTGTTATACCGTAACCATCAAAAATACTATATAAACTTTAAAATTGCAAGAATGTTTACAAACAAGTTTTTACGTTTTAATTTCAAAACATTTAGGTATTCTGTCTTGCTGAAACTATCAGGACGTTTTTAGTAGACACCTAAGCGGATGCAAATTGCTAAATGGAATAATAAAATAGAATAAATAAAATACACGACCTTATCAAGGTTAGGTTAGGTTAGGTTCTCCATTGTTTACGATTTCGTGACAATGATCTGGCTGGTGTTCTATTTCAAGCCTGAAGATATCCGGTGGTGCGGAACTGAAGATTTCACCAAACCAGTCCGACGTCGTTATTAGCTAAGATTCGATAAGGTGATTCGGTAGAGAGCTAAATACATTGCCACAATTTTATGTTAGACTTACGAAGGTAGGCGTTACTATACTGCAAAATTACTCGACGTTGTCTTCTCGTTTTTTTTTAACTGTACCTGTAGTCGACTGAGTTGTTAGCAAAACTAGGCAGCAGCGTTACTTATAGTAGTCAGAAGCTATTTATAGCAGACAAACAATATCTTCTTATATGGAGATGGATAGCAGCATTTGCTTGGACAGTTATTTTTGTTAGGAATAGGCCATTCGTTTGTTTTTTTTTCATTGACGTAAAACAACAACTTTTTTCCACCAGTAACAATTTGAGACGAAAACGGTAAATGATGTTAACATCTAAAAGATGACAGGTCAAGAAACAGGTACATAGGGGTAAATACCTCCAAATGAAGGAAAACAGTTTGTTATTTTGGTTTAGAAACAAAAACATTATTTTTTAGAAAAAAAAACTGAAGCGAAAGCTTCATTTATCAATTAAAAACAAACCTTTGGAGGAGACATTTTATTTTTGCTATTATTTTTCATTTTATATAGGTTTTTATTAAATTTGATAAAAGGGAATGACAGTATTTCCAGAGTAAGTAATTTAAAGCGAACTGCCAACGTAAATAAATTATTTTGAAAAAAAAAAAAAACGCATATTGCAAGAGCAAATATGTATTCCAATATTAACAGTAAACAACAATAAAACTTTTTTTTAGCGGAAAAATCGATAAACAAAGCGGATTTACTAAAAGCAAATACCTACTTGTTGTAAGCATTCTGTAGATGGCTAATATTCTAAAAATAGGTATTACAATAAGCAATGTTAGTTGATTTCACGCTGTAGTAATATTTTCAAAGCTTACATAAGAAATGTCTATTTTGCCCGCCCAAAATGAGTCACAGCTTTTGTCAGTAGTCCTTAAACACATAACATGACATAACGCAAACCTCTCCATCATCTTGCCCAAACACTTATTGGAATCCAACTGAGCAATACTAACATTTTATTTCAAATTATTAAAATAAGGAAACCCCCTGGCCTCATCACTTAGGCATTAATAGTGTTTCTGTAAGTGCAGAGGAATTGCACGTAGATTGTGCGCACGGAAGTTTATAAAATTTTTTTAAACTTGAACAACTTTTTTTATTCATTTGTCTATTAGGATTTATAGACTGAGGTAGGTATTTGCAGCATCTCAATTTATAGTTGTTTAAGCATGCCCAACTAAATCAAAGAGTGTTCAAAATAGATATCTCGGTCAATCGAGCTTATACCCAAGCACAGTGCACCATTGATATTCTATATTTTGCAGTTTCTAGGCAATCACCCATATATGATGTGCTAATTTTTGCTGTTTTCGCCCAAAACAAATGCAAAAAATGTTAGTCTTTGCTCATGTAATGCATATTTTAAACTTGAACAACTTTTTTATTCATTTGTCTATTAGGATTTGTATACTGATGTTGAGGCGATGCATCCCAGATCGATTGACGTGGATTAATTATCACAAATTTATGCGTTCAAGTGATCAATCGTTCATGTCCAAATGGCTCTTTGAAATAAGGAAAAAATGCTAAAATCCAACAATTCCATACCTCAACTTTTCTACTGAACTCAAATAAAGGCTATGTCATACATATATAATATGTCTGCAAACCAAAAACGCTACAGACTTATGATCATCCACATAGAACAAAAGGTGTCGATCATACTTCAATACCTCACGGATAGGCATTACTTATCATTTTGAATAGTTACAAAAATGTTCTTATACTTTGTTATAAAAGTATTAAAAATAGTATTTAGTTATCATGTAAAGCCTTCAAAACTAAAACAATGAAAGGATATTACAAAATAGTTTGTAATTCATTGGTCACTAACAGTGATGCGAAATTAAATTGAACACGTACTACTTGACATTTATATTTTAAAGATATTCGAATTTTTTAGATGGCATTTGATTCACTTTGTATTTAAAAAGAGACTTAAATTTAGTTAATAATTATGCCTGAATTTTTGTAGCGGATACTGTTAGAATCACATTGAAATACATATCACATTTAAGGTTGACAAAGGTTATCCCTAAATTTAAATCAATTGTATTATATGTAATAAGAATTAAGTTTACGGCAATTTATTATTTGAAATAATACTGAAAACGTTGAACTCGGAAAAGATAATATTTTTTTATCGCACTGCCTGTAAATAGGTATTTCAGTTTCTGATAGTCACTTTAAACTGTAAAGGTCTACAGATATTTTCCTGAAACGATTTTTTATTGTTTCATAATAATGCTTTTTTACACTACACTAATGATTTTAATCATTTTCTAAAAATTATTATTTTTTTTAGAGAGCAGCAGAGTAAAGAAATTTACTCTGCTTATTGGCGGTGATTTTAAATAAATTTACAACAAAAAAAATCTAGTTAAGACCTTCACGAGAAAGATACGCGGACGATGTAATGGTATTTAAATCAAAACAGAAATAAATTTGCAAGTATATTCTAAAAAAAACAACTTATGTAACAATAATAACTGTAAAAATAATCAAGCAGGCTGATGTTTAGTTTATAAATTGTATTATTTAAATTTAAAATACATAGTAATTTCATTAGCTTTAAGTATTAGAATTTATTAGTTTGATTTTCTTTATTGGAATTGTTTGCAACATTAATATACGTATTAATATTTTCATTAGTAAACTGAGTCTATTTCTGTTAAGACTCACGGATCCCCGGTTTCTAATAATCAGGTATAGATGACTTCGGCGAATCAGGTAACTAATCAGATTTAAGCCTGAATTCTTGTAGAGGATACAGTTACAAGCGCATCGAATGGTACGTAACAAGATCCGGCAAAGCGAAAAGGCCTTATTCCCTCAAATGAGCGTATCTGGGAACAACGATGGGAGTATGAGATGTCAGCAGTCTTATTTGTCCCTTGCTGACCGGCACTGACCCATCCCTATTAACCTTCGACCTGTCTAGGGCTGTCACACCAATTTACTTCTTATTTCCGATATCTACACGCCGTTTAGGATTTCGAGACCAGGGGTTGGATATATAGATTTCATAGTGCTTAGTGGGTCATATATCAGAAAATGTAAAGAATACGGTAAAAGTTGAATATCTGACAAATTCAAAAGAAGATACAATTCGAAAATTTATTTGTCCGTGTTAATAATGAAATACTGTGAATGCCAAGCTGACAATGTTTATGCTTAAGGCAACAAAATATTTCTTTAGCTATCAATCAAGATAGTATTGGCAATGGTTGGACGAATCACTTACAAAACAATATAATTAATGAAATTCGTAAATCGAAGTAAAGATAACGTATTTTTACAAGGATGTTAATGTGATATAATTTAATGATAATAATAGTAAGTATTGTAAATCGTTCCTTTACACTCTTATATTATGTTAACGCACAGAGAAATACTAATAAAATGTTAAAATATCAGAGAAGAATGAATCCATTTATGAAATTAAATGAATTAAGCAGTTTCACTTTATATTATAACCTCTACGTTGATTTAACCTTGAAACACGTCACATGGAAAACAAATTTTATTGTCACTACTTGATTACACAGCAAATTATACTTCAAACTAATTCACAACTGTCGAGGTTTTACTTTGATGTTTATGTTATTCGTGTTCGATTGCTCAATATAAACTGAGTTTTTGCGACAAAACTGATCCACTAATATATATTTTTAGTGTTCTCGGTGTAAGTTTATGCGGTATCGAGAACTAAATGCATGGATGCGTGGGATGGGAGTTGTTACCGAGGCGGCTACGGGGTGTCAGAAAACCATCATTATCCAAGGGGCAGTTCTCGCCGTAGCAGTCGTAATACCAACAATAAGAACCGAAATCAATATAAGGGTGGGCCCAGAGATACCGATTGCGGGTCTGTCCTCACAGAACCTAGCCCGAGAACAACCAGAGCAGGTCAAAGAATCCAGGCCAATGCTAGGAATGTGCACTTTAATTCTGTTTCTGGCAGCGATCAATTACCGAGGTTACGGCATAACAACCTGGAAAATCACTATGCATCAAATGTCAAGTCTTTACTTAGACGTTTATATTATTGTATAGACTGAACAGTATAAACTGAACTAAAATAAACTGTAGCGGTGAAACCGAACCGCTTATATATATTTTTTGAGTTCTCTAACTTTCCGCGGTATCAAGAATGTGTCGACTAATAGCTCGAATATAGTCTGGAATGTGCTACAAAACATGAAAATAAAGGTATTACAAAAAATATAAATTCAGGAACATAATTAACAACTAAAAAGGTAGGAAAGCATACGTAACAATATTGATTTCGAATTACAGGATTAACATTATTTAGGATGGATTATAACACAGTCCCACAAAAAAAAAGTTCATACACAAGAGAGTGACATATGTATTCCCATGTATTTTAGAATTGAAAAACATACGAAAATACCACAGTCGCGACCGGGACGTCCAAAACAGGATATTTCCGCCTCAAGGGGTTATTTTCCCGGACCCAAACTCAGAATTTCAGTTGGCCATAAACTTTTCGAGCACAAATCCGGCTTTAGCTCCAAAATTCAGCGTCGACTTCGCCTTATCCCGGGAACCGCATCTTAGGCCATTTTCGGCCCCTGGAGCCAATTCCAGATGTGTAGGCCCAGTTCTAAGCTCGGGATCGGATTCAGCGTCGAAAAATACATGGGAATACATATGTCACTCTCTTGTGTATGAACTTTTTTTTTTTTGTGGGGCTGTGTAATTTTCGTGCATGTAGTTTTGATGCTAAGTATTGGATATACAAACAGCATACCTTATAGATGGCATGTAATTATTTTATTTTAAATATACTGACATTTTATAAAATCATAATAACTGACTAGTTGTTACTAATCAAGCTATAAAAGTCAAACTGAAGTTAGAAATAAAAAATTTTCAAATCTGTAGGAAAACTTGCGTCGCTGTTTAATTTATTGCTTTTCTTATGTTGTCAAGGTAGATTCATCGTGACAATTTCTTTTCAATTTTAAAATCTCTCTAAATTTATTTAAAATCAAAACATTTATATTTAATTCCATTTATATCATTGACGTTTTTGATTATTTGTGCTACTTTCCTGTTTTGCGATAATGGAGGGTAAGTTCATGCAATATTTATTGATTTCCAAAAAACTTTTGATAAGATAGATCGTCATATTCTACTAGCAAAATTAATTCGATTTGGCTTCCCTAATTCAATAGTTAAGTTCGTATCTAATAGACAATTCATGGGTAGATATCTATAAGGTTTTGCTTTTCATTGATGATCTTCAAGACAATGTCATTCTCTCGTAAAGTTTACGCAACTATATTAATGAATGCACAATTGGCTAAGTCGGACCATAAAAAGAAGAAATTTTATTTTGGCAATGTTCTATGAAGAGGAGGAGAGAAAAGAAGCCAGGAAAATGAGAAAGGTGGTTCACCATATTAATAAAATGAGAAAACTGCATATCGAATTTCATTATTTATCTTCTAGACTGGAGAGAGTTCAACGAATTTTTTTTTACTATTTCCGAATGTTACAACAAAATTTTCAAGCTCAGATCGTTCTAGCCTACAGCACCAAACCACAAGATTTCGCAGAATAGTGTCATCTGACGAGAGACAGTTTGTTTAAGGTAAGTAAATAGAGGTTGTCGATAAGCGAGGGTGTCCGACAGTTCAGCGACACATGTACAAATTAACTGGTCGAATGTTTGTAACAGTTTGAAACCAATGACCGATTTTTGTGGGAATAGAACTTACGTCGGACTAGCGCACCCAAGCATAGAAATTGCAGACCACCGACACGACCTGCAGAGATGGTCGTTGCAGGTGATGGTACATGTTGGTGCTGGTCTAGCGTGCGATGCTACATTAAATAATATGGAAACCTTCATGAGCAGGCTTTGCAGGCCGTGCTGGTCCGTGCAGACATAATGTGCGCGATATTCAAATATGATACTTATATGGATAATTTAAAAGTTGTATACAGGATGAACCAACGAAAACGTAAGCGGCTAGGAAATTTTTTTTTGGAACAACGCAAAAACCTGTCGATTTTATTTGCGAGAGGGACATCTTTTTTCATGAGTTTGCTGGTTCTAACTGCTACCCCCTGAGCGTGGTCAAGTGGCATATCGTTGAAAAGCTCTTTTGATTCTCTACACAGTCATGGGTCCCTTTCGAAAATCAACCCATTTTTTAAAAAGATGCAGGGTGTAGAACTTAACACATACAAAAATTCCTATTATCCCTACAAATTATTCTCTAATTAAAATTCGCGAGTTCGCTACTAATTTCAAATTCAGTAAGTTAAAGAAGCGTCTACACATATCCAAATGGCTGGAAATAATTGACCAGCAACTTCCATTAAATAATAAATAATTTCACGCGAACTATTCTCATTAATTACTCCAACGTGTGGCTAGATTTTTTGCAGTTATTTCTTTGACACATTCCACTAAAAACGGTATAGATAAAGAACTATTTTTCAGTCAGCGATTTTGTCGTAAAGTTAGAGAGAGTTAAAAGAGAGGGTGGACATAGTTGAATTATTTTATAAAAATAACGAATGTGCTTTGAGAGCAGCTAATAAACCCGTCCATCGCAAAATTGTCTTGGAGCTAGTAAGAAAATTCCGGGAGACGAGATCTGTGGGCAATAAAAAGCGAAACAATGAACGTCCTGTACATAATTGAACTGTGGAGGTTGTAGTTCTGGGACACGTTGCTTTAGATCATAGGCTAAGTACACGGCAATTGGCTGCTGTAAGCGGTGTAAATCGGGGTAGTGTACAACGAATTTTAAAACGTTACAAGTTCCATCCTTACAAAATCTACCTTCTCCATGAACTTCACGAAGATAACTTTGACCGCCGGATATAAATTTGTGACATCATGACTGAACGGGTGATGCATAATCCAAATTTTCTTTTCAACATTTGTTTTTCCGATGAGTGCAGCTTTTCCTAAATGGCACTGTCAACCGCCATAATTGCCGTTAGTGGGCAGACTCCAATCCAAGAATATTCCACGAACAGCATACTCAACACCCACAAAAATTAAATGTTTGGGTTGGTATCTTTGGTGATTGCCTTGTTGGTCCTTTTTTTATAAATGGTAATTTGACTGGTGATATGTATTTGGAATTGCTGCAAGAAGCCATTGATCCAACCTTAACGGTAATTGTGGAAAACAATAATGATTACCTCGAAGATGAACTGATGTTTCAAAAAGACGGGGCTCCCCTCCACTATGCCCACCATGTGCGCGAATTCTTAAACCATACATTTCCTAATCGTTGGATAGGTAGGAGAGGTGCCATTGAATCTCCAGATTTAATCACATTGGACTACTTTTTGTGGGGACACCTGAAAACCTAAATGCCACCCAACCGGACTTTCTGGAAGATCTACGTCAACGCATAATTAATGAATGTCATCGAGTCACTCCTGAAATGCTCCAAAATGTAAGACAAAGTTTTGAACAATTTCATTAATAAAATTTTGCTTTCAAAACCCTGTATATTTTTCAAAAATAGGCTAAATTTTAAAAGTGGCACATGACTGTGTATTGAATTAAAAGAATTTTTAAACGATATGCAGCTTGACCACCCTTTCCATTTAAAAATTTGAAGGAGATGTTTACCCCGCTCAGGGAGTTGCAGTTAGATGCACCTAATTTTTCTACAACCTAATGCACAAAATTTTTCCTAGGCGTTATGGGCTGTGTTACGTTTTTGTTGGGTCACTCTGTATAGTTTCGTACTTAATAACTTGTCTGCTTTATTATTATGCATGTATTTTACTTATTAACTATAATCATTGATGTTATATTTTATTTTTTCGTTTATTATTGTACTTTTACTTATTCCTGTAATTGGGATTTTATCGTGTTGGAATAATAAATAAATAACTATAAAAAGTGTGCTGGATACTCAAAATGTGAACCATGCAATATTTTCTATATTATTAAAAGTTTAATTTTTATCTCATTAATTGTAAACATTTATTCATGTAAGAAGTAATTAACAAAATATTTTCGTATAGATTGAAAAAATTAAACAAAAACTGTGCATCCATCCCGCACTCTATGTTATTCTTTAATAATTAATTTTGATGTCTATTCTAACTGTCATAGTCCCAACTGAAAACAAATTATTGTTATCTATATTTCCGTATGCGTCAAAACAAACATATTTCAAGAAATAAAGGATACACCATCTATAGGCGGAAAATGTCGCCATGTAAAATAGATGTGAAGACATTTTCAAATATTTTATCCAATCTGGGTCCCTTTAAACACAGGAAGCAATACTTTCACATCGGTCCTGGAATGATGTATCCCATATTTCACAGTGCTACTTTTATTTTCCTACTCAATCCTGGACGCTTTCTTGAAATGCGTTCGGCTTATAAGAAGTAGTATACACAGATATAATTATTATACTTTTTTAAATATAATTATAAAAATTTTAGGTAATATTAAGCTAAATATATTATCAAATTTAATTTTAAAAATAATTTATTAAGAAAAGAATTTTTAATTGGTAATTAAATAAGTCCTCAAAGAGAATCCAAATTTGCTATAGCGCAAAACTCTCAAATCTTAATAAAAAAAAGTCTACTCCCTATTTTCGAGTGCTGAACAGGAATCTGAAATTAACTTCGTGCCGCAGAATGTATTTCTCGAGAAAAAAAATCAAAATTAAACCCTATACTCAATAGGGTGGGCCGAATAATCAAAAACTCGAAATTGAATTTGGAATAGCTACAAAAAGCTGCCTTTTGGCGAAACAAATATAATTCTTATTTACAGTTTTTTGATTGCGGGATGTCTTTTGCCCTCTACCGGGTCTTAAAAATATTCATTTTTGAAATTTTTTTTATTTATTTTAATTTGTAATACCGCTTAAAGCTTTGGGTTAGATATAACAATGACAAATTTTATTTGCAATTTTTTATTGAGATACGTTTTCTGCCCTCTACCGTTACTCAAATACTGTAAACTGGGGCTACTTTGATTTCGAGGGTTACTTTGACACTTTTTGGGGCTACTTTGACAAAGTCCCTCGTAGAAGTGAGAAGGCCGGAATTTTGAGATTATATTAATGTAAATAGTGGTAGGACAGTGTGTAAGCATTACGCTTTGTTTTGAGGTGTTATTGTGCCCTAAACATTTGAAAACTATAATATTTAAAAATTTTGTGTAAAAATGGTTAGAACCTATAAAAAGAAACTGGGTGCCCGTGGATACAAAAATTATACCGAAGGAGACTTAAAAAAAGCAAAGAATATTATTTTTGTTTTTTGTTGGCATTATCATTTTTTTTTGTATTCTGTTACCTGCCGCTTTTCTTACATTATTATAACCTTTACTAAATAAAGTTTAGCTTGAACAGGATCTGTGTTTTTTAATGCTTAACTCTTCAAAATACTATAAAATAAAAAAAATATTATTTTTTTGGTGTCAAACTAGCCCCTGAATGATACTAATTTGAAGTACAATACAAAGCAGCGCCGTGTCAAAATAGCCCCGATGATGGGGCTACTTTGACACCAAAAAATATATTTTTTTTTATATCAAGCAGTGCTTTTATAAAGCTGTTGCCTAGAAGTAATATTCTAAAGGCATCTATTGTTTCAATCAAACAATAATTTGTTGATTCAGATAATTAAGAAAAAAGTTACAATGAAAAAATTCCCTAAAGTATGTCAAAGTAGCCCCAGTTTACGGTATATTTGATTTTTCCGAAATATCCATTTTGGGGCAGTTCTTTGCTTGTATATTAAATAGTCTTTATAAACAACCCAGAACTCACCACGGGAAGGTGACTGCTCATCGAGTTACATCCCACCCAATCTCATCCGTAAAAGAAATTACTGTTTAAAATCTTTTTTACTTTCGAATTGTGACATCAATTTACGCGATTCTATTAATAGTTTGATGAAAGCATCTCATTTCTTATGACCAACAACTGAAAGGGAAGCCTTGGTTACCAATTTAATAAATCTCTCACTGCCTAGGTGTGACACGGAAAGGAACAAATCTGTAAGAATTCGGTAGGTGTTTGTTTAATAATGTTTGCTATATCATCTATTGCTAATCTGTGTAACAAAGGAGGAGGAGTAATTTTATTATTTTGCCAGTCTATTAAATAAGTGTAGTCAACATATAGTTTCGGAATTACAAAAGAGCAAATTGGTTTTTCATTTTGTTTTGCTTTTAAAATTCTACTCAAACCAAGTTCACGAGTATGAGGACGAACGTCAGGAATCATACACAATAAAAAAATTTCTGGGTGCGCGAAAAATGAATTACGTTGAATAACAGTATCTACTATGATTGTCTCCCAAGTCTTTTTTTATATACCGACTTAAGTTAATCGTTTTCCACACATGCTTTGGTCCATTTACACTTTATTATGAACCACATTGGAGCATACACTTTTAATATAAAATTGACTAGTTTTTTTAAATTTGATGTGGGATCTTTTGTTGAAACATATAGGCGCAAAAGACGATTGGCTAAAGTCAGCCATCGGGAATGGTTTAATAAATCGGTTGAACATTGACCAGAAGATATGGCAAGACAAAGGACAATGTTAAAAATAGCCGATTTTTGGCTTATCCGGGGGAACACATAAATCATAAAAAAATCAATTGATGTCGCTACTACCCCTAAACCTATATAAACTACCCTTAACTAGCTTTAAATGGATAATCATTAATTATTGTTATAAAATTCGTGTAAAATGAAAAAAATGCTTGAAAATGATTTGAACAGACAGTATGTCAATATAAAAAGTGATAAATGACTGTAAAAGTGTCCATTCAATGGCGAAATAGCGCCAATTGTTCTCACTTTGCGAGCGCGTACTGAAAAAATGGAAATTTATCTTTGCGCCCATTTTTCAGGTCGCAATAGTATAAATGAACCTTAAAAGTGATTTAAGCAATTGTAGTAATCTTCATCCAAAAAATTAACAATACTTTCAAAAAGGCTTTGGCAGATCCAGAACGGTAGAGGACAAAAGATTTATCACAATAAAAAAATTGTATATAAAAATAAATTTTGCATTATCCATCTCAAAATATTGGGCGGTATTCCAAATCAAAATTTCAAAATTTTAATTTTCAATTTTTTTAAAAGTCTCAGTAGAGGGCAAAAAACGTCACACAATCAAAAATTTCCAATTACACTTTTGTTTTAAAATTGCAAAAGGCAACTTTTAATAGCTGTTCCAAATCCAATATCCAAAATTTTGAAACAATAGGTGATTTCGGCCCACCCTATTACTCAACTTGATAATCGTTTCAACACCCTTCAGATCACTGTACACTACATAAATGTTATTAAAATCATAAATTATTAAATAATTAATAAAGTCGTAAAAATATATTTCCTTAAATTTGTGAAAATATGCTGTATAGGTATATAATCATTTCCAACTATAACTTTTAATTCCGCTTATGCCATATTAGTACAATGACGTCACAGTGTTGTCAAAATAAATAGGAGCTATATTGCTATAGACATTACAGTTTTGAATATATTTTTTTCTTTATGAAAAACTATATTATATTCGTGTTCCCTAGCACCCTTGATAATAGAAGATAGGTATTTTTAGATTAGCGTGTAAGAATTTTACTCAATAATAAATACTTACCACAAATCTGAACATATTTCAGTCTTATAGTCACTGAAAATATATTTTGAATAACGCATTTTGAAGTAAAACAGCTTAAATTCATTTATAGTCAATGCAGCTACCGAGACACTGATCTTTAAAGCTATTTAGTGCGTTTTAATCAACTGATGTCAGGTCAAGTTATTAAGTAGGTAGCGTAAACATTCTTAAGTTATTTTCTAGTATACATTACAATTTAGATCACAGGCTGCTTAATAAGTTTAAAAAAAATCCCTAATGAATGTTTTTCTATGGGGTTACGGAAAACGAAATATTAAACGCTATCAATGCATTGAAAAATAAAAATAGTTTCGGAGAAAATGAGATACCAACTTCCTTACTTACAAAATGCTTTCAAAGTATTTTGAAACCCATTCATTTTATTATAAATAATTCGCTGTGGTATGGCATTTACCCAGATAATCTAAAACTTTCGGTCATTAAGCCTTTGTTTAAAAATGGAGATCCAAATATGGTTAAAAATTATCGCCCAATCAGCTTATTGCCAGCCTTCTCAAAGATATTTGAAAAAATTGTAACAAATAGAGGAACTAGTTTTTGTAATACTTTTAAACTTTTTAGTGAATCCCAACATGGTTTTTTAAAAGGAAGGTGTGTTGAAACGGCTGGTTTTGATCTGGTGGGAGAAATTTTCAGCAACCTTGAAAACAACCGATTAGTGTTGGGTGTATTTCTTGACTTATCAAAGGCTTACGACTGTGTAGATCATGAAATTTTACTTAAGAAAATGTCTACTTACGGCATTAGAGGAAATTGTTTGAAGTGGTTCAAAACATATTTAGAAAATAGAAGTCAAATAACTAACAATGTCTTTTATTTAATTTTAAACATAAATATAAATGTTCTTTTTTTAAGCCCAAAAAGAAATGTAGTTTCAGGAAAAATAATTATTTACTCCCACAGCATAAACTGAGTCTCACTGAGAAAAGTCCGATGTATGCAGCAACAAAGTTTTTTAATGCATTGCCAGAAAACATAAAAGATATTTTGTATTTTAAAGTGTTTAAGCGTGAAGTTATTGATAGATATAGAACCCTATACAATAGCAGAATTTTTTAGCAGTTTGTTTATAAGCTAGTAGGTGTTTTTTTTGTGTTTTATAGTCTTATTTGTGTATATTTGATATTAACTTTGTCTGAAAATTTTAACATTTATTGGTTTTGTGATTTGATGTGTCTTTTGGCGCAATTTTTTTGACACTGACTTGTTTTAACCCATTTTGTATGGCTGTTTGAAATAAATATTCTTATTATTATTATTAAAGGAACGAACTTGCGAAGCCTAGGGGTAGACAATGTCTACTTGTATTGTATTTTCCAGTTGTATTAGCAGCCATAAACAAAACAGCATCGGGTCGAATTAATTATTTAACCGGCTGATAAAAGATCGAATAAACTAAGTATACAAAAACGGATGGGACGACGCGACGGTAATTAATTGCTGGGTAACCGGCTCTGAATGTGTCTTTCCCATAACCAGCGGCAGGCGAATGCACCGCGAATCGCCACCGCCTAAGCAACTCAGTGTTATACATTATATCACTGGATATACGCGTGAGAAAAACAACTATTCATTTGTCTACCGCAGTCGACGAGTGAAGTATTGTTCTGCTGTCTACGGATTTAAAGTGCACTTGACTAAACGTCGGCACTTTTATGATCTTTTAAATTGTAATATAAAAATGAAATATAACAAGATGACAGATATAGCCTCTCTATAGCCTCTCTGTTTAGAAAATAAGTTGAATTTAAAAAAATTCCAAATACGATCTGACTTAAATTTAACGCAAACATTGAACATTTGGCTACGACCAAATCTCGTCAACTGGAATTGTGTGTGTTTTTTTTAAAGAAAAATCTCAAATTATTATGTTATATATTTGTATACTTTTTAATGTTTTATTTAGTGCTATATGATTTTTGTGTTTTTCATTTTATATTCTATTTAACTTTTTATATATTTTCTATTTTGTACAAAACACATAATGAACATTTTTGTTATTTATTAATTTTAAGTAACATTTAATTTTTTGAATTGATCATGCCATGGAAATTATTGCAAAAAAATATTGAATTTTTTACTCTCAATGTCTACTCGTGAAAAAATGTCACGATTTGCTCTGGATATTACAATAGATTATTGATCTTTTTATTTTTTAATAACTTTTAATTTCGTGTCTAATATTAATTGATTTATTTTCCTTACGAAAACTTCCTTAATTTTTTGATTTTATTAGAAACTTTTTTAACAGTTTAAGTTTTGAAAACTTTAAATATCTTACTTTAATCAAACAAAAATTAAAACTTGATATAAAGAACAAAACTGTTACTCGAAAAACAATAGCTTAAAAAATAACGTCTACACTGTATATCTAGAAATATAAAGATATGAGTGTAATATAATAATATAATATATTTTTACTAATATTATAAACATATAATATTAATTGACTTAGGCTGTCGGGTGCCGTATACTAAATAAATAAATACTGCTTGAACAATGTTATGCTACGCTGCATTGTCCTAAAATAAACACGTATCAGATAAAACAAAGAGATCCATTCATACAGACAGACTAGGTATTCTTCTGATGTTTGAGACATTACTTTGCTATCTGAGGAATCAGAAGCTCAAAAAGAATATGTATACAAATATATAAAGAAAATTCACCTTAGACGTAAATTCGTAATTATTTAAAATATTAGTATAGTTTTATACCATATAGCCATTTTAATTTTAACTAAAAGCTCTCAAGTTATGTAAAATAATAAATTTTAACTAGGCTCAAAACCGGGTCGGTGACAAATGACTTTGGTTATTGCTGTAGGATTTTCAGGTGTAATTCAATGCTGGTCGGGGCATTAGCTCGCAGAGTAGTTGTCGCCGTTTCGCGATACAGGTCGCTAGCTTTCAATGGATTCCATCGTAATGTAGAACCAAAACCTAGAAAAAATATAGACTGTGCCGGTGTTATATTGCCGGCGACCGCTAATTCATGGCTACCCTGAAAGGTCCAGAATAGCTTAAACTTGGTTTTTATGCCAATTTATTGTGATTGGTCACATTCTTTAATAACATTTAAAATGACAACAAGTTAGTTAATTTCATATTGCAATGCAGCCATCATATTTGCACAACGGCCAACATAAAGCAAATAAAATATCCATTTTGTGGACCGTAAGACCCTAGACGTGACCTATATCATGAACCGACGCTGTCTATATTTTTTCTAGGTTTGTGTGTAGAACGCATCTTGTCTGTGGGTTTTCAGTTCGGCGTGGAGTAGCGAATGGCTGCTAGAGGTAGTTTTGCTACTGCGATTTTTTTATTGTGCTTATTTCATTCTTCATAACCCTTAACTATAGGGTACACTCATGAAGGCAATATTTTATTAGATTGGCATCCCATTTTTTTTATTTTATGTTTCTTTCACCAGTGCACCACTTCACTAATAATAAAAAAAACTGAGCAGATTAACCCTGACTCATAATCTCCGCTGAAACTGTCAAACAAGCATTATTTTATATAATAATTCATCGGACAAAACATTATAAGTTCAAGAGCAACCTTAGCGTCCGTAGATATAATAAAAGTCTACCGCTTACTAGTAAAACGATGTCGATCGCGCTTTAAAATGAATAACAATTATTTTGTATTCATGTTTCTTAATTGCGAGTAGTTGTTATTAATTATTCTCTCTTAGTATTTCTCTATTACGTTACCGTAATATTTTGCACACCTTTGTGTCACATAATTGATATTCAGTAAAAATTGGAGGTATTCGTTTCGTCCCGCTTTTTTTAAAGCATTAATGCAATGAGAAATTCTGCTCCATGTTCATAAAAAATGTTTATTTTACGGATAAGATATTTTTTTATTGGAAATTGATCCCTGAATAAGCAAACAACTGTCTCAAATTGCAAGAATATTGAGTAATGAAGAGATAATTTTCTCTACACCAAAACAAAAGTTACGTAACTTGAAATAAGGAAGTAATTAATATGTACTTCAGTCTAAAATTAATTAAATCTTTCATTCCAAAGGTACGACCAAAAACAGTTTCCAGATAAAAAATATATTATTATGTTTTTCCGTATTTGTTAAAACAAGACAATATTTACTACTTTTTGTCTTTGCCACAACATGTTTCAGATTAGATATATAAATATATTGTTTGCGTTTCTGTCACATAAGAGTATTTTCCCTTTGGAAATATTTGTTTGAGTTATTGTTTACTAGTAATGTTTCCCTTCATACACCGAACCAGCAGACCAATCAATAGGAGATGAATAGAATGTGATTTATTTTTATATGTTTGGAAAAGCTAAAAATACATAACAAGGATATAATTTATTTTTTGATTGGAAAATCTATAGCACCATTTGATTTATTGAAGTAAAAAAAATAGTTTTTAATGGTAGAGACCGCACAGGGTATCTCAAAAATATTATAACCGTGCTCAGTCATAAACCATAGTACATAAAATGAGGCAATTTAAATCACTTGTCTATATCCAGAAGTCAAGGCAAACATGCCTTGCTAGATGCCATAGAACAATATGACATTTTTTAAAATATCACTTTATTTCTTTTATCTAGGAACTTGTTTTGTTATACATCCTTGTTTATCTGAGTGTAATATATTTTCTGAATGTGCAAGAAATTTACACAGGGTGTTATTTTTTTTATTTTTGGAATCACTCCCCGCTAGTTACCCCACAAAATTTGTATGTGTATACCAATGGTTTTTTAAATTAATTTTAAAATATTTTTTGTCTCTTGTGACATTTTGATGTTGATATTAATAGAGTAAAAAAGACAAATTTGCAGCCATAGGAAAATAAAATAATAACTAAATAACTTCGAAGACATCCTTCTTTATCTATATAGTAAATAGGAGATTGTAATATTAATTTATTAGACATAAGTAATAATGCAAGCCAACATCTTCAGTCATTTGATTTCAAACACATGATTAACGAACTCACCTAAATTACTGCCACCAGCATGACACTTTCAAATTGTGAGTAACAAATAACTGAAGCTAGAGCGGAAGATGGTTATTCTGTGGCAAAAAGGAAAAAGGGGATAAGTCTACATAATTCATATTATCTTCTCCCTGCATTTGTAATATTGTTTCTAATAATCTGGTAGAAAGGGATTTCCCCAATTAATGCAGTATTGCCAAATAAAGCCAAGGTTTAGATAGAATATACCGGGTGTTCCCTCTAAGACTTTCAGTGCGAATATCTCAGAAACCATCATAGCCAGTGCGACGAAATTTGGTATACAGACACTAGATGGCGCATAGAATCTGATGATAACATCAATTTTTATACAGGGTGTTCCATTTTCCAAGAAATCGATTTAATTTTGATTTTTTAATTGTCAGCCTTGCTAAAATTTATGTTTAAATTGAAATATACTTAATTATGAACACATTCTGATAAATAAACATTCAAAAATTTCAACGCTTCCAAAAAGTACCCAAATTTCATTGTTTTGTCATGTAAAATGTGTATAGCCTTGAGCCAGACTTACACAGAAGAAACTAACATCGGTGAACGTCAAAACTATGAATTGTCATTGAATTGTCAAATATTAATGGCATGAAGGCTGATTTTATATTAAACACTTGTTCTGTATTCTAATTTCTTTTACAGAGCAACGTTCAATCTGAGGAATGTTCATGCATGTACGATTAGAAACAAATCTTGCCGTTTCATCCTTCAATACCTACCTTATTACGTTATGTTGTGTATATGTTGTAACAACAGTTAGCTTTCAACATTTTAAAGATATTCTAACAAGATGTTTTCATACTGTACATAGAATTATGAAATTAGTTTATTTTTCTTAATTTTATTCGTTTAGAAATTTTAAAACCCACGACAGACAACTGAATTTAATGTCTTATAGAATACTCTTCAAAGAATGTGAGTTACAGACTTCTTTATAATATTATCCATCATTCCATGTTTAGAATTATTTCCAAGAAAATGTCCGTAATATTTTTCGCTTATTCTTTCTGGTGTCTGTTTTAATGTAATTTGTGGCACTGCACACACATAACTGAAAGATAAAAACAATAATTACAAATTATTATCTAGCTTTAAACGACTATTTGATAGGTACCTACCTACTGGGTATAGTACATTTGCAGGTGATTCTTCCTATCAAAAACCAGTTGCTTTATTTCAGTTCTGTATCATGAAATACAGAAATTGTAGTTCATGGTTTACTATTTTACAGATGTAGAGTTCTTCTTAAACATAAGTACATAAGTAAAGTGCTGAAATATGTGGATACAAGAATCAATCATTTCTAGGTTATGCTTTCGTAATATTTTCTTTTGTGGGGCTAGGGTAGGTTCAGATCTGACTTTCAACGACAAACACGTTCACATTATAATTAAAAGTTTTAGAAATGGTTTTGTTTGAATTTATTTGTTGCTAAATAAGTAATCAATAATTATTACAGCAGTTGGAAAACAGGGATATTCTTTAAGTACTTACACAATTTTGCAAATTATGTTGTCATAAATACGTGTACCTAATTATTATTGTACACTGTAGTAACATAAAAAAACAAATTACTGAAGTTTTGTTACATTATAATGGAATAATTTAAAAATTTTCACAGATATTTTACACATCTTCACGCTGTAACTCTAGCTGTAGCGGTAGACTGCGCCGCCACGACGACCCCAATGCTCCAAAAGCCTCAACTGTAGTCTAAATTTTTATCGGCGAGTCTCAATAACACCATTGTGCATACGTAAATTGCATTAAGTCCATTATTTAGCGTTATTCATGTAAAATAAAATACTTTATGCCATTAATATTTGACAATTCAATGACAATTCATAGTTTTGACGTTCACCGATGTTAGTTTCTTCTGTGTAAGTCTGGCTCAAGGCTATACACATTTTACATGACAAAACAATGAAATTTGGGTACTTTTTGTAGGCGTTTTTTTATGTTAAATTTTGAAATTTTTGAATGTTTATTTATCAGAATGTGTTCATAATTAAGTATATTTCAATTTAAACATAAATTTTAGCAGGGCTGACAACCAAAAAATCAAAATTAAATCGATTTCTTGGAAAATGGAACACCCTGTATAAAAATTGATGTTATCATCAGATTCTATGCGCCATCTAGTGTCTGTATACCAAATTTCGTCGCACTGGCTATGATGGTTTCTGAGATATTCGCACTGAAAGTCTTAGAGGGAACACCCGGTATATAGTGATATAGATAAAAATTATAAGAGATAGGAAGTAAGTTTTACTAACTTCCTACATAATAAATTGGTTTCTTTCAACAAATATTTTACTAGTTGTATTATTATCATTATTTAAAAATAATTTGAAAGATGTAATTTCTGTATGTCTTCATATAACTAATGAGAATTGTAGGTATATACTACTATGTCAAAATAAAGTTATGAATATTTCGAAAGGGAATAAGTTGACTTGCAACCTTTTAAATTTTGACGAAGTTGAATACAGTGAGTCATAAAAGGATAAGTCATATATTTACTAGTTTCTCAGAACATAAAAAACAGGTTATTGTATATAGACGTACATCAGTACATATACAAAAGAGACATACATAACACAGCCCCACAAAAAAAAATTCATACACAAGAGAGTGACATATGTATTCCCATGTATTATTCGACGCTGAATCCGATCCCGAGCTCAGAATTGGGCCTACACGTCTGGAATTGGCCCCAGGGGCCGAAAGTGGCCTGAAATGCGGTTCCCGGGATAAGGCGAAGTCAACGCTGAATTTTGGAACTAAAGCCGGATTTGTGCACGAAAAGTTTATGGCCAACTGAAATTCCAGGTTTGGGTCCGGGAAAATGACCCCTTGGGGCAGGAAAATCCTGTTTTGGACATGCCGGTCGCGACTGTGGTATTTTCGTGTGTTTTTCAATTCTGGACAGCTGAAATTCCCAGTTTGGGTTCAGGAAAATGACCCATTGAGGCCGGAAAATCATATTTCGGACGTACCAGTCGCAAAAGTGGGATTTTCATGTATTTTTCAATCCTGGTCCTTAGAGTATGCTCAAAAAGTTTTTGGTCAGCTGAAATTCCCAGTTTGGGTCCGAGAAAATGGCCCATTGGGGCCGGAAAATCATATTTCGGACATACCAGTCGCAACAGTGGTATTTGTGGTTTCGGAAGTAGTCAGTGGTATTTTTGTTTGTATATTATTTTCTTCTATTTTATTGCACGATATTCTTTTGTTTCGTTTTTGTATTTGATTTTGTCCTGTTTTATTGTATGAACATATTATTTATTGTTCTTGGTTGTACCTTGTTGATCCCTTTTTTGTTACAATGTACACTTTTTCTAAGTTTTCTTATTTCGTTATTGTTTTTTATTGTTTATTTGTTGCATGTTTTGTTATTGTATTTTTGTTGCATATTCTGCTATTGTATAAGTAAATGAGAGATTCCAATCGACACACGGTATAAGTTCAAGAATTTAGATATACATGAAAATACCTAGAAATTATATTATTTTCTTTAGATTATTAATGAATAGAGCTTTGTCTGTGGAATTGTTCATTAGCATGCCTAGATGTTTGGTATCAGAGAACATACATATGACTTCATTGATAGGAATTGTAGAAGATTTGATTTATATTAGCTTAAAACACCTTTCTAAAACAGTAAAAAATGTTACAAAAGCTAATAATAAGGAACATATGGGTAGATATTGTGGGTGTAATTCAACGCAGGTTGAGGCTTTTGTCCACTGAGTAGTTAGTTTCACACAATATTATTAATACCTAAAAATATAAAAAAAACAATCTTTAACTAAGTTTAATGCATTTTGTAATCGTTCACGATCCCCGTGAGCACTGAATCTTGTATACAACTTTATATCATCAGCATACATGAAGAACTTAACATCAATAGTATTTGTTATATTATCCAAAACCAGTAGAGGTCCCAAGACTGAACTAATGCTCTGATAATATGGGATTTTAACCCTCGTTGCTGTACATATTGTGTTCTGGCAGTGAGGTATGGCATAAGAAGATTCACGATGTTTTCACATAATCCATATTCCCTCAATCTTTTAATTAAGATATTGTGATCAAGTTTATCGAAGGCTTTCGAAAAATCTGTGTAGGCAATATCAACTTGTCCTGTATTATAATAAAAAACATGATAAAAGGGTTGTATTACTTCTTACAGTTTTATTTAGTTCTTTCAAAACATGGAATTTAGACTTATCCCTTTTTTCCTTCTTGCCACAATAGGTATATCAGATTACTTCTTAGTTGAATGTCAATTGTTTAAATAATAATAAAACTCAGTTGCAAGCACCTGTGAAATAGTTTTCTCCTAAAAACTATAAATATAGGTACTTCTTCAATTAGACAAAGTAAAATGTGTGCAAAAATTTAAAGATAGAGCGCTAAACAAATATAACTAATTTGGCAATTAAAGTAGAAAAGCAAACCTACTTAAAATACAAATTTAAAAAAAAACAAAGAAAATCGCATAATGCATACAAAAATCAATTAGAATAATAAAGTTAAAATTTAAGTAAAATTTATTGCATTTGTGAATCGGCAAATAATTCGAATACCTTAAATAACATTATTATCAATTATTTTAGTAATGATTGGTACATTATTTTATGCGAAATATTAAAAGAACTATTCATAGCTATTTGATTTTCATTTGATTAAATAACTGAGAATACTATTTGTATACTAATACATAATATTAAATCTAAATAATTTGGAACTAGTAAATTAAACATTATATTAATTAATTTATGCTGTCTATTCATTATCCAAATTGTTATTCATATGATCAATGCATGTATTACCAATTTATATTTTGCTTTAATATGGAAGAAAGCTCAAAAATCAGTATCTGCCTTTTTTAGTTTTTTGTAAGGACAATTTAAAAACAATAAAAAAATAAATAACTTAATCAATAACAATGTCGTACCATTTAATGATGATTGCAAAAGCTTAGATTATAATGTATAGTAAATTACGTTTTCTACAACATATCTTTGGTAAAATTCAAAAATCAAAATGTTCATTAGAATTATTATACAATCAATGTTGTTATAAACTTATAAAATTAATGGTTATTTTAAATAGTTTGATTATTGAAAGAGAACGAAATTATAAATTCTGTTAACAGTATCTAAAATAAATACGTATGCCACTAATCACCATTTTTATTTCAAACCTTCGTGTAGCTCCAGATGGGTAATTTATATGTAAAAAATGATATGTGATGCATTAGTTCTTTCTTATTTCAGTCATTGTGATGCTGTACAGGGTGTCCGGAAAGTAATGGGACCCAGCTTAAACATAGTTTCCTGTGATCAAATAGAACCGATTTAGACAAACTTACCTCAGTCCAAGAGTGCCTCGTTTAGAAGTTACAGTAGTCTTTAAAGAAAAAAAAAATGTTTTCTTGTTATGGGTATAATTAAAAAATGAAACGTTAAATCATGTTGAAATGTACAATGCAAGCATTGCGTAGGAGTAAGCAGTGCTGCATATTATAGAGGGCGATCTCGGCAGTTTCTTTGCAATTCATTTTTATCGTATCTTTTTTGTTGGTCTTATTTCTAATACGTTATACGTTTGACTGAAAATTGTGATGCAGAAATTTTGCTTAGAAAAGCTATACTTGTTCCATGTCGATACAATGCACCGTTTTCCGTAAAAACGCGTTTGAAAATTTCCGCACATTAAAATAGAAATAAATTTTCTAATTCGTTCAAGTTACCACTTGTCAAACTGACCTTGATACGCTTAAATTAAATAAAATTTGTTCATTAACCCGTCAGATAAATATTAAATGTTGTACTGAGTTAGTAAAATTATCGTTGCGTAGTTGTATAAAGTGTAAATATAATGTGTAAATAATTTCAAATTAATAATATTAGTTTGTAAAATTTTGAAAATATGCCTGGACGTAATCAGTATTTGTACTCAGAGACGGCAGATATGATCGCTTTTATTGTCAAAATCAATTTAATGGAGAGGGTGCAGCAAGAAGGTACAGTTTTTAATTTCTCCATCATAATTTTCCGTCAAGCGTATCAGAATAGGACCAACAAAAAAGATACGCTAAAAATAAGTTACAAATAAACTATCCAGAGCGTCCTCTATGATATGCAGCAGTAGTTACTTACTCCTTAGCAATGCTTGTACTTATCTAAAACATAACTGTACCAAATTTCAACATGATTGAATGTTTCATTTCTTAATTATGCCCATAACAAGAACATCATTTTTTCTCCTTGAAGCCCTGTAACTTCTAAACAAGGCACTTTTTGACTAAGCTAAGTTTGTCTAAATCGGTTCTATTTGATCACAGGATGCTATGTTTAAGCTGGGTCCCATTACTTTCCGGAAACCCATATGACAATGTTTAGATAATTTTGACATTCAGCAGAATGCATGTATCCGTCTCATTTATGGGATTGGGAGACAATCGGATTCCTTATAAAGTAATAAAAATCATAGTTAAATATGAAAGGGGCCGTTTGTTTTCGGACATCCTGTATATTCGCTCTGTTATATAAAGCCTCTCTTAGCTTTAATATAGTAAATGTTTGATATTACCTCGAATTTGACACGGAATAAATGAATATACCTATAACTCATAATATGGGTTTGCCGCCATCACTATCACATTTTCTTCGTTATGGTTAAAGTTAGTGATAGTAGTTCAGGAAAAACTATTGTTTAGAAATTTCGCCGTTTGATATAGAGTTGCATTAATTTTTTAAATAAAAATATTAGTGATGTACTACGTGACAAAGAAAGGTAAACGCCTATTAAATATCATTTTAAATCGTTCATTTTTTTGCATGTTTATTTCTTCTGGTGAAAGTAAATAATGATTAAATTATCAGATTTCTTTTGTTATATTTTTTTTAGAGTTTGCGTAGGTGTAGCATTTCGTTTTAAAAATTTCTGCTCACATTTATACTGTAAGTGTTGTGAAGCCTGTTGCAAACGACATTTTTATTTATAGTTGATTATGCCTAGAGTACGTAGATTTGGACAGATTTCCCAGCTTAGTGACTTTAAGAGGGAGGCGAATTGTTGGGTTGCGCAAAGCAGGTTTGATAAATTTCCAGAAATACTAAAAGATCCTTACGTACGGTATTACCAGACGTGGACTGAGGAAGGTCATGGACATAGAGCGAGAGGCACCGGCCGTCGTAGAGGAACCACAGAACGTGAAGATTATCGATTGTGTGACTACCTTTCACAGAATGGAATCAGGTGATCTTGAGTGACAAAGGGGACGTGTTGAAAGACGCGATCCACAATTTGACAGGGAGTGTCATGTCCACCACACAGTAGGCGTTATTGTATCCAGCCCAACGCTACATCTAGGAAATGGTGGAGTCATAGGTCATTCCATATCCACACCACCATCCAAAACGCCATTTTCCAGCAAAACAATGCTATACATATCACCAAACAAACAATAGCCTTTATGGGTCTAAATCAGATCAAGTTTACCCTGGCCATCAAGATTACCGGATCTATCACTTATTGAGCATGTTTGAGACATGATTGGCCGCAAGTTGCTACATACGAGGTCAGCCGTATCAATGAGTGTATTAGGAATCGTGGCACACTATTGTACCATTTTTTTTGCGCAGTATATTATTAACTACCGATTTGTTAGATAAAGATTTAAATACTTTTAGGGACAAATTGATTATTTTCAAAATATCAAATTGTAATCCGCGCCAGATATGAAAATTTTAATAAATAATATTCACCATGGGAACAATAGGTTTGCAAACAAAAATAAAAAATGTACCTCATGCTTTATTCAAACAATATTACGCATACGTTAAATTTCATTCAACAACGATGCAGCAAAAATTAGGTAAAATACGCGAAGCGTTCTACAAAAATTACAGTGTTATCTGCCCCGTTTCTCGGCAATTCATTTTTGATATAAAGAAGTGTTAAAGGATTTGAAAATTTCAGAAGAAAATTCTGTGTATTTATTTCTGTTAAATTATTCAATCTTGCACCGATTAAATTTCATTGGGGTGTATTTATTCGAATGAAAAGGCAAAAAAAAAAAACAAAATATTCCAGTCTTCTTCAGGACTAAAAACATAGTAACAAAGCGCAATAACTGATATAATTATCAGTCACACGAAAGCAACTAAAAAATGTTAAAAACTTAAATAGCAATATGTTGCAATTTAGATAAAAACAACGAATCTGAAAATAGTCAACGTATGGAGAAAACGCGAGTCTGGTAATATTCTAGTAACTTAGCGTTTATGAGTTGGTTGATTTCTATGGTCCAACTACAAACATTCCGTTTTGTTTTCAGTTGTATTCTGGGGGATTAAAATGCAGTATAACCAACAGCTTATGTTAAGTTTTCCCTAGATGGCTGCTTTCCAAGCCCCTCAATAGTCTACCTATTTTTGAGTGCCTAATGCAAAGGGTTCTGACGTTCTATATATTTTATGATTGCTATGGTAATATCAAGGATACTGCGGCTTGGATTTGCTTGACAAGATGCGATATTTCTTATCTACGGCCTTCGTAGGTTTATTTTCTCAGTTGCTGTAACCCTTCCCAAGGAATGGGAAATGGAAATTCTTTCAGAAATACTCTATATTACCATATGTTAAGATATTGTCTGAAGCTATTTATTTGTGGCATAATTTTAGTTTTTCTTAAGTTTTATTGGGTTTTTGCCACACTTCTGAAAAATAATAAAAATTAATTAAATAAGCCCTTGCGCCAAACGGAACAGTCAAGGGTTATTTTTGAAACTAAGTTTGCCTAACCAAAAAATCTCACACTGAAAAAAGCAGATAAGTAAAAAATAACAAAAATCACATCACTATCGCGCACTTCCGTAATATTGACGTTTCGAAAAACTCTCTGTTTTCGTTTTCAAAATAGTAGTAAAATATTAAACCGTTTGTCAAGTTTGACAGTTTAAAATTTGTTTATCTGCTTCCATAGAGATGTTAAATGATTTTTATTTTATTTTTACTTACTTCTTCTTGATACAACTGTAGCCAACAATGATCGATGTTTACTGAACAGTTTGACACACACTTATCTCCGTTCAACAAAATAATCGCGGTCTCTTTTAATTTTCTTTTTGTCGCGTTATCTTCCTTCTCTAAAATTTTTGTCGAATCCCATTGAATCACATGACCGTTTTCCCAAGCGTGTTCGCGTGTAGACAGTTTAAAATAATTCCAAAAGGCTTGAGACTAAAAGCACCATACTTAAGTTTCAAATGTACCAAAATCTTAAGAAAAGCAAGTGAAGCCATGGTACGTGAAAGAATACAATTCCATAGACACAAAAAGATGCAACTGGTAAGAAATATCAACTATATAAAAGAACAACTCCAAAACACAGTGAACCAACAGGATTATGAACGTATGTACAATAATGTTTTATATTCTTATAATAAGGAATTTAACAAACAAAAAAATACGCATTTGAATAAATTTAGAAAATTAAATCAAGAAAGACAAAATTCCGAATTAAATTTAAATGACAATCCATTTATAAATAAAACTGTCATAAATTTGTCAAATCGACAACTTAGTTCGTCTGAAAAACTAGTTCTCAGTAAAGGTTTAAATTATTCTGTAACTCCAAAAGATATCCCTAAATTTGATATAATAACAACAATAGAACAAATTGCTCAAAAGTTACCATTAAATATTGCTAATGAGTATAGGATCAGGTCAAAAATTGAAATTGAGAAAAAATATGTAATTAAAAGTAATTTATCATTAGAGGAGAGGAAATCTATATCATCACTTAAAAATGATAATAATATTAAAATTTTACCAGCTGATAAAGGTAATGCCACAGTTATATTAGATATAACAACTTATGATGAAAAAATAAATAGTTTAATTAATGACGGAAATTATACAAAATTAAACAAAGACCCAACAAAATCTATTGAAAACAAAATTTATAGAACATTATATAAATACAAACGAGAATTTTCAGATATTGAAAGAA
The DNA here is from genome assembly GCA_037114965.1 of Monochamus alternatus. NCBI lineage: Eukaryota > Metazoa > Arthropoda > Insecta > Coleoptera > Cerambycidae > Monochamus > Monochamus alternatus. Next base: position 50,324,326 of record CM073427.1, on the reverse strand, counting down.
AAATTTTAAACCCACATTATAGTAAACCACCACATTTTTATGGTTTACCAAAGATTGATAAACGTGATGTACCTCTAAGACCAATAGTTAGTTCTATAAATTCGCCTTGCAACAAATTAGCAAAATATTTGTTACAAATTATTAAACCTTTATTTGGACAATCCGATTCTTATATTAAAAATAGCAAACATCTTTTAGAAAAGATTTCTTCCTCAAATAATTTTAATAATAATCATTTAATGGTGAGTTTTGACGTAGTTAGTTTATTCACTAACGTACCAGTAGACAAGACACTGAATATCATTAAAAATAAACTGGAAAATGATATCAATTTGGCAAACAGAACAAAATTAAATGTAGGATGTATAATGGAATTACTAAATCTATGTATAAAAACAACATATTTTCAAATAAATAATGAATTTTATCAAAAAAATTTCGGAATGGCAATGGGCTCATCATTATCACCAATTTTAAGTAATATTTTTATGGATTTTTTTGAAGAAAATTATATTCAAAATATAAATAAAAAACCAACTATCTGGTGGAGATATGTAGATGACATTTTTGCAATTTGGCCTTTTACTGTTACAGAATTAAATGAATTTTTAAATGATATTAACAATAAAGAACCAACAATAAAATTCACTTTGGAAATAGAAAATAATAATATGCTACCATTTTTAGATGTTTTAATTAAAAAACACGATAATTCTGTAGAAACAAGTGTTTATAGAAAACAAACTCACACCAATAGATATTTAAATTTTAAATCTAACCATCACATCGATATTAAGAAAGGTGTTGTTAAATGTTTATATGATAGAGCAAAATTAATTTCATCAAACAATGATATCTTTAACAACGAACTAAAATTTATTAAAAATGTTTTAATAAATAATGAATACCCTCCAAATTTTGTTGATAGAGCATTCAAAAATATTGCAGATAAAACTAACACTTTAAGACAAATAAAAGAAATTAATCATACAATAAAAATTCCATACATTCCTATATTATCAGAAAAGTTAAGAAGAATCGGTAATAAATTTAATATTCGAACAGTTTTTCAGACAACTAATACCTTACGATCATTTTTGTCAAAAACGCGTCCAAAAAATGATATACAAAATTCAAAAAATTGCATCTACAGTATACCTTGTGAATGCAATAAACATTATGTCGGAGAAACGTCTCGGCCTATGAGTGTTAGAGTTGAGGAACATAAAAATTATATAAAAAGACGGGAATTTGAAAAATCCAAAATTTGCGAACACGCTTGGGAAAACGGTCATGTGATTCAATAGGATTCGACAAAAATTTTAGAGAAGGAAGATAACGCGACAAAAAGAAAATTAAAAGAGACCGCGATTATTTTGTTGAACGGAGATAAGTGTGTGTCAAACTGTTCAGTAAACATCGATCATTGTTGGCTACAGTTGTATCAAGAAGAAGTAAGTAAAAATAAAATAAAAATCATTTAACATCTCTATGGAAGCAGATAAACAAATTTTAAACTGTCAAACTTGACAAACGGTTTAATATTTTACTACTATTTTGAAAACGAAAACAGAGAGTTTTTCGAAACGTCAATATTACGGAAGTGCGCGATAGTGATGTGATTTTTGTTATTTTTTACTTATCTGCTTTTTTCAGTGTGAGATTTTTTGGTTAGGCAAACTTAGTTTCAAAAATAACCCTTGACTGTTCCGTTTGGCGCAAGGGCTTATTTAATTAATTTTTATTATTTTTCAGAAGTGTGGCAAAAACCCAATAAAACTTAAGAAAAACTCTATATTACCCTCTAACAATTTTATTGATCGGAATGGTTACTAAAAAAACAGTTTACGGGCAACTTTTCAGGAATAATACATCATTAGCATTTGTTGGCATAGCTTGTTAACAATGTTATTTACAAATACATTTCATGTAATATGTCAGAGGTAAGCATTGCCGAAGCTAGAGGTGACTTCAGAGTCACTCTTAATTAATTCCTTATATTTAATGAAATCGAAATAAAGTATTCGTTTTAAATTATGTTCCTTTCAATACTGGTATTTACATGGTTTCTTAGATAAGTACTCAAAATTTATATATTCCAATAAATTTAATACTAAGAGAAAGCTTAAAGATTACATTTGTATTTGTGAGAAAAAGTATTGGGTAAGTGAACATGGTTTACGTCTTCACACTCATTTAATTGCTAAATAAAGTTTGCAATAACTCGCCGAAGCATTGAACGAGGAATAGCTTTAATTTCATCTCTAATTTTTTGTTTCATTTCCCTCAAAGTTTGCCCTATTGGGATGTATAGGTATATTACTTGTAAGCTATACACACAATGAAAAATCGGCTGGGGTCAGATCGGGACTTCTCGCTGGCCATAATAATTATATCATCGACATGTTCGCCACCGGTAAAAACGTACCTGTGTCAAATTTTAATCAAATACGTTATTCTTTAAAACAATTTATATCAAAATTAGATTTTTTAAAATTACCTTGCACACCTTGTATCTCAAAAATGAGTGGCTCTAGGACATACGTTTAATGCAAACCCCCACTTATTTTTCAATTCTTTGTAAGCCCTAGTCATATTGCCATTTCTTTTTGAAACGCCTTGTATATTAATAATTCAATATTTTAGAAATTCAACACAAAATTTAAGAACACAGGGTGTCCGGATATTCCAGGAGGACATTTGATCACAACGTCCTATAATGTTTTCCCTTAGAAATTCTAAATAAACGGAACCTCAAAGAAAATTTTCCTTTATTATTTTTTTCACTATTAGTGTGTGTTCTTTTGTATTCTTAATTTGATATATATTCTTCAATGCCAAAGGGTTAAAACTGCCTTCGGTGTTATAATGATGACTTCGAATTGTCGATCAATCTTTTTATAAATTTGGATAGTACGTAATTAGAAAGCATAAACAAATCTTGAAATGAAGTAATTTCGTTATGCCACGTTCAAATAAAATAAATCATTTCAGAAAAAATCGATTTTTAATATTTAAGTACGATAAAAATCCGCTCATTTACTCATAGAACCCATGTTCAAAAGGAACAGAGCACGGCTTGAAAATAAAACCTTTCTTAGAAACATAATATCGTTGGGAAAAAATTATTAGAAAAATTTTACGTTGACACCTTATAATGCTGCTAATTTTCAGTTATACTTATGTTTCTTTCTCATAGTATAGCAGTAAAATAATGCACAAACCGCATAGATATAAATATATAGGGTGTCTTTAAAAGATCTGTACAAAATACTAGCACAAATTTCTGAGGCAAAAATATGAGCATCTGGCTCAATTTACCTTAATCCAAAAGTTTATAGTTTACGAATTATAGTTTTTGTAAATATTGATAACAATAGCATTGTTCACATGCAATTTGGTGCTTAATGGTTTTTTAAGATGAAAAATTGGTATCTGATAATTTTTTGAACAAGGAACAACAATTTTTAACTAGAAATTTAATATACCGAAGTACAAACAAGTTATGAAGCTTTAGATGTAGGCAAAGTGCTCCTGGTGGCGTCTTCTAAAATGTACATCGAAATTGTGATCAGATCTCAATTACTATCCTAAAAAAGTACCAAATTTCATGCGACTTATGCATTTATTAAGATACATATTTGCAAAAAAAGTTTTAAAGGATAATAACTTTGATATTATATCATGTATTTTTCAAACTATCAACTTTTGGATTAAAGTAAATTGGGCTAGATACTCATATTTTAGCCTCAGGAGTTTGTGCTAGTGTTTTGTACAGACCTTTTAGAGACACCCAGTGTATTATAGCGTCAATGCTTTTTAATCACCGGTTTTACCATACACGCTTAACGTTGGCTTTCGTTTTGATTGCATTTTTATCAATTAATTTTCGTGTTGTTTTTGCTTTAACTCTTTTGTTAAGTATCTTATTGGCGTCAGTTCATTCTTAAATGAGACTGAAAGTTTTTGTTAGAGCCATGCAATAAATTCTGAGCAATTTCTCAATATTAAATTGTCCTCAATTCTTTCATTTTATGTGTCCTCAATAAATGTTCTTGCTATGAAGTGGTCGTGATGTTTTGCTTTGAATTTTTTAGATTCTTTAAATGTTTAAACGAATACGGTTGGTAAGTTTATTGTTTATTGCAGTGTAAACTAAAAAATACCGTACATTTGCAACCTAATGCAAAAAGGCGGAAGTACATTTGAGTATATTTTTGCAGTGCATTACCTACTGCAAAAAAAGTTGTTGTGTAAACGTGATTTTCCAGTACCAATGTAATTCAGGATGTTTAAAATTCCCTGTTAATAGTTTAACACACTCTGGTTCTTTAATATGGCATACCAAATATGTTGAAATTACTAGCATCTACTTTAATAAAATATAACGAATTACGTAAAATTCGCTTTAAAAAGCTGCTCACATTATACCTGCCCAGACCAGCACAGACATGCAAAACCTGTTCATGAAGGTTCCTATTTAATGGAGCACCACACACTAGACCGGCACCTGCATGTACCGTCACCTGCCACGACCGTCACTGCAAGTCATGTCAGTGGCCTGCAATTTCTATGCTTGACCACGCTAATGCAACGTAAGTTCCGTTCCTACAAAAGTCAGAGACTGGTTTCAAACTACAAATATTCGACCAGACACCCTCGCTTATCAACAACCTCTATTTACTCAAACAAACTGCAAGTCTTTTGTCAGATGGCACTGCTGATAATTAAAAAAATTCCGTTGATCTCTCTCCAGTTCAGAAAATAAATGATGAAATTCATCATACAGCTTTCACTTTTTATTCCTCCTCCTTTTCATACAACATCACTAAAATAATATTTATTCTTCCGAGCTATACTCAACTATTACTTAAAACCTTTAAAATCTTTGCCACACCTGTACAAAAAGTTGCTAATCCGTGCTGTGTGTGTGTGTTTGTAAACTCCTATTGCGGCGTGCCTAAATACATCCTACGTAAATCTTTTTGTTTTATTGATTATGAATTATTGCAATGTTGTTAGTTTTTAAGTTCTTTATTGCAATATGTTAGATACTAAATGTAACACGTATCGTATTTATTATATTAATACACTGAATTTTGTTAAACTTTTGGCCTTTAAGAAATTTGCAGAAATATATACAAATGAACACATTGATTGACACATGATTGTATTTTTTATGTGCCAAATTGTGTACTTTATTGCCGTAGTTTTATTGTGATACTAAAACGTTATAGATGTAATATTAAAAACTAGATGTTTTTTAAAAATGGAAAGACACATTTTTATATAACAAAACGCAAGTATTTATTATTTCGTATTGAAATATTGACAAAATTTGAATATCAAATTGTTGACGTACTTTAATATAGACAAGTTTTATTGAAAATTGAGAAATTTTTCCATTTGATAAAATGTCGCAAAGTAGAATAACTATATCAATTTTTCAATACTGCCAGCTTACATGAACCCAATATTTCACTGGCAAGAAAACGAAAACTTCCATGTCACCTCAATTTTAAGGCATAAATGAATGGCAGGCACTTTTCTCACATGCTGTGCTGTGACATTGACTGACTTTGGTAATACGTCAGGGAATTTGCACCTATTTTATAATAACAACTGATGTATCACAGAGTAAATAATTTTGTCAACGTTACCTCTCAGTTTTCCTGTGTAAGACTATAAACAAACAGTCCTCACTGAAGTTTTGATACAAACGTTATGTATTACAAATGTACAGAGCTTAACACACAATAAATCAAAACATTTGTAAATGTCAACGGATGGAAAATTAGATTTATTTACTCATTTATTACCGTCGGGCAAAACAATTTTAATGATGTAGCATTTTGCTGATCTGATATATAATTTAATTAAAACTACTGCTGAAATTCGTACTAGAATTTGACCGGTGGTATTTGATTTTCCCTTTGTTTTATGAGCTGTTATAAGTTAGTCACTGTTGAGTGGAGTTCGGTGCTAACCATGCAGCGGAAATCTTTATCTAATTAGACATTGTTCACTGACTAATACCAATTAAAAGGGATTTCACACCACCTGAAATGGTTGCGAACGAATGTATGCAAATTCAAATAACTTAATTACATTACCAAATTTTACTAGAATGGGGACAGGGTCGTACGATTTTAATTGGTGACAAATGTATAATGAATTAATTACAAGATAATTTTAAAAATTGCTATAGCCAACGCTAGTTAATACATTGATACATTAATTCAACAAATAAAGAAACTCCCACGCAGACGATTCTGGATACGGTTCAGATCGTTACAATTAAATAATGACGTTACTCTCACCATAGGTCTACAGTTTGTCACAGCATCTAGGTTGATCTCAAGAGAAATAGTTATTCTATGAAAACCAGATACCGACATATAACTGCAGAAAAGGGAGCAGTGTCCTGGAAATTTCCAGATCACCAAAGAAACTACGCTTTAGAATCAATGAAGAATCGTTGCTACTTGATTGTCGTCTTACTAATGATTCTAAGCTCATTTCTAACACAATAACTATCTCACTTTGGCTGTTCTAATCACGCCACATTACTTTTCAATCTCCAGGTAATCGCTTATAATATCTCATTTAAACTTTGGCCAAGATTAAGAAGATTAATTTTGATCAACTTAATACAGTTTTGATTAGTACATCTTAGAATGCACTCTGTGCAACAAACGATATCGAAGAAAAATAGTCTATTATTTTGAAACATAGTAGGATGCGGTTAACGTTGCAACAGTCACCCAAATATATTGGAGAAGCAGCACTAAGCCCGGGATCTCTAATCAGCTCAACGCCATTTGTGGAGAATGTTTAAGTATAGCAACAGTCACTCCCATTTCTCATTCACAGACAGTTTTGAAATGAGCTCTCCAAGGATTTAGTAATGGCTACAAACAAATATGAAAACAAGTTAGTAAACAGAGGTTCTAAGAGTATTTATAAGTACACTCGCAGCTATATGTCGTCCAGTTTACTCGTTGTATTAGAAATGTCAATGGTACACTCTCCCTCTCTGCAGAACCCAATGATCTGGTGGCAGTTATTCCTGCTCCCAGAAATATCAATATTTTTTCTGAAATGGACTTCACTGTAGAGCGTGTTTTGCAGCAGCTCTCTACAGATCCATTTATTAGTTCCAATCAAATATCATCTCTGGTTCTTAAAAAGCTGCAAAAATGCCATTTGCAAACCATTAGCTAATATTTTTAAGAGCTCCTTCGAAACCTCTGCACTCCTATTTGTCTGGTTATTAGATTTTGTAACGCCTGTTTATAAAAAGGGAGAGAAACAATTATAGGCAGGATAATAGCCAATGCACAGGTGCCGTTCGTCACCTCTAAAGTCGTCATTTCTCTAAACAAACATGGATTCGTACCTGGACGCCCAACTTCTACAAATTTATTAACTGGTCTAGATCATTGGACTACGGACTTAGATTCACGTAAACTAGTTGCTATTCTTTATATAGACTCGTCCAAAGCATTTGGCCGTGTCCCTGGCAGAAGGTTGCTGGACAAGTTGGAATATTTTGGCATAAGAGGTATACTTCTGAGTTGGATTACTGCTTACGTTAATGGTCGCACATTCTCTGTTCAAGTGGATTTTCCATTCTCAGATAAGTTAGATGTTCACTCGGGTGTCTCTCAGGGTTCAGTCCTTGGACCTTTCTAATCTACTGCTCTGATTAACCACTCACTTTCACTTCTACTTAAATGTCCTTCGCTGACGACACTAAAATATTTAGCAATCCAGATACGCAAAACAATGTGCTCCTCCGTGATATTCACTCAGTTAAAAAATGTTGTGAAGACTGGCTCTTACTCCTTAACCATGAAAAGTATTATGTTCTTCATTTGGGTAATACAACCCCTGCTCAATTTACTGTTTCAGGGATGGAACTGTTCTCCACTCTGTGAAATCTTAAGTGGATCTCGGTGTTACTATTAGTTCTAATTTGAAGTGCGAAACTCATATTAGTTGTGTACTCACACTTAATGTTAGTGGAAATTTTCATGGTCACAAAATTGTATAAAGAGATCAATCTTGTGGCAAAATTTTATTGTAAACCGTGTATTTAGCTAGTAGAACTGTCTATCAATGATTTTAAAAATCGTTTGGATATTTTGATTAGCAGTGTTGGGCAGCATTCATAGAATTTCTCCATAATTGCTGTAGATTATTAGATTTGCTATTGTATTACATGTTATGTCTAAATTATTATTTTTTATTTGTTGTATATCATATTTGCTTCTCTTCTAAAAGTATTGGCTAAGACATTTATTAAATATTCTCATAACATAAACATAAGAGTATTTTTAGGTCAATTAAAGCAAGATATATGAACAGCAACCTGACCATAAGGTTGGGAGAAAACGATACCTTCCTCTTCTAGGGATTTTTGGAAACCGGTTTGCATCCTAGGACACAGCACAGGAAGTCGACCTGCACACATAGGCATCTAAATATTGAATTTCACCACTATTTGGCCGAGAAACAACATGTTGTCAACATTTTAGTAAATCGCGCGCTAAGAGATTAGTCTTAATTCTTGAACGAGCTATCCATCAGGAATACATTTAAGATCAAAAATGTACTGACAAAATAGGCAGAATGAAAACAGAATGTTAATATCGTCCATAACTGAAAGAAGATTAAGGCAATTTTTTTTCAGACAATCTGAAACAACGATATACTCGAAAGTTCTAGTGTATACACTATTGCATGTACTTTAGACAAAGCATACATTGGATAAATAAGAGACACGTATACACAAGGTTGAAGAAATACAAGTGTCAAAATAATGACAGAGACTGCAGAAGTTGCAAGTAAATAATATTTTTTCCGATTTCAATTACCTCATCAAGTTCTCAATGAAAATGATTATGAAGCAATTTTTATTTTATAAAATGCTGCACAAAATTTTCATTAGTTTTTTTCTCAGAATCAGTTGTTTTTACAAGTTACAATATCCGCTTTTTATTAAAAATATATTTTTTCCCACTCGCTGTGGAGGAAAATACTGGGATTAATATTGTAACCTCGAAATTGGGTTATCGTAGAAACACCTCATGTAGACAAACAACTTCACTTGAACCAATTTCACAACTGTCAACGCTTTACTTTGACGTTTATCACTCGCATTGTTTATCAATATAAACTGACTCCAGCGGCGGAAATGATTCGCTTATATAGGTTTTTAGGGTTCTAGAAGTTTTCGGCGGTTTCGAGAATCAAATAGAATGTGGCCGAGAATGTTCCAGAAAACGTCAAAATAAAGGCACAAAAATTATAAATTCTAACATAAACAGAAACGTAATTTACAAACTAACGAGGTAGGTGACATCGCATCGTCTTATTGTTTATCCTCGGCTAGTGTTTGTAATATCTCCATGGCTTCACCTCGTAGAGCAATTATTAGTGATGTAGCTTTTTCTTCTTCTGACCAGTTATTTGCCAAGGCAGCTGCTTCAAATTGTTTAAGATAAGTACTCCATGACATCTTTCCATCAAATATTGGTGGTTTCACTCTTGACGACGGAAGAAAACTGCTCTCTGTCTTAATGGGATTCTTTACCGACAATTGGGATTTCAGATTGGATACTTCACTCTGTAACTTCATCATATTTTCTTCTACGACCTGGACCTTATATTATACCTCATTTCTTAATTGATTAATTTCCTCTTCCACAGTTTCTTCAAATTCATAGAGTTTAACTTTAATTGTTTCTCCTAGCTTTTTATTGTTTTCTTGTAAACTGGTTTTCAATTCGTTTCTTAACTCTTCCTGATTTTTTTTCATTTCTTCTAAACTATTTTTCATCTCCTCTTGACTGTTCTTCATTTCCTCTTGACTAGTTTTCATTTTCGTTTTCAAATCTTCCATCATATCTTTTATCATTTCGTCTTGGCTGTTCTTTATATTTTCTTTACTCTTCTTCATATCTTGCATCATTCCCATTAACTGTTTCAATGTTTCCTTCGTTTCCATTGCTCTAGATCTCATTACTGGCATTCACTTGTCTACTCCAAACGTCTTCTTTGCGGAACGTCGCACTTCTGACTCCAATGTAACCTCGGAATTGGGTTATCGTAGAAACACGTCACGTAGACAAACAACTTTATTGTCACTCTTGATTATACAAGAAATATCTTTCAAACCAATTTCAGAACTGTCAACGCTTTACTTTGACGTTTGTCACTCGCGTTTGGCTGCTCAATATAAACTGACTCCAGCGGCGGAAATGATTCGCTTATATAGGTTTTTAGGGTTCTAGAAGTTTTCGGTGGTCTCGAGAATCAAATACAATGTGGCCGAGAATGTTCCAGAAAACGTCTAAATAAAGGTACAAAAATTCTAACATAAACAGAAACGTAATTTACAAACTAAAGGTAGGTGAGCTTCCGTAACAATATGCTATGTATAGTAGTATTCCAAGTAGGCGTAATGGACATCGAAATACTATAGAAAGAAATCAATTTTGATTTTTTGGTATCGTTCTCCATCTATCTTCATTAGAACTATCTCATCCCCCTTAACACCTTCATCAATATATTTATCTGCCGATTATTTCATTTTTTGAACTAAAAAAGCCATTGCATATCTGTCTTTATCGATATATATTTTACACTTGTCAAAATAGCTATTTATGATATACGTGTTAAAAGTAAGATAATAATCACTTTTAACATGTATATCATACACTATTTTTTCTACAAAACAATCAGAAGAACTTTAAACTCAATAAAATTAAGAAATCAAAGAATACCACACAGATCGCAATGTTTATTAACGAAAATTTTCGTAGCAACCAGTGCTGTTGTTAGTTACGGAAAAAACTCAAAAATATTGACAGCATTTTCTAGTAATATTATAAGTATAATGAATAATCTCGATAATGAGCGTAACGTATCCATCCCTGCTGAAATCGAAGAAGCCGCCAGTCGAGCAGCATTGGAATTATTGCCGGCGAAATCAAAGAAACAGTACGAAATCGCTTATAGACGCTTTTCGGAATGGTGCAACATTAAAAAGGTTCCTGGGAAATGTAACGAAAGTGTGTTACTGGCATATTTTGAGGAAAAAGCCAAGATATGGAAATCGTCAACGCTGTGGTCAAATTATTCCATGATCAAAACTATGTTAAAAATAAAGCAAGATATAAGCAAACATTATAAACTTATTGCTTTTTTAAAACGGAAGGGTGAAGGATATCAAGCAAAAAAGTCAAAAGTTTTGACGAAGACGCATATTGACAAATTTCTCACAGAAGCAGAAGGTGTCTTCGGGGCATGTCGCCCGGAGGAATTGTGTCAGATGACCATCGACAATATCGAATATTTGGGCACTTCGGTTGTTGTGACCATACCAAATACTAAAACGAAAGTGCCTCAGACTTTCAGTGTTGTTGGTGAATTCTATTTAAACTTTTTTAGAAAGTATATGGCACTCCGGCCACCCAACGCTGACCATAGACGGCTTTTTCTTAAATATATGAAGAATAAATGTGTGAAGAATCCAGTCGGAATTAACATGTTTGGTAAAATGCCTGCCGACATGCCGAGTTCTTGAATCTACCAAATCCTCAACTCTACACCGGACACTGTTTCGTCGTTCATCGGCGACATTGTAAACAGATTCTGGTGCAAATCTTACTACCATCAAGAGACATGGATGATGGAAATCTTCGACGGTAGCTGAAGGCTACATTGAAAATTCACTGGAACAGAAGAAGGAAATTGCGTGCCAAATACTTCCTACTGCTGCAACTACTAGCAAGACCACCAGTACTACCAGTAGTATTTCTACAGAAAATAGATGTGTCACACATGTTGACAGTAAAACCAACTTAAGTATGATAACTCCGCAGGGAATTACAATTTCAAATTGTTCTAATTTTACTATAAATGTTGGTTTGTACTTATTTAAAATAAAAAGTTATTCATGTGTTTGTTAAAACGTTTTATTAATTTTCAAAACAAAATTTAAATAAACTTTGATTTACTTTTAACACTAGTGTTAAAAGTAACTTACTTTTAACACGCGTGTCAAAAAGTTACATTTTTAACATCAAACAATGACAATTAAAAAGCCCACTTTTAACAGTTTGGTAAAAAAAATATTTATTAACTGATCAGAAATCGGTGGGTTTTAATGGGTACTAATTTATTTTTATTAATTGTCCAACCTCAATATAGAGCGTTATCTCATTATTAAGCCATTTCGGATCTGGAGATATGGTATTCGGTAAAATAATTTGAAACCGAAATTATGAATAAAATTAAAAACAAAAACTGGCATGAGAAGTCGAGAAACACAAAATATGTACCTATATGGGAAAAATAAGTCAGTTTTTACAATGAAAAGTAATACAAAACAGATGAGCTCTTTCACTGGTTGAACAATTTCCGGACTGGTTGCCACGTCGTCGATTTTGATTTATTGACGTTGACGACATCGCTCTCTTCCTCAAAACTAACTCTGGAACTCACTTTCCAATAACTCATAAAATTCTATAACTTAATAAGATTTTTAATATGAAAAGTTATTATAAAAATTATAAAAAAAGTATAATTAAAATAAAATTAATACTAGAGAACATGAAAAATCGTAAATTGTAACTTATCACTGTGTTTCATATACCGTGAAAAATACATAATAATTTGCATCAATTCATGTAATATTAGTTTTTTAAAAGAGTTCTGGATTTGATAATGTTTGTAATATCGTATACAGTTTTCTCAGTTGACGTGTAAAATTCAAGAGATTTTATGATAAAACATAACAGGTGAAAATTATGTTTTTTTTATATAATAAATGACTTGTCAGCCTAGAAATTGACAAAGTGAACAGATTTTCTTTCTAATTTACTCAGATTATAGACTGTCAACAGCCAGCTATGAAATTCGTTCACAATTTGCGTAAAAATTTCATGATAAAACATAACAGGTGAAAATGATGATTCAAAATGACTTGTCAGCGTGAAAACTAAGTCCTGGAAAAAACTTGGCACAGTGAAGAGAGAGTCTTTTTAACTTACTCAGATTTTTTTAGACAACTTGAAAATTTGCGTATCAGAAGGACGCCTTTAAATGAGAAAAATATACAGTTCAGTTTAGTGTAGACTGACTAAGACGACCAATTCCAGAATTGTTTTGTTTTGCCATGTTATTGCTTCATTTAGAGAAACGAAATTTTCAATATTGTTTTCTCATGAAAATACATAAAAAGTGCATGTATCTGTGAACAACTAGTATTTCATGTACAACACCATTAAAAAAAGAATAACGAGGAATCATATTTTATATTTCTCAAGATGTTCACTAATAAAAAATAACTTTAGAGTAAATACGCCAAAGAAAGTAAAATTCCTTTTAAGTTAATTAAATTAGTTTTCTTAAATGATACCTGGACTAAGGTCACTAAGTCATTAACAGAAAGCTTCTGAGTTAAAAGGTTTAGATACCACATAAGAACACTCACTCCTTATTTCATTTTAGAAAGGGTGATACGAGAAAAAGGATTTTAGACAAGGAAAAATTATTTATATTTCCAAGTCAAATTACTTTAACTAGCATGCATGTATTCATATAACAAAATATCAGTCTAGAGGTAATTACAAAATGAAAATATAAAATCAAAAGGCTATAAAATAAATTCTTGAAAACAATGACTAAATTTATGTATTACGGTTAATATACATATGCGAGGCGTGCCTGTAAGCTAATAAAAGTCCCTAAAATACGCGAAAGTCATTGACGACTTGTGTTATTTACTAATAACTTTATGTGAATATATTTTCACTTTGATTATAATTTAATAGTCCAGAAGACAAAAGCTTTAAAATGTTAAAAATAAGTCTTACTATATTTTTTTACATATCGTCTCTTTGAAGGAAGGTTAATTGAATGAAAAGATGTAGTTTAACTGAAACCTTGAACTTTTTCGCCACGTAGACCTTGTGAATAATTTGTTTATACATCTGCCTCATTGTTATACCCGTTTTCAGGTCCTCTAGAAAAAAAGAGGAATGTGAGGCTGTGTTCCCTGCAGGAAGGTTATATTCTACTAACCATTTTATTGATGTGACAAAAGCCTACTATAATTTTTTAAAAGGGTCGTTTTTCCAGAAAGTGGTATTAGGCATTCTTTTATAAAAAAGATAATATTACCAGGCTATTCAGCACCTATCAAAACACAATACACACATGCCAAATTTGATCGAAAAATATTTTTTGTATATGTTTTTATGGGGTACCAAACTTTGAACAATCAGACAACTAAAAATTATAATAAGGTCAAAGATTGCCATGAAAATGAACAATCCAACATTACAAAAAAGCTAACCAAAGATCCTACATAGCTTTTAAAATATTTCAAAATCCTAGCCCCAGATTGTTTTCCCTTCTATTTAAATCCTACGTAAGGCCTGTGGTGGGATCATATGGTCGCCTCGATTGATTAGAGACATTAACCTACTAGACAATGTTCAGCGCAAATGTAGTAGACAAGTGACTACTTTGAGGACCACATACTTATTAGGAGAGGCTGTAAATCCTAAATCTCCCACTACTTTCCGAACGCAGATCTAGAGGCAATATAATTTTCACTTACAAATTGTTACATAATTTTTTCAATCAAGAAATTGATGCGTTGCGACATTAAACACAGATGACCGCTTACGTAGCAACTAGTTGAAACTACGCAAGAAAAACTTCAAGACATCAATAGGACAGAGTTTTTATTCAAACAAAGTGTTTAACCGATGGAATCAACTACCTAGTGATGTAACTTTTGGAAGTGTTAACAGGTTTAAGCATAAATATGACACATTTAAAAAGAATGAACTGATATGATGTTTCAATTCTAGTGTTGTTTAATCAATTAAGATGGCATACCTACTTTTAATGTTTCAATTTGTTAAATATGTTATAATTGCCTTTGTAATTTGAACATAATAGGTTTTGGCCTGTGCTCATCCCTTGAGTTTAATAATAATAATAAAATACCAATCGGACAAAGAAAAAACACATACACTACAAGTTTAACACTT
Organism: Monochamus alternatus; assembly: GCA_037114965.1. NCBI lineage: Eukaryota > Metazoa > Arthropoda > Insecta > Coleoptera > Cerambycidae > Monochamus > Monochamus alternatus. The sequence goes on along the minus strand of CM073427.1, from coordinate 50,309,252 downwards.
TTAATTGCAGCTACAGGAAAAATAATGAATCTACAATAAATGTAATGAATTATGAATACTAAATTGTTAAACAAAAAATTACAACGCCTGGTGTCTCAATGTGCAGTATATTTAACTGCGTCGCTGAAATCTGCGATATTAATCATAATACCTTAAATTATATAATCACGAAACTATTTGTTGCTGCTTAGTCAGTCTATTTTTGTTTTTCTCTCTTTTTATTTATATATCTATGTGTGTATTTTTACAAATATGTTTATGAAAATTTATGTATATTTAGTCTAAATATGTCTTGCAATTGGGTGCAAACCTGATAGAAATTAATAAATCTATCTATTTATCTATCTATGATATACTCTTATCATTTATGGTTCATAAATGACATCAACAAACTTTTAGGTTAAGTTCCATGTTAAGTTAATATTCTCAACGTGAATTCTACAATGAGCTATTATTCGAGTTTTTTCCAATTCTATAGGATGTAACTGTGTGGTTCCTCTTGTGAATGCTGGAAATTTTATATTGGCTCCAAATAATTGCATAAATTCGTTAATCAAAAATCCTCTGTCTGCCATTATAATACCACCAGCAATTAAATTGTTTAAAAATGTTGAATTTTCTGTGATAGTTTTGTCTGAAACTCTGTACATATCAACATATGAAAACCGCCAAAAAAAAGGTTGCTGATCTGGCAGGAACTAGGGGGCCCCATCAATCGCAGAGCCCTGGGCACTTGCCGAGAGTGCCTAATGGAAAAGAGGAGACTGCACAGGTAGGTATATATTACTTTTACATATAAATATTGCAGGTATTTAAAACTTCAGAAAGCATTACCACAACACTACATTTTCGTTTATATCTACCCATCTTGGTCTCTGATAACGTTGCAGTGGTATTTTGATAACCCAAATGTAATGTAGGAATCCAATCAAGATGTAAGTTACCTGTTAAAGCAGCCAGTTTACCTAAAACATCTGCTTTTAAATTGTTGTATATAACTTTTTATTAACTAACCCGATACAAAATGTTTTGAACAAACGACACTGTATTTAATTTTTTCTAGAGTTAGATCTTGCCGTTTTATTGCACTAAGCCACTTTTGCCGTCTTATATGAGAGAGTTCATTGATATCAGTTCTATGTCTATAATTCAATGCAGCAGGAATCCTAAAAATCTAACTTGATCTCACTGTCCTCTACTCCCACAATTCATAACACAACAAAACCATTATGTTAGTCTGAATTATTCTTGGTATTCTGAAATAGGTATAAAATATAATGAGCAAAACACACAGTTCTACACAAAAGCACAAATTTCTGCTTGTCATATGTCGAGTTGTTTGTCCTACAGCCGCCATTTTTAAAGTGATTTGACAGGAAGGTGACAGTTCGTTGGATTGCCTTATATGTACATCATTATTTTGCTAGTTGCAATGTTTTGTTTACGTACTTAAGCATTGTCATTCAACATGTGTCAAAATATTGTTTTCATTATTTTAGTAGGTTGATGCCCAAAATTTGATTTTATATTTCTTGCATTAAGCAGTGCAGCCCTTCACTAATGTCAGAAAAATACTAAACTGATTAACTCTCCCGTAGACATCCCTGAAAGCTGCTGCATGCACCATTTTTTTTTCACAATTAAACGTTATAAGTTTATATTGTGTCAAATAGATTAATTGCATTCTAAATATGCGCTGGATAACCATAACAATTACGAAGGGAAAATAAAATATGTATCAAAATACCATCTATAACTACTTCAATAACGAAAATCACGTTTTTTAGAATCTTATCTGTCGGTACGATAATTAAATTCTAAAGTAATTGTGTTAAATTTATTAATACGCCCTTATGAAGTCGGCTGATTTTCAAAGTGAGAAAGTCACTGGCTGAAACATTATCCAGCTCTGTTCACATATAGATATGCAAATGTGCAAAACCATCGTACATCTATATCTTTGGGGTCATTGAATCCGAATTGCATTCAAAACTCACACTCAAAAGATCTGTCCAGAGGTGCCTTTTACGTTTTCGTCCTCTTTCCGATATATCTCTTGCGAGAATGCTGCAATAATCACCCATCCTATACAGGGTTAATTATGACAGTACAAATATTTTAAGAGGGGATAGGGAAAAATAAGAATTAACGGAATCACCCTTCAAAAAAATTCCAAACTTATTTATAAAGCCAAAAAAATTTTGTTTCGATATTATTTTAAATCCTTATTTAACGCCGCCAATGTTAACTTGCTTGTTGGTTGCCTACTCTACAAGCACACAACAGTCGCTCGTTCAGTCGGTATCGCTGTCATGTCATAATTCAATTCCTGTGTTTACGCTGTAATTTTGTGTTCTTCTTCAGTTTTTAGTGTCTTTTTTAATTTTTAAACATTTTATAGTTATTAAATAAAGACATTTGTGTTGGATGCAGATACTCTCCCACAATATAGTTCGCCGGTTTGGTTTTCTAGGTTATGGGACAAGACTGCCGCGGTTACATTAAAACTTATCTATTATATGTTCCTTTTGTTCGATTTTGTTATAATAAATAGGCATTTTATCTAATTGTACCTACGGGAAGTGTCTTTTATCGGTAGTGAGTGGCTGTAATGAGCGAATATGTAGTTTTACCAGTTTATAACGAAATAATGAAAAACGAATACAAAATACTGGAGCTAACTGGATTAACTGTTACCTATCTATCTATCAGGTATTATTACTAATAAGAATGTTAATTTTTGTCGTTTCTACATTTAGAAACGCTACAAAAAGACGACCGCATGGTAGTTGACATTGTTGAAAGATGTAAGCTTTATCTATGAATCTAAGCCATCTCAGTCAATTCTTATCATAGGCGCCGACTTTCCGTAGGAAAAAAGGGTTTTGCCCCATTTTGTAAATATCGAGCTAAAATTCTGGAATAATTTTTTTATTGTCTTTTAGGCCTCCTTGAGCACGTGGTTAAATTTGTTGTACTTAGTCATAGTTAACCCTGTATGTATTTATCCCATATGCCTTGGTAACTTTGCTTTGCATTCTTCAGCTCCTGATGAAATTTTTCACCTTGTTCTTGATTTTATGGGAAGTAGTCAATAAATATAAGCATCCATGAAATGTTATTTTAGATTAATTAAGAACCTTTATTTCCTATAGTTTTCCAGTATTTCCGCGACTTTTTCACTGAAATCTCGACTTTTATGGTTTTCCAGGATATTCTCGATAACACATTTCAAACTCAGCCATGTCACTTTTTCGTCTTTTCATTGGGATCCATTGCAATTCGTTCTCGCAGTTTTGCACCTAAAATATGGAGAAACTTGTTATGATGTAGATAGCAATCACCTTCGTTATTAACAACATTCACCCATTGTTTCATAACTCCTGATTCGATGTAAAGAGTTGAAGTTAGGACTTTAGTAGCAACTAATACTTCTCTATTGATGTTCTTAGTGCCTGGTTGCTCTTCTTGGCCATTCTTTTACTATATAGTGTTTTTTTCTCTCTACTATCCCATTCACATAAAAAACACGATATTTTGTGAAACCTGATTGACATTCCAATATAATAATGACAACTTTTAAATCCTCATAATTTTACCATCCATGCTAGCAGCTATTTTTTTGTTTTCCAAGAACTGACTTCATGCTCTACTGGAATAGAAGGCTTTACATTAGTGTCATTAAAAAGGACGACTACAGACTTCTCTTCGAAGAATCAATGGACAATATTCATTTATTAGGCTTGTACCATCCAAGTTTGAGTCTGTTCATTAATCGCTTATTATCACTAAACTAGAGGAAGTGCACCATCTTCCGAAAAATATTCCACGAGTTGGAAGAGTTGCAGTGTTCACTGATTCAGTGACTATAAACGGAAGATTTGATTCTACTCGCATTTTGTACAATATTTCTTAACCATGATGTAAAAACTCTGAGAGTGCAAAAATATAAATGTATTGTCGCCACTACGCCATGCTGCTAAACAAACAAAATAGGCCGCGTATCGAGGCGCAACTGAAAACATTGAGAACGACGAGAAGCGTACGAGAATCGTTCGTGAAATGGATCTAGAGATGCTACAAAATATCTGGAATATTCGTTTGGTCTGTAAAAGAAGAATAAACAGCAGAGTTAGTCAGTCTTGTATTACAGTCTTGAATTGGAGTGTTTAGTTGGAAATTTAAAAGTGAAACAGTGTTTAGTTGAGCTGTAATTAGCAATCAGTAGTGTACAGAGTAGTTAATAAAGATAAGTGATTAATTAACTGTTTGTTTTTCTGGTAAAAGAAAAAGACGAATTGGGAAATCCGTGACAGTATGATGATGGTACTGCCGATTTGCATATCTATCTTGCGATTTGACATTGGAATAACCTTGAAGCTGACCTAATAGGGTTAAATTGATCCCGGATTCAAATTCAACGATCTCAACAACAAAAATGCACGATAGTCTGGCCCACTTACCTATTTATCTTCCTATTGACCTTGAAATAACCTTGAATCTTGGTAGTGTTAAATGAATCCCGGTTTCAGATTAAGTGACCCCAAAAACATAAATATACGATGGTTCAGTCCACTTGCTTATCTATCTTTCGCTTTGACCTTGGAATGACCTTGAAATTAGGCCGATCGGGTTAAATGGACCCCAGATTCAGATTCAACGGCCCCAAAAACATAAACGTACGATAGTGTCTGGCTCACTTGCATAGCTGTCTTTCGCTTTGACCTTGGGATGACCTTGAACCTAGGGAGATGGTGGATTCAGGGAGTGAAAATACATATATAGATATAGTCCGTTGGACAGACAACTTTTTTTGTGGTGCTGTGTTATTTTCGTAGCGTTTCAATGTTATTAGTTACAATGTTCGTGTTCATTGATTTGTAGATATTGTAATTTCCAGTAGTTTCTTTGTTCTTAATTACTGTTTTGAAAGACAGAAATTTAATTTGACGATGTGGTAAACAAAATGAGTGAAATACTCTGTATGTCAAAAGTAATTTGCTAAAGTTACGTAATTTCTACTGACAAATGTCAAATTATATTACGATATTCAGTGAAAATGTATTTAGTCCAGTCATTTACGGTTTTATCTGCGGAAAAATTCCTAGTTAGCTGAATTCTTGTGTACACCTTTATTACGGCGTTGTAATGAAGATGTGAAAAATCGACATTGATATCGTGCCGGCTAAGAAAGTTATAAAGGTCAAAAAGTCACGAAAATCAGTTTTTCGCAAATATCTTGCCACCTATTGCTCAGAGGTCAATATAGGTCAATTGTTTGTCGTAAAATTATCTACAAAAAATACCTTTTGCATTTTTCTGTAAAATTAACCGTTTTCGGAGTAGAGCGTTGAGAAAGCGACTATATTATGACAATGCACTTGTTTCCTCACCACCTTTGAGGTAGAATGCAAGGCGCGTTTTTTTACATGGTTTCCCCCGTAGGCATAATGCATGATATGTAATAAGAGGTTTTTTTTATTGAAGAGTGGATAATTTTTTATTTGAATACTGAAAAATACAGAAGAAACAAACTTTAGTATATAATTTTTTTTTGTCATTCATTGTCAATATCTTCAGTTTCTATATCATTAACAATTGCTGACAAAACATCGAGTGGACTCCTATATTTAAATCGACAGCTTCATCATTTTCATCATTGGTTGACTCTGCGTTTAAGCATGACTGGCCACGGCAATGTCCACAAATTTTGGAACATCTTAATCCAATTTGCATCCACATTTGCCGCCACAACCTTTTGTACAATTACAAAAGATTGTGTTCAGTAGATCATCGAATGCTGGTGGTAATAAAGTTGTTATTGCTGCAATACTCAAATTGGTCGTATAATTTTTACGGCAATTACTATGAACATTTATAAAAGTCACAGTACTTAAATATTCAATATTACCATCACCTCTAGCAATACTAGCATTTTTTAATGTTTATAGACCACGCCTAACTTTCTACTACATCACCATCCGATAACAATTCATTGCATATAAAACATGTATCACTCATTATGAAAACTGTTCAAGAGCATGAAACTACTAAAATAACGTCTTTAATACTCAAGAAATAATTTTCAACTGAGCTAAACACAGTCCGACAGGCAGTAGCAGGTATAAAGGGACAATAAAATACGGAACATCTGCCAGTGTAGGTAGTTTGTATAATATTTAGTAGATTTTACTAAGTTCCCAAACGTCTATAATATAAGTATATTTTTCACAAAGTATCAAATAGACGTTTTAAAGACACAAACATGAATAAAAACCAATAGAGTTTACGCCTTGGTATACGATATACAATACCGTATGTGAGTGCATTCTAGTTGCTTTCTCTCAGCTCTCTACTCCGAAAACGGTTAATTTTACAGAAAAATGCAAGAGGTATTTTTTGTAGATAATTTCACGACAAACAATTTTTATAATGACCTCTATTGACCTCCGAGCAATAGATGGCGAGATATTTGCAAAAAACTGATTTTCGTAACCTTTTCACCTTTATAATGTTTTAACCGGAACGATATCAATGTCGATATTTCACATCTTCATTACAACGCCGTAATAAAGGTGTATACAAAAATTCAGCTCACAATTTTTCCGCAGATTGAGATTTAAAATGCCTAAAATGACTGAACTAATTTATGTGTGAACCATACAGTGTATTTAGCTTCTTAATCTCAGTAAATACACGAAGCTCCATAATACGAGCTTTCGCTCAGGAATGTAATTATAGGTGCTAGTCTCAAAGTTTCTACTCAGGAAACGTCAGTTACTCACATGTTGCTAATTTCAATTAATTGTAAAGTGTTTAACTGGAATCCGGAAAATAAATTGAATTTTTATGAGCAACTTAATTGTCAAAGTTACGTATTGAACGTTCAACGTAATTTAACTTCAGTTGTAGTGGTTTAATATTTCAAATTAGTTAGGTACAGAAGTTTACTACTTCAGAATATTATGTTGTTGAATTCTACTGGCGACATTAGAATAGTATAACCTTTTAATTAATAAGTTAAAAGTTCTAACTTATTTCTAACGCCAAAAGAATTCAATGGCATAACAGTTTCAAGTAAGAAACGTCTGCAATTAAATTGAAAATAATATTAAAATCAATACAACTAAAGATAAATTACTTTTAATTTGTTTAAATACGAGAAAATACAACTATTATATACAAGGGGGCACCAAATTTGATACTTCTGGGAGCATTTGTTAAATTTCCCGAAAAGAAGAAAAAGTAGTCAGAGAAATTCTTCAGTTGATATTCACACAATGTTGTGCAATAGAATTTGTAGTGTCTTTTTAAATCATAACGGAGTTCTAGACATTTTAATTGTGCAAACTGCTTATAGAGGTTCGACTAAATATACCATTTTACCTCTAATCAGTTTTAACAAAGGTGTAAATGATTTATATAAATTGTAAAAAAGCTTAGATACGGGGAGATCCATCACTGAGCAGCCAGTAAGCACTAGATGTCGACACTACATCTCGCGTATACTCATGTCGTTCTGTCGGTGATACAGAGCGAACATCTGGGATCATAACAAACTCGAGGTTGGTATATATCTTGTGCCGTCATTGACTACTAATTGTGGCTATTTGCTATAGGCTTTCAGATGCAATTCAACATTAAGTGCCGGTCGGGGTATTAGCCAGCAGAGTCGTTGTTTCCTTAAATTCCGTATTTGCAAATATGATAATCGCCGATGGCGATACCAGGTTTTGGGGTTTTCATAACCCTGTATGAACTACAATAATCATTCAAAATATCAAATTTCTATGTGTTCGCTAAAAATAAAAGACCTGTGTGGTATCGCTGTATTTTTGTTTATGTTTCTAAGTAAAACAAATAATTTTGAACCAAAAGGCAAATAAAAAATATTATTTACGGCGAAGTAATAAATCAAAGATGTCATAAGCAATATAAATTTATGTCCACTTGTAGCATGCTAATGACCTAAATGTAACTATGAGAGGTCCCTGTATACTTAAAATTTGTATCAAATATCATTACGAGTGAACAAACATTGTGTAAACTATTTCGAGGTGTAGCAAAGCTACATCTAGCGGTCATTCATTAATCCATGCCGGACTAAAAAGCCACAGCCACGAAGCGCTCTACATAGCAGTAGACACCATTTAGAGCTCTTGACCCATATCGCGAGCGGAGATAATGATATTCTGCAAACACGGAATTCCAGGAAACAACTACTCTGCGGACTAATGCCCCGACCATTATTAAATTACACTTGAAAAACCTATAGCAAACAACTAAAGTCACTCGTCAGCAGCCCATTAGTCATATACTGGTTTCGAACTTATTAGTTCTCATCAATATGCCATAGATAAGGCAACCGAGAAATAATCCTACCTGTTTTAAGTCTATCTAACATTACAGAAGGAACCATGGTATGCGATGCAGCAAAGCTACATCTAGTAGCCATTTGCTGCTTCTGAGAAGTTACAGATACGAAGCGTCCTACATAGTAGTTGACACCTTGAAAGCTATCGATCTTTATCGCAATTAGCTGTTATGATAGAGATCGATATAGCTTTCAATGGTATCTACTAGGATGTAGAATGCTTCATGTATGTCACCTTTCAGTCCGGTTTTAGTAGCGAATGGTCGCTAGATGTAGCTTTACTACACCGCGAGCTTATAGGTTCTTTCTATCGGGTTAGCAGACTTAAAACGGCTAGGGTTATTCGTCGATTGCCTCACCTGTGGCACTCATGGGAGTTAATAAGCCCAATATCGGTATGTCTGGAATTTCCTATTTGCATTGTGTAAACTGTCCCATAAATAAAAAACTTTCAGTATTTTATAACTGGGGAATTCTTATTTTATTTGAGGAATTCTTAGTATAATTTTTACTTGCAGGAGAATTCTGACATTTTATTAATTTATTTATTTCTATCACCTTATACTTTGATAAACAGTCATTAGAGACACAATTAATTACAGCTACAACCACTCCTAAATAATCCGCAAATATTCACAAATACAGTTGTTTCTTAATATTGATTAGGAAGAAATATGGACGGGATTAAGGTCATTACCCATTTAACACTTCAGCATATGAACGGCAACTGTCGCGACGGCACTTTTACATTTTTGCATGCGATTAAATGTGAATGTACCCACTTAACTGCAACGGTTCATCAACTACAGGCCTTCGTACCGGCATGGCGCTGACAAAATATCTCCGCTAAAATGTTTTGCAGAAAAAGTTTTGCAGAAAGAGTTTTTGAAAGATGGTTCTCCTATGTACCCAATATCATTTTTTTATCCTTCTTTTTATTACGCCTGGAATAAGATACACAGTATTCAATATAAATAGCTAAAATGAGATGTCGTAGAGCTGCTACGCTGCGGGTGTCAATACGTTATATGTACGGATAACAGAATTAAAGTGTTGACCGAGTGCAGACGATATCCAGACGCTGAGGTGATGAGTTTTACTGGTCTTGCCTGTATTTTAGAATCGTTTCTATATTGTTCTCACACATCGTAATATAATTCGGCAATAGTCTAATGTACTCATGAACACTGATGACAAAAGATCATAGCACTGAATATGACCTCACTCGCAGTAATGTTATCCAAACAGTCTGTGAGCATTATTCAGCGTATATGGGTCATTTTTTGACACCATTATTTTCTTTAACTCAATTTATAGACACTCGCTTGCAAAAAAACGATTACAAGCAAACACGGGTGCAAGTTTGTTTATCAAAGTATTCATTATATATGCCTGGTTTCATAACTTACGATGTGTGTAGGATCGCCTTAATATTCGTCACTCATACTTTAACTTCAGTTTTATTTTAAATAGAGAAAGTGGAGATACCCAAACTTTTTGCTTTACGGGCCCCAGGATATTTTCTTTAAGTATCTAAGTTGGGACCAAATTTATACATTAAAGCCGACCTTTTTGTCTCGCAAATTTAAGTAAATAAATGAGAAAGTAGAACATGAAAATGTTTTGCACTTTTATAAACATACATTCAGAAGGATCGAATTTCTTTAAACGAAGTAAAATAGTTGCTTTGCTAATCAGAAAGTATAAAGAATTTTTTCAGGACGCTAATCATGTCATTTATGTTCTAAATTTTTATATACAGTAGAATCTGATGTTAAAGAATCATCAGATGTAAAGTTCTTAAAAAAATAATTTTCAGTTATATCTTTCTATTAGGATAGTAGTTTTTAAGTTGTATTAGATTTTTTTAGATACTTCTGAGGACGTCTCAAATTACGATGTTTAAACAGAAACTAAAACGAATAAATTTGTTCCGATAGCACCGCCCAAGTATTGTTTAGTGCCATAACAATAAGGACAGTCAAATATTCCTAAGTAAGATTGGGAAATTGGATAGTAGTATAACTGTAACATAAATTTATAGAATAATATAAATTAAACCACTGTCTGTCAGCATCTTTGGTCCTTACGAATCAAACACCAGAAAACCCAAACATTTCTAACTCTATTCTCCAGGTTTTTTCCCAGATTATTTCTACAATCATGTAAAATATCAGAAACATTATTAGGTAAAAAGTAACACTAAATCATGGCGATATTAACGAAAATAGTATATTAAACAAATCACAATTTTAGTGACCCTTTCTTTCCAAAATAAACATAAACATATATACTCGCGTCAAGAATTCAGACGTCTTACGTCACGTCTGACGTTACACATTTGTTTTTATTGTCAACGTAATTTTCGATATTTGGTCGCGTTAAAAACAATCATTTTTTGCAATTTAGTGCAATATATAATGCAAAGTTTTAGTGTAGTATATAGTTTTATTACTATCAGTTGCAGTTTCTTAAATATTTTGATGAAAATATAATTAATTATTCATTTGTTCATATGACGTAAGTCGTCTGAATTCTTGTCGCGAGTATAATATACATCTTACTGACAAGTCCCGTTCCACTATTGTGTTCTTGGAGGAAGAAGGTTTTGCCAGAAAAAGGAAGTTGATCAACACTTCGGTCAGCATGTGACCCATAAATCCTGGCGATGGAAAAACAGACGTTGAGTACAAAATGGAACAGCGTACATTCTACAGCTTAGCGACAACCAGACCAGAGAAAGGATATATGCCAGAAGACTCTCCAATAGCTAGCTTGTTATATTTTGGTTTTTAATAGAATACCTTTTATTAACCGTTGAGAGAGCGTTTCAATTTGCTGGCCACAAAAACAAACCTCATAAGCTTCTGGAATGGAGATAAAACTAGATCAGAAGAAATTAAACGTCTCCGAAAAATATCTTCGTTTATATTGATTCTAAAACTTCTCCTAGAAGAATTGATTTTTACCATTTAAAATCTGTTTCCAGTCTCTTGAGTCTGTTCACTCAGTTGTCCAACAGTTGGTACCAAGAAATGCTTTACTGCACCAGAGTCAGAAGCAAGGATTTTATGAACCGTAGTAGCCATAGGATATAATTTATTTTATTTTAACAAAAAAGGCACAAGATAGTGCAATTTTTTTCACGGCACTGAGTGAGAAAGAGTAGCGGTTTCCATCTCTAAGTTTTTGAAAAAATATTTTTAAATTTTCTACATTTCATGCCGTTTTTCTGTTTACTAACAGACTTCCTCTTTCTTCCGCGAATCATATTTAAGATAATCCCCGAACACTTAGCTCTTGTCCAAATATAAAGTATATTCAGATACTTTTTTAATTTCAATACAATCATAATTTTTTTGCTTGCTTTCTGGGTGTCCACTGTGCTCTGCCACAATGAAATAGCATCAGCATCAACCAGACCAACTGTCATTTCGTGTCGAATAGTCAGTCAAGTTTCGCCTGCCAAAACCTGTCAAGAGATAAAACCGGATATGATGGAGAACAAAATAAAGAATCAAAGAGTAAAGTTTCTTATCTTTGTTTTTATTCGATGCCGTAGATGACCAATTAACTAACCTACGGCATGGTAACCTGGAAAAGGATGGTAGTTTGAATAATAGAGTGAGGCATTTATGTCAGCGTTGAATGAAATTCTTTGTATTGTATATTTTTCTATATTCCTACCATTCACTGCAGAATAAGGCACTACAGTACTACACAAACTGCTAATTTGTACGATGAGAGTTTCTAATTTTGCATAAATCTATAAAGTGGTCTTATTCTAAGAATCTCCAGAGTAATATTATTAACGAAAAATCATGTATTCTTTTTATCGACTACAGATTTTTCAAATACATATTATATAGAAATCCCTACTGCCAACAAATTGCAAGCTTCTGGTTTCTGCGTTGTATATGATAGACAACAAATTAAAATCATATTATAATAGAAAGAGAACTTAAAGAAAGAGACAGCAGCGATGTAGAACGCTTCTTGTATGTGGCTTGCAGTTCGGCATGGAATAGGGAATGACCGCTAGAGGTAGCTCTGCTACTGGACGTTATCCCTACTGTCGGGATAGATCTACTTAAAACAGCTAAAACTGTTCGTCGGTCACCTCACCTATGGCATACTGATGAAAGCTAATAAGTTCAAAACCTGTATATGTCTGGTGGGCCACCGACGGTTTTTCAGGTGTATGTAATTCAATGCTGGGCGGGGCATTAGGCTACATAGTGTTTTTTCGAATTCCGTGTTTGCTGAAACTAACTACTATTAAAATTCAAAACACGCTAGTTAAAAGTATATTTAAAAGACTATTTTAATCAAATCACCAATTCGTAAGGGCTGAAATGAGAGGTCTAACAATGCAACAGTAAATTCTAAAACGAAATCATTAATAGCAGCTAGGTTTCACAAATAATGCAGGCAGGTATTTAAATAACTAAAAATGTGTGTATCTATTTTGTTACAAAACTTATAACAAAATGAAGATGATGTTTAGTTTTAAAAGTATATAGGTATATGTACCTAGGAGTTTAAACTTAACTAAACTAAACAATATATAAGTATTAAACTCATTTTATATAAATATTATTATACAACACATATTTATTTATTTTAAGTCCAAGAAATATATGATGCGTCATTGCTTTATTCCGGGGTGAACTAAATAAATAATTTTTCTTGTCATTTTATCATTGTACTGAGACACTTCGGTACAATATAATATCTAAAGTTTGATTGTTATGTTTTAGTGTCTCTAATAACACCTTCAGGATTTGAATGTTATAATTGAAATTAAACTTCAATTGTAACAATGCCGACGACTACCTTCAGCTTCATATTCTAAATGCAAGTAAACAGTAGTGACGCAACCCGGCATGCTATAGAAGGTAGTGACATTACACAGCAGTTTATGCAAGTTCATGTTCTCAAATTATTCTAAAGGCTTTAGAGGCGTCAGAAAATTATAATTTTTTCAAATCGCACTAAAATTGCAGTATCATTCAGAAATGCAATATAAAGCTAAATAACCTCATTTGAAACTGCAACAACAATTTCTTTTATGCATTCAAACGGTACATCAAGCAACATCAATAACTGAGTGACGTTGTCTACATGACGCCATTCTAATTCTATTATGAATGATTTATTTTCTATCAGATATTTTGAAAGAACAAATTATTATATCAAAATAAATGGGAAATATTTATGGCCGTCATGAACTTTGTTTACTTAACAATAATATTGTTACGAAAGCTCACCTATCTTTTTAGTTTGTTAATTATGTTCCTGTTTACGTTAGAATTTATAATTGAAGCTCACCTACCTCTTCAATTTGTTAAGGTCGCCGTATTTCTAAATCGTAAATTGACCATATTTCTGGTGTTTTTTAAGTACTGAAATCTCAAAAAATAAAACACGTAGAGCAAAAGTAATATCAAAAATAAAATTACTGATGTTTTGTTTATACACTTTTACTATTTAAACTCTCCTCAAATAATATAATACCTTTTAAAATGCATTTGTATAATACATTATTTTGTTATTCTAACCCCACATTATTTTCACATATAAACAAAAGTGAACATTCTTATATGTAGAACTATGTAAACTTATGTTACAACAATGTTTGCATTTATAGGTGAATTAAAAGAAACACGTATTTTGAAAGATTTCAGTACCTAAAAGTTTGTTGGATAGATCGCTTTCTGACGTTATATAATGAGTTTACTGAAGTACCTTTGAATATTCGCAGATGGCATGATATAACACTCTTGTTAGTTACTAAATTCTATATTATTCAGTTCTTAAATGTCTAAAATTACTTGTATTTGTAGAAAACACTATTTCGAGAATACGGCGCCCTTAATTGTGTTTCTGTTTATAATTTTTGTGATGCCTTATTTTGACGTTTTCTAGAACATCCTCAGCCACATCCTATTTGATTCTCGAGACCGCGGAACCCTAAAAACCTATATGAGCGGATCGGTTTCGCCGCTGGAGTCAGTTTATATTGAGCAGTCGAAGGCGATTGACAAACGTCAAAGTAAAGTGTTGACAGTTGTGAAAGTTGTATGAAGGATATTTCTTGTATACTCAAGAGTGACAATAAAGTTTGTCTACGTGACGTGTTTCCACACTAAGCCAACATAGAGGTTACAATATTTATTCTTGAAATATATCCTTTTACGAAAAACTTTTGATTTATTGGGAACAAGGTGCGTTTTTTAATAATTTAAAAATCTTCGTATAACGTTTCGTTCGTAATTAGGAGCTTTTTCAAACTATTTTATTTGTTAAACTATTACATAATTAGTAAATCCCAAAAACCACACCAAACAGCAATCAACTGTGATAATAATAAATCTAATTCTTAAAGTTATAATACATATTTATTTACAGTGGTTGTAATAGTGATTTCGAACCCAAAAAAAAAAAATAGTAAGCACTTAGCGATCCACGCAATTTATTGATGTTACAAAAATTTTAAATAATTCATTAAAAAAGTTCGAAATTAGTAGTTAGAAGTATTTCAGTATTTTATGCTTCATTTCGTGAAAAGAAAGAAAATATATAATGCAATGGCTGCTTATAATTATTTTTTGATAAAACTATCATTTATTTATCCTGATAAAATAATTCAATAAAATGAAAACAAAATATTGTATTTGACCGTAAACTTATAATATTTAATGCGAAAGCCCTATTTCATAAACTTTTAAACACTTTTAAAATTTACAACTTTATTTATTTAATATTACACTTAAGAAATTTGCATTTCAGGAAAGTCGGGTATAATTAACAACCAGCTGAAGTCTCACAATCAGCTAGTTTACCCGTTCTTTTTCAAGCAGTTAAATTATTTAACTATGTTAACTGAGAAGTAGTTAGCAGGGCTGATGAATTAGACGCAAAACTTGGATATTTAAAACATGCTAAACTTCTTGGACGAATGGGAAAATGCAGCTGAAATTAATGGAAAAAATACATTTATCAACTGTTTTACAGGAAAATATTATTTTATAGTCTACCAGTAGTAGCGACTGACTTTGCAACTGCATAGAGTGTTTGAAGAATAGTAGATATAAATAATAGATGGTATCTATTTTCCATTTATAAAGGATGGTTCGTCATGGCAAACTTTAATATTTTCTATATTACTTGATATACAAAAATAAATGTAATTGTAAGTTGAAAGAGTTATTAGCGATATTACATGGTCGATTGTTGGTTATTTATTGCCTAGGCCAATAGTGTGAAATAACACACCAAAATGCAATGCTACAACTGTAATGGAAAATTGTTACTTATGAATATGAATTTTTTCATAGTAAAACCGTATTTTGGTACACATGAAATGTCAATCATTTACACAGATAGGGAAAATATTTAACCGATCATATAAAATGCTAAGAATAATCCCTTCCACTGCTCGCCGTCCAAGCTTGACGCGTCCTCCCCTATTTTGGCGGACTAAACCAGTATTCGTATAGCACACTATTCGTTTGGCGTTCGCCCGTGGGCGTAGGAGAGTAGGGGAGTACTGACTAAACCCGCCCTGCGTCATCTTCCCACCAATACCCCATGCATTTGAAATGTATGTAATAGAATCTCCCCATGATCGGTTAAATACTTCTATCTGTATAAGTGATGTAAGTATATGTATATTTTTAGAAATTTAAATTTATCGTAAAATTCTAGGTACGACAGTGTTAGATAACATAATAAAATTAAAAACGAAATATTGACAGTGAAATAGATGCTAGCGAAGAGGCGCTTTATGTTTCTGTATCTGTGAGTATATCAACCTTCAAACATAGTTTTACTAATTTTTTAAAACAGAATATCCAATTTTTTTTACTGTATTAGAAAGGTATTTTAAGCTAATATAAATCAAATCTCATATATGTATGCTCTCTGATACCAAACATGTAGGTATGCTAATGAACAATTCCACAGACAAAGTTCTATTCAATAATTATCTAAAAAAGAATTATCTAGTTAAATTTACTAACCTGATTTAATGAAAACACTATAAATACCTAAGTTCACTTTTGAAACTGTTGGAACTCGAAAATTCAACTAAAATAGATAGGATCTGACCTATTCCTGCATTTTTACTACAATGGCTTTTTAATATCAAGGAACTAACTAGTCGCCTTGTAAGGTGGAGGCTCCGTTTAGAAGAGTTTGACTATGAGATTAGGTACAAAAAAGGCAAACATAATGTCAACGCAGACTGTTTATTGCGCATTAAAATTGATCAGGTAGAAGCAAACCCTATTGACACAGAAACAAATCCAGGGAAAAAAATTGACAACATTTCCGATTTTATATCCGAAATTGGAGACGAAATAACTGAACGACACCCACAATGGAAGAAATCTTTAAAGACATCACAACACCCAAACCGACTGTAAACGATGACGAAACACGACACACTGCTCAAGAAAATCCAATTCAAGAAATTCCTTACACCAAAAATTGTCTCAATCAATATAATCATGAAATTACTGTCATAGAATCTAATAACACTGTTTTAGATTCATCTGTTGCTTCAACTTTATTTAAAACAAAAATTCGACATTTAGTAACACTTACAACTACAGCTCCAGATCAAGACATAGTTAAATCGTCAAGTTACATATTGTCTATATTTTAAAACTGAAATTGAAAGAAAAGTTACCCGTATCATTCAACAAAATTTCACTAACTTAAAACTGTGTATCTCACGAAAACTACAAGACGTACACAATTTAGACGATCAAACTGAAAAATTAAAATATTACCATGACGGAAAAATCAGTCACACAGAAATCAATGAAGGAAAAATGTCACTACTCAAACGATATTATTGGCCTAACTTGATTGATGATGTTACAAATTATATAAATTCCTGTAAAATATGTCAGAGAGCTAAATATGAGGGACACCCTCAAAGAATAAAATTCCAAATTACGACCACTCCAAAAAGACCTTTCGAAATAATTCAGATGTATTTATTTTTTGCAGAATCAAAAATATTTCTTGCAGTTTTAGATCCATTTTCAAAATTAGATCAAGCCTATAACATAAAATCCAAAAATGCACTAGATACTACTGAAACTCTATTGACGTTCATCTCATATTTCGGTATTCCCAACAAAATAATTTGTGATAGTGGTAAAAAATTTGATAACAATATATTTAAAGAATTTTGTAACTTAACATCAAATTAACTTTCATATAACTACTCCTAAAATTTCAAATTCCAATACTCCCGTTGAATGTTTTCACTCCACATTATTAGACATAATACGTTGTGTTAAATTAGAACATTCAAATAAAGACTTAAGTCAGGTAATGAAATTAGCAATTATAGGATATAACAATTCCACACATTTGGTAACAAAATTAACCCTTTTTGAAGAAGTATTTGTAAACCAAAGAAAAACTCCATTTGATATTAACGAAACTGAAATCCTAAATGACTATATTAATGACCAAAAGGAAATTTCTAAAAAACTAAATGACAACCTCAATCAACAAATTTCCCAAACTAAAGATCACAATATTTCCAAATTAAATAAAAAAAGAGACGAACCGATAACAAACAAACCTGACGAAACAGTTTATTTAAAAACAAAAGTTAAATTTACTTCTAAAACAAAACCAATTTATAAAGAGGCTCAAACAGTTTCCGATAAAGAACATCTAGCACAGACAAAATTAGGGACATACCATAAGACTTTAATTAAAAATCCGAGACAAAAAAACCTTCTTTGTCACAGGTTGCTGATGAAAATGACTTTGAAGACTATATCACTGCTTATCGTATTCAGCGGACTGACGATGACCAGTCAAGCAATTAAACCATTATTTCAAACAATAACTATCCAACCGATACAACTAGGACCTACAAAATTAATTGAATCAACACACAAATTCGTATATCAAATAAATACATTTATGCTCTTGGAACATCCAGAAAATTTATATAAAACTTATGAAAAACTTTGTTCTTTGACACTTGATGTCCCGTCATTAGTAAATTTCACACTAACCAAAGTAGCTTAAAAACTTAATTCCTTACCCTTAAATAAAAAGAATAAATGAGGATGGCACTTTAACCGAAGATGATAAAACAAAAATAATTGAACAATACAAAATCTTAAATAAAAATCAATAAAAATTAGAAACCCAACTTAAAGCGCAATTATCTATTCGTCAGCCACTAAAATTTTTAACGAGACAGTATCAACTTTATCAGATAATCAGCAATCAGGATTAGGGCATGACTTTAGAGACGTTAATGTTAGATTCATTGGACAACAAATTATTGACAACGGTAATTCTCTCTTAACGCTAATGGACGAAATTTATATAGCTATATCTTTCTCTGCTTTAAAAACAGTATATAACCCCATAGTTAGTCTTAACGAAGTTTCCTTTATGAAAAACACTCTTTCGCAAATTTATCGCAATTCTAAGCTATTACCTTTAGGAAACAATTTACCTTATTTTAAACTAATGCATCAAGATGTATTTTTCAAATATCCAAATTTTAATGTTATTATAACATTACTGTTGTTCTCAAGCGAAAATTTATTCCTTTATAAATCTACGCAATTCCACAAGCCAATGTTACCCTGATTCCTTATAAACCAATAATAATGCCTGGCGAGAAGAATCAGCAATACCTAAATGAAGAATGCCCACAAGTCGAAGGTTTGTGATGAGAAACCACAACCCATTCAGGACGATTGTATTTCAACAATAATTCTTGGCCAACAACCCACAAATTGTCAATTTTCAAACGTAAAAATCGCTCAAACAATTGTCTATCAAGTCAGTCCAAGTCAACTACTAGTCATACCATTTAAAGAATCCAGTATCTGATTCCAGTGTGATACCAATGGAGTAGAACGAATACAATCTCCCACATTAATCATTATTAATCCAAATTGTAAATTATGGATTGACGATGAACCATACTTACTACCATCCAATCCCACTACAGTCACATGCACTGGTATATTATTACCACCACTATAAGAAGTTATTATGTCCAGTATCATTTCTCATGATATCAATCTAAAAACTGTCCATTTCGAAGATATCAATAAAATTATCCAATGGAGCCATTCACTGTCATCTACAATAGAAGATCAAAATGTTTTGGATCCTCTTTGCCGTCACCTTAATATTTCTGGATATGATGACAACGTACATTTGTTTCCAAGAGAAAATATCCAAATTCGTAAAAACTACAAGGTCCAGAGGCAACTCTACCAATGATGTCCCAATGGTGTCCCAAGGTCCCCATGCGCCATTTTAAAGAGGGAGGAGTTATGTCCCCTGTATATTATATATTTTTACTCTAGTATGTTCTTAGAAACGTAACATAAATGTTAAGCTTTTGCCATATCTACTTGAGATAATAAAAATATTAATTCATTAAAACTCCTTTATTGTAAAACATGTAGAATCTTTTTGTAAGTTCAGTTAAGTTGTATTTTGGCGTAATAATGCTTCGCATTAAACATCATCTAGTCAAAAACAATTGTTTTATTCCAAAGACTAGATATTTGACTCAACTTAAAGGAGGCCACCTGAAGAAGCAATTTTATAAATGCAAAAATAGGTCAGATCTCATTTATTATGGTTCAATTTTCGAGTTCCCACAATTTCAAAAGTGAACTTAGATATTTATACAGTGTTTTCATTCAACTAAGTTAGTAAATTTAAATAAATTATTTTTTTTTAGATAATTATTGATAGAACTTTGTCTGTGGAATTGTTCATTAGCATACCTAGATGTTTGATATCAAATAGCATACATATGACTTCATTGAAAGGAATTGTAGGAGATTTAATTTATATTAGCTTAAAATACCTTTCTAATACAGTAAAAAATGTAAAAAACAAACCTAATAATAAAGAATATATGGGTAGCTATTGTGGGTGTAATTCAACACTGGCTGGGGCTTTAGTCCGCAGAGTAGATAGTTTCTCACAATATTGTTAATACCTAAAAATATGTAAAAAAGAATATCCAATATTTAATGATATCATTTTGTAATTTATTTATTAAGTTAGTTCTGTTAAAATATAGATAAACAGCCAACACTCAAACGATTATCTAGTTTGTCTTCGTCAATTTATAAATTTAAACTCTTCGTGATTTTGCAACATAAAAATATTTTAAACCATTAGGTAATACATTCAAACGAATATCTAATGGAATTTGAAATAAGTTAATAGCATTTATTGGACTTTCATTCAGTTTTTACCTTGTTCCATATAGAAATAGTCATGAATTTTTCTGACTAAAGATTATTTGAGTATAATACAGGGGACTTTTAAAGCACTATTTCCATTATGATTTTTAGTTTATTTTAGCGTCAAAATTTCGGTATTCATTCCATTTTCCATTATCACATCAATGACGTCTGCCTGTTGTAAAAAAATAAAACAATTTGTATCTAGAATAGTGATCAGAAATAGTTTTTTTCATAACTCAGCGACAAATTATATTGCTTTTTGTGCATTTTTTCAAATTTACCGCCAAAATGATCTACTTATATGTTAAAATTACTTTTCCTTGTGTATGACTTCTTCAATTACTCCTCTTGGTTTAAAAATAGAGTATTGATCGGAAAAATTAAGTTTATCAGCGACGGCTACTAAAACCATAACTGAACCGCTAACTAATTTAGAAACTTGATAATGTTCACTCATACTCATTCACTTTATCATTAATAATATCATATTTCTGAATTAGCCAGAGGTGCAGACATGGATAATCGATGTTGTATCTTCTATACCAAATTTGATATAGATATCTTTGATAGTTCAGAAAATAAAAACATAAATATTTTTTTCAGAACACTCTGTGTCTTATAAATGCATAACTTTAAGACTTATATTTATATGAATTGTTCTACTCTATTTGGTGAATGAATAGTGGCTGGTTTAATTTCTAGCAAAAGTAGTTGTCACCCGCAAAATCATCTAATTATAAATTCTTTCACAGTATACACAGTAATTCACACAGTTTTAATAGTATCCGTAGAAACAACAGACCGCTTTCTATCACTTGAAAATCTGGATACTTAGTAGCACCACAATGACCATTTAAGATATAACATTTTGTATATTATAACTCACTCACATTCGAATGATGTATGTAACTTGTTAAACTCGTCGGCCATCTCTTCTATGACATAGTGATGATAACTAATAAGTTTGGAACCGATATGTATCTGGTGGTTTTACAGACGAACTAGCTTTCTGGATATTGTGAATGTTTTTTTACTGTTTTAGAAAGGTATTTTAAGCTAATATAAATCAAATCTCCTACAATTCCTATCAATGAAGTCATATGTATGTTCTCTGATACCAAACATCTAGGTATGCTAATGAACAATTCCACAGACAAAGCTCTAATCAATAATTATCTAAAGAAAATAATTTTATTTACTGACCTACTAATGAAGCACTCTATAAATATCTAACTTCACTTTTTGGCAGTGGGAACACGACAAATTCAACCACAATAGATGAGACCTCTCTATTTCTGCATTTTTAGGATTGCTTCTTTAGGTGGTCTCCTTTAAGTTGAATCAAATATCTAACTATAAAAATTATTATACAAATTAAAATTATTTGAAGTTAAATATCGACAATGACAAAAAGTGACATCCTGTCAATGAATTAAATATGACAATACCTACTTGAAAAATGTTCACCTTTTATGTAAAAGTTTCTATATATTTTTAGGTATTAATAATATTGTGTGAAACTAACTACTCAGTGGACAAAAGCCCCAACCTGCGTTGAATTACACCCACAATATCTACCCATATATTCCTTATTATTAGCTTTTGTAACATATGACTTCATTGATAGGAATTGTAGGAGGTTTGATTTACATTAGCTATTAGCTTAAAATACCTTTCTAAAACAGTAAAAAAATGTTACAAAAACTAATTAAGGAATATATGGATAGATATTGTGGGTGTAATTCAACGCAGGTTGGGCCTTTTGTCCACTGAGTAGTTAGTTTCACACAATATTATTAATACCTAAAAATATATAAAAAATTGGGAATGTTTCTTACAGTATCATTAAAAGTTATAATCCCCATTCATATTTTTTTGCATCATAACATTGTACTTGCACTTGTATCTGACAGCTACTTAGCACCAGCAGTCCGTTGAGCTGCGGAATGAAAGGTATTGATGAAAAATCTATCCAACTACTATAGTTTGTATACACTGCTGGTATACGTATATCGAGGCTGCTGAAAAGGTTATTTATTCTATTGTAGATATTCAATATTCAATGCAACAATGCATCACATAGTAATTTATTATGTTTGTGGAAGAATATAACACATTTACTTATAGAGATTACTTCCATCATGAATCAATTTTATTTGTATAGTAAATTATCACAATTCATTACATAAATGAATTTTCATTTTGGCAGCTATTTGGAGATACCTCTACAGGGTTGGTCAGAGAAAATTTATTTTGAACACTTGTACCTATTTCACATTTTATTCTGTGTTGCGAAAAGAGCTCTAAGAAAACCATTCAGAGTACGTACCTATGTTTGGATGTACCTATTTATAATTATCATGTGCAAATGGTATATAAGAGACGTTGTCACATATTCAAGACCTGTTTGCTGTCATAATTCTGTCACCGTTAATCAGAGGAAAAAAATTGTTAAATATGTTTTGTTCACTCATATTTATATACGATGTGTTTTTAATAAAACTCTCTTATTCAAATAACCGATGGAATGCCTCTATGATGTAAGTCATTGATGACATGTTACTTGAATTATTGTTCTACTACCTATATTAACAATGGGGAAGTTGCATGAATTTTATATTGGTTCGAAATGTATTACAGGGCAAGTTTTCAAATATATTGAAACGTCATGTGTCTGACGGCAATAATCAGATAATAATTAAAATATTAACATTAATAAATTGAATGGAATGGAATGGAATGTAAACAAAACCACGCGGCCGAAACCGCGATATTATTAGTGTGATGTTACACGCCATTTAGCGCGATTTGTTTCCGTGAATACAGGTCACGGTGTTGGTGATGTAAACAGACGTTTGTTTCTTGTGTTTTTGTGGAATTTGTGAGTCATACATAGCGTAAGTACTGTGTAGGTAATGCTATAATTATTAGTGGCGATGTGGTGAACTTACGGTATTGTTGAACGTAACTTATTCCTTTGTTTACAATATAGATCTGCTAGTGACAGCTACGGCGATAATACTGTTGAGTAAGCACCAGATAGACTGTTTTACTTGAGGTATTTTTAAAATCATGCCATATGATTTCACATTAAACTACTTGTTTTAATTTGAAACATAATAAGCAAAATTATTGAATAAAGCTATTTAACGTTTATTATTTTTTTAAATTAATGTAATTCATTTTTATTGCTATGTACTACTAAACATTTTTAAAAAATCCTTACATGTTACTTTTTATTTATTATGTTTACAGAATAAAACAGGTAATTTAATGTAGCGAAGTCAGATAGCAAAATTTTATAAATGCCTTCAATAATATTCTACATCACGTAAATGATAGGAGCAAATACAGAAATTTAAGTTTGTTTAATTTTTCGATTAACTTAAATCTACCTGCCAATCCAAATTTTCAATTAATCTTACATTAAAATACTCTTCATAAACAAACAATGTTGAAATGGTTCCTTTAACGTTGCGCTTCATCGCGTTACACCACATTTTTCTTTTATTTTTTGGCACGTCAAAATATTAGGCACTATATGCTGTATTCGTACATAATAGCATAATGCAATACTTTCATTTGCCTGGTAAGATACACTTTCTGTGTGCATTTTACGAATCTATTTTGCAACCTTATTCAATACCAATGTCTATTTAACACAATAACACCTAATGATATCACAAATGACAAATTAACCCTTCTAAACTGCGTTATCCAAAAGCATAAAAATCGTATTCAGATATGAACTAAAGCGTACTGCTGTATTTAGATATACACGTGCAAATGGCTTCTGACGTCACAGAGTTTACGCTGTGGCGACGACCGTTTCGTGGGGCCGTGGTCAGACTAAATTTTTAAATATCCTTTTCAGGCTTATTTCTCCACGAATTTGTCTAGGACAAATGCTATTTACATTCAAATAATACATTCTTTTTTCTGCATGTATTTGGAAAAAACGTACATTTTCCTCATTATACAGGGTTAACTATGACTTAGTATAAATATTTTAAGAGGGGATAGGGAAAAATAAGAATTAATGGGATCACCCTTCAAAAAAAATCCAAACTTATTTATAAAGCCAAAAAAAATTATTTTCAAAACTATATTAAATGCCTATTTATCGCCGTCACTGACCTTCTGTCAGCTGCGAGGTTAGGTATATTCTGCCAGTCAAAGATGTCAAATATAGTGACAGGTCCATTGACACGTGTATCAATTTAAGCCGCCGTGAAAGAAAAAAAATCTTTACAAAATGTAGATTATTATTTAATGATTTAATGAGAAATACGGTATGGTAGCACAGAGACGCAGCACCTACCTTACTAATATTTATTTCCAGGATTGATACTTGGAGAGATATTAACAATGTTGAATCATCTTCTGTGTTCTTACTTGTTTAAATTAACGATTTTTGTACATCCTGTGGACCTCTCCTTCCCTCGATCGTTCTTTTTGTGTGAATCGAGGTACCTACTTGGTTTGGCGGTCTTGCTCAAGTCGATTACTTACGTCGGGAAAAGCACAAAGAATAACAACAAAATACACGTAAATGTACACAAATACATAAAAACACTACCACACGTTTACCGTCAAGGCATGAAACAGCTGTTCGATGTGGTTCAAAAAGTATTCAGCAAAATACTACTCGGGAAACGTCTTTGAGGCTACCGCACGATAATATGATAATAATAATATGCACTTCATCCGTCATCTAGGCATTTGAATACGACATGTTTGTAAATACACATAAAATACGCGAAAAATTAAATTTGTGAAAATCAAGTACTGAAAAATTATTTCAAACTAATCAGAGTACCATAACCGTAAATTTACGTTATTTGACATCTACAGACGACATCTGTCACTAATACAAGGTGCACTCACGCCGATAAATTTTTAAACTTCATGTGTTGTTGTGTAATTAAATTCTGTTAATACTAATAATAGCAACAATATTAACAGTAATCGACGATGTTTTCATAAAATATTTAGTAATATTTTAACCTATAACATCCCAAGATGTTTATAGTGTTCTGTAAAAATGACCCTTAGATTATAACTAACTTCGCATTCTGGATGGTTTGGAGCATGGAGAGTATGCAATTAGCAATGCAGTAGGGCATAACCTAGAACTTACTGTTACTTTAAATCAGCTAAGTGACTAATTTTAAACGTGTTATAGTAATTAAATAAAGTATTTTATGTCGGATATGTTAGTGGATAATTATGATGAATCTGCAAGGAGTGAAAATGTAGTTTGGCAGTGTGCAACGAAAGAACGAATACAAAATACTGCAACTAACCGGATTAGCTGTTATCTACCAGGTACTTAGACATTATTATTATTAATACAAATGTTTCGTTTCGTCGTTTCTACACTTGACAATGTTGGAAAAACGACCAGTAGTTGACATATCTAGCCATGACGGATGATGATAGATTGTCATAGGCGCCGACTTTCCGTGGGAAAAGAGGGTTTTGCCCCATTTTTTAAACATCGAGCTAGAATTCCGAAATAAATTTTTTATTGTCTTTTAGACCTTTCTGAGCACGTGGTTAAAATTTTTGTACTTAGTCATAGTTAACCCTGTATAATTAATGGCAAGATAAATGAAAAGGTGGTAGTGTGATAGTCGTCTTCAATTACACACTGTTCAAAACTCCCTACATATAAGTAATTTTCTCATCTTGAAGGCGGAGAACGCTATGCTGCGTCCTGTATCAATCGGTTCCAACGTACCCAATTTTACAATTGACGCAGTTCTTTCAACCAAAGCGATATTTCTATTTGTGGATTGGTCTCCCGAATCTATTTGCTACAGTCTTTTCGCTGTAATTCTTCAGTTCAAATCTGCGCTAGTGATAAATCTCATTTTATACGGCTTCTAAGAAAGGGACGACAGTCTGTTTTCGGCTGCCTCGTCTAAAGAATGTGTCGAAAATATATCCGTATTTAATAATGCAGTGAATATTACATTTTCCAGGCTTTCATAAAATTCTAGATGAGATTATCTTTCTAATATTACGATACGGATATAAGGCTCGGGACTAAGCAAAAACAGAAATATAGCCGATTTTCAATATTCAATTTTGATTATATTACATTCTGTAGGACTGCTGCTTCTAAAATCTGCCTGCTCTAGGATAATTAATTTGAATTCATAATATATGAATTCTGATATACAGTAGTGTTTAATGATTATGTTGGCAAGGGTTGACAAAGCAGCTATTAATCTGTTATTTATAACAGATAAAATAAATGAACTGGTGTTGAAGCTGAATGAGTAATAAGTTAATCATTTTTAGGTGCCATATGAGGGACATGCTAATATCAACTAAAACTAATCGATAGAATTAAACAATAAGCAATATTGACACTACCCGGTATATATAAAACAGTAATGTTTTCTGTTTTCTTTTTCCATTTTTACTTAAAGGGGAAAAAATTACTACGCTTCTGTCACCGTATCTAGTCGATACATTATTTGAATAAAAGTTCTCGATTCTTATAGATTGTTTCCCATTGATGTTAATTATAATTCTATATATGGGTATATATTGTCAATACTCTTCACTTGTAATATACACTTTTAATAAACCATTAATTTTTATATTAAATTGGACGAAGAAAAACTTAACTACAGGTAATTTATAAAATTGTTAATTGTAATTTGTTTTCAGCTTAATTTATGTTTGCCTACATTGTCCGCTTTCTTTTAAAATGAATTGAAAAAAAATACTACTAGATACTTAGCTTGCTCTAATATTAAGTTAAACATTGTAATTTTAATTTGTAATTTTCAATGTGTTTTGTTTTAATTTATTGTAATTTCATATTAATTATATAACACATTTACATTTCTAGAGCCCTGGAGAGGGCTTAAATATAAGCCGAAACGTTGGCAATTTATAAAAAAAATTGTTTTTCTACTGAAATTGACCTATTACCAGACTAAAAAAGCAACATCAGAAAAAAAAACATTTATAAGAAATTTAAATGATAAATACAGGGTGTTTCCCATCAGAATGGATATGGAGCTGGTATATGTAAAAGGTCCCAAAATATTGCAATTTAAACAAACATACCTATATGTAAAATTGCACACAGGCGGAGTTATAGGCTTTCAAATTAGGCCCAAATATTTCGAAAAAAATATATATCTCATTACATGATTTAGGTGTATTATTGGTCTTTTTGGATTATGAGTTCAAGTAAATTGAATTCCTACAAGGTTTTCATTGAAACTGAGCCATCCCTAAAATTATCCCAAATTGTAATATTTTGGGACTCCGTGCATGTACCGGCTCTGTGTTGGTTCTTATACGGAACACCCTGTAAAATGATAATAATGCATTATAGAAATGTAAAGTTATTGCAATCCTAATATATTTATTTATTTATTTACTTATTTATTTAACAATACTGCTGTCCAGACCCAAATCCAATTACAGGACAGGAACTAACATAAAATTACAATCAAGACATATACTTAAGAAGAAAAAAACAAAAAATACACTACTACATATAAAAATGACAATATATACTTGAATTTGGATATACACTTCTGAAAAAAAAATAAACAACGGTAGACAAAGAAAATTAAGTTAAAAAAAAACAAAAAAAATTACTTTAATATACATTGGTCTATGGTAGCAATGGAACAGCTAAAAATATAATTTTAAACATGTTTTTTTATTAAAGTTGGTAAATAAGAAAGTGTTTGGAAACGATTTTGAATAAAAGAGATGTTAAAATTAAAATTTCTTAAAATATATGGATAATCATTGACTGCAGATAGTTTATATAAAAATAGTAGTGGTAAAATGCGACTACTACTTAGCGACGTGTGGTTAAATCTTTTTAGTTAAATCTACTTAATTGTTCTAACTGACCTCGTAATTCAACGAGGTTGACAAGATATTTAATATATTTTCTCTGATATTCTGTCAATTGTTTATATGAAGCTCATACTATGGATCCCAAATAATACTGCCATAATCCAATTTTGGTTTGACAGGCGAGTTAAAAAGTGAATTAAGGGTAGACACCTCTGTAAAGTGGCATGAAATAATTAAACTTTTTTTTTTCAGTAGAATCAACAGATGCAAATAGTTTGAGACCATCAGCATATAAGAGGACACGTGTTTGAATGTTACTGATATATCATTCATAAATGTTATAAATAACAGAGGGCCAAGTATCGATCTCTGCGGAATTCCTGATGTCGCTAGAATGTCAATTGATTTGTGCGATACTGAACATTTGTAGTTCTAGTGCTTAAATATGAACTAAAAAACTAGAAAATCTACAGTTGGATAATTTATGTAACAGGAAATGGTTTGACCACTCTTGTCCATAGTATTTGCGATAAGTTGTGTGACACTTATAAGGTTAGCTGTTGTAGATCGACTAAAAATAAAACCTTGTTGTGAATACGAGTTGTGTGATATAGCATGCAAACAGTCGTTTCTTTTAACAATTGAGCAAATTGACTTCCAAATCTACGGAAAAGTTGCAGATTTAAAGGATAAATTTAAAATGATACTGAACGGCAAAGCAAATATAAGTGTAAATTAAAAAAAAACTGCGTTAAAACCAGTTCTTAATTTATTTTGAAATTTTTTCAGTGCTGTGTAAACATCTTGCTCAAAAACTACAGAAACATTCATTAATGACAAAATATTTATGTCTGTTTGATCACAACCCTTTCTACTATATCCTGAATATCATTAATAGATTGGTCTAGATAGTTTATCGAAAATTAGAAGCGTATTTTATGATTCATTCATATAAAAGATATATCTAGGGTTTTCAAGAAAAAAAAAAGAATAGGGCAAATGTATCACTTATCAATGATTTAAAGAAATTGTTTACAAACTGTAAAATTGAATCTCAAGACGAGGTCTTGGATATAGATTGAGAAAAGATGATCTTAACGTAAACAAATCAGCAAAACGATGTAGGTATAGCAACTAAAGTATAGAAGACGGAAATTTACACGTTGCATAAGATTAATGATCAAATGGAAAAAAATAAAAAAAATAAAGAAGAAACGAGACGTATCCAACCGGGCAAAAGAATGACAAAACCAAACAGAAAGTAAATATCTGTATTATTTTTAAGCAGTACACAAAACCATATTTAATTACAGAAAAACAACTGCAATAACAAGCAAAACATGTATTCAGTAAATGATGTTAATTTTAAAAACAAGGACAGATCAGTTATAAAAGAAGAATAAGTAAGAAAACGAAATATATATTAGTGGCTCTAAATTGATACGTTACAAACGATATTTTTTCTGGATTTCCATCCAAACACTTCGTCATATCATTAAACAAAATGTTTCATACTCTTCAGTTTCCTCGAATAGATGAGGTGTAAAAAAGAGGAATAAACAAAAATCTCCCATGCTCATCTTAATAATTTTAATCGTTGGTTTTGCATGGCACAATATTACATACTGTTTAGATCTTACAACTAGTGATTGTTATTTGTTCCTACACCTTAAGAATTGGCTTGCTTCTCAAATATTCGACAAAAATTGAGAGTTGAAAATTTTGGTAAAACTGGCTGCCATCCCAAACAGAGAAACTTATGTGGAGAGTTTGAAGAAGTAATGGTAATGTCAAAAACATTATGAATACGTAGGAATAACATAACTAATATATATTTCTACTTTTGTAAAAGATAGACATTTATTTCTGAAATGTGCTTGGTATACTAATTATTTCATTATATTAGTATTGATAATAGATAATTGACTTTAGTGGAATCTATACTACTAACTTAAATATCTAGGGGAGAACGGGGATAGTTATAACCATAGTATACTAATCAAATTTAGTATACTGTGGTTGTAACATGATACAAGAGTCCATATTAATAATTGTGCTGCTATGTGGTTAGAGCAGTTGACACAACAGATACGTATAGCCATAGTAAGCACGTCAGTCGTGGTACCGGCAGAATTTTTAAGCCATAAATAAAGTTTATTTACTGAAGCTATTTTGTTGGAAAGGGAAGTAAATATCGAATAACCGAGCTTAAATTTTGTCTATAACTAATATAGATATGGCATGGTAAGTTGTGATAATTAACAATTACAAAAAGAAATGCTTGTTCGAGTAAATTATTATTTTACAGCAAAATTGAAGCTGAGGTCATTTGGAACACTTCTCTGGTAGACAGTTGATCCAACTGACCCCTTTCAATTCAATAATAAAAATTCAACTATATGAATATTTTGTTTTGCAGAAGAATTCCACGTTCGAGAGTCAGAAACTTACACTTACAACAAACTTCACTAGTTTTAGACCAAGGTGTCTCTGAAAGGAATGCTGCGGAACAATTTAAAATTTATCATGTAACATTGCACAGATACATTAAAAAAGTGCCATTAAATAAACGCATTAATAAAATATTATCTTTAGAGGACGAGTTAATATTTTGTGAATATATATGCAATTCAGCTAACATGTATATTGGACTTACATCATCTGATGATAGGTTTGTTGCATATGAATTCTGCATACGAAAAAACACTAGAATTTCCGAGCAATGGCATACTACAACAATGAGATCAATAGACTGGTTTTCCAATTTTTTGAAGAGGAAACCCCACATTATCGATAAGAGTACTAGAAGCTACAAGTCACGCAAGAGGTGTGATTTTTAACAAAGTAAATGCCAGCAAATTTGAGGCTGCCAACGAAACAAAGGTCTCCCTTACTTGTCATAGTAAATATTACATTATCTTACAATACAGATAAAATTGTTTATTGTGCCTTACAATATTTATTACATAAAAATAAAGATCAAATAAATATAGTTTAATAAGAATTGGAAATGATATTTTTATAGTAAAAAGATAAAATTTACTAAAATGGTAATCAAATCTCTCATACATCTCTAACTTCATTTCAGTGTTGTAAGTTTTTATTTTATATAAACAAATATGCATGTTCAATATCGCTTATGCATCATTCATATCTGATATCAAAAGGCTCTAGCATAATTAAGCTTTGAACGGCTGACACACAAGAAGTAAATTTCAATTTTGTTCCATTATTTCCTCATAGAACTGAATTAAAAATAAATTATAGCCCCCACATCACTATTCTTTGAATATTAAGTCAATCCTACCTACATGCCGAATAATAAAAGCTAAAAATGTATGCCTTAAAAACTTATTTATATCAAGAATTGCAATGCTAAAGGTATTTTCGATAAGAGCTTAGAATAACCAAGCCCTCTGAAAGAAGGCTTGATAAAATAATCCTAGACAAACATAAACATATCTTGTGTTTATTCTGGATTTGGAAGACCTGTGAGCTTTACGACAGTATAACTGGAAATAGTACAGACTGAGCTGGTAATCCCTTGAGCTTTGACTTCGTCAGGTTCCGTTTTATGTCATTGTAAAACTAGCAATATGCTACCAGATTCATGTAGTCACGGGCTTTCACCAAGTATACGTTACAATCCCTGTGACATACTCTTTCACACTTTTAATCGCGTTCCTTTTTAATTTAATTATGAACTCTATTGTGTCAAAACCGCCTTTCATCATATTACTCGAGCTTATACATTGTTCGCATCTCTTCATTAATTGTACAGGGTGAGTGCAATAATTTAGATGCCTATTCAATCATGTTTAAACAAAAATGGTGACTAGTTTCAATAACTGTAATAAAAAAACTTCAGTTGTCATTGAACAAAAAGAAAATGAATATTGATTGAGAGATGGAAATAAATTGAATGTCTTAATGATTAATTAAATTTCCGTCTAAGATACGTTGGTGATAGAATATTTTAAGACATATATTCTTCAAGACCAATTCTGAAGATTGTCAAGCTCGTGTGAAGCCCTCTGGCAGGTGTTTATATTTGACGTAAGCACTAACTATATAGTCTATAACGTTCTGGTACGTAGTTTGAAGTCACAGACTTGTGACATTTGGGTGATCTTTACTTATGAATCGTGCCCAAATTTCAAGTCTTAAGCTCGTGTCATCTCAATTGAAATTATTTAAATAGACTTTTCTGAATTTGTATTGCCTATGATCATTTGAAAAAAATATATATATTTTTTGCAAACTTTCATGTCCACTAATGGATAAAACCTTGTCCTCATGGGCGCGAATTATTTAATGGTGGGAAAAGTCTCAACTTTAAGCGAATTTTGCCAACTTCAATTTTTTCTATCATTTGCATAATAAAACTGTCATTGACTGTCATGGTAGATTATCAGAAGCTCAAGTTAAACTTATTAATCGCACATAATATTTCTGTTTTACGAAATTCGCGGAAAGTTGACACCTGCAATTAATAATTTAAATCAAAATCTGTGAAATTCGCGAGAATTTTCGCGAATCTCGCGTCCATGAGGACGATGAGAATTTTGAACTATAACTATAATTTGTGTAATTTTATTTCCATTTTGAAAAATTATTATATTGCTGCTACAAGGAATATTAAACTCACGATCAGAAAACATAGGTATCAGGAATAAAGGAAAATAAGAAGGAAGGAGGAGTTAAAGTTTTTTTTATCAACATCTCTAGAGGCACCTTATGCGATAAAATATTCAGAAATCTGCAAACTTTACTGTTTTTAATATACCTACTTATAAAAAATGAGGATGTTTTTAATAACATAACCCGGAAAATTTCAGAGACAATTTTAACGTTGATCTTTATATTTTTGGACAACTTTCGTAAATCATCTGAAATTTAAATATTTTACAAGTACATGAAAGGTAAAAAACCCAAATAATAAAGGTAAAATATATTAATAGATAATAATAGTTAATGAGCAAAATTAAAGTGTAAAAATTAAAATTTACACATAAAATAATAAAAAATACATAGCAGTCATGTATAAAATATCAAAAATAGGAACATAACAAATATCAAAAAATACATACTACAAAATACAAGACTAGTAAATAACAAACAAAAAATGTACACATTTAGGTTACCGATATGATAATCTACGTAACCCCATAACAGAATGTGCAAAATGGTATTTGTGTTGTTTAATTTATTAAAACGTATTATGCAACCAACTAACTTCATTAATGTGTTTCCAGAAATACGCATAGTTTTATTAAATAAGAAATGATCTGTATTTATCGGGCCAACAGTCAATGTCAAACAAATTATTTGAACTAAAACAATTTATTCACTCAAAAACTGTTCCTGATTCTACGTGATACCTTTATTAT
The DNA here is from genome assembly GCA_037114965.1 of Monochamus alternatus. NCBI lineage: Eukaryota > Metazoa > Arthropoda > Insecta > Coleoptera > Cerambycidae > Monochamus > Monochamus alternatus. The sequence continues at coordinate 50,275,374 of CM073427.1, read as the reverse complement.
TTTATCTGCAAATTGCTATTTTGTATTTAGAGTAATCTTCCATGTCAAAAAATATTCATTCTTTCAAGTTTCGAAAATATATATAAAAACAAAGAAGATGATTAGATAATTTTCTATTTTCTGCAAAAGCTAAAATTGTGTCAAGATACACGAAATTTGAGATTATATTTTTGAAATTCCAAGAACTGTATTATCTCGTATTATTGTCTTAAGGCCGCCATATTTCTCGTCGTAAAGTGATCAAATTTGTGGACAGATATCTCGAAGTCTCGGAAAATATAACACGTAAAACAAAAGTAACATCAAATATATACAACATATAAGCCTTTGTAAGACACATTAATTTGCTATTCTAAATCCACATTTTAAGAATTATTTTCACATACGTGAACAAAAGTGAACAATATTATCAGCAGATCTATGTATGTTTATGTTATAACAATATTAATATCTGCAGTTAAATTTAAAAAATACGCAGTTTGAAAGATTTATCTATCTAAAAATTAATTGCTTACACTGTGCTTTCTGTCATATATTTGTTTTACTTCAGTACCTTTGAATATTCGCAGGTGGCATAACATTCCTGTTATTTGTAATATTAGTCCCTAAATGTCTAAAATTATTTGTATTTGTATAAAACAATATTTCAAGAATCCGGCGGCCTTATCAAATGCAACTGAGAACATTTTTTATTATTTCTATCTAACTTCAAGAAAGAGATGAGCATTTTTAAGCACGACATATTACTGCTTTTGCCAGGAGATTCGTATGCCATCAGGTTTCTTTGTATAAAGAATTATAGGATTTCGTTTATCTTTCTGTCTTGTTAGATGTCTTATATACTTAGTCATATGCCTATTCAACAAGTTCATATTATTTATTCCTTCGTTTTTTGTTCAGAGGAACAATCTGCAGAAGTGCATATCTCAATTTATTCAGTCAGTCTTCATCGAGCTTAATTCTACTTTACGTAAAAGAACACCATTATTTTATAAAGCAACCAAATCGAAATACGTAATGATAGGGAGTACCATTTATTATTTTTAAAATGATACAAAGTTAAACATATTCACCATATTTTACATAGAAATGAAGACATTTTTTTTTTCTAGTATTTTGAAATTGTGGTTTCAGCAAAAATTAAATACAATAATAAAAATTTAACTGTAATTTCACATTACTTTACGTTGGTAATTTGTGACCAACATAAAGTAATATAATACTTAATTTTCTTATATTTTTCTACAAAGGTACTTACCTTTATAACTACAAATTTTGTAATAACTAATATTATTTCTAATATATGACTAAATATCAGTGTGTAAAAAATATAAATAATGCACACGTTAATAAAATTTATATACTAAAGTGTTCATTAACCCGTTCAAATGAATGTAATTGAAAAGAGAAAAAACTTTCTACTTTTAATGCCGCATCCACACTCTCGGCGAGACTGTCCGAACAGGGGCGTATCCATGGGGCCCAAGGAGCTTACTGAAATTATGTACATTACTTTATAATTTTCCATGTAATAAAACAGGGGTGAAGTATTTATAATTTGAATTACTTGATAATCGTATGCAAACAATATTAAATTGTGTAATAAGTAATATTTCTATAAGTAATATTTAGCGTTTATTAATGTGACTTTCAAGCCTAAATTCTGTAAGTTTGCTCGATGTTGCTGCATATATGAATGCTGAAAACACCTCTGATCTAGAAAAATACCATATTTTTAAATATGCTTTTGTCCCCGGCGAAAACTTGCTCTTTCCCTATTCTGTTCATAAGAAATCCTTGTTCTTCTACATATACATAGACATATTAAGTTAGACATTTCAATTATTGATATGCAAGTAAAAAAAAATAGAAAAATTAATTTAATTTCCATTATCTTTTATTTTTATAATACTGCTGCAATGCATAAATTTTTAATTTATATTTTATTATTGATATTGGATATTAACTTCTTTTATTTAACAAAAGTCTTTATTTATGTTTAGTTCTTTAGTCTGTTGATGTCATAAGTCTTTACAACTTTACTCCCTCCAATCATAGATACGCCCATGACTCCGAGACCAGGCGAGCAGGAGAGTGTGGACGCAGCACTCGTCGATCATCGCTCTCGCTATAGCCACAGTCTATTATACAGTCCGGAGTCTTCACGTCGGCTCGTTTGATGTCGAGGTCTCAGATTTCGTTTTTTTAGACGACCAAAAGATGACTGCGCATTTAGCCACGCACATTCGCGCGCTCAAGGGACACGGTGATTTGTCAAGAAATAGAATTTCTCCCTCTTCGTCGTGTACATATGAATTTCATTGGTGTTCATTGCGCATTTAGCCGCGATTTAGCCACACCCTCTGGAACCTTCACTCGACGAACTGTATAATAAACTGTGCTATAGCACTCTCGCCTTATTTCGCCGAGATGTCTCGGCGAGAGCAGGCGAGAGTGTGGATGTGGCATAATGTTATGGGAATAAGTTGATAGAGTAAAACATTCTGCTTGATAAAATGTACGAATAGGGGTCTTACTATCAAAATTATTAGAAATACAGTAGATTTTATTATTAAAATTCAATAATATACTACGCGAGTTAAGAAACACATCTGCATTTCGATTTCTAAATAGTTAAGAAGACATTCTCAGGAGCAGATATAACTTCTGTATAGAAAGATTTTTTTTAGTTTTTAGCAATTTGTCCATCCATTCTTTAAAATGTGTATTACACAGCCCCACAAAAAAAAAGTTCATACACAAGAGAGTGGCATATGTATTCCCATGTATTTTTCGACGCTGAATTCGATCCCGAGCTCAGAATTGGGCCTACACGTTTGGAATTGGCCCCAGGGGCCGAAAATGGACTAAAATCCGGTTCCCGGGATAAGGCGAAGTCGACGCTGAATTTTGGAGCTGAAGCCGGATTTGTGCTCAAAGTGTTTATGGCTAACTGAAATTCCGGGTTTGGGTCCGGGAAAATGACCCCTTGGGGGCGGGAAAATCCTGTTTTGGACGTCCCGGTCGCGACTGTGGTATTTTCATGTTTTTCAATTCTGGACCTGAGACTGGGTGTGAAAAGTTTTTGGTCAGCTGTAATTCCCAGTTTGGGTCCGGGAAAATGGCCTATTGGGGCCGGAAAATCATATTTCGGACGTACCAATCGCAACAGTGGGATTTTTATGTACTAATTCCTGTAGCTTAGACTGTGCTTGACAGGTTTATGGCCATGTGAAATTCCCAGTTTGGGTCCGGGAAAATGGCTTTGGAACCGGAAAATCATATTTCGGACGTGCCAGTCGCAAAAGTGGGATTTTCATGTATTCTTCAATCCTGGTTCATAGAGTATGCTCAAAAAGTTTTTGTACAGCTGAAATTCCCAGTTTGGGTCCGGGAAAATGGCCTATTGGGGCCGGAAAATCATATTTCGGACGTACCAATTGCAACAGTGGGATTTTTATGTACTAATTCCTGTAGCTTAGACTGTGCTTGACAGGTTTATGGCCATGTGAAATTCCCAGTTTGGGTCCGGGAAAATGGCTTTGGAACCGGAAAATCATATTTCGGACGTGCCAGTCGCAAAAGTGGGATTTTTATGTATTCTTCAATCCTGGTCCTAAGAGTATGCTCAAAAAGTTTTTGTACAGCTGAAATTCCCTGTTCGGGACCGGGAAAAAGACCCTTAGGGGCCGGAAAATCGTGTTTTGAGGGATTCCAATCGATCAAAGGCATTCCAACCACGGTATGAGTTACGGAATTTAAAAGTACATGAAAATACCAATGTCTCAACTGAGACGTACAAAACACGATTTTCCTGCCCCTAAGAGTCATTTTCCCGGTCCCAAACAGGAAATTTCACATGGCCATAAACCTGTCAAGCATAGTCAAAGCTACAGGAATTAGTACATAAAAATCCCACTGTTGCGATTGGTACGTCCGAAATATGATTTTCCGGCCCCAATGGGCCATTTTTCCGGACCCAAACTGGGAATTTCATCTGTCCAAAAACTTTTTGAGCATACTCTAAGAACCAGGATTGAAAAATACATGAAAATCCCACTTTTGCGACTGGTACGTCCGAAATATGATTTTCCGGCCCCTATGGACCATTTTCCCGGACTCAAACTGGGAATTTCAGCTGACCAAAAACTTTTCACACCCAGTCTCAGGTCCAGAATTGAAAAATACACGAAAATACCACAGTCGCTATCGGGACGTCCAAAACAGGATTTTCCCGCCCCAAGGGGTCATTTTCCCGGACCCAAACCCGGAATTTCAGTTGGCCATAAACTTTTCGAGCACAAATCCGGTTTTAGACCCAAATTTCAGCGTCGACTTCGCCTTATCCTGGGAACCGGATTTTAGGCCACTTTCGGCCCCTGGGGCCAATTCCAGACGTGTAGACCCAGTTCTGAGCTCGGAATCGGATTCAGCGTCGAAAAATATATGGGAATACATATGTCACTCTCTTGTGTATGAACTTTTTTTTTGTGGAGCTGTTATCTATTCTTTCCGCCATCCTCCTTTCATCCATCGTCTAAAAATGTAATGCATGTATTTTATTAGAAAATGTGTTGAAATGTTTTCGCTGAAAATGACATAATATTAAAATAGTAGTTTATATTCCGTGGTTTTTGCAAAGATTTGCCGACATACGTATATCTCTGAAAATAAATATTTAAATTTACAATTCACGTAACTACAACTAATGTTAATATCTGTCTTAAACTATTGCTACTTTTGCTTGTTATTTGAAACAAATGTGGTTATATGATTCCTTATTAATAACCTCTACATATTTGTCTAAAGAGGCTACATTGCTGTGTTTGTGCGCATGTGCAACAATCGTTGCTTCGTGCTGAAAATTAAGGATAGTCCTCTCCCGTGGCCTTTTTACCCAAAGCTGGTAGTAGTAGATGTGTTTTTGATTCCCTGTGGAACTGAAAAAATAAAATCCAATAACTTATTTTTCTCAGTGATGAACTTTCAGCTCCAACAACATTTTTTACAAGTGGGGGTTGCGGCATTATATTCACCATAACGCGTTTTTCTCCTGATATCTTTCGCATATCATATGTTTCATTAACTCTTAAATGCAATTTACTCTGTAGGTAAACATTCAAGAGTTTTTTTCTTTTAATACACTGTTTTAAATATCTAGATGCGTGTGTTTATTCAAACTTATTTAATTAAATATGACAGTTTGAAAACAACAACACTTCAGATATTATATAGATACAATTCTTCCATACTGTAGACCTTAGAGTAATATTTAGCTAAATGCTAAGATATAGGCAAAATATCTTATCAAAAAAACTATCAAGGAGGTGACGTTTCAATAAATTGTGTGTTCGATAACACATCAGATGTAAAAAAGACAGTTGCTTTGTGCATTTCAACACAAGCAAAACTTTATCGAAAGAATTACTTGTTTTGAAAAAATGTGGAAAGTTCAGGTATAGTTAGGTCCATCCCTGGACACACTGTATAAGTGGGTACCTTCCTAATTATATGTATGTTATGCTTATGATTTAGAAAAAGTTTACTAGTGTGTTATTTGTTTTAAACTATTTATTAGGATATTTTTAAAGCTCAAACTAATTTTGTTAAACATTTTACGTTTGGGATGACCTACTGTTCATTCTAAAAGTTATAAAATGTTACTGGACTAGTGACCTCTACCAGATACTCAAAAACTAACAACCGATAACTTTCTAAATGTCAAAGTAAATTGACCTAAATCAGTTTGTTTTCGTCCAGACAAGCTTCTTGACTTATACCGGGTGTTCCCTCTAAGACTTTCAGTGCGAATATCTCAGCTACTATTGCAGCCAGTGCGTCGAAATTTGGTATACTGGCACTAGAGGGCGTGTAGAATTCGATGATGACATTAGTTTTTATACAGGGTGTTCAATTTTGCAGATAATCGATTTAAGTTCGATTTTTTGGTAGTCAACCTCGGTAAAATTTGTATTTAAATTGAAATATTCTTAATTATGAACACATTCTGATAAAAAAAAGTCCCGAAAAAATTTAATTTTATCATAAAAAAAACGCCTATGAAAAGTACTCAAATTTCATTGTTTTGTCATGCAAAATGTTTATAGCCTTGAGTCCAATTTACACACACGCAACAACCACATGGATAGACGTCAAAACGCAAAGTGACGGGAAATCAAAGCAAGTAGGACTATTTTTGTAGGAATTTTATTATAAATACGTAACACCACGAGGTACATTGAATCTGCGTACGTATTTGCAATAATGCTAGTTTTGTTAAAAAAAATGGAATTTAGAGGTTATTAGCTGTTCGCATACGTTGAGCTTTATTCGGCATAAATACTCTGAAAATATGTGAAAAATTGTTTTTTTAATTGTATAATACGACTATTCTCGGAATTAATAAAACTTATAAAGGACAATCTCTACGAGCAGAAAACTAAATTTATGAACACGTCACGCTCTTGACTCGCTGCGGCTTTACTGTTGTTTACTGTGAATATTGCTGCAGGCTGCAGAGCGCAGACACAGACAGAGCCCGAGAGTCTCGAGACCCGAACACCCGAACGATATGTAAACTTAACCTAAAAGTTCCAAATAATGAAAATAATGAATAAAGCCTCTTCAACAAGTGGTGAAAATATTTTAAAGCCTAGAAACAATCATAGATAAAAATGTAATGGATTCCTTTACTGAAAGTTTCAGTTCCAGTATTACAAAAATATATCCGTTATAAAAACTACTCATCAAATGTGAGTAAAATTTCGAGCCATACCTATACCTAGGTGTGCTAAAAATTATATTCATACAATAAAAAGCTTGATGGTACGAGATGTGTAAGTACTAAGTATAACGATTAATGGGAATTGAGAGGAAAGACGAAGGAAAAATATCAGTGTACTTAGTAGGTAATTATAACTTGCATATTATTTTTCACTTTTACATTGAATATACAAGTTGTAGTTTCTTGTACTTATGTTTCATATTAGCTACTTCATTTCAAAGAACTATGAGGTTAAATTTATAAGAAATAGCCCAATTACGCAAAGGCTAGGATTATCTTTATCTAATTAGTTTCAGATGTAGAAGCTATTGGGGGCTTACTTTCAAGAACAGAGACGAGGAAACATATTGCAGTATTTATAGGAGAACAGCATATTATGCATTAGAAACCGACATGCTTTGAGAGAACCAATTTTCTCAAGAAACAGTGCGTTTTCAACAGTAATAACAATAATACTTTACTAAACACTGCTTCACAGTATGCAATTTCTTTCAATGCAATGACTTGAATCAAGCCCTTATGCCTGCAATTATACTACACAAGTCTGACTTGCAGTTTGTTTAACATTCGTCAATTCGCAATTGCAATAGAAGTGATACCAACACTTTAACCCCAATGCACACTAGAAACTAAACTACTTATCTAAATTTGACAAGTAACAATAACAAACAGCATAACGTATAGAATAAAGATTTTGGTTAATATATTTTGTATGCTCAACAATAAAACAATAATCAAGTAATTACAAAAGAAGGCAATTTGAAATTGATAGTTCAGCCTATGAATTTTTGCGTATGGTGGTAACCATACAAATCACAAAATTATTTCCCCAGAATTGCAGAAATGTTGTGATAAAAATCGAGCAAGACCTATATTTTGAGCAAGAGTCTTTCAGATATGACGGCTTTTGCAACACTCTGCTGCTCAGTGCGCATGCCTACGTAAGAGACTTAAAACAATAATTGCAGACTGTAAAGTAAAATCGAATTTGACATAATATACGACAATATACTGTTATAAACCTTTATCGAATCTATAAAATATCATTGAGAATACTAGCTACCAATCTCTAGCATTAAAACCAGTGATGTATTCAGCAACCTCAAAAGCATACCTGGCCAAATTTCAAGGTGATACATCATTTTCTGGAAAAAATATAGCAAAATTTTATTTTAAATTTCACGTTTGATGCTTTGTATCTCGAAATAAATAGATAATAAGCCTATGGCCAATGGAAAAACTCTTATGTTTTGATGTTATCTCTAAAATGTAAATTTGAAAATAATTACTAATTAATAGAACTCATATTTGGTTGATAACTGAACGTTATGTTGTATTATAGTTAGTTTTTAAATCTACCGTTATTACTCCTAATGTAATTTTCTTGTAGTTTAGACACCTTCACAATGGCATTAGACTATGCTAATAGAGCCCTAATAGCTGAAACTGTATAAGAGACGTAACAGAAGTGTAGGTAATACTCCGGGGTGTACAATATTACATTGTTGGTAGTGTTTCAGTGCAGTGTCGACAGCTTTGTAGCGTTCGGGTCTCAGGTGGAACTGATTTATCGTTGCGTCTAAACACTTTGGCTGCTCTCAAATATATTGGTGACACTTACAAAAAACATTTATTAAATTAGGTGTAGTTGAATGTATTGACATTTTAACTGTAAAGGTAATAAAGATAAATTCTGAAGATATTATACAATGGGGAAATTTCGTGGAAAAATAAACCTAATAACGGTAATTACTGTCGCAGCTACAGTGTAGAGCTGTGACGTGAGACGCCGTTTGCATGTGTATATCTACCTAAATACGGTAGTGTGTTTTAGTTCACATCTGTATACGGTTTCGATGCTCTGGGAAAACGCAGTACATACGCTTAGAAGAGTTAATTTGTCATTTGTGATATTATTAAGTGTTATTGCTTATTGTATACTTTGCTATTAGATAAAGTTGCAAAATAGACTCGTAAAATGAGCACAGAAAGTGCATCTCGCCGGGCAAATGGAATAGGTATTGCATTATGTCATTATGTACAAATACAGCATATAGTGCTTTAAAAAAATATTTCACCGTGCCAAATATTGAAAAGAAACAAACAAGTTTAATTGAAAATTCAGGTAGGTTTAAGTTCATCGGAAAATTTGAAATGTAAAGTTGTAAGAATCAATTAAACTTTTCTATTAAGCTACCAGAATGTAGAACGTTTAAAAAATCAATGGTAAAGTAAACTTACATTTTACTCAGCACTTCATTTCGATTCCAAATATGTTTTGTGTTTCCTCCTACCATTTACATGATGTAGAATGTTATTTGAGGCATTTATAAAATTTTGCAATCTGATTTCACTACATAAAATTACCTGTTTTATTCTGAAAACATAATAAACAAAAGTAATAAATAAGGATTTTTTAAAAATGTTTGAAATGAAATCAGTAGTGAAAAACAATAAAAAAATTTAAACTGATTTTAAAAAATTAAGAAATATTAAATTATATTACTCATTAGTTTTACTTAGTATTTTTCATATCAAAAAAGTAGTTTAATGTGAAATCAGATGGCATAACTTTATAAATACCTCAAGTGAAACCATATATTTGGTACTTACCCAACAGCATTGTCACCGTAATTGTCACCAACGGATCTATATTGTATTCAAACACTATGTATCCACAAATGCCACAAAAACGTAAATATAAAGAAACAACGCCTGTTTATTTCACCAACACCGTAACCTGCACCTGTATCTACGGAAACAAATCGCGCTGAACAGCGTATAACATCACACCAATGATATCGCGTTTTCGCCACGTGACTATTATGTGATCATTGCTACCAGGCACATGTCCTGACCTTTCAATATGTTTGAAATATTACCTTGTAATATATTTCAAACCAATATAAAATTTATGCAACTTCCATATTCTCATCAAATGTACCGATGCATGCTCCTATACGAAACATCCTATTCTTGTTTATAACAGTTATAATGTCACTTTGGGAAAAGATCAATAACGCAATTAACCTCAACTAGATAAGAAATATTGCCAGTTGGAAGGGAATGAAAGTCTCTTCAAAATAAATATTAGTAATATCTCTACCCCTCATTTTAATCAAGGGGATTTGCCCATTAATCGGGAGGCCGCATTTGCACCCAGGAACGACTAACGTTGGTAACCCTAACCACCATTCAGTGCAGGAGTGAAGAAATCCTCATTAATTTGGAGGATGATCAAACGCCAACCGTTATTAATATCTCACATTGATTCAAGCCAGCGTTCTTCCACCCTACCATACCCGCAAATCCAGGGTGCCAATCCTCTCTACAAATAAATTGCGTTCTTATAGCTACTTCATTTCAGAGACATTTCAGAGCATCTAGATATTTTATTTAAATTATTGTATGGGTTATTCTTTAAATCAAATGCTAGTGTTACATATTGACGTGTCTATAATTTTATTCTACATTTGTTACTGTCAAAATCCAATATGGCGCCTATAAGAAATAAAAAACAGTTGAATATTGCATAACCGAAAATAGTGACCTTTTTTCAACGAAAATCAATTTATTGTATATTCGTATTCCTCTGTACCAAATTTCAACTCTTTCTGTTAAGGAATAATGACGCTATACGGCATTTCGCCATTTTCAGTTATTTCACAATGTTTCTGCAACGACAGCAGCTATCTTGGATCTGTTTATTTTTTTTTAATGGTCATAAAAGTACGGTTGTATTGTTCGTCTATTTTTTATTATAACGATAGAACGGTAGATTTGGATCAGTTGGATATCGCAATTAATACCGCTTTAACTGACATACTCGAATGGACTGATAGGAGAGGACCTGCTGAATGGCCAGCACGGTCACCAAATTTTTATCCGCTGAACTTTTTTCTGTGGCGCCATTGAAAGACAAACATTTACGCTACACTGCCTCAATAAGACTTGCGAAAACGCATCACATGCAAGAAGTGTAACCTTATTAAGTTATCAGTAAATGTTCCATAATCTTAGACCACTTTGAGCAACGCCGTTACTACTGCATGGACTGGCAGGAATTTCCAACATTCAATGAAGCAAAACTGGTGGTAAATGAATATGATCTTCATAGAGACAACGTTTAAAATTTCAGTACGGGTAAAACAGATATTACTTGAAAGAATATCAATTATTTGTTAACTTTCCCTTTATAAACATTTAATATGTTCTTTAAAAATCTTGTTTATATACACCATTCTTACTATATATTTGTTTTAGATGTTAAAAACATCTGGTGTCAAACAATTAAGAGCAAAATATCAGTATCAATATGAAAAAATATACATAATCGTTCTCATTTCTAGTTTAACATACACTTTGTTCAATTTTGCATTCACAACATTTATATAAAATAAATTATAGTTTAAAAAAACTAAAAAAACACGCTTTAATAGTAAACCGAACTAAAAAGTAGAAAATAATTTTGAAGTATCAAGAGTTTGTTACAGCAATAGAAAATTCCGACAATCAATTACGACTAATTAATTGGGAATAAGATTAAATTAGAAATTAAATTATTAATAAAATAATTCAATTATAGTAAAAAAAAGCGTGGGGTGCAATTTACTATATTTTCATAATGACTTTATTTTTATAAATAGCTGCACTACTGAAATAATGGTAACATTTAATATCAAGCACCCCACGCTTTTTTTTACTATAATTAAATTATTTTATTAATAATTTAATTTCTAATTTAATCTTATTCCCAATTAATTAGTCGTAATTGATTGTCGGAATTTTCTATTGCTGTAACAAACTCTTGATACTTCAAAATTATTTTCTACTTTTTAGTTCGGTTTACTATTAAAGCGTGTTTTTTTAGTTTTTTTAAACTATAATTTATTTTCTTAATTTTTAGTCTCAAAACAATAACAAAAGTAATTATAATTAAGAGCCTTAATTTTTAAAATATCTTATATTTGACAATAAATCTAAATTCATTTCATTCATGTTTACGTAACCTTTCCATTTCATATAGTTTTTCTATACATTTTTTTTTTCTCCAGTCTCCTCTTTCTTTGTGTTATAGTTTCATTTTTCATTTTTGTTTGTTTCTATAAAATATGCAAATTAAAATTTTTGTCAACGTTCTCGTATCAAAATCTTTTTTTTTTCTTTCTAATTTTACAAAATTTTAGATTCAAAACTTTCTTCAAAATTCTTGCCAAAATTTTCAAATCAAAATTTCTTTGAATTTGAAAATTTACGCTCTTCAAAATTTTAAAATTCAATGTCTTTTTCGAAATTTTTTCAAAATTTTTGGATTTTAAAATTTTTCAATTGAAAATTTTTTCCAAAAATTTTTATTTGAATTTTTTTATAAATTATCAAATTTTTATTTATTTCTAAAATTTTTTAAATTTGATTTTATCATGTAATTCCACAATCCAAAATTATTTACAAAATTTTGTATTTCAAAACTTTCTTAAACTCCAAAATTTTATATTTAGAATTTTTTTTTTTAATTTTGAATTCTGTATTTTTTCGAAATTTTTTAAATCAAAATGTTTATTTGAATTTTGTTATAAATTATCAAATTTTTATTTATTTATAAAAATTTTTAATTTAAAATTAGGCGAAAACCGAAAACTAATTTTGTCAGGTCGCCATCTATACGTGAAAAGCAAGAGCACGAATCTATTACAGTCCCCTGCCCCTGCCTTGCCTGCTTGGAAACAACACTGATGGATTGTATACACTTAACCTGCAAAGTAATCTAAATAGTTTTTATTCTGATGATCCTAGTCAGGACATTAGAACAAAGTTATTAAATAATTGTATTGTCATCAGTCCTTGACCCCTGTGCAAATTTTCAAGCTGATCAGACTTCTTGAAATTGGTGAAAATTACGCTGAAAGATTCCGTTACATACATACATACATACATACATACAGGTGAAGCTAATATAAGCGTGTTAAAGACACATATTAAATGCCTGTTTCATTACAGTATCATGTAATCAATAGGTGAATTTGATGATAAGAAACAAAGTAAATAAACCAAAAAATATAGGAATTAATTAAGGATATATTCTCCTCCATTGTTTGACATGGCTTACCAACGATCTGACAGTTTTTCTGCTCCACGCCTGAAGAAATCCAGTGGTGTCAACAATTAAGAATTCAATAAGTCAATTTTAAAGCGTGAGGTTATCATCAAGAAAATTCCTCAAATTTGTTCGATAGAGAGCGGAAGAAAGGAGCAAGCTTAGGATCGGGATCAGGAGAACAGAGTGCATGTAGAAGAACCGCTGAAGAACTCCTAACTAGCCGCTTTAGTAATGTTAGCAATATGAAGACAAACATTATCATGCTGTAAAATTTCCCGATGTTTTCAACCTCAAAGCGACCTAGTTTGTAGAAGTACACTCTGGCAGTGATAGTTGCTAATGAGCAATTAAAAGTATGCACAAAATCAGCTTATGCGGGTACCATATTTTCTCATCAAGTTACGTTCTGTTAGAACTAACTAGATACTTTTTCATCACCAATAGCAATGATATATTAAATGGTTAATATCATTGACCAGCTAAACGAGACATTGAGCAATTTCCAGAGTGGTCATTGGTATGGTTTCTTGATGTTTTGAGAGAAACGTCACTATCTTCCTCAGGAGTAACTCTGCGTCTTCAAACTAAACACTTATTGACATACTGATTTTTGGTAATATTTCGTTTCACGTAATTATCGGGTAACACTAATGCTAACAGGTAATGGGTGTACATTAGTATATTTTACTGTATACATCATAGGGCAGGAGCCAGTGTATTGTGACAGATCAATCCAGTCTTAGAACTGAATATACGAAGACGTGCTAGTGCAGTAGAGTAAAATTCGACTTGTGTTTAGTGACTATTGTGCCAGTGGATATAATATTGGTTGGGTAAAATGTTGAGCTTATTAGATTACGTATCTGCTAAACGCGTGAAAAGATGTGCGCTATTTCAGAATGTAAAGATTATTATATTAAATGCATTTAATGCATTGAAACACCAAAGTCCTACCAACAGTGTTGACGACATCGTGGAAAAGTGTTCCAAAATGACAGGGATTGGAAAATCTACTATCTACAGACTTTTAAAGGAAACAAAAAATGAACAAGATACTGTAAATTCTCCAAAATCATCTACAACGCTAATCAAAATTTTAAGTGAACTTTTAGAGGACAACGATTTGCCAAAAATCAGTAGAAGCAAATTATGGACCGTCTTACGAGAGTTGATTTTTTGCTGGGAAAAGCAGACCAGGAAATCAGTTCTTATCGATAAAGATGAAATTATTTGTTGCCGAAGATCCTACTTAAGATCAATTAGGAAATTCCGTGACGAAGGGAGGAATATTTATTATCTAGATGAAACTTGGGTCAAACTGTAACAAAACTATGGCAAGATAAAAATGTAAAAAGTTTTCGACAAGCATTGGATGGACTTTCAACAGGGTTCAAGGCACCTTCAGGTAAAGGGGGAAGATTAATAGTGACACATATAGGTAGTGCCAGTGGTTTTGTAGATGGCGGTTTACTATTATTTGAATCTAAAAATATAGGTGACTATCACGAAGACATGAACGCAGATGTTTTTGAAGAGTATTTTGCACAGATGTTGGATCTTATTCCTCCAGGGTCTGTAATTGTCATGGATAATGCCAGCTACCATTCACGGCAGACCGAGCGGACGCTTACGGCTGCTTGGAGGAAAGCCGATATAATTCAATGGTTATCCGGAAAAAACATTTCTTTTGAAATAAATATGGTGAAAAAGGAACTTCTGACACTTGTCAATCTTAATAAAGATCAGAAAAAATATGTTATCGATGAAACGGCAACAAATCGTCAAATGGTACTATGGTTACCACCTTATCACTGTGAACTTAACCCAATCGAATTAGTCTGGGCGCAGGTAAAAAAAAAGATGTAGCACCAAATAATACGACGTTTAAATTAAGTGACGTGAAAATTTTGTTAAAAGATTCCTTGGAACGAGTAACTGCAGATAGCTGGTAAAGATGTATACATCATGTACAAAAAGAAGAGGAGAAAATGTGGAAACTCGATAATATAATTGACGTTACTGTGGAACCTATCGTTATCAATCTAGAAGACGAAAATAATTCATCAGAATATTCAGAGGATGAATTTTAATATACCTACTTTTTTAATTTCTTTATTGTACATTTATACAACACTACATTTACTCACCATAATTTGAATTTTCAAATTACATATATTTTTGTGTGGAATAAAAGTCTATTCATTAAATTTAAATTAATATTTTGATAATAATATTGAATAATTTTATTTGAATTACTAAAAACCCTCTTAACCCGGTTATGATGCTTAAAGTAGCCTCATGTTTTGAAATGCTATTTTTATATTGTTTACTTATAAGAGAAATGGACCGAGAATTTCAAACTGCATAGACAAAGACGGATTGTCAGGGATTAAATTTTACCCACCTGCTACAATTTAGTACGGTTCGATCACACAAAGTTTTTTAAAAGTACACCTCATCTATACCGATAATACATAATATAAAAATATTGAATATAAGCACCAGTACTACATTTATTTACGATTTGCATACATAGCTTTTATTACTCTCTTTCATTTCTAAACAGACTATGGAACGCAACTTTCAAGAAAGAAATTGCCTGTCGTTAGATCAGGAAACCTAGAGGGCCAAGGCAAATATCCAAAACGAAAATTTATACGGCCGTTAAAAAATTCTCGCGGAACTATGATGCTTTTTTCTGGTTGTGTGAGCTGTTGCTCCATCTTGTTGGAATAACAGAGTACCATTTAGTAATCCCCGTTTAATTAGTTCTGGTATGAGAAATGTGTGTAGTGTTTATGTAGCACTCGGAATTTACTGTTACAGAACAATTATTTTCATCCTCAAAGAAACAAGGGCCAATAATGACTCTTGGACTATAGATATTTCCATTCCCAATATCCTCAATATCTATTTATTTGTTGACAATGCCATCTAAATGAAAATTTTCTTCGTCTGTCATTAACAAATTGTGTATTGCTTTTCGATGCCGAAACAATAATCATATACTTTGTTTAAATTTTGATCAAATAGAGTAAGTTAAATATGGGTAACCCTGTGTCAATTTATTTCGATTTTCATTGTACTAACTGAATTCACTATTAAATGGTGCATGAATTTGCTTGCGGTCTTTCAAATGTTGTATTTTTGAATTGTTAACTAAATAAATTGGTCATAGCTTTTACTGCAAACACGTGCAAAGCCTTAACAACTGTAGGTGATGTTTTCTATATTTTAACCATCCTACGGTTAGATTGTTATTTATTGCTAAATGATACACTGTAAAAAACAATTACGCATTTTAATAAAAATGAACACAATATTGTGTTAATCGAAGTCCACATGGGATTGTGTTTATTTTTACACCACGTTTATCTGTATGTAGCTGTGTGTTAAAGGTTTAACACAATCCACTGTGTTAATAACAAATGTTCTCTGTAACTTTTACACGTTTCAGTGTGATTTGTATCATTAAAAGAGTAGACTTTACATATTAACATGTTAATTTTATTGTATAATAGGTATTGATATAGAAATTAATCTACCTTTTTAGTTTGTTAATTATGTGTCTGTTCGCTTTCGAAATAATTTTTAATAAATATAAATTTTGAACAACTTTATTTTGACGTTTTTTAGAAGTTTTCGCAGCTGTCAAAAATGAATCGCCTGGAATGTTCTAGAGAACGGCAAAATAAACGTATTATAAAAATTATAATAGTAATCTAAAACGTCAGAGTAAACTACTAATATTTTTTAAAAAGTTATAATACCACAATTATGAGCAATATTTGTCATAGTTACGTAACTACTTACTATTTTCTTTGATTAAAATTTAATTCAGCGAACAAGACGTAACTAAACACAACAACGCTACACGACCAACATAGCGTAGTGACGTGCAGTGGAACAGCCGATATACTTCAGCTGCGCAGTTGTGCTCAACCAGTTAGAAGTAGGAATATAGAACACAGAGGTAGGTGTATTAAGTGTACTCAAAATTGGGCACTTATCACTGGTAGATATTATTCAAATTCAGTATATTTTATTATGATACTAGTAATTTTAATTACATACTGGAATATCTTACTTACAGAGTAACTTTCTTTACAGTATATACATATTTTTCTGTAATACCGGTTTTAGGTTTGAAACTGGTAATATTCAAACTGGCCCGGTTTTTTTCTTTGGCATTTCTGTGTCACTATCAAAATTAATCTTTAAATGTCTGTTAAATGAAGCAAGAAGCAAAAAATGTTCATTTAACACTATTTGTTAATTTAATTTATTTTAGCCTACTTATATTGAATACTATATTTTTATCAGCTATCCCAACAAAATATGAAAATATTCCTTAATTCAATTTAAAATTTTTGTTATTTGAATAACATTTCCTTATGACATTTCCGTTATATTCTGCTGAAAAGAAGTTACCTGGAGCTATTTTAATTTCCAGTTCTCCCCTAGAGACACAAGATTGAATATGTTTACTACAAATAAATTTTAGATTAAACGACAGAAGAATGCTGAAATTCGTATTGATATTAAATTTTTTTGTCACACACCTCCAACATATTCATTTCCTACGCAGGCAATTTTTATATTTTGAAGTGGAGATAATGTACCTGGATAGATTCAATAAAACGCGAAGAAAATATAAGATAAAAAAGAAACACAAAGCCAGTATAGCCAATTCCAAAATTAAATATTATCATT
Source organism: Monochamus alternatus (assembly GCA_037114965.1). Lineage (NCBI taxonomy): Eukaryota > Metazoa > Arthropoda > Insecta > Coleoptera > Cerambycidae > Monochamus > Monochamus alternatus. Next base: position 50,257,780 of record CM073427.1, on the reverse strand, counting down.
AAAGAAAATATCTGTTCTTTTATCATTTTCATACTTCTTATTCGTCTTTACAGAAGGTTCAGTAAAGAATGTAACATATTTTAGATGTATCTACTTGGAATCAAAACTAATTCAGATCAAATTCGTAAAATTTTACTTACAAAATTGCGGGCTATTTTATTTTCTTTGATATCTGAGTAATATTTGGTTTTTAAGGTTAACAAATATAAACATTAAGAAATACTTGCATTTTTTCAAGATGGTAAAAATATATCATTCCTATTTATACACAAGATGTCCTAAAATTAAATGGCATCTTTTAGGATCTTACTCTCACAAAAACAATATGAAAAATTTCTATAAACCTTTTATTTGTCTCTGTTACTCCATCTTTTAAAATCTTACTTGAGGACACATGTTGAATAAAGAAAGTTATATATCGCCTCTAACATCTAGAATGACTCAGGGTTTCGTTATCAGGCTCTTTTATTTCATTTTATATGTAAATGATTACTGTTATGAATTTACATGTATTTTGTTAACTATCTGACGGATGATACCAAATGCATACATTTTAAACTTCCTTGGTATAAAAAAGACAATTTCCATCCTCCAGTTGAAACACCTCTTAATTTTGTTCATTTATTCAGTAAGTTTGCGGCACATAGCTTACAAGATAGTAAAATTACATAGTGATTAATCGATCATAAATTACTGAATAACAAAACAAATTTGAATTAGATTTGGAATTAGGTAATATATAGATATAAAGAGGTAAAAATTTGAGTTGAACTATAATTTTCGATGAAAGCCACAATAGACCATTTGGTTGCAGTGGAGGGTTAGTGATTTTGAATCTTTCATCTTCATAGTTATTATTTTGATCTGTAATGGTTTTCCGGGTTGTTATGTACTATGACTTAGTTCACTGGTCGCTGCCAGTTACATAATGTAACTTCACATTCTTATCCTTAACTGGGATATTCGACCTGCTGTTATTGTTATCGAGCTATAGTCTGTTCAGAAAAGAAAGAGAGTAGTTAAAGCTTATTATGTATACAAATCGTAAATAAATGTAGTACTGGTGCTAATATTCAATATTTTTATATTATATATTATTGGTATAGATGAGGCGTACTTTTAAAAAAACTTTGTGTGACCGGGTTGTACTAAATTGTAGCAGGTAGCTAAAACTTAATCCCCGACAATCCGTCTTTATCTATGCCGCTTCTATGAAATTATTCAATATTATTTTCAAAATATTTATTTAAATTTAATGAATAGACTTTTATTCCACACAAAAATATATGTATTTTCAAAATTCAAATTATAGTGAGTAAATGTAGTGTTGTATAAATGTACAATAAAGAAAATAAAAAAGTAAGTATATTAAAATTCATCCTCTGAATATTCTGATGAATTATCTTCGTCTCCTAGATTGATAACGATAGGTTCCACAATAACGTTAATTAAATTATCGAGTTCCCACATTTTCTCTTCTTCTTTTTGTACATCTTTACCAGTTATATGCAGTTACTCGTTCCAAGGAATTTTTTAACAAAATTATCACGTCACTTAATTTAAACGTCGTATTATTTCGCGCTACATTTCCTTTTACCTGCGCCCAGACTAATTCGATTGGGTTAAGTTCACAGTGATAAGGTGGTAACCGTAGTACCGTTATTTGGCGATTTGTTGCCATTTCATCGATAACATATTTTTTCTGATCTTTATTAAGATTGACAAGTGTCAAAAGTTCTTTTTTCACCATATTTGTTTCAAAAGATTTTTTTTTCCGGATAACCATTGAATTATATAGGCATTCCTCCAAGCAGTCGTAGGCGTCCACTCGGTCTGCCGTGAATGATAACTGGCATTATCCATGACAATTACAGACCCCGGAGGAATAAAATCCAACATCTGTGTAAAATATTCTTCAAAAACATCTGCGTTCATGTCTTCGTGATAGTCACCTGTATTTTTAGATTCAAATAAAAGTAAACCGCCATCTACAAAACCACTGGCACTACCTATATGTGTCACTATTAATCTTCGCCGTTTACCTGAAGGCACCTTGAACCCTGTTGAAAGTCCATCCAAAAATGCCTGTCGAAAACTTTTTACATTTTTATCTTGCCATACTTTTGTTACAGTATATCCCTCGTTGATCTAAGTTTCGTCTAGATAATAAATATTCCTCCCTTCGTCACGGAATTTTCTAATTGATCTTAAGTAGGATCTTCGCCAACAAATAATTTCATCTTTATCGATAAGAACTGACTTCCTGTTCTGCTTTTCCCAGCAAAAATTCAACTTTCATAAGACGGCTCATAATTTGCTTCTACTGATTTTTGGCAAATCGATGTCCTCTGAAAGTTCACTTAAAATTTTGTTTAGCGTTGGTATTTCTTTTTTAAAATAAAACGTGTGCACTTTTCTGAGAATGACATTTTTGAAGAAATCATATATAATAACTTTTGACCTGCCTGTAGATGATTTTGGGGGATTTACAGTATCTTGTTCATTTCTTGTTTCCTTTAAAAGTCTGTAGATAGTCGATTTTCCAATCCCTGTCATTTTGGAACACTTTTCCACGATGTCGTCAACACTGTTGGTAGAATTTTGTTGTTTCAATGCATTAAATACATTTATTATAATAATATTCTCATTCTGAAACAGCGCACAATTTTCCACGCGTTTAGCAGGTACGTAATCTGATAAGCTCGACATTTTACCCAAACAATATTATATCCACTGGCACAATAGTCACTAAACACGAGTCGAATTTTACTCTACTGCACTAGCACGTCTTCGTATATTCAGCTCTAAGACTTGATTGATCTGTCACAATACACTGGCTCCTGCCCTATGATGTATCCAGTAAAATGTACTAACTAATGTACACCCATTACCTGTTAGCATTAGTGTTACCCGATAATTACCTGAAACGAAATATTACCACGCCCATGGCTGGTTCTTATCTCGGGATTTTATTACTCTCTCTCATTTCCAAACAGACTATAGGCTCTCTTTGATTGCACCTGCTATCAAACAGGGCCCCGCTCATATATTTAATTCGGTTCCTCTTACTGGAACTACGACTGTACCGTTCTACAGACAACGGTAGGATTCAAGATGCCTCGTAGTGGTACCTGCAACTATTAGCATTCAAAACTTTCAAATGTCTTGCTGCTCTCAACTGTCGGCATCTTCAATGATGACTTCACAAAAATTTCGTTGCGACTGAGAAGGCTCAACCCGAAACCAACAAGAGCAAGTCAAAGAATTTTGGCTGCGGGTAGGAATATGCACATTGAATTTGTCACCGGCAACAACCCAAAAAAAAACATTACAAATATGTATGTATGTGTGTATGCTTACAATATGTTAAACTTTATTTTGTGAATATGCATATCCAGGTATATATGTATATCAAAGTATATTTTTATACTTATACAGTATGCGCCAAAAGTATGGAATAAATTCAATAAAAACGAAACAATTATTTTTTGGGAAAAATCCTCGAACAGGTCGATTTTTAATTTAAAAAATACATATTTTAGCGTAAAATGCGATTTTCAAATATCATTTGTTTTCGAGTAATGACGTCATCGATTTTTTTTTTAAATGGCAACACCATATTTTTTATTCCTTGATTTGAAAGATCGTTTAATTCTCTATCAGACAGTACTAAAATTTTGCCCTCTTACATAGGAAAGTTTTCGAGTAAATGACGATTGAATGTTAGAAAACGTAAATCAATTAAAATAAAGCAAAAACTTGATCAAGTTTAGTTTTTCGAATTCCATAGTTCTTTTATGGATCACGTAGGTGAAAATCTTTGCAAAGTGTCATTGTCACACCGACTTTCTAATAAGTATTGTAAGCGACATAGATATTATTATTCAATTTAAAGTATTATGGCACATTTAACTGTTACTCAAAGAAATTTCAAATTTTAATTCTTATCGGATGCGGGAATATGAACTCAGCAGGAAGTTTGCGATTTATTTAATGAAAAATATCCAGATCGCCCTATCAGCCAATCAACAGTCAGTAAGGTAGAGTGTAAATTTAGAGAAACTGGCAATGTTGTAAATATTCCAAAACCTGGACGTCCAAGCATTAATGAAAATCAGAAACAGAACATTTTGATAAGTATGGTGGATAATCCTCATAATTCTTCACGATTGGTTGCATTAAACAATGACACTAGTCAGAGCACAGTGCTACGTATCTTGAAGAAGGAAAAATATCATCTCTACAAAATTCAACTTGTGCAGGAACTCAATGAAGATGATCCCGATCGCCCCTTACACTTTTGCGAAATTCTAATGGATTTATGTCAAGGAAATAGAAATTTACACCGGCAAAATTTTTTTTCTGATGAGGCCACATTTTGTCTGAATGGTACAGTAAACCGTCAAACTTGCAGATATTGGAGTCGGGAAAATCCTCATTGGATGGCTGAGGCATATACCCAACACCCTCAGAAATTAAATGTGTGGGCTGGAATAGTTGACGACAGAATAGTAGGGCTTTTCTTCTTTGAAGGAACCCTTACAGGACAAAGATATTTAGAGTTTATAGAAAATGACCTTGTTCCAGCCCTTGCAGTAATTTTTCCTAACGATAATGACCCTGACATTCCGGACGATACCATATGGTTTCAGCAAGACGGTGCACCTCCGCACTATGCGCGCCCTGTTCGAGATTTTTTGGACAACTGTTTTCCTGGGAGGTGGATCGGCAGACGCGGACCGATTGAATGGCCTGCAAGATTGCCAGATCTTACACCTCTTGACTATTTTTTATGGGGATACTTGAAGTCAAAAGTGTACATTAATAAACCACGTAATTTAGAAGTATAAAATTTAATTAATTGTATTTTACATTCAATCGTCATTTACTCGAAAACTTTCCTATATAAGAGGGCAAAATTTTAGTACTGTCTGATAGAGAATTAAACGATCTTTCAGAATCAAGGAAAAAAATATGGTGTTGCCATTTAAAAAAAAATCGATGACGTCATTACTCGAAAAAAAATGACATTTGAAAATCGCATTTTACGCTAAAATACGTATTTTTTAAATTAAAAATCGACCTGTTCGAGGATTTATCCCAAAAAATAATTGTTTCGTTTTTATTGAATTTATTCCATATTTTTGGCGCATACTGTATATCATGTGTTACGTTGTGTGCTAGTATATTTTTCATTTTATATTTATAGCTTAATATTTTATTTTGTTTTATCTTGTCCTGCTATGTATCTTTTTTTATATTATGTCCTTTTCACATTCTATAATTGTTATTGGTTGTTGGTGTGTACAATAAAAATAGAATAAATAAATAAAATAAAAGTTCTTAAAAAACAAAGAAATATGTAAAAAACATTAAACATTGAGAAAATTTCTTGATATTTAAAAAAGTTTTAAAATTTATTTTTTAGTTCATCATATACTTCAAAATGTAAAAATAGGTCAAACTTCTTTTTGATATGTTATTTGCAATACTTACTTATTATTTTACATAACTTACTTTACTTATTATATTATTTGCAATACTTATACTTACTTATAGATACTTCAACTTTCAGCTAATATGCTCGAGTTTACCATTGTGCGAGTCAAAAATGGCCACTCGGTATACAATGTCTTACTAGGTACTGACGTATTTAAATTGAGCAAATTTCATTTTAATGCGCACAGAATTATCAAAACCCAGCTATTGTTCAACATTTTAATTCATTCTCACATTACCAGCTTATTTGATGATATTTATTATAGCATTTAGTTAACTGTGGCTTCTTTTAACGTCTTCTACGGCTTCTGATGCAGTAGATCAAATTGGAGTATTGGTAAATGCACCGTAAATACAAAGAGCAGAAACAGGAAAAAAGTAAAATGCCCGTTTTAGGTTGCTATTTAGATGGTGGCGTTGTTTCCCATCTATTACCCCTAAAGGTTTTATTGTTGTGCCAGCCCAGGTCGGAATAGGCGGAGTACGTCTAAAACTACATTTATTGCTTGCTAACACTGGCCAGGTTCTCCAGTCGCTCTCTTAGCATCGAACTTAAGTCTATGGAAATTAATAGAAATAACAAAAGAGAAAGTCTTTGTATCAGAGGGTTGGCCTGACTAGCTTTGATATAAAAATATAGTAATGTGATGGTTGCATATTCCTAACAACGTTAAATTAATGAAGGCAAAACCCTTGGGATATTATATTCTGGAAACTGGCTGTTAACCAAAAACTAGCAAAAATTTGCAGTAAAAAAATATATTGCGTAAATTCTTACTCATTTATAAGTGTATTTTGGTGTGGAATAGTTTGACGATTTAATAGGGAAGTAAGCTTATCAACACAATTTTTAGTTATAGAGTTGGTTTGTGAAAAAAGCATCAAAATATGTTTATAATCAATTTGTTCGTAGTACACAGAATCAGTTTCCAACCGTCAGACGCATGCGCATTGCATGTGAAACATTGCATTTTCAACTGTTATACTAATAGGGTTAATATAGTTCAGTTTTGTGTTTCAATTAACACAGTTTAGTAAGTTAAACTAAATAAAGGAGGTTTTTAACTAAGTGAACATTACTCAAGAAATTGTATTTTTATTTCAATACATTCATGTGTGAACTTCTTTTATTTACCAGCTGATTTAAAATTGACTAAAAAAATGTGTACCTGCAAATATTTAGTAAAATACTAAAGGATTGCCATATAGGGTGTTTCAGAGTTGAAATGACAAAAGTCTAGGGGAGATTACGTTCAGCAAAATATGTAAAAAAGTTTGGTTTCCGAGATACAGGGTGTTAAGTTTATAAAAAAATGATTGTTTTAAAAGCTTTAGCCGGTTTGAATTAAATTTTTACGGTTTATTAAAACAATTATTATCATAGATTTACTGGAGCGATTAGATTTGATACAGAATTTTCAAGGACGTACCCAGTGATCAAGTCGGTTGTTTTTTTTTGCAGAAAAGAATATAACCCTGTAGTTTTGTTGCGGATTTTATAAAATATTCAGATAAACCTATTAAAAATAGTACATTTGTGTTTCTTGATTTTTTTAGTGCCTCGCGTTATTTTCGAGAACTATGACATAATAATAATAATATCTCTACCCCTCAATCTAATCACGGGGATTAGCCCAGAAGTCAAGGCCGCATTTGCGCCCAGGAACAACTTACGTTGGTAGGCACTAATCACCATTCAGTGCAGAAATGAGGGAAACCTGGAAAACCTTATTAATTAGGGAGTGGTGAAACGTCCATTCGTCTCTTACATTGGCCCAAGCCAACATTTTTCCACCTTATCATACCCGCAGACAGGGTGCCAATCCTCTGCACGAATAGACCTGATATACGGTCTACCACCTACCGCAGAAATCGAACCCATTCGATCACTGACATTTCAAAAAATTATCGCAGTGTGTTCTCTAATTCTCAGTTGTCAGAAATACATTTTTCTGATCTCACCATACACAAGAAGCATAGGTATCTGTTAGTTCAGCAAAAGCGTATTCCATAATTGTTATTCACTACCAACAACCAAAATAGGTATTTAAGAACTAAAGTTGTTAACTTCAACTCGAATAATTGCAGAGCGTTTGTAATAAACATACACACTTTGTTCAAAAATTTATTATTAAAACGGATAAGAACGTAAATTCCTGTATTTTTGAGAATATTTTTAATGATTTTATAATTTATTTTATAATAATAATAATAATAATAATAATAATAATAATAATAATAATAATAATAATAGTAATAGTAATAGTAATAGTAATAATAACAAGAATAATAATAATTTATTATCCGTTCGACTAGTACAGGTAACGTAAAGTGAATAAGCACTGAACACAATCGGTAAAAAAATACATTTAAAATTGACATTCCAAAAATTCATCAATAGTATGAAAACAATACATTAACAACATTTCTTTTAATTTAGCTTTAAAGACTCTTACGCTAACAATATCTTTGAACGTCCTTGGCGCTCTTTTCATATAGCGCTAATGTATGTTTAGGTAAAAGCAAATCGTTCTATCCCCGAGTATTATAATGATGAAAATTATTTAAAAAAAAAAAAAAAATTATGATGTACCTTGACATATATAAGTTTTCGGCAATATATATACAAGCTAAAGGCAACACTTGCAGACTTTTAAAATATGGTCTACATGAAACGAAAGTATTTATTCCCACAATGTTGCTTATAGCTTTTTTTTGTAATTTGACGACCCTCTCAGAATAGAAGGATCAACCCCAAAATATAATGCCATAAGATATCTGACCATAGTAATAAGAGAGTTACACCCATTTGTTTGTAACACCTCTCAGTCTATAAAGTGCGTAGCATACAGGAGTTAATTTTTTACATAACTCTAAAATATTCTTATTCCAACCCAGGACACTGTCCACATAAATACCAAGAAACTTCGATTCCACTTGCTCTAATGATTTACCATTGATTTTTAGCAAATAGTCTTTATCATTTTCTCTCAACACTGACTGAAAATTAATGAATACAGTTTTCTCACGATTCAGTAAAAGTTTATTACCTTCAAACCAAGAGGAAAATAAGTTAATGTTATTCTGAGTGTCGGTAGTTAAGTCAGGTATGTTATCCTTAACATTTAAAAGAGTATTATCATCTGCAAACATTACCAGTAAACATGATGACACAGCTGGTAGATCGGTAATAAAAAGTAAAAATAACAAAGGTCCCAATATGGAGCCTTGTGGTATTCCTCGTGAAATAGATAATTCATTCGATTGTGTTGAGTTTATCTGAACTAATTGTAAGCGGTCCGTCAAATATGAAGTAAGCCACTGACCTAATTTTCCCGTAAATATATAACTACTTAATTTCATAAGAAGAATAGTATGATCCACCAAATCAAACGCCTTGCTTAGATCCATAAATATAACAAAGCATTTTTGATCACAATTTAAATTACAATATTGATCCAGAAAGGAAAGAATAGCAGATTTAGTGGATTTACCTACTTAAAAATCATGTTGCTCATTACACACTGTATAAATGCTCCTGTGCACTTATACATAAATACTGAACATACACACTTTGTTAAAAAATTAATTATTAAAATGGAGAAGAACGTAAATTCCGGTATTTTCGAGGGTATTTTTAATACTAACTACTAATTTACTACTTTGTGATATTTTAGAGACAATGCCATTTCATGTTTTGTCTATGTTTTCATAAAGAAACACACTGCGATAATTTTTTGGATAAATTCTTAAGCATCCACAAAAGTTAATGAAGTTCATAAATATTGAGTTTCTTAAAGCTTTAGGTATAACTTTTGTTGAAAAATATTTTTGATACGCTATCTTGAATGTTTACTTTTTTATACGAGTGGCTTTTTTTGTTCCTCCTTCGAAAGCACTTTCAGTTTTTCGCAAAGTTTCATTTTTGGTGATTTTAATACAAAATTTAAATTCTTAAAACAATTACGAAAAAAAGTTTAATACAGGGTATTTTTTACTGTTTTAGAAAGGTATTTTGAGCTAATATAAATCAAATCTCCTAGAATTCCTATCAATGAAGTCATTCATATGTATGTTCTCTGATACCAAACATCTAGGTATGCTAATGAACAATTCCACAGACAAAGCTCTATTTAATAATTATCTAAAGAAAATAATCTAATTTACTCACTCTATAAAAATCTAACTTCACTTTTTTGGCAGTGGGAACACGACAAATTCAACCACAATAGATGAGATCTGACCTATTTCTGCATTTTTAGGATTGCTTCTTCAGGTGGTCTCGTTTAAGTTGAATCAAATATCTGACTATAAAAATTATTATAAAAATTAAAATTATTTGAAGTTAAATATCGACAATGACAAAAAAGTGACATCCTGTCAATGAATTAAATAAGACAATACCTACTTGAAAAATGTTCACCTTTTATGTAAAAGTTTTTATATATTTTTAGGTATTAATAATATTGTGTGAAACTAACTACTCAGTGGACAAAAGCCCCAACCTGCGTTAAATTACACCCACAATATCTACCCATATATTCCTTATTATTAGCTTTTGTCTTTCAATGGCATTTCCTGTTTGTCTATATCGATGCACAAGTCTTGAAATTACGCTTTCCTGACCTGAAAGAAGTTAGCAGGTTGGGTCTTTTGTCCACTGAGTAATTAGTTTCACACAATATTATTAATACCTAAAAATATATAATACAGGGTATGTCTCCCTCGCATTTCAATGACTGCCTGGGAACACCTTTGCATACTGTCTATTAGGTTGTTGAAGTAGCCTTGATCAATTTCTTGTTTGAGTTCCTTGAGTTCCTGAAGTGTATGTGGGCGTGGTTAATGCAAATCTAAGGCTCTTTGTAGTTGGTACCATGCGTGCTCAGTTGGATTGAAGTCTGGCGAGTTCGGAATACCATGAAATTCTAGGGCATGGAGAACAATTTTCGCACGATGAGGTCGTGCATTATCGCCGAGAAATAAAAAATTTGGCCCAATTGCAGCATGAAACAAAGATATGACATTATTGATGACTTGTTTGACGTAGACCTGTGCATTCATGTTTCCATCAAGTACCAACAACTCTGTACGTTCATTAAAACAGATGCTTCCCCAAAAAGCAACTATACCATCTCTGAATTGATAAACTTCCTGGATGATTTCCGGGTACGATTTCTGGGTACCAAAGGAAAAATTCATACTTGAACACGCTGACTAATCGAAAACCGTCCATATCTTGATTCATCTATGAACAATACAGACTGTAGGTCATGTATTGAGTATTCCAATTCACGAGTTCGTAAGCCCATTGCAACCGAAGTCGCATATGATTTTGTATCAGTGGAGTCCTTCTCAAAATTCGTCGTAAACATTGATTAACATCTCACAGTCTTCTACGAACTGTTTCAAATGAAACTGCAACACCAGAAGCCTTTAAAAGTCGCTGTTGCATGATCCGACAAGTACCCAGAGGCTCTCTGGTCGGTACTGTTAGACACCAGTTTGTGCAGGGGTAGTAGATCTTGGACGTCCACTCCTCGGTCTTTCAATAATAATTTCCTGTTTGTCTATATCGATGCACAAGTCTTGAAATTACGCTTTCACTGATCTGAAAGAAGATAGCAACTTCTCTCTGAGGGCATCCCGCCTCGATCATTCCAATGGCCCTTATTGACTTCAGCACTTAGTTAACGTCTAGGCATTATTGCAAAACAAAATTTTTAGGTCTTGAATAAGAGTTGACTATATAAACTCGAAACAACGACTGATCTAAAATTATTAAAAATACCAAAGTTAAGAACTAGCCTAAACATTTAAGAAGTAACTCAATGATGAGCAAAAAACCACTCAGATAAGAAAGTAAACATTTTATTAATTATCTAGAACCATTTGGTAAACAAAAAACGTAAAAATGTCAACCTTTAAAAGAAATCTCGATATTTGCGAACTTCCTTAATTTTTGTGGAACAGTTTATTTTTATTCACCTATGGAGTTCAGACATGTGTCAAAATTAACACAGTGAAACCGCTAACGCCCTGCATAAATCTTATTAAAATAAGATTAAATGCGGCACACCGCATAACCACTGACGGATATCCTCCTACCGTTCAACAGTTTTTCACATTTTAAAAGAAAATGTATTTCCTAGTGATTGGACAAGGTTTGCCAAACGAAGTGCTTCTATGCTTGTTTTTATTTGTCAATTAAATAAATCCAGTTTGATTCTCTCAAAGAACTGTTAATATTTCAAAGCCTCCTTTTCCTCAAAGATATTCTAATTGAGGGTAGTAAACGAGGGAATTTCGTTCTCTTCGAATATTTCTAGATCGGTAATCTGTTTTTAATCGCTCTCATTATCTCAAATGCTTTCCCAGTTGCCTTTATTTATCGGACTTGAAAAGCTACCAATAAGAAGTGAGCTTTTGCAGATATTTATTACCGGGCAACATTGCATTCCACAGTTCCTTGGTCTGACAAATAGTTGTTAATTAAACAATAAATAACTTACAGATTACCGTTTTTTAGAAATTCGTATCTCTCGTAAGTCTTTAGGAAAGAATGTTTGCAATGAAAACAGACAAAAAGGTGTAAGCTTTCATGTTGGAAATGCAGCAGTTTCTATTTAAATGTCCAATAACATTTGAATTAAAATAAAACACGGTTATACTGTGTGTCCTGCTACAAACAGTCGCGATCAATATATAGAAAATTATATACAGGGTGATTCTGAAACTTTTTAAAAATATTTCATATTTATGCCACTTCGGGTTTTATCGGAAGGGAATACAAATTAGCTTATTTTAAATAGAACACCCTGTATATTATTGTATTTTTGGATTCAATGTTAAATTTTAATTTAATTTTGTATACAGTCGCCTATACTTAAATTCAATTTTCCAGTTATTTAAAGTTTAAAAAAAATTACGGCTGCAGCACCATCTTGAACTATCGTCGGTTAAATCGCAGCAGCCGTGCTTTTTCTAGTCTGTTCCATTGCCCGTTTGCAGAGACTCACCGCGCGCGGCAGCACACTACAGCACAAATGACATAGTCGGACAAAGTAATAATAATAATATCTCTACCCCTCAGTCTAATCACGAAGATTAGCCCAGAAGTTGAAGACTTGTGCGGGAGAGGGGGCGGCATATTATTATTAAGCAGGCCAGGAACGACTTACGTTAGTAGGCCCTAACCACCATTCAGTGCAGGAATGAGGGAAACCTGGAAAACCTCATTAATTAGGGGGGTAGTCAAACGTCAACCGGTATCAATCTCTCACATTGACCCAAGTCAACATTCTTCTACCCTACCATACCCGCAGAGAGGGCGCCAATCCTCTCCACGAATATAGCTTTTATACAGTCTACGGGCTGAAGGGGTCGAACCCACAGCGATCTAGTCACTTCGATTCAAGTACTGACGCCTTAAACCGCGCGACCACTGACCGATCTGTAACTAGATAAAGAAAATAAGTTAGTCAATGCTAAAAACATGAAAGAATGTTCCTTTACAATTTAGTCAAATATAAATGTTTTTATTAGTTTTAAATAATCAACCTATCTTCAAGAGTTACTAATAATTTACATTATTTATTTTTTATTTATAGTTGCACTGATTCACGATTTTTCGGTACATGGCATGAGACTTTGATGTTTTCTTCTTACGTTTTACATATGATCGTTATCAAATTCGATTTTATGGATTTTTATTATATCCTTTCTGTAGAGTCTTGATATGCTATATCACCACAATATTAGTTTTATCCTTAGGTAAATGATTTGTATCCGTCCTATATTCTGCAATTCCTAACCCCTTACTGTAATTATTATTATATTTTTCCAACTTCCAGATAATTTGTTTCCTCTATTTCTAATACCTTGTTGCATGTACGTGAGATGTTGGAAGCAGCAGGGTTTTGAAATATATTACTTTAGCAGCTAATTTCAGGTGGATTTTTCTTAAGGTGTTGTAAACAGCATTACCATTATGTTTCCTTAGGGTGATACACTACATTCTTGCCTAATGCTTGATTCAATATTTCTATTATATCCAATACTTTGAGAGATAGCGTCTATAGTGCATTCTACGTAGTACTTCCATATGGTATTTGTTCCAGATATTTCTCCATTCCATTATTCCGCTAATGTTAAATAAATAAATAAATTGAACTTTATTTATCCTGCACAATAAACAGATTTACATCCAAAGACTGTTATAAGTAAGGTTATACAACAATGTGCAATCTACACACAACGCTATAACAATTAACAAAAAGTCCTAATGATAAATAATAAAAAAGAAAAAAGAAAACATTTAGACCTATAAATATGCCACGATACTATTTTTGTTGTCATTAAAGATATCTATATTTTTATTTGATTTTATTAATTCATTAGTACTAAAAAGGCAAGTAGTTAGTGGTGAATTTAAACAATATATCCGATACATCAAGTCCATTGAAAATGTTGTATATAGATAAAAATTTTGCAATTTTTCGACGATGACTCAAAGTAAAAATATTAAAATGTAAAAGTTGAGTTGCATAAAAGCAAGTACCGTGTATGTAGGATACACTCCATACCTCTTCATAAAAAGCAATGGGAATAGTATTTTTTGTATTCTTTCTACCATGTCCTCGTATAACATAAAGTGAGGGTTCCAAATAGCACACCCATATTTAAGTTAGACCGGACTAAATAATTAAACAGTGAAATGCATGAGGATATACTAAAATCTCGACAAGACCTTAAAATAAAACCGAACCTTCGGTGACAATCGGCAACTAAGCCAATAATATGTGTTGTAAAAGTAAAATTATTTATTAGTAAAAATAATGCCTCAATCTTTAAATTCTGATAATACTAATTCTAGAGGAGTCCCGTTGATACTATATTTTTTAGAAATATGCATAGCAAAAGTAACACACTTACGTTTTAGTTAATTCAAGGCCAAATCATTGACACCACAGAAGGCTACTAAACTGTCAAAATCCTACTGCAGTCGTCCTCAAAAATAACCGACAAATACAACTTGAGATCATCTGCGTAGAGTAAAAATTTCGAATGCTCAATATAACGGTAAATGTTACTGACATTTATAAAAAATACAAACAGCATTAATCTTGTGGCACTCCTGAGCTGGCGATAAAATTTTCAGAATAGGTGTTGTTATATCTGACTACCTGCCGTCGTAAAGTTAAATATGATTAGAAATTACTACTAGTCGTCATCAAAGCCAGATGCATTTAACTTTTTTATTAAAACTTGACTTTACTCGGTCAAAGACTGTAGCCAAGTCAATATATACAGTGTCTACTTCTCTATTATTTTGCATTTTAGAAGCTGCATAATGAGTGAGTCATTTGATTTGTAATGATAGATCTTTTACTTACAAAACCATGCTGTTGTGATTACTGATTGCACGTGATCCCTTATTCTTAGCTTTAGTATTTCTGAATAAGCCTTGAAGAAATATGATGGAATTCCATCCATCCCAATAGCAGAATTAGGTTTGAGGGTAGCAATAGTGTCCAATACTTCTTCTTGCGAGTCATTTCTAATGAATCAACTATTTAAATTATAATTAAAATGATAGTTAAAGTTTGTAGGTATCCACTATCCCTCTAAACTGACTGAAAATATTGAGCAAAACCATTAGCAATATTAGCTTTCTGTTACTCTTAAACATATGACTACTATTAAGCAAATCAAAATCAAAGCAAAACAATATATTTTAAGTAAATCCAGATAATAAATTTATGACATTATAAATTCTAAGCAGAGATATAATACATTATTTTAGCTTCTGTCACTGAAGTTTAATATATTGCATAATATCTACTTTCTATTACATAATATGTATAATGAAAAATGTATGAGTTTGCATCTGTAGTGATAGCTTTTCCCTATGTGGAAGAATGGAAGTACTTATATGTGCAAAAAAATTATTTGTCTTATGTTATGTATTTTTGTGTCTTTTTATTGTAGTAATAACTATTATGTTTCTAATGATATTTAAGTACAATTTTTAATTGTATTTTTTTATTATATCTTTTTTGGTTTTTTCATGAACAGTGCATGTACATTTATATGAAGTATTGTGGTTTATTTACAAATTTGCCTTTTTACTGATGACTATGTTTTATATTTTTAATAAATATACTCTATATTCAGTTCTATTCTATTCTAATATCAGCATTTTTGTAAACTTTCGGTCATCCCAAGGAAAACTAGCAGATAATTTGCTGTTCATCCTTTTTTTAATATAACTCCAGAAATTATTTGGATTATAATTTATGTTATTTTCTATATGCTTAATGTAGTTACTATGACATTGGTTATTAATCTTTTTGTTTGCATTCTAAGTTCACAATACTTTTGTCGGTAAAAACCGTGAAGAGCAGACTGTTTCTTTGTCATTCTATAAAAATGTTTCTACTGAGATATTACATCAATTAATACCGTAGGAGACCATAAAGGAAATTTATATCATAGTTTGTATTTATAACCTGAGATAATGTGTAGGAAAATTGAAAATATGATACGCATTCATCGGTCAACTCCCGATTGCCATAATTCATCACACTAGGTGTAGGCAATCACTAGGTGTAGGTCTTTTACTAGACATGTAGATCCAAAATTTATTAGGGTTACCTTTAATATTGTCCACAATTTATTTCAAATATTGCTTATGTGATTTATTATAGCTCTCTTTATTTGCCTCCTGAGTTGTTTTAAATCTTCGTGTAATTGAATATTCCCTGATAATCAAATGTTTATCATTAATTTGGATTTCTTTTTAATCCTTAATAATAGATTTAGTATACGATTTGGGATACCTGCTATTTCACGACTTTCAAGAATACTAGGATATGTGATATTGTGGATACAATCATACATAAATTTACTCGCATCATCAATTTCCAATTAATTCGTAAGAGGTGACCAATTTATATTATTGAAATTGGGACTGAGAATGCAAATATCTGTCATTGTGAATAGCTTTTCTCTTCACGAAGGAAACCGTTTTCTTCCAAGAGAATAGTGAAACAGAGTGTTTGAATATATTCCATTACTGTGTTCGTGAAATTCTTCTATGTAGCTGCATCCATAAGACAATATGAAAAATATACCGTCAATGAATTTGAATCAACTCTTTGCAAAGGCAAATATTAAGTGCAAAGTTTAAATACTTACTAATTTTTATCATCATTGCTGTCACTTGAGTTCAAGATTCTTCTTGAGTATTCTTAATTGATTATTAATTTATTTTCTTAAAATAATTAATTCAAGGCTAATATGTGAGGTTTATATTTTTGTTTTCATCTATGGGGCGAATCAACAACCTAACCTCAAACCAATAATTTAGTATGTATGGTGTCTACAGGACATCTAATTCTTACATATAAATCTTACTTGATTGCACCCTCCTTCGGATTCCAAAATTAAAAATTACATACAGTATGCGCCAAAAGTATGGAATAAATTCCATAAAAACGAAACAATTATTTTTGGGAAAAATTCTTGAACAGGTCGATTTTTAGTTTAAAAAATACATACTTTAGCGTAAAATGCGATTTTCAAATATCATTTGTTTTCGAGTAATGACGTCATCGACTTTTTTTTTAATTGGCAACACCATATTTTTTCCTTGATTCTGAAAGATGGTTTAATTCTCTATCAGACAGTACTAAAATTTTGCCCTCTTACATAGAAAAGTTTTCGAGTAAATGACGATTGAATGTTAGAAAACGCCATCTCATGGTTCAACAACAGAAGCACAAAAAAGTAACTTGAGTCAACTGTGGACAGTTTCATTGCATTTTTCATCCATTACAGCAATTTAGTCAAATATCTTTTTTTTTGCTACAGCGATTTACAAGCCCTAGAGCACTCCATAGCAGTCAGCCGAAAACAATAGTATAGTTATTAATCATAGAAGGGAATGAACAAGCCTTTAATTCACGAGAAAAAATGGACACTCGAGGCGCAGTCGAGAGTTAAATTTTTCTGAGAGGATTAAAGGCCGGTTAATTTCTCGAATGTAATGTAACGGTTTATCCACGGCCACGGCCCAAACCGGTCAACCAGTAGAGATAAAGCCGTGTGAGAGCAACTGAAAAATTTAGGTTTTGAAAAACGTCATATTTGACAAATTTCCTACCTTTTCAATATGGAGAAACGGTTTGCTACCTCTTTGATGTGGACAAAATATTGCATGCTAAAATCGACGTTGAAAGTGCACAAAGATGTTCATATTTCGAAGTATGGTAAACTTCACATTTGAAAGCAGCTTTAAGAAATTAGAAAACAAGAAAGGCCAAGATGCTGAAGAGAAAACAAATTGAAGAATTTTTTAAATAAGCACCGGATGAGTAATATTTACAAGTTAAGGTTAAGTTACAATACAATTTTAATATTTTAATTTATATATTGAGCGTTTTGTTTTGAACTATTTACAGGTTGCAACGAGCATGGGAGTCGCAGCTGCTTGTCGATGTAGTGAATTAACCTATTTGAATATGCCCTTGTTCAAGACAAAGGAAGTTACCTATACGTACTTATTCCGGATATGAAAACAAATATTTCAAGAAGTTTCGCGATCATAGAAGAAGCTTTTTCAGTCAATGCTGTAGAAATGTATCGAAAATACAATCTGCCACCTAAAAATGCCGGTGGAAGATTTTTCTAGCGATATGTGGCTGGAATATTTCAAAAGTGGCTACATTTCTTGGACCCACTGAATCAAAAAGTTTTACCGTACAGGGAATGAGGGCAACATTACTGACCAATGCTGGGTGTGATATTACCACTGTGAAGTATCATGGTGGTTGGAAATCGACTACAGTAACGGAAAGATATTGAAGATTCACTGTCCAGCAACATGTCAATTGCTGAAAAAATCCAGGTTCTATCTGGCGAAGGTTTGCCCTCCTTCAATCCTTCAGAAATTATTTCGAGTGAATTTAAATAATACTGGTCAAAATGACTAGATCATTATTGAGATAAATGTTAATGTTAATAATAATATGTAATTCTAAATAAAATGCTATAAAGTCGGTGCGTGGTATTATGAATTCTAATCCACTAGTATGTTAAAAAAGGTCTTTAATCGGCGGAAAATATACGTATTAAACCTTCTTAATATAGTGGTCGTGGATAAAAAAATATAATAGATAGGTCTATAACAAGTAACACATCGATTTAATAATTTAAAAATTTTAATTTGGTTACATACAAAAATTGCAAATATATTTTGAAAATTTTTAATTACAGAATCCTATAGTTCCTTGAACTTTATAATGTTCACCTAAATCGCTAATTATCTACTCTAATCTATTATCTATTGACATACTTCTTTCATTATTATTATATTAGAGCAAAACACAAATGACGTCTTTCCCAGTAATGACGTGGTAATTTTTTTAATAGAGCTCTAAACGTATTTACATAAAGCTGTGGTTTTAAAGCAAGGTTGGATGCTGACAATCCTCGTTGGAGAGGGTCCCCTGAAGTCCAATGCAAACATTTTAAATAAAAGCAATTTGTAATACGACCGCTGAATGCCCAGCGTTCGTCGCGGGCAAACAACATTGGGATCTACTACACGAGATTTAGATGAACGTTGCGCTAGTGCCGTAATGGCACATTCACACAAATAGTTTCAAGGCTGTTCTTTATGGTATTGTCCTAGAAAGCAAGGGTGTTCCCAAATATATTGACAATAAGGCTAGAGGTAAACACCTATAAAACTGAAAAGGCATAAATAAAACACTTATCGAGAGTTGAGTATATTATCGATCTTATTTTTGAAAGAGTTTATAAAAATTAAAAATTTAAATCAACAATCCATTTGAGCAAGTCTCCCCTAATACCTATGTTCAATTATAGCAAGAAGACGTTTAATATGGCACTTTGAAGGCCTTATTAACATCGAATTATATGACGTTGACATATTCACCATTATCAGTTGCAATAGTCCAATCATTTAAACACTGTAGCAAATTTTTGGTAGTAGACCTTTCAGGAAGAAGACCTTGCTGTTCCCTCAGGGATTATGTTGTGTGATGGAAATTTGGTTACAGCTTCTGTAATAATTATTTTCGTAATGTTTCCTTCAACGGGAGTAAATCTGTGATAATTTTCTTTAATTATGAATGATAATTACATCAGCTGATTTCCAGACATTTGGCCAAAGTAGCAAATTTTACATAATTTTGCATTATAATCGATAGTGGACGACATAATGATGTAGCACATTTCTTCAATACTATTGGTAGTAAACCACCAGGCCCAGCAGTAGAATTTTTCAAAACATTATGCTTTTTTTCATGGCTTACGCAGATATGTTGATTGTGCAATTTATATGCTTGGACGTAACAATTTATTACACCGAGGGAAATATCTCTTAGCCATCAGCAGAAATTGATTATCCTCAGCAAAATATCTACATTAAATAAGTTCCATAAAGATTGCGTTGCCGTCATAATAAAAAAATGCTGAAGGAACCTACTAGTACTACTACTAAAAGCGTTTATTTATAACTTTTGATTCATCCACCGTCCTATTACTACAAATATTGGAATTCTTTACCCTACAATAATTTGTGAAACTATTTTATTAACTAAAACCTCAAACTAATTATATTAACAATTAATAACAATAGCGGCAAAATCAGTTGCTGTGTAAAATAGGTAGGTGCTATAAAATGTTACTTATTTCTTGCCTTGGAAATTTCTTTCAATTTTTTGTGCGATCACTGATTGCATGTCAGTTTTTAAAATGAAGAACTAGTTTCCAGTGCCGTACAGAAGTGCATTTTTAAATCATTTTTGAACTGCTCTTTTTGATATTTTTTCTTTACAAAATTGTATTTGTGCGAGTAAGAGTACATTGTATTTTCTCTAATCGCCCTGTATAAACCTGTATCATCTCATAATTACAATAGGAGAAATTAAATAGTATAATTGTAAAAATTTTCAGATTTAATTTAGTTCAACCTTGAATGGTCAAAAAGTTTTACATATAAGAATGGATTTTTAACTATAAAATTATGTACAGGGTGATTCAGACTTATCTATAAATATTTTTTTAACGTACAAGGGACTGTTACAAATATAATTTTGTAAAAATAAACTAAAAAAAGCAGTTCAAAATTTATTTAAAAAAAATACACTTCCACACGGCACTGGAAACTGGTCCACTGTAAAACTTGATAAGGCGTATAATCGGCGACTGAACGAAAAATTTAAAGAAATTCCTAAGGAAAGAAATAAATGGCATTTCACAACACCTATTTTAATGCAGCAAATTCAACTGTTTTTGCCGCTATTGTTATTAATTATTAATGCAATTAATTTGTGGTTTCTATTTCTTTTCCGTTTAGAACTTGTAAGTTATTGGCAGCAGCTATGATACCCCGTACGTAAATCATCAATAGTGTCCACTTCGGTGCAACATACTTCATTTTTTAAATATCCCCACAAAGATAAGTTCAAATGATTGGACCGGTCCTGCTCGTCCAATCCCCTGGTATTAATGCTTGGACACGCTGTACATGGTACGGATATAATTGAGTCTCCTGTATGATACACCACACTGTTGCAATGCACCGTGGACGCCCTGGACCTCCATCTCTTCCACGATTAGGTTGAAAATTTCACGTGTCATGCCTGCGTTTGCACTACACTTGCACTCACTGCACACCGTTGTAAAAGTAGCTGCATTTGACACATATTTACCGGGAAATCGTTCTGCTAAAGCATTTTCACTTCATCATAAATGAAAACGATACCCATCAACTGCGAGTTGCTATACGTAAGCCATTTTTGATATTTGAAAAACTAATGTAAATACTTGCATCACAAAAAAGTTAATACGATATGTAATCGGATATTTGAAATCGTCTGGCTAGAGACTACAGTAGACCAGCGATGTTGAAACTACTAGTACTTTTTTTTCTCAGAAACTATAAAGATTTATAAAATATTTCCTGGGAATTGATCATAATTAAAAACCATAGTTTAAAATACTATGCAATCATAGAAATTTATTACGATCGTTTCGGGATAACACCCATCTTCAGATAATAAACATTTTTCAAAAATTTTTTGTTTACATGTTTGTTTCAATCTAAAAGGATTTTTTAACAATTTAATAAAATGCAAAAATATTAAAAAATCGAAACTTACAAATTAGTCCAATTGGTTAAAAGACATGACTTGTCGAGATATATAAAATTTTTATTTTTACATTTTTGTTAAAATCAGACCAGTTAACAACAAGGTCAAAGGCAGAATGACATAAAATATTGTTTTTAATCGAACCAAAGCAAAAGAATGTTTGAAAAGAAATCGAGCGGTATTGTTTTTTTATATTTTTTTCCCATATATAAAAGTAGTAACATACACTTAAAACTACGTTAAGGAAGAAGTAAAAATTTCCAACAGTAATTTGCAGTATTTAATAAGATCAAAATACTATTATTATTAATAGAATTTTCATTTTTTTTCATTTGGATCATTTCTAATATACATCTTTTATGAAAATTACTTTCATTATTAAGAATTTTGATATTATTGAAATCAAAATTGTGGTTATTTTCTATGGCATGTTTAGACAAAGCAGAACTATTAATAATTTGAACTCTAATATTATATTTGTGTTATAGATCCTTTTATGTAATTATTGTTTAGTTTGGCCAATATAAGTACAATTACAATTTATTTTATATACAACATTTGATTTATTGTGAACAGGGATAACAGGTTTTAAATTTGTAGAAAACTTTTTTGTTGTTGTAAAAGATTTATGAGCGACGTTAAATCGAACATTTTCAAAAATTTTTTAATATTTTCCGAAAGGTTTGGGATATATGGTAATGAAATATATTTTTTATAATTTTAAATGATTATTATTTCGATTTTTACCATGATTATAAATACCATGAATTCTTTCCTTAATAATAGGATCATATTTTTTTTTAGATAAATGTTAACATCTAAAACATTTTTTATTTTTTAAATATTTTTAGGTCTATTTTTTGGATGTGATAATTTTATAGCACGATCTGTTAAACAATTAACAACACTTTTTTTGTAAATATTTGGTGAAAACGAATTAAAGTTTAAATATCTTTTTGACCAGAATTCTTTTGTAAACCAATTAGTTTGAATTAAGCCGTCATTGTTATGGTAAATAGTTAAATCAAGGAAATTAATACTGCCATTTTTCTCTATTTCATTTGTATATTGTAATCTAGGATGAAAATTATTAAATTCGTTATTAATATAATCAATTTACGACCAAAAGACCACTGCGCATTTAGCCGCGCACATTCGCGCGCTCAAGGGGCACGGTGATTTGTCAAGAAATAGAATTTCTCCCACTTCGTCGTGTAGATATGAATTTCATTGGTGTTCATTGCGCATTTAGCCGCGATTTAGCCACACCCTCTGGAACCTTCACTCGACGAACTGTATAATAAACTATGATATGGTCTTGAGGAATAATTTGTTTTTTAATAAATTCACAAAAATGTCAAGAGTCTCTAATATAATATTGATTTTTTCCTAAAATATTTGAGATCGAGTTTGATAAAAATTTTGATAAGTTATAATCAGGGACTGAAATGTTACTAATGATAGGCTTAAGAGGATTATTTAATTTATGCAGTTTAGGTAAACCATATAAATAATAATACTAATAATAATAATAATAATAATATTTATTAATCCTTTCTGACATAAAAATGTATAGGACATGTCAATTTACAAAGTACAATTATCAAACTTAATAATACAAACACAAACATAAAAATATATGAACATATACATACACATATATACAAACAAACATATATATTCACATATAACAATATCCATAACTTACATCAGATTGTCGTTTAGAAAATCTTGAACACTATAATAACATTTGTGAAGCAACAGTTCTTTAATTGATTTTTTAAATGTTACCAAATCTTTGGATGTATAAAAAGTTGATAATTTATTATAAAGTGCCTTGATACATGGCAGACATTTCAAATTTGGCGGTTTTATATTTAGGAACACTCAATAAATTGCCACTTCGTGTAGAATATCCATGATAGTATGAGTTTTTAGCAAAATAGTTTATATTATTTTTAACATATAATAACACTCTATAAATGTAGATACAGGGGAATGTTAATATTTTGTTAGAAATTAAAATATCCCTGCATGTTTCCCGAGAACTAATACCAAAAACTTTCCTGAGGCATCGTTTTTGAGCCACGAATATCCAATAACTATTGACTGAGTTGTCCCATAAAATAACATTATAAGAAAGATGACAATATACCAAGCTGTAGTACACATTCAGCAGTGCACACAGCGTGTGGGGTTGTTAGGTTAGGAATAACAAGTCCACGGTTTGTAACACGTTATATATATTAATAAAGATACAACAGCTCGGAAAGAATGTTCCACCAATATAGAAGTCTGGACGGATGTTTAGCTGAAGGCAAGCGGAAAGTCACTGCCGTGGTCCTCGCCGGACCTTTCGAAGAAGGTCTCGGAAGGCTGGCATATGTCTGGCCATGTGTTTACTTTCATAAATGGGCTCAGATCTAAGGGTTAGTTTTATGGTTTTGTTGGCATTGATTTGTTTGGTGCCTTAGTGAAAATGTCGTAAATTGTAGGGATCACAGATGTAGGTCGGTGACCAGTGTCGGTGACCGCTACATCACCCCCCTGCCAGACTTTTATTTTGGTGGACAAAAAAATAAAAGTATACAATAATGCTATACAAGTGAAAATACAAAAAAATGTTGAGAAAAAAAGAAATGTTGTTTATGAGTGGTACTGTCTAAATAAGTTTTACACTGAGGTTTAGCACTGACACATCGCGAGCACTTTTTACGCGAAACCCGCCTGGTATCTGTTGGGGAATCGTACGCGACGCGCAGGGCGCGTTTTCGGTTCCTCCGCGGTGTTGTCGGCGGCATGTGGCTCGCTCCTTGAGGTTGACGGTGTGGTTTCCTCCTCGCTGCTGCACGGTTCTGCTATATTTGGTTTGTCATCCTCCACGTGAATATACGCGGGTTTGAGCCGATCGATGGAAATGTTCACTTCGCGACCGCGGATGGAGACGGTGTAAAATTTGTCGTGCCGAGTAGTCACTGGATAGGGTCCTTCATATGGTTGCTGGAGGGCTCGTTTGGGACTGTCGACGCGCACAAAAACATGCGAGCAGGATGTGAGGTCCTTAAATACAAACGTTTTTCGCTGTCCATGTCTGGTGGCTTGTACAGGTTTAAGTTTAGACATGTGTCTTCTTAAACGGGCGATGAATTCGGTGGAGTTGTCGTTTGCCGGAGTCGGGGTCAGAAATTCTCCTGGAAGTCGTATAGGCTCTCCGAATACCATTTCAGCTACTGTTGCCTTCAGATCTTCCTTCCAGGCTCCGCGAATGCCGATTAAGACAGTTGGTAGAATCTCGGTCCAGTTTTCCGTTTCGTGACACCTGACGGCTGCTTTGAGTTGCCTGTGAAAACGCTCCACCATGCCATTGGCGGCTGGGTGGTACGCAGTTGTGCGCCAGTGTGTCATTCCGGTGAGTTTTGTTAGTTCGCGGAAAATATTTGACTCTAGCTGCCGACCTTGGTCCGTGGTGATACGTAGGGGTACACCGTAGCGTGCAATCCATCCCTCGTATAACGTCCGCGCGACGGTTTCGGCTGTGATGTCCGCGATCGGGAACACTTCCGGCCAGCGTGAAACGCGGTCAACACATGTCAGGCAGTAGCGAAAACCATGGGAATATGGTAATGGGCCTACTAAGTCTATGTGTATGTGTTCAAATCGCGCACTTTTGAACAGAAACTCGCCGACGGGGCTTGACACGTACCTGTTTACTTTGGCCTGTTGACACTGCATGCATTCGCGAGTCCATTGCCTGCAATCGCGTTGTACAAATGGCCATACGTAACGTTGTGCGACTAAGCGTGCACTTGCTCGCGCCCCTGGGTGTGACAAGTTATGCAGAGAAAAGAACACTTGTCTCCGGAATTCTTGGGTCACAAATGGGCGCGCAATGTTTGTCGACACGTCACAAACGAGCGGTATTTGTGAACCTGGGATTGTCAGTTTGCGTAACTGTAATGACGTACCGACGCGCTGTAATTCGCGGAGTTCGTTGTCATTTTCCTGTGCGCGGGCTAAGGCTTCGAAGTTTATAGCTTCACTTATCGATTCTACGCGCGATAATGCGTCGGCTACTACGTTGTCCTTGCCTGCAATGTGCCTTATGTCAGTGGTGAACTGGCCTAGGAAATCCAGGTATCTGAATTGTCGCGGGGAACACTTGTCGAGTTTCTGTTTGAACGCGAATGTTAGGGGTTTATGGTCGGTGAAAATACTGAAATTTCGACCCTCAACCATGTGCCTGAAATGTTTTACAGCTTTGTAGATGGCCCATAATTCGCGGTCAAATGCACTGAATTTCTTCTGTGCCTCACTCATATTTTTCGAGAAGAATGCTAGAGGTTCCCAACCGCTAGGTGATAGCTGTTGCAGCGATGCCCCGGCCGCCCAATCGGACGCGTCGGTGAAGATCGCGAGCGGTAGTTGCGGGTTCGGGTGTGCTAGCACTGTAGCCTGCGCCAACGCTTCCTTGCAGTTGGAAAATGCATTTTCTAGCTCGGTCGACCAAGTTATGGGAGTTTTCTTAGATATCTTGGGTCCCGATAGACATTTATTTAGCGGCGATTGTAGCTTCGATGCGTGTGGTATGAATCGTCGGTAAAAGTTCAACATACCTAGAAAACGGCGGAGCTGGGTTACCGTCTGTGGCTTTGGAAAGTCGCTAATTGCGCGGACTCGTTCGTGGAGCGGTTTCACGCCTCCTGCGCTCACCGTGTAGCCAAGAAATTGAACTTCGTGTTTTCCAAAAACACATTTTGTCGGATTTACCACGACACCGAACTCGTGTAAACGGGTGAAAAGTTTGTGTAGATGCTTCTCGTGCTCGTCTTCCGACGACGACGCGACGAGAATGTCATCTATGTACACGTACGCGAACTCTAGGCCGCGAAGTACCTCGTCCATAAACCGTTGAAACGTCTGGGCCGCGTTGCGGAGCCCGAACGTCATTGCGGGAAATTCAAAAAGTCCAAACGGTGTTATGATTGCTGTTTTCGCGACGTCGTCGGGGTGTACCGGGATTTGGTGATACGCGCGCACAAGGTCTATTGTTGAAAACACTTTTTTATCCGCGAGACTTTGTGCAAAATCCTCGATGTGCGGGATTGGATATTTGTCTGGGACGGTCCTCGCGTTTAGCGCTCGGTAGTCGCCACACGGACGCCACTCGCCCGATTTTTTTCGTGTGAGATGTAGCGGGGCGGCCCAACAGCTGTCCGACGGTCGTGCGACGCCGAGTTTTAACATTGATTGAAACTCTTTTTTGGCTTCTTTCAGTCTATCCGGCGCTAGGCGTCTGGCTTTGGCTGAGGTGGGTGGACCAGGCGTCGTCTTGATATGGTGGACGGTGGAGTGTTTTGCCTGTCTTGGCAGTCCACTGGGTTTCGACAACTCCGGGAATTTAGCGAGTATGCGGTGATATTTTGTGTCGCCATATATTACTTTTATGTGTGCAGCGGCCTCACACGGTCCGAGATGTCCGTTGGTGCAAAGATTTGTGAGGCTGTCGACCAAACGTAGGCGCTTCAGATCAACGAGCAATCCGTAATGCGCGAGAAAATCGGCGCCTATAATCGGTCGCGTCACATCGGCTACCACGAAACGCCATGTGAACTCGCGGCGTAGTCCGAAATTGAGTGTTAATGTGACGTCACCGTATGTGGCAATCTCCGACCCGTTTGCGGCAAACAGCTTGTAGTCTGTTGGTAAGGCTCTCTCTCGCATTCGGCTGCGGGGAAACACACACAAATCCGCACCTGTGTCTACCAAATACTGTACTCGGGATTCGCGGTCGGTCACGCACAAGCGACGCGATTGGAGGTCCACGCCGGCGGACGCGTCTACCGTTCGGCGTTCTCGTTTCCCGTTGCGTAGCTACACGGCGGGGTACACTTCTTCGCTTTCGCAGAGAACTGGTTGTGGTACCAGCACACTGCGGGGTTGCGCGGCCGCGAGCGCGAGCATGGACGCGAGCGCGAGCATGGACGCGAGCGCGAGTTTGTTCGCGAGCGTGGCCTATTCGCGTGTCGTTCTTGCACATTGAACAGCTCCGACACTTTTTTCTCGAGCGCTGCGATCGCTTGGTATAGGTGGCTGTCGTTTCCCTCCGAAGTCGCGGCTACCTGTGGCTGGCATTGCCTCATCGTCTCTACGATCTTGTCCGCCTTTTGAGCAACCTTGTCTAGCGGTATGTCGTCGTCCAAGGTCAGGATGGTCTGCGCCTGGGTTGGCAACCGACTTATCCAGAGGGATCGCAGGATCGTGTCACTCACAGCGGTCCCGGCTAGTCCGCGGAGGTGGCGGAGAAATTGTGAGGGGCGCCTGTCCCCCATTTCTTCGCCCTCTAGGAGGCGGCGAATTTGTTGTTCGGCCGATGCTGAGAGGCGTGCTATGAGCTCTGCCTTGATTTTTTTGTACTTGCCTTGACTAGGTGGTGAGTCAATAATGTCGCCGACTTCCTCAGCGATTCGTGGGTCCAGGTTAGCAATGATGTGGTGGAATCTGGTCTCGTCGTTTGTGATATTGCTAAGCGCGAATTGCGCCTCGATTTGCGAGAACCATCTTGCTGGATTCTTCTCCCAAAATGGCGGGACTTTGATTCCTACGCGACTCACGTACGCGTTGGATGTTCCACTGGCTTCTGTGCTGTTTTCCATTGTGTGATTCACGTCGGGCACTTTGTAACTTAACGCGTTTTTAAAATCACGTCGGGCACTTTATTAACTTAACGCGTTTGTGAGATCACGTCGGGCACTTTATTAACTTAACGCGTTTTTGAAATCACGTCGGGCACTTTATTAACTTAACGCGTTTTTGAAATCACGTCGGGCACTTTATTAACTTAACGCGTTTGTGAGATCACGTCGAGCACTTTATTAACTTAACGCGTTTTTGAGATCACGTCGGGGTCACCAATTTGTGGGGTTGTTAGGTTAGGAATAACAAGTCCACGGTTTGTAACACGTTATATATATTAATAAAGATACAACAGCTCGGAAAGAATGTTCCACCAATATAGAAGTCTGGACGGATGTTTAGCTGAAGGCAAGCGGAAAGTCACTGCCGTGGTCCTCGCCGGACCTTTCGAAGAAGGTCTCGGAAGGCTGGCATATGTCTGGCCATGTGTTTACTTTCATAAATGGGCTCAGATCTAAGGGTTAGTTTTATGGTTTTGTTGGCATTGATTTGTTTGGTGCCTTAGTGAAAATGTCGTAAATTGTAGGGATCACAGATGTAGGTCGGTGACCAGTGTCGGTGACCGCTACACAGCGGCATCGTATTTTTAATACGAGAAATTGCATAAAACGATCTATTAAGTCTCCTACTGATTACATCCACATGTTCAGACCACCGCAACTGGCAATCAAGGTACACACCCAAAAACTTAGTGCTATCAGAAGACTGTAATATAAAGTTATTAAGATGCAGATTCAGTTTGGCATCAGGCACGTTGCGCGAACGGAAATACAGAACTTTAGTTTTATTAATGTTAACAATGAGGTCGTTAGATTCGCACCAGGTTACAAAACATGCAATAAAATTTTCGCAACTTGTAGTGAGCTCTTCAAGGGACCGAGCTGAGACCACTAAAGAAGTATCATCAGCAAATAGCGTCAATTTAGGCGAGTCAAAATGCTTTACCATGTCATTGACATATAAAATAAATATTAATGGTCCCAGCACGGACTCCTGAGGCACTCCCAAGTCAATGCTTCATTTCCGACACACATTTATTTATTTTAACAGACCTATCAGTGAGATAGTGAACAAACCAATCCAAGAATATCCCTCTAAAACCCATATTATACAACTTACTTTCAAGAAATGAAACATTTAGGTAATCAAATGCTCGCGTCAAATCAAAGAAAATTCCGGCAACATCCATGCCTTCATCCTGCAGTTTATAAATTTGCTCGGTAAGACTACAAGCAGCAGATTGAGTTGATTTACCCACTCTGAAACCATGTTGACAATTTGATATTATAGTGAATTTATCAATAAAAGTGCAAACTCTATTAAAAATTACTCGTTCATATATTTTAGATATTGTACTAAGCAATGATATAGGCCTATAATTGGCAATATCTTGCGGATCATTTTTTACGGGGCTTTTCCATTAGAACAACAAAGATGATTTTATTATGATTTTATTATTATATTTTTATTTTATATTTATTCATTTAAACAGGAAGTAATTAATTTATTTATTCTATTTTGAATTTTTATAGTAGGATCAGAACTTTCTTCTTTGTAAGTAGTATTATCATTTAATAAAGCCATACTTGTATTGTCATGATCATTTTTATGCATAATAACGGTCTTGTTACATTTATCTGCAGATAAACAAGTCAGTGTTGTTATTTAAAAATTGTTTTGTTATTTTTTTTGAAATCGTTAAAATTCTTATTTATATTATTATTAAGTTTTTGAAAATTATTTTAAATTTGTGTTTATAATTAGTCAACAAATTACAGACCTTATTTCTAATTTCAGTTTTTGTATCTGTTGCTAAAGATATTTATTTTTTATATTATTTTATCAATAGTACTGCTTTGTCTAAACATGCCATAGAAAATAACCACAATTTTGATTTCAATAATGTTAAAATTCTTAACAATGAAAGTAACTTTCACAAAAGACGTATATTAGAAATGATCCAAATTAAAAAAAAATTAAAATTCTATTAATAATAATGGTGACATTGAAAGTTTATCGCGTATCTATTTTGATCTTATTAAATAAACAAATTAATTTTGCAAATTTTTACTTCCTCCTTAACGTAGTTTTAAGTGTGTGTTATTACTTTTGTATTAGGGAAAAAATAGAAAAAAACAATACCGCTCGATTTCTTTTCAAACATTCTTTTGCTTTGGTTCGATTAAAATAATATTTCATGTCATTCTACCTTTGACCTTGTTGGTATTAACTAGTCTGATTTTAACAAAAATGTAAAAATAAAAATTTTATATATCTCGACAAGTCATGTCTTTTAACCAATTGGACTAATTTGTAAGTTTCGAATTTTTAATATTTTTGCATTTTATTAAATTGTTAAAAATTCCTTTTAGATTGAAACAAACATGTAAACAAAAAATTTTTGAAAAATGAAACGATCGTAATAAATTTCTATGATTGCATAGTATTTTAAACTATGTTTTTTTTATTATGACCAATTCCCAGGAAATATTTTATACATTGTTATGTCATGGCCAGTAAATTGAATATTTTATTTATAAAGATTTAAGAAATTATGTTTTAAGATATTGACTCCATTTTTCGCATGACGCATCTATTCCCATTTTTGTTTTTAAATAATTTCTAAATCACCCTGTATACTCAATATTACACATTCGTTACAGCAGATGTTTTAAAAAGAGGTAACATTGATAAAAAAATTTAATTTAAATGAACCTCATTAAAATGTCAAATATGATTTGCTTCCATGTGCGTGTTACCTCATGCTCTGATTTCATCCCTGGCTTTTTAACTCATGCACGAATTATCCACGGATTTGGATCATATAACAAAGAACAACGTAAATGGTGTTTTAATTTTCAATAAAGAATTAAATTGTAACTTTGTACCACTTTTTGGTTAAATATTTTGTTAGATAAATAGAAACCGTACTCTCAGTGAAAAATTTAACACACCATTTTACTGTGTGTATTTTAACTAAATAATAACACAATACAGAATTATTTTTTTATCGTAAATTGCACAATGCAGTTAACAAATACAAAGCTTTTGGGAATGTTAGCACTTACAAAAATAAAAATTTAATTATAAATTTAAATAAACAACCTGACAAACAAATAACATAATTTAAACTTGGCATAGTTGTCTACGAACACAATAGAGCATAATAATTATATGCAGATAAAATTTAGAACGCTGAAATTTTATATGGTCCGTGATATAAAATTTTAAAACATAGCACACAGACACACAATAGGTTGTAATAGTTTTTTAGGTGGTCATAATTAATACCCACAGAGTGTCATATAAGGCCCTAATAAAAGTGCTAGAATAAAACTGTATAAAAATATCGTGTTGCCGCAACTACCGCAAGATATACAAAATTAATTTCTCTCCAGCTTTCAGCGCCTGTAAGAATGGGTAAAAAATAGGAGTGTATTTATTGCGATACGCTGCATGAAATCACCCTCGCCCCTTTTGTGGTTAACAGATCATTAGGATAAGTACAAAAATTTAATAGAAATGATTCAAATGATTTATGAGAGTTTCCAACACTCCATTTGAAAGAAAAAAGTTTTTTATTAAATTACAATATTTCAAAGTTTGAAGGCACGGAAAAACTGAATGGAGTTATTATACGTTTACGTCTTTCCGTTAGGAAAGTTGGGATATATTTGGTTACGGATTTTCTTATGTCAAGCTGTAAGCTTAAATTATGATATTTGTTCAACCCAACTGAAACTGTGCAGTTTTGTAAACTGTGGATGCAATACATTTTCACTATTTAGTATTTGTTTTTATATTATTTATCCATGGCCATTTATCCATGATGTATTCCGTAGGTTAAAGGACTTTTAACACACTATTAGATTATAATTCATAATACCACGCTTCGATTTAATAACATTGTATTTAAAATTATTTATTATTATTAACATTTATCTCAAGGACGATCTTGTCATGTTGACCGGGATTATTTAAATTCACTCGATAAGGAGTTTCTGAAGGACAGAAGGGCCCCAAAACTTACGCTAGGTAGCATCTGGATTTTTTCAGCAATTGCCATCTTGCTAGACAGTGAATCTTCAATATAATTTTCCGCTACCGTAGTCGATTTCCAATTACCATAACGCTTCACAGTGTTAATATTACCCCCAGCATTACCCAGTAATGTTTCCGAAAAACTTCTCGTTCCATGTCCGGTAAAACTTTCTGGATCGGGGGCCCAAGAAATGCAGCCACTTTTGAAAACGTTTTCAAAATTGTGTAATGTAATTACTCCTTCTCCCTTTTTTCATCAGTTATCGAATTCAACCAATTCCTTCTCGTACACATTTTTCGTTTTTGACTAGTTTTGGCCGTGGTCGTGAATAAAACGTTAAATAATATTTGGGAAATTAGCCAACCTTCAATCCTCTCGAAAGAATGTAACTTTCGGCTGCGCCTTGATTCTGCATTTTTTCGTGGATTAACGGTTTATTAATTCCCTAATATAATTAATAACTATTACCTACCAATCACGTTTAGGGCACGTATTCTTATCGATATTTAAAATGTAGTTAATAGAAACCAGTGGCGACTCGTGACTTTTTAAACTAATTAGACAAGCAGGCTGAGACTGTTCCAAATACGAACTATAGAAATAACATTTTTGAGAAATTTGTTTCTTATGAAGTATTCTATAGGGATTTAATAGCTTTGCCATGGTTTAATATTGTCAGAGAATATGATATTAATAATAAATTGATTCTGTTTAACAATTTTATTATTTCAATTTTTGATATTCACGCGTCTATCAAAGAAGTTAGAGTTACTAAACATAAAGCTTCTTGGGTTACCCCTAACATTAAAATTATGATTAAAGAAAGGACTCGGGCACCGCGAAAATTTAAACGTACCAGGAATGAAAATGACTGGCTAGATATACAGAGTTACGTAATTTTGTTACTTCCTCTATTAGAAGAGAAAAGAGGGCATATTTAGATCATTTATGTTCATTAAATAATTCTCGCAGAACATGAGCTGCTCTAAAAAATTTAAGTATTAAGTCAAAAAAAAATTTTGATTTGCCATCTGCATTATCTGATCCTAATCATATAAATGAATATGCTTCATCTTTATTAAAAAAGTTATTTATTCCCCGCTCTAATGTGCATAGTAGAAATTTAAGATGTATTAAGAAGTTCACTCTACCTCATCATCGTTTGGCTTTGTTTCAGAGATCATTCATTTACAATTCAGTTAAACTCTACAACTCATTACCTAACCAATATAATAATTATAGTTCCAGTAAATTTAAATATAAGTACAAATCCTTTTTGTTAGACAGACAAATGACTTAATTGTATGTATAGCATCTCCTTGCAGATTCCTTTCTTTTACTTTTCTTTAGATAGTATTAATATAAGACATACTTCACATATGGTTTTATTTAGGTTAAGTTTGAGTAGCATTTTTGCTAGACTTCGCCTATTATCGCCTAATCCATCACATTAATCAGGAATCACTAATTTTGTACATTACTTAATAAAGACTACTTATTATTATTATTAATATTACTATTATTATTATTATTATTATTATTATTATTAT
This sequence comes from Monochamus alternatus, assembly GCA_037114965.1. Lineage (NCBI taxonomy): Eukaryota > Metazoa > Arthropoda > Insecta > Coleoptera > Cerambycidae > Monochamus > Monochamus alternatus. The sequence continues at coordinate 50,223,812 of CM073427.1, read as the reverse complement.
TATTATTATCATTATCATTATCATTATCATTATCATTATCATTATCATTATCATTATCATTATCATTATCATTATCATTATCATTATCATTATTATTATTAATTATTTATAGATAAATCAGAAAATACAAATTCAGAATTATTTACAATGAAGCAAGAACTTAAATAATTAAATAATTATTATTATTAATATTAATTTAATAATTAAATATTTAATTTTCAAATTAATAAATTTTGTATTTATTTTTCACGTGCATCATCCAATGTCGTTGTAATATTTAATTTACTTGTACTTATCAATGTTAATTTGCAGTTTGAAAAATTATAATGAATAGTTTTATTATGAAATATTAATAAATCTCGCGATAACTTTTTAAATTATAATATCCATTTTTGCCAATGTTGAAAGAGCGCGTCTATTTATTGAATAGTTAATAATATCGTTAGCATATTCCTCGTGTTTTCCTGTTCTTTGGTGGTACTTGGGGCCCTGAGCATCGCGATTTGACATTACACAAATACACAATTGCAGTACTCACATCTCATGAAACTTAACGAATCAGAAACGACAATAAAATTTTATTTATAGTGCACACAAATTTTAAATATAATATATTAATAGCGGAAACAAAATCAAGAAACGACCAATATGACAAACTGTATTAGATTGTATCTGTTGCACTCTCATATAGACGAGGCATGCCTCTGAAGAGGCTCTCTCCCGCAACGGATTCCATGCTCTCCATCTCTTTCTTATTTATATAGTATTGGCATGAAACATGCCTCAGATGCGTCCTTATTTGTATTATTGTGCATGTGAACGTATTGAATATTGCCTATAGACATTGTTGCATATTAATTATTACCATTATTACGATTCACAGAGGCACGTATTTGTAAATTTGATATAAGCACAAAATTTTATAAGTAAAATTCAACAGTTACGATGACATTTACTTTACGTGTCTCATTATGGGATTTCATAAATTAGAATTATATTAATATAATTGATAAATGTAATGTAATAATGCTTGTTTCGATTTTGAAAATAAAACATCAGCAGAAAAGTGGAACTGGTAAATAGGTATAAAGATTTATTTATTTATGAGATATTAAACTAACAATGTAACTTGTTCATTTTATTCTTAGGCGCGCGATTTAGTCGCATTCTTTGCGACATGATTCAGTCGCGCTGCTAAATCGCCTGTGTGAAAGAGGTCTTAACAAAAACATCTGTTGGACAGGAGTGTAAAAACATATTGTGTCAAAGGTATTACCGGAAATCCACTGTTACAGCTGATGTACGGGATACTCCAAAGTTCTCTCCTCAGACATTTTTCACGAAGAAATATTTTTAGTAGGCGAAAACAATATACAACAAACACATCCTTAAGAATAATTACATACAATTTTGTTGTTTGTTATCCAAACAACAAATGATTATTTTTTGTGGTTCTTTATATTACATCTGTCAATGTCTCAAACGCTAATCTTATATTTTGTTACAGCTAGTTGATATTATCTGAGTTTTGCTTTTAGACAACGTTCTTAAGCACCCACCACAGAAAAGTCCGGCCATCTGGGTGGTCATTCTATTGGATCATTAGGTACTACGCAACGATTTGGGAAGTGCTGGTTTAAATAATTTCTTATTTGGCTGTAGCAGCCTTAGTACTAATATTGGGAACTGAAATCAATGCAAGAACAGGTCCATTGTTTGAATGCTAGTCCTTTTTGTACCAGGCTGTGCTTAGAATTTGCTAAGTAAGGTACGAGCGGATTTTTTATTTACTTACTAAAACTTCCAGTAAATTTTTCCTTTTCTTCCTTCTTTATGGCAAACCGGATATTTTGGTGATAACTGTTGATGAACGAATGTTCGAGAAAGTCGGACCAAGAGTATAATTTTTATGAGGCCAAATAATGATAATGACGTATCATCGCCATATCTACAACAATGCATTTAGAAGAATTGGATGAGACCAGCTGTGGATGTTACAACGAGATGTTGGCCAGCGTTGTCTGAGAAACGGTTTCTGCTGTATCAGCTAAGGCTAGGTAAAAACATATTAATTCGATGACAGGCGGTGACCAGTTACCTAGACCATGGTTTAATAATCTGAAAAGTCAAAGCAAATTGAATAAATTTGTTTACGTTCGGTTACCTCAAAATGTTTTGGAAACTATGCTAATGTTTGATATAATTTCAGGGAACGAAACTTTTTAATCAAACCTGTATGTCATTAGGTAAATTATGTTATTTATTATTTCCTCTAGGAGACTGTCAATTGGAGTGTTGCCCATTCGGGCGTTTATTCTGTTTCATTGTAGATATTTTTTCTGTACCTGTACCTATAAAAACTTATTTCCTTTCAGTGTAGGTAATGTAGTCATTTATTTTGACGGCGTTTAAGAATAAATTTAACACCAATCATTTTTAGTTTTCCAACTTTCATGCATAATTTATTAACTTTTTCAAGACCGGTAATGCCCAAATGGACTTTTATAGTCAATAAAAAATAAACACCGTTGGACGCTACTGTGTATAGGAGAATGGAACAAAAGTGGAGATCAAATTAATTAATCCAAGTCACAAACAGAGCCCGCGAGAAAGATAAATCAATCAAACCGAAAAAAGTGCCTATTGTGGTTTTCACAGCAACAAAACTTCAATCAGTTCCAAAGCTCTCGAGTGCAAAGTTATATTTCTGCTGAATTTAAGAAGTTGAAGTCTCAGCTGATATATAGCTTGTCCTTTTTCTTATGAAATTATTATGAAATGCATAGGTGTAGGTCCGCCTCAATTCATATAATCCATTTAGAAAACCCAATCTTTCTAAAAACAGATACTCAAAACGTTGGTTGAATTTTTACTAAAAGTTAACTTCATAATTTATTTTATAATTAAGTACTTATCTATTAGCAAAATGTAGACACTATTTACTCTTAGACTCAAGTACAACATAGCTTTCTCCAAATCGTGTACATTCGCCAGTAGCGGCTTTAAGAACCACAGCAAAAAATATAATTAACTAAGTGTAATAATAACAGAAACGGGACAACTACAAAAAATAACTATATCCTTGACATAGGCCAATTAAAAATTTAACATACTGTAACCTCTACGTTAACTAATACAGTTTGATAAATTCTTTCTTTTCCATTAAGGTTATCCAGTACTCTTTTGAATACGCCATTCTGTATTAAGGAATTCCATAAGAACCAGTAATTGTTCAAAGTCGAAGATTTTGTTAGAAATGTCATTGTAGGTAACATGCACTTTTTATAAAGACCGCTGCCTGGTTCTGGTTCCACAGTTACAGTTTCTTCAACGGTCGGAAAACTGCTACATATAGCTTTAATTACAACATCCGAACCTGCTGGAAGTTCTACGTCTGGTGACGCCTGAACAATTCTAATAGGAAGGTTTCTGATTTCGGGAAAATGCATTATAACTTCTTCATCCTTGGTATTGCATAATCTTCGAGGAAGGTCCAATACAAAATTATGTTATCATAACATCAAGTCTAAGAATGATATCGTCAGTTATATCTGCTACTAAGATGTTGTGTTGGAAGTGGTTACCTTTAAGGTTATTCCAGCTAGATGGATACCTTTCACTGTTATGACTTCCCCATTTGCTGTTTCCAAGATATAGTTTCGGTCTGGTTTCTGTATTCTGCAGTAAGCGATGGTATTCGGTTTTTTGATGGTGTAACTAGAGCCAGTATCAAAGACAATTTCACAATCTCATCCGCATATACGCTCTGGTACTATCAAGTTGTTCTATTATTTTGCAGATGGGTTACCTTGATCTTAATTGGCGTTTTCCTGAAGCTAACTAGATGTATTCCTAAGGCATCGATTCTTAAGATGTCCTTCAACTCTACAATTCCAACATTAAATGAATCTTTTCCTATTGTATATAGTGGAATTAGTGCGGTCCTGTTCTTTCTGGAATTAATTAAATCCTGTAAATTTTTCATAAATCCTTCCATGCTATTTTCACCTATTCGTTGTTTGTCAGTCTGAAGCCTAAATTACCTTGTTCTGCCTCCACTGTGTCTAGAAGTATGCCGAGAGGCATGCATTTCTAGCCCATATGCTAGATGTATTTCTATCTAGCTAACCTTAATGCTTGACTGATTTCAGGTTCTTGCAGGTCATCGATGAAGCTGCTCACTGCTAATTGTTCTTGAAACACCATCCGCGTTATATCTGCCACAAATTGCTGCAGATTTTCTTCGAAACGTTGTCTTCGGTCTTTTGGTTGTGCCTGGTTGTAGATGAGCCTCACCATACCTCATTTCTATAGCACTATTCAGCGTTTGACACTCCTTTTGTTTATCCTCAGTTAGTATTCTTAATATCTTCATAGCTTCATAGCTTCACTCCGTAGAGCAAGTGATGTGTCTTTTTTTCTTCTGATCAGTTGTTTGCCAAGGCGGCTGATTCAAACTGTTTAAGGCAAGTGGTGCTCCATGATACCTTTCCATCGAATGTTGCAGGCTTAATCCTTGCAATTATAAAAGAACTGCTTTCAACATTAATAGACTCCTTCGTGGATAATTGTGACTGAAAAGTTTTAAACCTTATGTTATAACTTAATTAGGCGTCACTCTGTAACTTACTAACACCTTCTTCTACAACCCGGACTTTATCCTGCGTTTCATTTCTCAACAAATTGATTTCCTCTTTAACGGTTCCTTCGAACTCTTTGAGATTGGTCTTAATTACTTCCTAACTTTTTATTATTTACTTCTTGAGTATTATTCACTTTTTCGCATATCCTCTTCACTGTTCTTCATTTCCTCTTTACTCGATTTTTCATTTTAAATCTCCCTTCATTTGGTCTTGGTTCTTCTTTATTTCTTCCTTGTGGCAACATCGATTGAATTACTGACGCCTTAAAGAGATCAACCACTGATCGACAACTGAAATACTTGAAAAAAAGTTTGTTACCACTTATCGATTTAATACAAATTTAAATCTATTTTTATATAAATTCATTGCTATAAATAAAGAACGATTACTCAATTTGATGCATGGTAATGGCCACTACATTGCTTTAAAGTAGACAAAACATACATTTAAGTCATCAAAATTTTCACAAATCTCTCGGTTAGGTGTTAAAATATAAGTAAAAACCGGGCATATTTCTAATGATCTCTGACCCTTGTCCTCGCTCTAGTCCTTTGTTTACGTATTAAAATGAGTGTACAGCAGCAACACCAAGTATGTTTCTCAAATTATGACCCTCGTCCGCTTTGCGAGTTTCAAATTAATTTGGGTAATGTGTGTGTACTACATGGATGCGGAACGCGTAAAGCTGATGGTCACAACAAAAATTTAATATCTATGCTATACGTGTTGTAGGGCTGAGTTTGGTGGTGTAAACAATTTCATGAAATCTTTGATATTTTTTTAGACTGGAATTCCAGCTGAGGAATTTCTAATTTTTACTAATATGTTAACGTAAAACGTAATATGCATAAATATGCAGCGTGTCCAATGCGAAGTAATTTAACCGTTATTAACATGAGTTTATAAAGCATATACAGGGTTAACTATGACTAAGTACAAAAATTTTAACCACGTGCTCAGGGAGGCCTAAAAGATAATAAAAAATTTATTTCGGAATTCTAGCTCGATGTTAAAAATATGGGGCAAAACCCTCTTTTCCTACGGAAAGTCGGCGCCTATGTCATCAGTCATCGTCCAAGATGGCTGCATCTGTCAACTTCCATGCGGTCGTTTCTCACAACGTTGCCGAATGTAGAAACAACGAAAAGAAACATTTTTATTAATAATAATACCTAAGTACCTAATAGATAACAGTTAATCCGGTTAGCTACAGTATTTTGCATTCGTTTTTCGTTCCTTCGTTCCAAACTGCCAAAACTTCAGTTTCACTCATTACAGGTCCGTTAGAATTACTCGCCACAAAATACACACTTCGCGTAGATGCAGGTAATGAAACTGCCCATTTATTTTAAGAAAATTGATTGAAAGAAATACTAACAGAAAACTTTGAATACACCCGTGGCAGTTTTTAATTTATAAAATTTTGTCCGATAACGGTCACTCCACTGCATTGCTCTTAACTCTAGGAAATATCTCCACGTACGTTTAAAGAAAATTGTGGAAAACTACACATGTCCCAATATATCGCAACCATCCATTATTTGATGAATAAAACGTTTACAAATTAAACTGTCACTAAAAACAGAAAAATAAAATTACAATATCAACACAACCGTTCAGTCTTCGGTCCGCCTCCACCGAGAACCTAATATTCTTCAGATAAATATTCTTATGGCAATCAATATAATCAATATTATCTTCTTTTATGTACGATCGTGAGTTTCTTCATTCTAGTATTGTTTTGACACTTCCTCCGTGACATGGGGTTACAGGCACATAGCACTTGTCAGTCGATATAAGCCTATGCTGTGTTGTTAGTTGCATTGTTTCTAATACTCTACAAATGCCAAACAGTGGTCAGAAAAGTAATATTACAGAGCACTGTAAACGCCTCGGGAAATTTAAAATAATAATACTACAATATTATTATATGCAAACATGGTCTATTATTGTTAATGTCGTTACTATTATTAGTATTATTATTATTATTTAATTCTATAATAAGTTAAAAAATGGAACGAGCTTTAGTGCACCTTGCGCTAATGACCTACAGATGACGCCAGCATTGGAAAATACACGTCAAATATCGCAAATATTTTGATATTAGTTTTCAGTATTTGCTTTTCGCACATTCAAATTCGTGTAATCGCGGAAATTACGGATATGGTACTAATTTATGGGAAGTGCGACGAAAGTGCATATCGTGCAGCAGCAGAATATCAAAGACGTTTTCCAAGCAAGTGCAACAATTTTTACAATGACAAGTTATAATGTATACAAGTTAGAAAACAGAAAATAATTCAACTTTCTTGAAATCTCCAAATATACTCTCAGTGCTATCATATCGTGTTTCTCATTAAATAATCTAGTATTTGGTAAATAAAACTTTCTTTAAAAGCGCCGTAAATCGTTACACGTGGCAACGGGGTGCTCTGGTACTACCTTTGACAACTTTGACTTTGGCAGAATATACCTAACCTCGCAGCTGACAGGCGGCATAGTCGCCGAGAAATTAGGGGTTAATAAGGTTTTGAAAATAATTTTTTTTCGCTTTATAAATAAGTTTGGAATTTTTTTGAAGGGTGATACCGTTAATTCTGAATTTTTCCTATCCCCTCTTAAAATATTTGTACTAAGTCATAGTTAACCCTGTATTTTATTTGTTCCTCTATGATTAGTTTATGCTTCTAAAGTCAAAGAGATGGAATGACAAATAAAGGAAAATCTCTTTTAAAAGATCTTTTAAAAAGGATTTATTTTTACACTTCAGCCTAAAAAGACGTAGACGTATAACGTTATAAAAAAGTTATAAAAAAAAACACTACAGAGAAATTTTACAGAGTGCCCCATATTAAACTACCTACTTTAGTATTTGAATAACATCTTTCCAAGTCGAGTAAAAAAATCTTTTAGTCCACTGATGGACATCCAGTTCTGTGGGATTTATTACATATTTAAACATTAGTTCAAATTTTAAAAATCTTGACTTCTAAATATAAACTTAAATGCAACTTTCAATTCTTAATCAACTTTCAATTCTTAATGCAAAATTGTGAATTACTCAGCGAAGCAAATAACCCCTAATTATTGCAATTTCTTCTCGATTGCAGTTTTTTAGCTCCTCAATTGTTGTAGGGCGACTTGCAAAGTTTTTTCCTTCAAATATCCCCACAGAAATAAATCGACGGCCGTTAGATCGGGAGACCTAGGGGGCCAAGACAAATTTCCATATCGGAAAATTATACGGCCGTTACAAAATTCTCTTGTCTCATATTATTCGAACAACAGAACATCATTTATTTAGTAGCTTCCGTCTAATCAGTTCTGGTATGAAAAAAGTTTGTAACGTGTTAATATAGTGCTCGGAATTGACTGTTACAATAAGGTTATTTTCATCCTAAAAAGATCTTACGGCCAGTAATAATAATAATAGCGTTTATTGCCCAACGGTCACCCATTTACAGAGCAAATATACAAAAAAAGAACAAATTTAATACGATCAAGTGTAAGCAGTATAAGAAACAAATAAAATAAAATAAATGAAAATGAAAAATATTACTATAAGTACATTTAATCAAGGCAGTTACTGTGTCAAAGATATTCCCGACATTTACTTTTTAATTAAGAAATATTGCAGGAAAAGATGTTAGACACATTAGTAATTTTATTTGCGTTAGGACACATAAAATGTATTGGGGATTTAATATAAATTAGTGTGCGCTCTTTTACATACAAAAGTACTATTCAAGTCAACTTTACAATGTAATACTTTGTACAAGAATAAAACAGCTGATTGTCTTCTACGACTCTCTAAAGATACGAAGTTAAATCTGTTTAATAAATCCAAATATTCACAACGTCTTGGAGGATATATTCCGTTAATCCCATAATTTATAAATTTTAGAAAAATTTTTTCTAATAACAATAAAATAAACTTTATCAATAGCAGTTGTATAATGAACATATATAGGATTCCAAATTAGAGAAGCATATTCTAATTTGGTTCTAACTAAACTAAAATATAAAGTGATCAAAGCAGAAACGTCGTTAAATTTCTCATAATTACGGATAATGAAACCATGTACACTGAATGCGGGCTTTACAATATTGCTACTATGACTATTAAATGAAAGATGATAATCAATTTGAACTTCTAAATCTCGTATAGATTCAGTTTGTTCTAATAGAGAGCCATCAATATTAAAAGAAAACGGTATTGCGCTAGATTTACGGCTGAATGATACGATTTTGCATTTAGAAATATTCAAATAAAGATTATTTTTTATACACCAGTCGTTCAATAGATTAACCTGTTCCTATAAATTATACAATCATTTATATCCGTAATGGAGGCATAGAGTCAAACATTAATCTGTTACAATCCAATGTAATACATAAATCATTAATAAAAATTAAAAACAACAAAGGCCCCAAGTTGGAACCTTGAGGGACACCACTGCTTGCAACGTAGTTATTGGTACAAAAACCATTATAACAAACATACTGTTTGCGATGACTCAAATAAGACTCTATAAGTTTAAGGTATATATTATTAAACTCTAGCAAAGAAATACCATGATACCAAATTATCCTATATAGCACCAAACAACGATTTTTGGACTGTGAAGATTTTTCATAAACATCTCTCGAGAATTTTCAGCTCCCCAATATCTAAAACTTGTTGTTAATAGCGCCATACAAATGAAAATTTGCTTTGTCGTTCATTAGCAAATAGTATATTGCTTTTCGATATGAATTTAAAAGCCACCAAATGTTAATTCGGCTTTCTTATCTCGATTGGTAGGGAGCTGTGCCATTTGGTATTTGTAAGGATGACATTTTAAATCGCGATGAAAGATTATGTGGAAACTTCCCTTAGACATTCATAGAGCAAGTGATTACCGATTAGCAGACCTGTTAGGACTTCTTTTGAAAGCAGCTCTCACTCGTTCGCGGGGTTGGAAGGAGGAAACAGCGAACGGCCCGAAGGGGACTGCTTGAAAAGTGTTCAGTGTATAGTGGGTTAGGCAACTCTTTGCTGCCGACAGCACGACAAATCTTGACTACACACCGACTGCATTTTTTAGTCAGCACCACAAGCGAACTGCTTCAGAGATTTGTGTATTGCAAACTAGAATTTTGCACTGAGACTGTAGATCACCCAACTGTGAAGGAGCCGACAGCTTCAAGCTGCTCGTGTATGGAGGCTCTTATTTTACTGTTTTGGGAAAAACGCCTACTCGATAAAATGAAATAATCTATATTTATTGATATGAAACTTGTTCAGACCTAATTTCATTGTTTTTAGGTTCCAATTAGTAGCATAAATAAGATATATTATTTTGGTATTTTTATATTTTGTTTGTATTATATACGTATTATTATTTATTTAATAAACTATTATTGATATTAACCAACTATTTATTGTTACCTACCTAAATTTTAAATTAAGCAAGGTATTAATATTTTCTAATACTCTTATTTGTAGGCGTATAGTGAGTTCAACATTCGAACCACACTACTGAAATATCGATAATAATTATTAATAGGAACAAGATTGAATAAGAGAAGATTTTGTAACTATTTTGTTTATATTATATTAATTCCCTGAGAATTATTTATTTAATATAGGGTGGTCCAGAATGTACCGTAAATACTAGAGCATATGGCACGTTAAAAAATAAGGGTACTATTTTACATAAATTTTTGTTCAAAACTCAATAATAAGAGAGATATAACCCTCTGAGAGATGAAACAAAAATCATTTTTTTTAAATGTCTTTCAGATACTTTTGAATAATGGGTTCATGGGGTGAGTATATGATATTAGGATAATTAATTTTTTGTTACCACTTATTCAATCACTTATGTTTAAGGGGTAGTTTTCGATAGTATTTTTTTAAATTTGAAATTATGTATTTCAAAAAAATACTTATCACTCAAAACAAGGCTTTAATCTTAAATGGATGGAATACGTGGTAACATAAAATTAATTGTACTAAAACCTAAAAAAAGTAAATTCATTATAAAAGTATTATAGTTAGTTAAGTGTAGATATTTAAAGAAGTGTACCTGATTATTTAGTTTTTAAATATATATATATAATACTCTTATTTTTTAATGTACTATCTAATCTAGCATTTATGGTACATAATTCTGGACCACCCTGTACAATGCCGTCAGAAGGATCCAAAAACAACGTTGTAAACACGTTAAAAACACATTTCTAAAACATTTTTTTGTACATTAAAATAACAAGGTTTAATTTACGTTAGTTAAAAACCTTAATAAAATGTCATTATTATACTTAAAACTTAAAGCTTATTAATGCAAAATATGATCGTTCCACATTTACTAATATTAAACGTTTGTACTTTGGTTACCAGAAACGTGTAAAACCGCGACATTTTTAAGTTGATTGTACGTAAAAAAGCCACGCCTTTTTCAAACATTGTATGGGCATTATAAACGTTTTTCTAATGTATATGTGTTTACTGGGAATAGACCGTAGATCAGCTGTATTCGTGAAGAGGATTGGCACTCTTTCTGCGGGGGGGCAGGGTGGAAGAATGTTGGCTTGAGTCAATGTGAGAGATTGATATCGGTTCACATCTGACCACGCCTCTAATTAATGAGGTTTTCCAGGTTTTCCTCATTCTTTTACCGAATAGTGGTTAGGGCCTACCAACGTAAGTCGTTCTTAGGCGCAAATGCGGCCTGCGTAATAGTAATATGCCGCCTCTTCTCCTGCACAAGTCTCCGACTTCTGGGCCAATCCTCGTGATTAGAATGAGGGGTAGAGATATTATTATTATTATACATATACGTGTTTCTTTTTTATATTTTTTCATTTATACCTCTTTCAAACCGATAAATATATCATCAAGCACTGTTGATTAAAAAACCGTTTCTTTCCGTCATCATCATCATTTACAGATATAGATAACAGCGCACAATATAAGAAGTACTGAAGGTTATTGAACTTTTTATACATTGACTTAATAAAAATTCAAAATATGTTTCATTTTGGAAAGGGTTATTAAAGCGAAGTATGAATAATATAAAGATAAGGAAATACCATGAGATTAGTTCAGTGATAATTTTATTAGTGAAATTAAGATATATTTTGTTTACTACCTACGTTTAGTTTAAGATTAAGCAAGTTGCCGGAAAGGCACAACTAAAATCCGCGCTGGTGTAAAGTTTTAGAAACAGGAAAATGTCTTATTTACAGGAAAACACCGAGATATACAAAGAGAAATTCAGAAGCGCAGGAAGAGAAAACTATAAAGCATCCTTAGTGCAACTTTAGCGTGTTTATACAGAAGTTTATGATGTATTATGTATTAAATACAACAAAATATATTTGGTACTTTTAATCAGTTTATATAAAATCCACAGTTAAGCAAACAAAATCAGTTAAATAAAAAAAATAAAAATCTGTAACTAGAACTGCTGCATTTCAGTAGGTTTATGATTACTTTTGTGTGCGTACGACAAAATTGATTGTATAATTGACTTTTCTAAATAATAATTAAGAGCTTTCTACTCAAATAACATAAACAGAGCTATATTCTAAGCTGTTTCACTCGTATTTTTTTAAATAAACGTGTATTTTAATGTAACTTTTATGAATATTAAATACGAGGAGGTAACCACTCTCCGCAATACATGTACATTTTTCCTGGAAATCGCTCGCAGTCGCCGCAATCACGTGGATATCGCCCGAAATCGCGCAGCTTTGACACGAAATCGCAGAAATCGCCCGAAATCAAGCCCGCAATCCAGCAGTCAACTCCGAAATCGCCGAAATCACCGAAATCCCCCAATCGCCGAAATCGCGCAATCGGAATGGGGAGTTGTGATTCTCAGCAGACGGTAAGTTTATTATCATTATAAAGTAAAATAGAATAATACGGTCTGTGATCATGTTTGGAAGAAAGTAATTATTAATTATGAATTTGTAATTTACCTATATAGTTTATGGTGGAAGTGAAAATGCGGGGTTTATTACGAAGCTCTGTTATGTGTGCACGCAACTAAATCCTACATGTTTACACAATAAATACATATATTGATTACTATAACCACTTTAAGTTTTGTATAATGAGTGGTCAGGAATGGTCATCTGACCTATGGCATACTGATGAGGGCTAACAAGTCCGAAACCCTGTGTCCGGTGTCCGGTGGTGTGTCCGGCAAGAGTTCTTGGCTGTTCACACAGATACTGCAGGAGTAATTCAATGTCGGTCGGGGCATTAATCCGCGGAGTAGTAGTTTCCTGCAGTATCATTTACAGATTTAATGGATCGTCGCCCAGGATGAGAGGTCTGCGTTAAGTACCTGCTGCAATGTAGGTCGCTTCCTGTTAGTCGAGCCGCTTAGGCCGAGCAGGAAGTAAGCAGACCACTTAAATCTCACCATATCTCACTTTAAATTGTATTCCAATTACATACAAAGTATTCAAATTTGACTGAAATTGCCTTTGACCGTATTGCATGCCAATAATATTTTTTCCCAAATAAAAAAATCTAGGCGAAATTGAATTCTTCTTTTTTTTTGTCAAAATTCCGTCACCTCTAAATTACAATCCTCTAAAGATGAGAATAAAAAGTCTTACATTTTCCCCACTGTTAACCTGTATGTGAATATAATTTTATTTTATTTTTTTCTGTTTTGACAAATTTTTAAATCAACATACATTTGGGATTATCAGATATCTCAATCAAAAACTATCAACTTTGGACAAGAAAGTTTTTTAAAGATATCTAGATAATATTCCTAAAATATTTCCAGGTATACTATATAGATGCTTTAAATTTGTATGCAAAAATGTATACATTGGAACATACAGGGATAATTTTTAGTTTCATTATTCCATATCCCAGGTATTAGATATTTTGACATACAATGCATTTGATTATAAATGCCAAATCAAGTGGCACTCACTTGGCAATTGAAGACAAATTATTTAGGGTAAAGTTAGTATCAAAATATTAAATTTAAATAGACAAAACATATAAGGTCACGTCGCACCACGACGCCTATCGTCGTTATGATAAAGGTCGTAGATGGCCTTGATACGGAGCTTAGGTGAGGTCACTTAAGCACGCTTTTAATTTTTTTATGTTTTTCATCGTTTCCGAAATATCGAATTTGGGCATATGAAATGAATTACCCTGTACACAGAATTCTTGAAAGATAAAAGTAAGGGTAGCCAATTGGTACATGTGAGAGAATTATTTATAGAAAAATAAAATTGCACATTCGATGGAATCGAGGGTAGGTACATTATAAATGTTTTACATTTTTTATTTCATTTTATAATTTATCCTTTTCATCTATAGTTATAAGACCTTATGTTCAATATGTGTTATCAAACAATCGTCAAACCTCTGATAGATTTTTGGAAAGTATACTAATTGTATACGAAATCGCACGAAAACGCGGATATTGTAAAGGAAATCACTGGAAATCGTAAGCGATTGCGTGAATATTGCGTGAATATCGCTAGAAATCACCGGAAATCATAGCGACTGCGAGGAAATCACCGAAAAGCATAGTGATTTCCACGAAATCACCGGAAATCACACGAAATCATGCAATTTTCACAATACATGTACATTTTTTGGTAGAGTGGTTACCCCTCGATTAAATCTTTCTTTTAACAATTTATTTGTAGAAAATACTATTAATAAACCATCACAGTTAAACTATAATAGCGATTTAAATTTTAAAAACTTTGTCAGTAGATGAATCAGATTTATATTTCTTTTTAAAATAGTGTGTATAATAGTACTGTTTTCCTGTAAATTAAGATTTATTTTGATGAATAACAGATAAAGAATACCTGATATGTTATTTTCACTGCACAATATACGAATACTTTATTGCAAACGGTTTGAAAATTAGATTTTGATTTATGTGATTTGTTTCAGTGATTATACGTTATATGGAAACATAGTATTTGAAGTTATTTAATTAGCTTTTGCTTATATCCGCGTTTCCATGAATAGTATGTGAAATGTTTCCACGTATAGAATTAAATTTTCATTGCAGCAGCTTTTTAACATCAAGTCATTATTTCGAACGTTTGCATGAGATAAATATCTGCGTGCAGAACTGTTTTACAAATGCAAAAAAGAATATATCTTATATTTCAATTCTAAAGTATTTCTATATTTTTTCAGATTTTTTTTATTTCAGCTCGAGAAATATACAGTTTTAGGTTTTTGGAAACATAATTTCACGTTGAACTTATACAGTATGCGCCTAAAGTATAGAATAAATTCAATAAAAACGAAACAATTATTTTTTGGGAAAAATCTCAAACAGGTCGATTTTTAATTTAAAAAATACATATTTTAGCGTAAAATGCGATTTTCAAATGTCATTTGTTTTCGAGTAGTGACGTCATCAATTTTTTTTAATGGCAACACCATATTTTTTTCCTTGATTCTGAAAGATCGTTTAATTCTCTATCAGACAGTACTAAAATTTTGCCCTCTTACATAGAAAAGTTTTCGAGTAAATGACGATTGAATGTTAGAAAACGTAAATCAATTAAAATAAAGCAAAAACGTTATCAAGTTTAGTTTTTCGAATTCCATAGTTCTTTTATGGATCACGTAGGTGAAAATCTTTGCAAAGTGTCATTGTCACACCGACTTTCTAATAAGTATTGTAAGCGACATAGAAATTATTATTCAATTTAAAGTATTATGGCACATTTAACTGTTACTCAAAGAATTGAAATTTTAATTCTTATCGGATGCGGGAATATGACTAGAACTCAGCAGGAAGTTTTTCCCAAAAAATAATTGTTTCGTTTGAATTTGTTCCATACTTTTGGCGCATACTGTATTTAGCAAATTTAACATTATTTCTAAAAATGCCGAAAATCGAAATAGTTTTCAAATTTCAGACATCAGAGAGAAAAGATGTTTATTTCCATTGTTTTTCAACTTGCGTAAATCCATCGGTACAAGTTACGTAACATTAGCATTTTAGGTATTAACAGTATTTTGTGCCAAAGCTCCGACCAGCGTTCAATTACATCCACAATATCTACCCATATATTCTTTATTATTAACTTTCGTAACATTTTTTACTGTATTAGAAAGGTATTTTAAGCTAATATAAATCAAATCTCCTACAATTCCTATCAATGAAGTCATGTGTATGCTATCTGATACCAAACATCTAGGTATGGTAATGAACAATTCCATGGACAAAGCTGTATTCAATAATTGTCTAAAATAAAAATTAATCTAGCTAAATTATTCTAAATATTCCATTTGTATTTTTTATTAAACTTTCACACTACATTTTTGTTAGTTTTGTCGTCCTAGTCGTACGGTTTTAAATGTTAATTTTTAGGTATTAATAATATTGTGTGAAACTAACTACTCCGTGATCTAAAGCCCCAACCAGCGTTGAATTACACCCACAATATCTACCCATATATTCTTTATTATTAGCTTTTGTAACATTTTTTACTGTATTAGAAAGGTATTTTAAGCTAATATAAATCCAATCTCCTACAATTCCTATCAATGAAGTCATATGTATGCTCTCTGATACCAAACATCTAGGTATGCTAATGAACAATTCCACAGACAAAGCCCTATGGAATAATTATCTAATGAAATTAATCTAGCTAAATTTACTAACCTGGTTTAATGAAAACACTATAAATATCTATCTTCAACCACAATAGATAAGATCTGACCTATTTCTGCATTTTTAGGATTGCTTCTTCGTAATAGTTACCGCTTCATAACAAATACTACCTAAAAGGATATGGCTAATGTATCAATGTATCTACATATTTATATTATTTACAAATTCCAATGGGGTATATATTCCGATGTTAAATAGACGCATAATAAGTTGTGAAAAAAATTTGTACCCTCAGTTTGTACTGTTATTCCAATATTGAGGTGTGACTGCGCACGTATTTCGTTTTTCGATTCTCCTCTAAAATGTCATAAATACTACGACGCTTCCTAAAGAGGACGACGATGTATGCAAAATAATGTTTATGAAAAAGTTTTCTCTGCATATTTTTAAATTGTAGTTATATAAGTAAGTATAGGTATATAAAATATAAGAAAATTAAAATTAGTAAGTAAAATTATAAATATTTTATAATTCCAACTTAAAAATTATATTTATTTCGCTTAATAGTTGTAAATTTATCACATAAATATGGAACTGTATTCGTGTTTATTTCTGTAATATTACAGTGCAATAATTTCATTTACAAAATTATTATGTAATTTTATACAAATTAACGCTGGTTACAAATTGCCAACGTGAAGTTACAGGAATCAGTGTTGCCTCGTAAAACCTTTTAAAGATGTGTATAGGTATCGAGTACAAAAAATGTGTAGGACTATGTCAAAACGGCACATTTTCCGGTAGAAGTTCTTAGCTTATACAGGGTATTTGTAAAGAAGTGCCAAATATTTTAGGGGGTGGTTGCCGAAGTTATTTTGTGAAAAAAGGTCATGTACACGTAAGCGAAATATGCTTCGTTTTCGAGATACAGACTGTTTCAATTTTATTTTTTTTTTTTTATTAATTAATTTCAAAGAGTTTTAACTCGAAATTTGAAACACGCTTTAGATGGATAAATGTGCATTTTTTGGGGTGATCCGAATATTTCTACTTGCACCAGTGGCGTTCGTGTGAGAACGCGACAACCTTTTTTAATAAAAAAAATGGTACGCCACTGATTTTTTCCCGTTTTAATATATTTTTTAGAAGTCTGCCATCAATTCTGAATGAAAATAGTCTCTTCAATTTTTTTCATGGGATGCCCGTTTTTGAGCCTACCAGAGGTAGGCTTTAATTCGTCTAATCTATCAGTTGAAAAAAATATATATCACCACTTATATGTTGTATGTGATAAGGATATAATCGTATTTTCCAAATTGTAACTTTTTAGCTCTATTTATATTTCCATTTATGTTACCAAAAATAAAATACATATCTGCTATTTCTAGATTGGTGTACAAAATTGCAAACTCTTTAAAGTTACGATAGGAACCAAAAAAGTAATTTGAACTTTTCAACTGAGTAATTTAACTACTTTTCAACTTAAAATGACGTTTATCAAATAACAAGGACAATTCAGGATTCAACACCATGAAATATTAGAAACATATTTTAAAATTAAAAAAGAACAGAAAAATTATCAAAAATTGTATATTTAATAAGGAGAAAATGTAACCAATGAAAAATCTTAACTGGAGCTCTTGGACCGGGAGGGCCCTCCTTCTGGTTTCACCGTTGATACCAATCACAGCACGAATTGTGACTCACTCTCATCTTAGTCATCATTGTCCACAAGAGATGTAGGAATGAGCTCCAGTCCTCTTCGTCATCATTTAAAATGGGGACGCTGTTTAAACAATTTTGGCATAATCGAGAGCAATCATTGCCTTTTGCAGCTGCAACTTCTATTGCTACAGTTTTTCATGTATCTACAAAATATGGGGTCTATGGATGTTGCTTCATTTTTTGTCAGTACAGAAATTAAGATATTGCCGTTATCGCCTAACCCCACAGGTCTAGAGGTAGTTGGTTTCCCAGCTAGAGCTGCACCTGGTGGAATGTGAGTGAGTGTTCTTAAGCTGCCCCCGCTGGGTGGAAGTAATGCGAAATCTCCTTTTATATTCAGTGCCAATTTAAAAAATTAATCGTACCTTTGAAATCTTTCCCAATGACGTCCGTACGAGGTTTGAACTAAACATTTTTGAAGAAAAAATGGTGCGCCACTGCCTTTTCGAAAAACTAAAATTATTTTTAAAATCTCCATTTATTTTACAGTAAATTCGGTTCCAATACTTACTCTCGTACGACGCATCATTTTCACGTAAAAAAATTAAAACCAAAAAAAGTTTTTTTCCCCAAGTCATTGGCAAAGATTTTAAAACATTTTTTACATCAAACAATACTCCTTAATGATTAATAGGTGTGTACAAAATTTCATAAAAATATCTGAAGTGATAAAAAAATTATAATAAAAAGTAAATTTTTTCTTAAAACTGTAACACCCTGTAGCTCAAACGTTAAGAGGTTTAGGACATATGTTGATATTAAATTTTCTTCTTAAAATGACCGAAGGATTCACACTCTCAAGTATCGGCATTCAATTAATAAACACCCTGTATATGTTGTATGTTGGATTCCAGATAACCCTAGCAAAATTCAATCTACTGTGAGCATATGCATAAAACAATGACTTGATGATTTCTCATGTCTAAAATATTTACACGTTCTTATTTGCATTTATTACAAATATAATCAATGTGGATAAAAACTCATCTTACAATCAAAGAGCACCATTATATCTTTAATAACGGTAACCCTTTCTATTAATTGACTATTTATATTGTAATCAGAATCAAAAACATTATAATTTTTGGTAAAGCTAATAGAGTGACATTTTTTTATATTTAAATTAAGTTTATTGTGTATGCAATAACGAACAATATGCCATTCAAATCAGCTTGAATTAGTTTACAGTCGTCGATGGAGTTGACGGTTCTAAATAATTTTAAATCATCAGCATATAAAAGAAACTTACAATGATGAATATAATGACCCATATCATTGATATATACAAGAAACAACAACGGACCGAGGGTTGAGCCTTGCGGCACACCAGAAGTATTAGATATAGATTTTAACTTAAAACCATTAACTAGTACCAATTGAGATCTATTAAACATGTATGAGGCAAACCAACGGGGTAGGTCACCATCTATGCCAATATTCATTAATTTGGTAATCAAAATATTATGATCTATTTTGTCGAACGCTTTACTAAAGTCCGTATATAATCCACTTGAACTCGATGATCAGCAGCTCTACGAATATATTCACTAAAACAAATTAAGTTAGTTTCAATAGACCTCTTAGACAAAAAGCCATGTTGTATCATAATAGATGTTCTAAGCTCGCTAAAAAGAAAATCATAAATAATTGATTCGAACAATTTGCTAAATATACATAGCTTGCTAATATCCCTATAATTAGTGACACATGTTTTATCACCTGAATTCTTATATAAAGGGATCAAATAAGCCTGTTTCCATAAAGCTGGAAATAATCCCGTTTTAATGGATTTATTGAATAACAATGACAGAAGTACATATAAAACTGGCACATTCCCTCACAAAAAAGCAGGTAATCCATCAACTCCAGCCCCCTTATTAGGATTAACAGTATTTAATTTATTTAATACCGCTGTCTCTGTTATTTCTAATGAAGAAATACTATTGGCACCAATTATATTTATTTTGTGTACGTAGGTAGCTTTTGCATATATATATATATATCAGCATATAAAAGAAATATATATATATATATATATATATATATATATATATATATATATATATATATCTCATAAACACTCCGAAAATAAACACATTAATCATATAGGTATAATAAGAGGTTTATATGTGTTTTTGGGAGCTTTTAACATAAAATGTTGTTTGTAATATGTACTAAAGTTTATATACAGAGTGTTTAGTTAGTCGATGCATTATTGAAACTCTAAAATGGTACGTCATGAGAAAAAAATTGAGACCTGTCTCTTCCAAATAGAACAAGGAATCAAAAAAAAAATGTTTTAAGAAAAATCACTGACGGATCATTTTTTTAATATCAGCCATTTTATAAAAATAATTGGATTTTTAAAATTAAATGGTTAACTTAGAATAGATATCTTAAATAATAACGGAGATACAGGCCAGTGGAGTTTTAAGTAGTGGATAAGTAAATTATTCCTCTAAATTTTCAATAATTAATCTATACACCTTATACCTAATATTATTTTTAAAAAATGGCAGCATTTCTCGACCTTCTTATATTCATATGATTTTTTTTCTAACCAATGACATTTTGTATAGAACCCCAAAATCATGATCATTAAAGCTGGAATATTTTGTATTTAAATTTATGTATATTTTGTTATAAATTTATTTATATCCATGTTAGGATAAAATTATTGCACACTAATTTTGGAGAATCCTGTATATGTATCTAATTTTCATGCTAGTAGCGTTCGAAAAAAATAGTGAATTATTAACAGAAAATGTAAAAAATAAAGTGTACCAACTAATTTCTATATTAAGTTCTTACATAATTGAGTGTTTAATTTTAATTTAAAGTGGAATGATAGGTAAGTAATGTTGACATTGTGAGAATTTTTATTGTATTTTTTAATGTTGATAAAAATAATGGCAAATTACATAATTAACTTCTGAAAAACGTTTAATTAAAAAATATATATTTACGTCACACTTAAAAACCGTTGATCACACCAAACAAAAGTTAGCGCCTTTGAATCATACGTAATAAAATACACGAAAACTATTTTATCCAAATCAAATACCTTATGTGTTTGTTCTTTTATATTTTGTTAAAAATTCTTGTTGTTATATTATGTATTTGTCCTGTAATTGGATCTTGTATCTGTTGGGCAATAAATGAGTATTATTATTATTATTATTATTATTATTATTATTATTCAATTTACGGTCGCAGCACATTGTGTTAACATGAAAACGACATTATTTAACCTCGTATAAAACTGAGATACTTCCAAAAACACCCTTTGTACATAAATAACTTAATATTTATTTATTACCTCAATTATTACAATGCATAGTATGTATATACAAATGTTTACTTATTTTCTGTAGCGGTTATATTAGCAAAATATATTGTCTTAAATAAATTACCTATATATTTTTACTCAAACAAAAACCCGATACATTTTCTTTGCCATAAAATTCCTTGGCTGTGCTACAAATATTGTATTATAATAGCATGTACTTTTATCGATTTTATCTCAGCTCTTCGCAAATATCACAAATACCTCAGTAATTTGAACACTATCACGGTGGCGCTAAAATCAGCGATCCAGTTTATGTACCTTCGGGGAAGTGTAGTTTACCTAGTCAATAGAGATATTTATTTCATGCATGTGGTACGAATACATGAATCTGCATAAGGCTTGCACTTCTTTGTAACACTTATTATTCAATGCCCAGACACATTTCCCCAAATAAATATTTCTCTCCCCTCCCATGCCCGCTACAACCCCTTCGTATAGACGAGCAAACCATTTCAATGAATGTACATATTTTTGGTTAATTTGACCAGAAAGAGTTTGAAAATAAAATGTTGTTTGTATAGAGTTCCACTAGAATAATGCAAATATAACCAGTATAACTTTTGTGTGACATACTCGTAGACAATAACTTTTTCTGTTTCGATATTTGCTTTAAAAATGCTTTTGTTATTCGGATATGAATATTTATGCTGTTGATTACGGGGCACAATTTTTGTTGGATACATTAAACTGGGAAGGTTGATAATTCAAAAAGTGTTCACCACTAGGGAACCGTACAACTGCTGGGAGCATATTTCAAATTTATGGTAATGGGAATGTACGAGGAAATGTAGATTAATAATATAGGGAGTCGGATGAGAACCAACTTAAAATAATTTTTAATAATTTAGCAGTATGTTCTGTCCGCAGTGGATTGGTTTTCTCAGCAAGTCTTGCCTAAAATGTCGTCAGGGGCTTGAAATATTTAGCACAAAATGTTTTCCATCTCTCACTACTCGACTGATGAATATCTAAGAACACGTAACATTTGTTTATTTTTGTTAACGGAGAGAGTTTCTTTTAAATATAGTCGCTAATATGGAAGCTTGAAATATACCTATCAAATGACAATCTTACACTGAAAAAAAAATAGTAAACGCTTATACAATTGTAGACCTGTGTCGTGATTACTGCTCCAAACACAATTTGTAGTATTATTTCACATAATATCATGCTTTCAATTTTGTAGTAATAATCTCCAAAAAGTATTTTACTACAACAGAAATGTTTCGAAATACTACATATATTGTTTACCATTTACTAAAAGTTTATTGACACAAAGACTGCAACAGATTACCAGGATTTTTGTAAATTCCACTACAAGGTTTAACAAAAATGTTTACTAAATACATTAATAATTGTAATGTGTAATGTGTATGTTGGTAACAATACTTATAAATCTAGTGTAAAGTTGGTACAGCTGTACATAAATACAAAGGCCAAGGCGAACGGCGCGCTCTTTGCTAAAATTGTTTTTGTATGAGCAAGAATAAAAAAAACAAAAAAGTAATAAAAAGGCTTTTCATTTGAATATCGATCCAAACGTAGAAACGCTACATGGTGTCAGGTGTAAATCAATTCTTTGGAAATTAATAATAATTTGCAGTAATCATGGACACTGTAAATACTGGAAATTTTGTAAAAATACCACCAGTTATGGATTTTTCGGGTAATGTTGCTAAAAATTGGACGGCATGGTCCCAAAAATTTTACATTTACTTGCTGGAGTCAGGAAATAATCAATTACCCGGAAATACGAAGATTGCAACCTTTTTAAATATGATTGGAGACCAAGGTTTAAAAATACAGTATGCGCCAAAAGTATGGAATAAATTCTATAAAAACGAAACACTTATTTTTTGAGAAAAATCCTCGAACAGGTCGATTTTTAATTTAAAAAATACATAAAAAAGTAACAATTCTGAGGTATGTAAAATAAAATACAAGTGATTAAATTTTATACTTAAATTAAATGTTCGAAATGCCATCCACCAACTTCTTGACAATGCGCGAGTCTGTGAAGAAATTCTTCTTGCACATTATGAATGATTTCTGGGGTAACTGCGTATTTCGTCCCGAATACGATTTTGAAGTTCTTCTAAATTACGTGGTTTATTAATGTACACTTTTGACTTCAAGTATCCCCATAAAAAATAGTCAAGAGGTGTAAGATCTGACGATCTTGCAGGCCATTCTATCGGTCCCCGTCTGCCGATCCACCTCCCAGGAAAACAGTTGTCCAAAAAATCTCGTACAGGACGCGCATAGTGCGGAGGTGCACCGTCTTGCTGAAACCATATGGTATCGTCAGGAATGTCAGGGTCATTATCGTTAGGAAAAATTACTGCAAGGGCTGGAACAAGGTAATTTTCTAGAAACTCTAAATATCTTTGTCCTATAAGGGTTCCTTCAAAGAAGAAAGGCCCTACTGTTCTGTCGTCAACTATTCCAGCCCACACATTTAATTTCTGAGGGTGTTGGGTATGTGCCTCTGCCATCCAATGAGGATTTTTTCGACTCCAATATCTGCAAGTTTGACGGTTTATTGTACCATTCAGACAAAATGTGGCCTCATCTGAAAAAAGTATTTGCCGGTGTAAATTTCTATTTCCTTGACATAAATCCATTAGAATTTCGCAAAAGTGTAAGCGGCGATCGGGATCATCTTCATTGAGTTCCTGCACAAGTTAAATTTTGTAGGGATGATATTTTTTCTTCCTCAAGATACGTAGCACTGTGCTCTGACTAGTGTCATTGTTTAATGCAACCAATCGTGAAGAATTATGAGGATTATCCATCATACTTATCAAAATGTTCTGTTTCTGATTTTCATTAATGCTTGAACGTCCAGGTTTTGGAATATTTACAACATTGCCAGTTTCTCTAAATTTAGACTCTACCTTACTGACTGTTGATTGGCTGATAGGGAGATCTGGATATTTTTCATTAAATAAATCGCAAACTTCCTGCTGAGTTCTAGTCATATTCCCGCATCCGATAAGAATTAAAATTTCAATTCTTTGAGTAACAGTTAAATGTGCCATAATACTTTAAATTGAATAATAATTTATATGTCACTTACAATACTTATTTGAAAGTCGGTGTGACAATGACACTTTGCAAAGATTTTCATCTACGTGATACATAAAAGAACTATGGAATTCGAAAAACTAAACTTGATAACATTTTTGCTTTATTTTAATTGATTTACGTTTTCTTACATTCAATTGTCATTTACTCGAAAACTTTCCTATGTAAGAGGGCAAAATTTTAGTACTGTCTGATAGCGAATTAAACGATCTTTCAAAATCAAGGAAAAAAATATGGTGTTGCCATTTAAAAAAAATCGATGACGTCATTACTCGAAAACAAATGACATTTGAAAATCGCATTTTACGCTAAAATATGTATTTTTTTAATTAAAAATCGACCTGTTCGAGGATTTTTCCCAAAAAATAATTGTTTCGTTTTTATTGAATTTATTCCATACTTTTGTCGCATACTGTATATAGCACATTTAAGTTAGAAATGGATAAAATCAAACTTATTGATGTCCTAACGAGAAATATTGTGAATCCAAGAAGAATCTAGTTTACGAACGTTACAAATTTTTGACATGTAAACAAAAGGATGGACAAAATTATTGGAAGTGGAACTAAAATCATTAGTACCAAGTTGTGAATACCAAGAAGAGCAACATATGGTGAGAGACAAATTGTTGATGAGTATACAGGACGCCAAGTTAAAAGAAAAGCTGTTACAAATTGAAGACTTAACATTAGCCAAGGCGGAAGAAATTTGTGGACTTCATGAGATGAACAAAAAGCAAATGGCGGACATGGGCGAGGCAAATAAATCTGGGATCGAATTGGATGCTATTACAAGGAGTAAAAATTATAAGATAAGAACACCTTCCACTTCTAATAGTATTGTAAATAAATGTAAAAATAATAATGTGGTATATGATTGTAAAAAATGTAGTTTCAGACATCACGTGGGTAAATGTCCTGCATTTGGTAAAATATGTAATTATTGTAAAAAGTTTAATCATTTTGAAATTGGCTGTAAGTTTATACAAAAAAATAAAAATTTCAGAAATAATGCTAGGAACAAAAATAAGAGAATTAATAATATTGAGTTTAATGAAAGTTCTGATGATACTTCTAGCAGTGAATTTTTTTATAGATTGTGTTAATGTAAAATATAAGAAATATGATGTTTCAGAAAACAAAATGAATAAAGAAAATGACAATAGCAACAATGATGATGACATATATGAAGATATTAATTAATAGTAAATTGATTTCTTTTAAGGTCGACACTGGAGCACAATGTAACCTCCTTCCTGTCAAGCTTTTTAAACAAGTTGCAAGAAATGATCAGTTGAAAATGCAGATATGAAGTTATCAGCATATGGTGGATCCAGAATTGGGGCCGTAAGTTCTGCAGAGTAAAGTTGTGTAGTACGTGAGAGTAAACTAAAATTTTTTGTAACTGCTGAAAATGATAAAACTTTATTAGGAAAACGGAGTTCTATAAATCTTAATATAATAAAATTAGTTAATAATATTGCAAATAACAATTAAATTTATATTTTTAATAATAAAGGGGAAGTAATTGCAAAATATAAAGATGTGTTTCAAGGTTTAGGAACTTTTCCAGGCTCTCCATATAAATTTTCTTTGAAAGATGATGCTCAATCTTGTGTTTATCCAGCTAGGAAAACATCTAAAAGTTTAATTCCAAAATTTAAAAATCCTTTAAATAAAAAAGTTAGAATATGTTTAGATCCCACAGATCCCACAATAAATATATAAAACGAGAACATTATCAAATTCTTTCATCATATGAAATATTGACAGATCTAGTTGGCAAACATTTTTTTTTCGATTTTAGATCTTATAGATTCTTTTTATCAGATTATGCTAGATATAAGAATCATTGGAAAAATGGTGTAATCAATGATACAACTCAACAAACACGATCATTTATTGTAAAAGGTGATAATAAGAAAATTTATAGACGAACTAGGGAACACATACATCTTAAAAATCGAATCAAATCTGATTTTGTTAGAGAACCCTATGAACTTAGAAGTAAGTAGATATAAAACAAGAAGTTGTATAAAATTAGTGTAGAATTTAATTATATGTAAACTATTCTGACCTGTAATTTTCTAGTTTTAATTTTAATATAAATAATTTTTGTAAATATTGTACATATACTTGGAATAGGAGATGTAGAGTAACGTGTACGTTGGTAACAAGATAAATCTAGTGTTAAGTTGGTACAGATATACATAACTACAAAGGCCAAGGTGAACGATGCGCTCTTTGCTAAAACTGTTTTTATATGAGCAAGAATAAAAAAAACAAAAAGTAACAAAAAGGCTTTTCATTTGAATATCGATCCACGTGCTAAACATAGAAACGCTACAATAATTACTAATAATAATAATAATTTATTTTCCTCTCTGATATGTACATACATATATAGGAATAGTCATGAAAATTACATAAAATTAAAGTAAAAACTCATTAAGAGTGTAAAAACAGTTATCGGTTAAAAATAGCTTTAATTTAAATTTAAAAGAATTTAAAACTTGGATTCCTCTTATTTCCTCTGGAAGGTTATGTTAGGTTAGGTTAGGTTAGATTACTTTTTGTTAAAAACTTAGAATTATTTAAATATACATACGTACATAACTCAAATATAAAAATTCCTGTAAGTGTTAGCAGTCCATATTCTTTAAATAATGCCCGGCAAGTATGGTACCTCGGGGCACCCGCTATACATCGCAATATCTTTTTTTGAGCTGTAAATACATCCGACGACAGAACAGAATTTCCCCAAAAACACACCCCATACCTCAATCGGGAGACAACCTGAGCATAATAAAGTTTTATTAATTGATCTTTTAAAAGTACGGACTTTAGACTTTTAAATAAGTAGCACAAAGAACTCAATTTTGATGTTAATGTAGTACAATGTTCTTTCCAGTTTAAACACTCATCTAATTTAAAACCCAAAAAGGTTATTCTGCCATCTGGCAAGGATGTGTCATGAATCTTAATATTAATTTTAGAGTACTGTTTCTGATAATTGTGAAATCTAATAGAAGCTGTTTTGATAGGATTAAAATACAAAGAATGAGCGCGAAACCAATCACCAATTTGCTGCAGAGTTGAGTTGCATTTTTCCTCCAAAATTTGATCAGTTTTATCTGATATAATCAAAGATGTGTCATCTGCATACATCATAAGATCTTCATTATCTATGCAAGATGGAAGGTCATTTATGTACAATAAGTATAAAATTGGGCCTAATATTGAGCCCTGTGGGACACCTGTAAGTACTTCACTGTATTCCGAGCTTATACTTCTATTCAAACCTAAATGCGAATGAGCCAAACCAACATACTGATATCTGTTTTGTAAATATGAGGACACCCAAGTTATATGCTACTCCTCGCAAGCCATACCCAAACAATTTTGACAGCAACTTTTCATGATCAACACAGTCGAAAGCTCTGCTAAGATCACAAAATATACCAACAGGGCTCTAAAACATGATGGAACTGACACTGGTCTATAATTTTCTAAATTATCAACGAATTGTTTAAAAAATTACACATTGGTAGTTAATAATGTTTACTACTCTGT
The DNA here is from genome assembly GCA_037114965.1 of Monochamus alternatus. NCBI lineage: Eukaryota > Metazoa > Arthropoda > Insecta > Coleoptera > Cerambycidae > Monochamus > Monochamus alternatus. The sequence goes on along the minus strand of CM073427.1, from coordinate 50,195,815 downwards.
TGCAAATGCAAATGCTGTTAAAAGAACCCTGGGGAATGTGATAATGTCGTATACAATTTTCTCAATGTACAATCGACATGTAAAATTCAGAAGATTTTGTGATAAAACATAATGGGGTGCAAACACGATGCTTTTTTCTTATTCTAAATGACTTGTCAGCCTTGAAACTGTTATAAATGTAGGAGAAAACTGTGTAATTGACACAGTGAAGAGATATCCTCTCTAACTTTCTCAGATTTTTTTTTAAACTGTCTCAACAAGCAGCTATGAAGCAAACACGGAATTCCAGGAAACAACCACTCTGCGGGTTAATGCTCCCACGGGCATTTAATTACATCTGAAAAACTTCTAGCAACAGCTAAAGTCATTCGTCGGTGACACTCCAGGCATATACTGGTTTCGAGCTTACTAGCTCTCATCAGTATGCCATATTAGGTGGTCGACTAACTGATCGATAATTTAGCTGTTGTAGCGATGTAGAACGCGTCTTGTCTGTGGTTTTTTAGTCCGACAAGGAGTGGCGAATGGCCGCTAGAGGTAGCTCTGCTACTGCGCCTTACTCATGGTCCCTACTGTTGGGTTAGATAGACTTAAAACAGCTAAGGTTGTTCATCGATCATGTAGCTGTTGCTACAGGTTTTTCAGGTGTAGTTCAATGCTGGTTGGGGCATTAGCCCGCAGAGTAGTTGTTTCCTGGAATTCCGTATTTCCAACATATCATTATCGCCGTTTCGCGATAGAGGTCGCTAGCTTTCACTGGTTTCTACGACGATGTAGAACGCTTCTTACAGTCATTCATAGTCAAATAGACGCTAGAGGAAGGTCTGCTACTACGCATTAAGTAGCTATGACGGCGTCCTTATTGTATTAACTACATACACAATCAAGTACATGCATTGCCAGTAAAAATTCTATTTGATAGTGTTGTTATTGAACCATTCTAAGAAGTATAGTATAGTTCTAAGCATTAATAGGTTCACTGCCGGTGGCAGTTTCGATAACATGTTGTCTGTGCCAGTGGTTCTTTTTCTATAAAATTTGAGATTTGATAGTTGAACACTATCTAAATTATGTCTATATGAGTTGTAATAACGCATTTACTGATTGAACTGTAATTTTAATTTCGACGGCATTTTCCGTCAGTGGCACTGCACGTCTAACTAAATTGAAAACTAACTCCAGTGAGAGTATTATACGTCGCAAATCTTGTCTGTCTAAGTTCTCAGTGAATTACTTTGAAAATTTGGATTCGGGTATTATCTAAGACAAAAGAAAACGAATTTGTACTCAACTTTGTTCTAAACGCTAGTGGCCGCTACAAAATGTAGGTAGTCTTGGTGGATAAACATAACATTTTTCTCATTGTATGCATCAAAGTAGAAGTATGTAAAATTATTTTTTTTATTATTAAATTTCAAATTTAGACTTATTTAGTAAGTTATGTGATAGAAAAAAGGTAAAATTTGTATTAGGTATACCGACTTCATGAAAATTAAATTACAACAAACAGAAAATGGTTAAATTTGGCGACATAAAATTAGTATCATAATCATTTTCTTTTAAAACTTTGATACATACAGTGGCGTTTTGCGACACTGTGCCACTCACGTACGGATCATTATTGTGTGTTTAAAAGGTTAGAAAATGATATATAGACAAACATTCTTCAGACCAATCAGTTCAAGTTAAGCAGCAGTTAGGCAAATTAATTAAACTTTCATGAATGAGCACACCAAATTATTTGATGAATGCCTATTCGAAAATTTTGATGTCATATTTGATAATTTAATTATACTATTTAAAAATCATATTTTGCTGTTATGCAGAACTTCATTCGGTTTTGTACCTATTCATGGAAATGGAATACGCGTATAAATAACAGAGGCGGTGTAAATTTCTTTTAGTGTTTATTTTCATATCTATGGATCACGTACTGGGCTTTAAGATGCCATAAAAAGATACACAGAGGGAGAATGTTATGATTTTTCCACAAATATAAACCGCATAATATGAAGGATATAAACGTACACAAAAACCAACTCCAACGATTGTTGTCCCGAAAAAAACTTTGAGCCGTGACAACCGTCAACTGAATTTAAGTTTTTTCGCTGCATCACGTAAAGGAGATTAAAATGAAGTTGGATCTCATTCCTTTATTTTATTGTCCCTCTATCTATTCGCTACAATGCAAAGAATTTCTTTCATCCTCCGTATTTAAAATTAATCGTACAGTTGAAATCCGAGTACATCAAAATAAAACAGACTTTAATATAGTTGCTGGATTAAGGTAGATATCATCATAAATAGTTACTAGTTTAAAATATATCTTATATATACAGAGTGAACAATCAGTCGGCGACCGGCATGGAGACAAAGTGTAATAAAAATGAACGAACAAAAAATAGTATAAATTTTCCAAGGATAAAAATAAATAAAAATTTATAACACCTATTTTATATCAGCAAATTCAACTGAATTTGCCGCTATTCTTATTATTAATTTGTGGTTCAATAAAATATTAATTTAAAATATAATAATCAAATAAATAATTTAATATTAATAAGATAATTTGACATACTTGATGTTACAGTAACTGTTCAAAATTGAGTCCACCGACATGTAAACAGATTTAAGCTCATCAAAAAAGGTTTTTAAAATTCCTTCCATATCGTTCGGGCGGTATATTTCCTGCACGCGGATGTGATTATAAAATATTATTAACACGTTTTAAATTCGATGCATTACAGTTTAGAAAGTACTTCTATAGCTTAAAATATTTACACACTCTATTACATAATATTGACTGTCCTGATACCTTAAACCAACTGCACTTTTTAACAGTTCGTCCTACAAGTAGCACTCCTCGCACTTTTTATACTTCATCAGCAAATACTAACGTGGGATTGAAATCTCCTGTTTCTTTTATGACATATAATTACAATTCAATTTGTAATTTCTGTGACTTACTAAATTGTACTATACATGAATTGTATTTAACTTTTAGAGGTACAAACAATTTGTGAGTTATAGTATAATAAGTAAGCAGTATTTATTTACTTGTTTTATCATACCGGTATGTATCTTACATTTTTTTGTATATTCTTTCATATGTTATATGCAACTATTGTATACTTTGTCCTATTATCGGTGAATTTTAATATTGGACAAATAATTTTAATAAATAAATAAATAAATAAATATAGAAGTGGACCCAACTGCCGTAATACGATTGACAATGGGATTAAAATCTGGGATTTAAGTATTTATTGATCATTTCTTTACGATGATACCTTTTCTAGAATATTATAACAAAAAAATGGACTGTCAAAACCATTTTTCACCTGATTGATGTAGCGATACCGGCTTCGTGAATTTTATACCGCGAAGAGAGGAAAAATTGGGTGATATCCCAAAGAAAATTTTGCAATTTCATGCATCGAAGTTGCAAATTTCTTCTTCATTGATAATCACATAAAAATTACCAAAATTCAATTCTATCCTTTCGCCAAGAAATAATCCTGGGGGCCACCGAGATCCACTCTAACTTTACGACGTAAATTACATTTGCCTCAAGTAGCCATGGTTAAAAATTCAATGAGATTCAACTACAAAAATTGTCAAAAACCACAACAATTTTAGAAAAATGTAATGTATATTGTTATCGGGTCGGTTAGTAGTCGCGCGGTTTAAGGCGTCAGTACTTGAATCGAGGTGACTAGATCGGTGTTGGTTCGAGCCCAGCTGCCGGTAGACCGTATATAAGCTATATTCGTGGAGAGGTTTGGCGCTCTCTCTGCGGGTATGGTAGGGTGGAAGAATGTTGGCTTGGGTCAATGTGAGAGATTGATACCGATTGATATTTGACTACCCCCTAATTAAATGCGGCAAATGCGGCCTGCTTAATAATAATATGCACACATGCCCTCTTCTCTCTTCTCCGACTTCTGGGCTAATCCCTGTGATCAGAATGAGGGGTAGAGATATTATTGTATATTGCTAAGTATCAAATGTTTGTAATAGTGTTAGTTATGTGCCCTACGTTTAGTTTCGGATAGCTCAGAATCAATAAAATATCTTATCACTTACCTTATGTTCTAGCGCCAGTCCGAAGCATAACACTTTAATATTTTATACAATAGAAATTTCTTAAGTTGTTTTATGTTGCTTTAGACACTATTAAAAAAAATTAAACAAGATAATCAATATTGTATTAGCATGAGAAACAATTTCCTCAGGGGCGGTTCAGTGAAGTTTTGATTTCATGGTAAGGAAAATTTTATATTACTTTGCTTCCTTTAATAATGATACTCAAAATTCTTTTTATTTTTCTATATAAACGACTTTAATAAATAGATAGTTTTCAAATCTTCATTTTTAACTTAACATTAACCTACGCAACCTGCGCTAACTTAAATTGATAATTAACAATGTTCTTATTATTATTAATACAATTATTAATTTTTAGGTCCCATAAACCATCCTTTAAGACAGTAATTAGTCAAATTCTTTACCTTCTTAATTGTCTCAGTTTGGATTTTTCTTCTGCGATCGCTTTTATTTGTTCGCCGTCATCTGTAAACACCTTCTAGTGGTGCTTCCTGCTAATTTTTAAATTTCTCGCCTCCAGATCAGCTGAACTGGCAGGTTTCCTCTCGACCCGCTCTCGTAATTGTCAGCACACCGTTTTCATCCGCTTTTGGAACATTATTATTAGTTTTTACCTTTTTAAATAGTTATCTCGGTGGTGTCCCTCCAGTGATAGGTGAAATAGTGGTTATACCACATAATTTTCGTTTTCCTCAACCCTGGTATATTAGATTTTACAGGAACAATGTTTAGTATCATGATAGACAATTAGAACTCTAATTATTATAACTAAATATGTAATATTTTTACAAAATTTTCATCCAAATGGAAGGTATTTATGAGACAAGTGTATTATGTAATATATGTCTCGCTGGGAAATGTTCAGGCTAAATTTTCGATGTACTTATATACATAACACATGGATGCCATGCAAAATTGTATCCATCAGCAGAACTATGTTATCTCAAAAGAATGTTACTTTTTGCTAGCACTTTAGTTAAAATGTCATTTTTGCGAATTTACAAATTATTAAGGTGCTTTTATATTTTTGTGAAACACGGATGTGCGTTTTCTTTAAATAATAAACACACTGTCTTTCACGTCATTAAGTTATTTCCTAATTTGCTGACGATAAATATTGAATTTTTAATACGAAAACCAGTTTAATACAAAAATTAATCAGGAAGAACTTCCGCAAGAAATTATTGACTAGGCAGAGGCGGTTACATTGCAAATTATATTGGAAAAATATCGTGGCGTAAGCGACAAGAAGACGTTTAAAGACTGGATGCAAGTTAAGCACTTTAAAGGTATAAATGTTTCCCTTACTTTCTTGAACTACACAAAAATTTTGTTGCATCATCGTTATGACCAAGTATTCAGTGCTTAAGTCAATTCTCCAGCTTTACAAAAACACAGTGATATTAACAAGTTTTTCAAAGAAGCATCTTATGGTGAATGTTTGCTCATGAAAACAGCTTTAATTGTGGGAGATGAGGGAGTTGCTTGCAAATGTGATAGACTGACTAACTTGAGTGTGGAAAATGTGCAAGACAAGAATTCCTATTTGTATGAAATTATACCTGATAAAAAAACCAAGAAATCTCGTAGTTTGACAATAATGCAGGAACAATTTTCAATTACAGTGCGTTCTCCCTACAATGGACAGCAACTGTACAATGGAAAGTATCCGTTGTTAGGAGAAATATATCTAAATTTAAATATGCTTTATTAGCTTCAATTTTTTACGTTTTTATTATACCAAGTTAGTTATACCAAATTATTATTTTTTTAAAAATGTAATAATTTGAGTTTCTACTTTACCAACAACTTCTGATAACTGTTGTGTTAAAGCAGTCTCCTGATGTTGCAGCTTTTTGTAGGCCTCTTTAATATTTTCAATGTCTGATATAATAAATTGCTCTTCATCACTGTCAGGTAACTCTTCGATATTTTGGTTATCCTGAAATTCACGTTCGCACTCAAAAATGCTTATGTTGGATGCTTATGGGATTTTCGGTAAGTAAACTTTCTTCAATCGCCGCGTAAGATGATATGTAGATTGGTAGAGTAACTTTTAGTAATTTCAGTATTATATTCCCCAAATCCAGCCTCCCGAAAGCAATTATTGATAGACTGAGGCTTAACTTTTTTCCAAGAGGTTACTATCGAAATGAATGCATTACAACATTAATGTATTTTTCGACGTGCTCTACTGATTCTGAACAATCCAGCCTTTTAATTAGAAGTTGCCTGTAGTGACCTTTAAAATTTTTTCACATTGCGCGTGAGATGCAGCATTGTCAAAAACAAGAGCACCTTTCGCTTTTGTCTCTGCAACATCCTATGAAATAAAAATATTTTTTGGGGTAGGTATCCTTTTGTAATTGTAGAGTTTTTCTTTCCAGTTAGCCACTTGATCCATATTTGCAGTAATAGCTTCCTAACAAATTGATTTCAAAGCAATGTTATGTCGTTTGCAAGTTTGCAGTTTTCCAGCCATCGATTTGACGCCTTTCCATAACTCTGCAAATATCTTAGGACTGTCTGGTCATAACAAAGGTAAATTTATCTAATTTGTATTATATTTGTAGCAAATTTAGATGCCCTTCTTTTGTTTCGATTCCAAGACGGTCGGGTATTACCCAGGTTCTCAAATTTATAATAAGGCGTTGCAGGAAGCGTATCGCGGAAGTGCGCGATAGTAATGTGATTTTTGTTAATTTTTACTTACCTGTTTTTTTTAAGATTGATGAGATTGTTTGGTTAAGCAAACTTAGTTTAAAAAATAACTCTTGGCTGATCCGTTTGGCGCAAGGGCTTATTTAATTAATCTTTATTTTTTCCAAAGTGTGGCAAAAACCCAATGAAACTAAAGAAAAACTAAAATTATGCCACAAATAAATAGCTTCAGACAATAAGATAACAGTTAATCCAGTTAGCTCCACTATGTTGCATTCGTTTTTCATTATTTGGTTACAAACTGGTAAAACTACATTTTCACTCACTACCGATAAACACACTTCCCGTAAGTACAGTTAGATACAATGCCTATGTATTATAACAAAATCGAAAAAGGGATGAGCAGATAGGTTCTAATAGATAACAGAAAACGTTTAACACCCGCAGCAGTCTTGTCCCATAATCTAGAAAAACAAACCGGCGAACTATATTGTGGGAAAATATCTGTACCCGACACATATTCCTTTATTTATTAACTATAAAACATTTAAAATTAAAATAAGGCACTAAAAACTGAAGAAAAACACAAAACTACAACGTAAACACAGGAATTAATTTATAACATGACAACGAACCGACTCGACTGGACGAGTGCTTGCTGTTGCATACTCTGATTCTCGCATTGGCAGCGTTAAATAAGGATTTAATATAATATCGAATTTTTTTTTTCGCTTTATAAATAAGTTTGGAAATTCTGTTAATTCTTATTTTTTCTATCCCCTCTTAAAATATTTGTACTTAGTCATAGAAGAATCCATAAACAAAAAAAATCAAGTGCTAGTGGTTTAAAACGAGCTGATATAATAACAGTTCCTAGTTCAAGTACTGGAAGCATGCAAGGTTTTATTATTTCGAATTGTCAAACTGCACTTCTTTCTCATTTAATATTAATTTAAGTAAATAAATTATATAAATTTGTAAACAAAGCTTGAGTGTTCCTGAAAAAAAAAAGAACGTGACACATATAACTCATAGTAGAGTAGTGTGTAAGGAGTTATAAGGCACGTTTGTGTTATTCTTCTCTTTATGTATATGTATGCATGCGAATAATGACTGTATAAGTAGTGTGTTAGATAAATAAATTTTAAATCGTTTCTTAAAAAAATATTCATAGTAATAAATATTTATTGACACTACTGCAAAATTAATATTAATTAGTGCTTAAATTTTGAATTACAATAAAATTGGATAAATCAACATTTTGTAGAAAAATATCTTCTCGGATGGTTTTTCCCTCTAGAGAAAACATAAAATGAGCCGCCAAAAAACTCTCCAATTTATGTCATGCGCCAAGTGCATCGATTTTGGTTTACGGGAATGTCATATATTCTTTGTAACATAATAAAAATCATTTGGTTATTTTGCCGCACTTTCTAAATTATATAATTTATTATTAATCTAGTACTTGCTCGAAGTAGGACATATGAAAAATTAGAGAAAATTAATTATGCATGTATAACTATGTATAACTAAGTATTATTTATTTCGTTTCATTGCATCTATCATTTTATTGGTTATTTTACAAATGTTTGGAAAACAAAATTATGGTGAATTAAATATACATCCCAGCTCTGCGGTAAAAAGGTCAGACCGAAGCTGTTTGTTTTAATATTATGTTTGTCTAATTAAATAATATCACACTTGAAGAAACATACATATTAGCAAAATAAAATATATCACTGTTTATTTTCCTTTTGTTTGCCTAATATTTTTTTATATTTGCCTAATTTGAATAAACACATAAATCAGTGGATCAAAGTATTCAATCAAATTTTATACAGACTGTATTAACCAACGGTCTCCCTATATACGAGAAAGTTGGTTTTAATAAACATTCAAAAAAGTAACTTTGAACTAAATTTCATTTAATATACAGGGTTAGCTATACTAAGTACAAATATTTTAAGAGGGGGCAGAGAAAGAATTAACGGAAACGTCAATCAAAAAATTTACAAACCTTTATTATTCGCCGACTCTGACCTTCTGCCAGTCTCGAGGTTAGGTGCATGTCACAAATAAAAGATGTCAAAAGTAGTGACAGGGCACCGTGTTGTCACGAATACCGATTTATGCAGCTTTGAAAGAAAAAATTGCATTTGCAAAATGTAGATAATTATTTAATGATTTAATGAGAAACACGATATTGTAGCACAGGGAGGTAGCACCTACCTTATCGATATTTGCTTACAGGATTGATGTTTGGAAATATTTCAAGAATGTTTTCTTACTTGTTTACAATAAAACTTGTCGTTGCAAAGATTTTTTTACTTACGACTTCTCGTTTCTTGAGGACCAATCGTTCTCTCGACCATATGTATACATATACATAAAAATACTGCCACACGTTTACCGCTCAAGCATTACAGCAGTTGGTAATTGTAATTCAAAGAGGATTCGATATAATATTTTGTCTATTCGGAAAACGTCTTTGGTATTACGCTGCCACACTTCCCATAAATTACACAAAAAATGCGTGAAAAATTAAATTTGTGAAAGCATGTACTAAAAAATCATTTCAAACTAATTACCGTATACGATATATAATTGTGACAGAATCTAATGCAGTCTGCAGCCGCTATCTGTAGTCTACTACTGCAAAATGTTCTACACGCCGATAAATTTTTAAACTGCTTGTGTTACTAGAAAATTAAATCCTGTTTATGTTAATAATAGCAACAATATTAACAAAAATGAATGATGTTTGCATAAAATAATTAGCACTATTTTAAACTATATTTACAGTTTTCTGCAAATATGCCTTAGAATATTCCATCTAAGCTTTGATCAGTGTTCGTTGATGTTTGGAGAGTATGCAACTAGCAATGCAATGTCAGGTTGTCATCATAATCGAAATATTGAATATGATATTTTTTAGCTTTAAACGTTATAGTAATTAAATAAATGCATTTATGTCGGGTATAGATATTTCCCTATAATACAGTTCGCTGTTTTTCTACAGCTAAGGACAAATTCATCGGAGTTAGGTAATCGTACACGTTTTTAGATTTTACACAAGTACTGGACTGCCTTATTTTATTTAACACGGTTTGACGGTACTGAAAATGTAGTTTTGACAGTGCGCAGCGAAGGAACGAAGAACGAATGCAAAATACTGCTGCTAACCGGATTAACTGTTATCTATGAGGTACCTACTATATTATTAATAAAAATTATTATTAATAAAAATGTTTATTTCCGTCATTTCTTCTTTGACAACGCTGTAAAAAACGATAGGTAGTTATTTGGCATTTCTGAGCCATCTCGGACGACGATTGCCATAGGTGCCGATTTTCTGCGGGAAAAGAGGGTTTTGTTCCATTCTTTAAACATTGGGTAGAATTCCGAAATATATTTTTTATTATCTTTTAAGGCTGCCTGAGCACGTGGTTAAATTTTTTGTACTTAGCCATAGTTAACCCTTCATTGTAGGTACATACATTTGATTGACTAATTGACTGCATTAACACCATTGGTGTTGTGACCGCTCAGGTTCAGCATGGAATGGCCAGTGACTATTGGATGTAGACACGTGTTACGTGCTGTATCGCTCGTACCCATATTCCCTACTGTTGGTTATAACAGACACGAATCGCCAGGATTTATTAGTCATCAGTTGCCTCACCTATGGTATATACTGATGAGAGCTAACAATCCCGAAACCGGTAAACAGGGTTGTCCATTCTTCATGCCATTGGCGTCTTGGAAACCGTAAAATATACAGGCTGGCTGAAATTAAAAAGGGCGCAGAGCTTCATAATTCTATAATGGGGTCTCAATATTTAAAACATAGTTTTCCAAATAGTTGGATTAGCAGTCATGAGCTTGTTGCTTAACCTCCGCAGCCCCCATGATTCAATCCATCATTTATTTATTTATTTTTTTTTTTGTAGAAACGTCCGAAAGATAATAGTTTTACTCTATATGTGAGATATACAAGGTGATTCAGTGAAGATAAGGAAATAATACGAATGCGCTATTTAAAATAATTGTAAATGCATATTTACTCGAAAAAAATTTGTTCAAACCATTATTTAGTCTCTTTTCAGACTGTCACTCACCGCTGGCGGCAATTCAACTTGGTGTCGCTGTTGCCAAATTTAAAAATATTTTCCTACAGTACCTACTTATTGTAATATGTATAAAAATGCTATAAAAGTTAGCAGTTCAAATTCCCGTTTAATACGTTACCGGCGGAATAAATCAGACATCGTTCGGGTTCGGGTTCGTTTTCCTACGCAAGTGAACCCGCCATCGACTGCATCTGGAACCTGTAATAGATGCACGCGACATGGCTTCTCTTAGTTCTGTTCCTTCTTCATCCATCAGTTATCATTTTTGTGTGGTAGATGTTGGTGAATGTCGTGTATTTGTGTCGCCAGTGTAGTAACTATTAATTAAATTTGCTATTTGCCTAAATAAAAATGCAATTCAAGTTGAGTAAAGTGAAGTGGTGAAAGACCACAGTTGTCCTCTGCTAAACAGAGCCGTAGAAACATTTCTAAAAAACATTTTAATAGACATGTGCGTCTGTGTTATTTGGCACCTACTGGTCATGAGTAATGGATTTGATTCTGTTTCATATTCATAATCAAATGCGATTTGTATTATTTGGAAATATCACCTCAAAAAATATACAAAATTCATACATTTTAGATTACAAACAAGAAGTTTGCCTTTAAAAAAAATGCTGTTGAACTTCTATATAGCTTCAATACTCGAACGCGTCATCAGAAAATATGTTACAGGGTGATTTGTTCATCTTTTAAAAGGTCGAGTAAATAGCTATATGTATAACAAGGGAGCAAAGTGCGTAATTTTCTCCCGCGGATAGTTTGACATTTTAAGCTGTTGTCATAAGTGCATTTTTCCTTTTTCAGGTGGAGCTTATATTTGAAATTGCTGGGGCATGCCGTAGCGATGAATTAGTTAATATGATACGTGACACTTTGGTAGTGCAAATACCTGTCTCAAAAACTAATATCAAAATGACATTTACAATAACAAATGAGATTGTAAGCGGAGTATCTGTCTTGGATATGTAAAGAAAATATATATACTGTAGGTCCAATAAAATATGTAATTTTAGATTTTTTGCTAAAGGGAAATGTACAAACCAGGTAATTGGCAAAAACACGATTGGCAAAATTCCATACAGAATAGCAATATTTTTAAATTTGGATGATTCGAAAGACTATACTGGACACAGTTTCCACCGTACTTCAGCTACGTAATTAGTCAATGGTGGAAGTGATATTCTCACTCTAAAAAGATATGGGGGATGGTTGTATTTCTAAAAGATATGAGGTAGCCACCCAAATAATTACGGGAGAAAGTACTACTTCAAGTACCAAAAATCGTTGTCATATTTTTGAAAATTTTGCTTCTACCACAAGTACTTCATCAACAACCACAAATTTGGAAAATACAAATAGGAACTTATCTCCACCAGCAGAGCCAATATTTCTTCAGGGAGAATTTTCATTAGTAATTTAACTAATTATACCTTACATTTTAACAATATTTAATTATTGATGTTAATTTAAACCTCAATTTAAATTGTTTTCAATTTTTATAAATAAAAATAAGTAATAAAAAATCTATTTGAAAGAAAAGCATATTATACATTTCTAGTAAATTTGTGTATCAATTAAAGAAGTTTATACACTACTCTTACAGCTATTTGAAGTTTCTATTTGTTTGCCGCCCGAAGGAGCCAAAGCAGTTTCCTCCCGGGGGAGGAAAAGTACTACTTTCCTTCCTGAAATGAGGGAGTAAAAAAGTATTTTCCATGTAGGGAGAACAAAAACATTTTTTTCGATTTTCTGTCATTATTAGGCCATTTTAATGCGTGGTTAAAATTGACTGAATCATCCTGTATACATTATTACCGTAAGCATGTAAAGCTTATACGACGAAGCCGTAGGCTGAATTTTATCATAACTGCCAAGGCTAATAATAATAATAATTAATATTGTTATACATAATTTATTTTCTAGTACAACATAATGTAAAATCGTCTATTAAGAAGTTACACCAACGGGCATATACACAGATGTCATTGAATTCTTTCTCGTAATTGTGAAATATGAAGTAAGCTATGATTTACCATCGGATATTGAGAATGAAGCTTCCAGTGTTGTTTCCAATCTCGTGACAGAGAAATCACGGAAGAAATACGAACAAGCATTTGGTCGTTATAAAAAAATAATGTAGAGAAGAACAGATATTTAATATAACGACAATGGATTACTGACAGTATATTTTAACGAACTATGCAAAATACAGGAGCATTCATCTCTTTGGTGCTATCATTCAATGATAAGAACAGAAATATCGAACAAGAAGAATATCGATATCAAAAAATACTTAAATTTGCTTGCATTCCTGAAACAAAAACCAGAAGGGTACCCAACTAACATTTAAGCCTAATATACTACTACAGAAGAAAAATAATTCTAAATTGATCAAGATTTACTACTTTCCTCCATAAAAATAGTCTTCAATGTTACAAAATCTTATAATACCAAAATTTTAGTCAAAAATTTGTTAATTAAGGGTAATATAATGACTTCCAAGTAAAATGAAATATATGTCAATTTATACAGTTCGAAATTACATATTGTTTACCTATTCTATGTTTTCAAATGCTAATATTCTAATAACGTGTAAGACGAAGTTATAATTTACTTAATTTCGCCTTGAAATCTGTCTTCAATATCCAAGGATTTTTTAAATTATTACGATAGGTAAATATTTACATATTTATTACGAAATTGTAAAACTTATTTTGTCTTCAACTAGTAGTTAAAAATAAGGTAATAACTAGTTATTTTGCCCTATTAAATCCTTCAATTGGTTAAGTTCTATTTTTATTACAATATCAACCGTAGTACACGTGAATTCGAATTGAATTTCGTTCGAAAATATTTGTCTTGTTTTTGTTATTACGCATACATAATATTATTGGCTTTAACTTGAATTTTCAATCACAAATAAATCCAAGAGCAGAATGTTATATGTAGGTACCTAGTAATAATTTAATTGGTAATAAATTACCACAAAATATCTTCATTTGGAGGAAATATCAACCACAAAGTTAATATTTTCCTGTGACGTCAACATTGGCATAGGCAATCTGCCCTATAGGTTAAAACTTGCAGACAAATTGACTTGATTGAAGTTGATTTTATTTGAGCGGCCATGTTGTAATAAACACTAAATGTTTTGTTCATTATTTCTAATTGATTACTCATTAAAATTATGTTAATACAGATAATATTAGTTAATACATTTATGACGAAAGATTATTAAACACATTTTATCACAAAGTACATTCAGTTTTTATTTTAGGTTATTTTTCAGTATAGTAATATTATTAAAAAGCAATAGTAAAAATGTATATTTATAAGGCGCGTTATTTTTATGAAAGTTTGATCATGACATTATACGAAAAAATTTCCTGGGTTGTACAATTTGATGAATGGAAACCAAAAATACAGACTTTATTATATTAAAATCTAAATATCTATAAATATACTAACTCCTACTGTACTTTAGTAGCCTGACTTATAGTCTTTCTTTTTCTTCCTATCCCTGTTCGCTATTACAATGTATAAAATAAAACATATAATGTTGTCTCTCTCAGGCAAAAGTATGTCATATAAAGGGCATAATTGGGGTATATTTTGGTAATAATGTCTTTTATATTTTGAAATTTTAACATAAAATTGGTCCGTATTTCTTTTAGGTCCAATTATCTTATTGGAATAAAATTCTTGCCGTCCAATTATTAACTTCCATATTACTTTAGTTTTTTTCCCCACATAAGGAAAAAGGCCAACGAATATAGGTAAACTTTCCTTATACGGAATTGGTCATGAAAAGTTTTTGACCAATTCAGAGGTCAAGTTAACGTAATTTTAACTTTAATTGTTTGTTGGGTACAAACCTAAAAAATCTATTAAGAAGGAAATATCCAGATTTCTAATGAATGCGGACGATGATGAATTGCTGCTTATGAAGGCAGCTATATTGCAAATATGTTTTTTAGTAAAAAAAGTTTTCTAACCAATATTTATTTTGGTTATTTGGGTTTTTGGTTTGACGACCGTATGTTGGCTAGAAGAACTCACAAATCTGCTTGTAGAACATAATATGAAAGATGAAGGATGTTTCCAAGTAATGATATCCAATACTGAAACAGAAGTATCTATTCTTTTGTAACATCTGGAAATACTAATAATTTGAATTTAATGGATGCGGTAAGAAAATACATCAAATTAAGAAATGAAAATTGTGATCATGTTCGCTTCTCTCTTCGATATAAAGATTTTAAATGTACCAAATGACATATTGGTATAAATACTGTTGGCAATGTGCCTAAACCAATTTCACGATTTCTTAAACTGCTCAATCCAAATGCGTATACTGGACACTGTTTTCTGTGACCTTCAATCTCTCTTTTAGCCGATTGCGGAACAGACTTTTGAGTATAAAAAGATAAGGTGGTTGGAAGTCTGATTCTGTCTCAAGATACACAGTTATTAAAAAATTATGTTCACACTCAAAATATTTCCGCCTATTCAAGCACATGTCAGTGTATTTATAAATGTCTAATTTGAGTTTAATCAAATGTAATTATCGCACTGAGTGCGTTAATAAATTTAAAAAAGCACATGTGGGATAATGTAAGTACCTAATTTATACGTTTATATTTTTCACACTCTCTTTAGATTGTATCAATTGGGTTCGCCTGTAGATACAATATTGTTAATAAATGAATGAATTAATTTCCTTTATTGAGCAGTAGGTAAAAGTAAATCAGCTTATGTACAGAAATAATTACTTATGTATAATAAAATGTCCATATTTTCTCTGAACTAAAGGAACCATATTGATATCTACCCTATTCGCCAAATTATAATGCGACCTTTATGTAACATTCGACGCAGAGCATAAAAAGTATTTCCGGAAGAAAATTCCTACATTATTACTTTCTGTTCAATGATTTATTATCTAATTATTTCATACCGTCATGTTCAACACATGTTACGCTCCGGCTACCGTAAAATGAAAGATTAAACTTTTACAGCTGGCACTGCAAGTGCAAAAGCCCTATGTTAACATCATGTAACACTATTAAATTTTTTCTTTTTGGAAAAGTAACATTTTCTTTCTGTATCTTTTCAACCTCGATTTCATTACACTGGATTTGCTGACCGGCGTAAAAATAGAAATAAAAAAATATTTTTCTTATTAAATGAAAATCATATACTGTTTTATATTATTATAATTTGTATTATTATAATACAATGTATTTATTTTGTGTTTATATATAATAAATTTAAATTTTGAAATGTCTGAATATTTTTGTGTTTTACTGTAGTACCTTTAAAACTATTGAGTTTGTATTCTAAGCTTTAACTTGCTGTACTATCTTATTGATTCTGTTTAAAATTTTCAAATTTTTATTATAAGTCAATTAATTTCAAAGATCACTCACACCTATTACATCCAGAGCTGACTAAGTTTACAGACTAATATTAATGAAATAGCTCAATGGTGCAGACTGAACCATCTCAACCTGAACATTTCTAAATGTAAAGCTGTAACATTTTCTCGCAAAATTAATAATATTGCCTTTAATTATTACATTGGTTTTGTTCCGATGTTTTGATTCGTGTAAGTGAAATTAAAGATTTGGGAGTGCTTTTTGATACTAAGTTTTGTTTTGTGTCCCATATAAAATTAACTGTTTCATCGTCTATGAAAATGTTGGGGTTCGTTTTCAAATTATGTCAAGAATTTAAAATATGAATGTCCTTAATAAACTTTATTTTATTTATGTTCGATCTAAATTAGAATATTGTTCTTTAATATGGAACTCTTTTTATAAGTGTCATATTAATTAAGTTCATTTGGACTTGATAGTACGTACCCAGCTAAAGGCTATGATTACAACCAAAGCAGATATTAATTCACTTTATTTCAGAAGAAAATTTAACAGTGTTAAAAGTTTGTATATGTTATTGCACAATAATGTTGATTCTCAAATATTCTGGGTCAACTTAACTTTCTTGTTCCAGGTCAACAATTGAAGAACTAATGTAAAGACTACCATCACAAAAACTATAATACCTATAAAACAAATCGATCTCAGTATTTTTTTTTGAAAAAGCGATAAAACTTGTGTGACAGCTATACTTAGTGCAACTTCCTTCGTGCAACATTACTCAACGATCAATGGTAGGTACAAATATACATATTTATTTATTATTTTATTTATTATATACATTCTGTTCTACAGGTTTGCACCCAATTACAGAACAGGGGTCCTATTATGGATTCTACACATAAATTGCAGTGGTGAATTTTGTAGCAAATTCGTCCGTGCAATCTCTAGGTGAAAGGTTCTAGTTTGTCTGGAATTCTCTCGTGGGACTGATAGATTCAATTTAGTCAGAATAGGTGGTCAATCTAGATTATTATGTATAATTTTGTAAAGAAAAATCTGCGAAAAGTATTCACGTCTAGCATTGAGTGACAAAAATGCAAATTCATTGAGTAAATCGCAATGTGGATAACCCATAGCTGTATAAACACCATGAGACCTAAAATACAAAAGTTTCAAAAATCATATGAATATTATAATTGGGACACCAAACAAGCGACGCATACTCAAGTTTACTTCTAACAAACGAGCAGTAAAGAATGTTTAGAGTATTTACACTAACAAAATCATGACTGTTACGTATAATGAATCCCAGCGTTCGAAGGGCTTCTCTAGCAACAGTTTGAATATGCGATGAAAACGTCAATTTTGGATCAAAGGCTATACCGAGATCTCGGAACGTGGCTGGTCTCTCTAATTTTATACCATCTATATCGTAATCAAAAGTAATACAAGACAAATTTCTTGTAAACGACATGACATTGCATTTAGCAACATTAAGGGGTAGTTTATTAATTGTGCACCATCTAGATAAATTAGATAAATTATTCTGAAGTTGCCAACAGTCTTCTATGGTTTTGACAGTTGTAAAAATCTTCAAATCGTCTGCGTAAAGTAAACAAGGCACATCTAATACGTCATGTAAGATGTTAATAAATATATTAAATAATAGTGGTCCCAGAACCGAACCCTGTGGTAACCCAGAAGAAGCTAAAAATTTGTATGATTTAAAACCGTTGTAGACAACATATTGACTAAGAGAAGTCAAGTAAGACTGAAACAAATTTAAAAGTGAGTTAGTATAGCCAAATTCATGTAACCTGTGTAATAATAGTGTATGACTCATTCTGTCGAACGCTTTTGAGATATCTGTATAAATTATGTCCGCCTGTGTCTGCATATCCAATGATTCGGAAAGGAACTAAGTAATGCAAATTGGTGTTCGTCGATAGGCCTTTTGTAAATCCATGTTGATAGATATATAGTTGGTTTTTAACACTAAAGTAGATATTATCGTATAATAATATTTCAGGAACCTTTGCAAAGTTACATATTATAGAAACTGGCCTAAAATTAGAAATATCAGATTTATCACCTTTTTTATATATTGGACAAACTTTAGATTCCCTCCAAACTTTGAGAAAAGTACAAGTAGATAGACATAAATTATACAGAGTTGTTAATGGATAGGAAAAAATATGGACGCAATCTCTAATCAGAAAAGATGGGACACCATCAGATCCCGTAGTCATTTTGTTCTTAAGCTTCTTTATTGCATGCTTGACATTTATTTCATTAAAACACAAAACCTGAACATTCGAATTATTAAAATGAATATGTAGATTGTCTGTAGTGTTATCATTCATATCATCATCGTTTGTAAAAGAACCACTAAAAAAGTTTGCAAAAGCATTCAAAATTTCATCTGAAAAGTTCAGAGACCTTCCGTTACAATGCATCAGATTTGATATATTGGTTAAACCCTTTTTATTATTAATAAACGCCCAAAATTTAGCAGGATCGCTTGTTATCTTGTTTTCAGCAGTGCGTACAAAATTTTTATATGAAGTGTTAATTAGATTTTTTATGTTAGCTCTAAGAACCTTAAATTCTGTTAGTGCATTAATATCCCCTTCTTTATATCCCCTTTCATCGTCATTCATATGCCATGAAAATTTATATTGCCTTGCTTCTTTTCACGATTAAATAAAGAACCGAAAGAAGACAACTGACGGTGAAAAAGTTGCAAATTTAATGGTTACGGTTTACGCAAAAGTAACCCTAGTTGAATACAAAGCTTTCAATAATGGGTTAGTGGAGTTTAAAATAATAGATATTCATAAAGACGTGCATCTAGAGCTGTTTCTGTGAGCTGAAGGTAAAAATATTTCTCGACTGGGAAGATTTGATACATCAACGACAACCGCGCGTCTTATTACAATCACTTTTGACCAAAAATCTACAGTTTATAAAGTATTAAAGAAGGCGATTAATTTGAAGAATAACACCGATCTTAAACATGTAAACATTTCTTCTGATCGTACTCCAAGGCAAATGACGTATTTCAAACAACTTAAATCTGAACTAGACAATAGACGAAGAAATGGTGAAGCTAATCTAAAGATAAAGTATGTACAGGGCGTTCCAAAAATTATAACTTTAAACTAAGCAAACACAGCAGTAAATCTCTTTTGGATTATTTGTGTTATTTTCAATTACTGGACTAGTGGAAACCTGACTTTCAGATGAAATAAGTAATAGTGAATATTTTTCGCCCTGTTATAATGTAATGCACTCTGATAGAATAATAGAAACTTTCAAGACATTTATCTCATTTATCTAGGGGAGGAGGTGTGTTGTTGGCTGTCGACAACTGTATTGCTATCGAATCAGGTGATGTATCCTATATAAGGAATTTGCTAGTGAACAGATATTGTAGGTTGTAAATGTTTTTAAATAGTTTCTATGTACTATATGTATATATAATTTGCATGCCGCCCTCTGTTTTGATCAGTGACTGAATTATTTTTTGATGTATTTGGGCAAGCAATAGTCAACCAGAGCAATGTCTTAATAATGAAACTTTATTTGATGTTAAATGCCAATTAATTAATGATTTCATAAACTTTACTAACTTGCATCAGGCAAACGTTTCCAATGCTAATAATCGCTTATTGGATTTAGTATTAACTGGTATACAAGTTACCGTAGGCCGCGATGATATGCCATTAATTAAGGAGGACATCCATTATCCTGCAATTTCTATATCTGTGGTAGTTAAAGTTGATCGCTTCATAAAATTTCCTTCTAATAGTGAAAAAACTCGACTAGCTAACTTTCCCATGTTGTATGTAGCCTTATATAATGTGGACTGGTCATTTCTTGATTTGAAGATGTAAATGTGGCATGTGAAAGCTTTTACAATAAACTGTATTCTGTTTTTGACGTTTATGTCCCTGTATATAAAAATAGAAAATTGTTGCATCCCATATGGTACATCACTGAATTAAGAAAAAATATAAAGTTAAAAAACTGTTATAGAAATAAGTATCGCAGAACAAAAAACAATAATTATTTGCTGGAAAATTATAAAAACTCAGATATCCCAGATACCCAGAAGTGTTACAGCACATACTAGAACCAAGAAAACGTATTTCAACAAATTGAAGACTTGGATAATGTTCACTGTCTTGAAAAAAATTAAACGCAAAAAGAATCTCTGGAAAAAGATCATCAAGTCATGCCGACTTCACCAATCATAAAAGCTTCTCCAGTAGACTATCCGTCAAAATAACTAATTTACGACGTAATTACGAAACATCCTTGGCCCAAAGTCGATCCCCAAAGAAATTTTTCAAATACATTAGCTCATCTCATCATCTCTTAGCTCTAAAGTCATGACACCCTTGTTAAAGAAACCCGATGGTGAACTATGCAGAAATGAAGCTGAGTCGGCTGAAGTTTTATCTGAATTTTTCGCAAGTGTTTTCACAAATGAACCTACTTATGCCAACCTCCCAATTATTTTAAACCCGCGTGTAACCGACTCTCTAATCACTATCGATTTTCCACCTTCTAAAATCGCCCAATGTGTAAAAAAACTAAAAAATGGGTCTTCTCCTAACGTCGACGAAATCGAGGTAAAACTGCTCAAGGAATGTTGTTCTCAAATTATTTCTACGTTGTCAATGATTATGGATGCCTCACTTAAATACAACACTACCTACGATTTGGAAACGTGCCTCAGTAACTACGATATTTAAAAAGGGTGATAAGTTGAGTAGTGAACACTACCGCCCAATTAGCTTGGTGCCTATAGTAAGCAAAATTATGGAATCAATAATACGGCAAGAAATGTTTTCTTTTCTCTTATCCAATAAAGTAATTCCTGAGTCACAGCATGGTTTTGTTTCTGGACGCTCGGTAATTACGAATCTGCTGCAGTGCACGAATGATTGGTCCATGTCCCTCGACGCTAAGAAACCTACCGACGTTATATATTCGGACTTCGCCAAGGCGTTTGACCGGGTGCCCCACAAGCGACTCCTTCACAAACTGAACCACTGTGACATTCGTGATGATCTTCTTCTGTGGCTTGAGGCTTTCCTCAGTGACAGAACCTTTAGTGCGAGGGTTGGTGACTATCGGTCATCAGCACGTCCTGTCCTTAGTGGTGTACCTCAGGGATCTGTATTGGGTCCTCTGCTCTTCTTAGTATATACTTCGGACTTTCCGTATCACATACATTCTAAATCTGCATTTTTTGCGGACGATACCAAGTTCTATGCCAATCCCTTGACAGACCATAACATCCTTCAGCGTGATCTTATGAACATTTCGAAATGGTGTTAGGACTGGATGATACCTCTAAATGCTGATAAATGTTGCCCCTTGCTTCAGTACTCACTATTAAATACGACATTAAAGTATTATTAATTTCGCATAACTTGTCGTGGTCTGAACACATACAATTCAGGTGCAAAAAGGCAAATTCATTGGTGGAGGAAGTCGTTTACTGGAGCAAGTCTGGAAACTTTCGTGAAACTATATAAATATTATGTCAGACCGCTGCTTGAATTCGCTGATCCAGTGTGGAGTGCTGATCTAGTAAGGGATCAGAAATTATTGAAATCTGTGCAACGTCTTGTTACTCGTCTTGCTTATGGACGTATTCGACCATCCTATGAGGAGAGATTACGCCTTTCCCATTTGTCTTCTTTCGCCGAAAGGAAGCTTCGCGACGATTTAATATTTACATTTCGAGCGCTTAATGGTTTATTTATCAATACTTCTGTTGCTTCCTCGCTTTATACCCTGAAACTGAGAAAAGAGAGCTTCAAGACATCTGTTTGGCAATCGTTTCTACCAAACCGCGTGTTCTCAGTATGGAATTCTCTTCTTCCTTCTGTAGTTACTGCACCCTCCATCAATGCTTTCAAGAATCGCCTGGATGCTTGGCGGAGCACCTTATACGATCGATGAACATTCTGTTATTTTAACATTCTATTATTTATCATTGTCTTTTTGCTGCGTTTGTTTATTTTTGATATTTTTATTTTTTTTTTCTTCACTTTAATTATTAGTATATTTGTCAGGACTGTACAGGAATCTCCTTAGCCCGGAACTTCATTTGTAATAATAATAATAATAAAAATCTCAGACCTACAAAAACTATATACAAAATGTTGCGGGTGATATTTTGGCTGATTGTAAACAATTTTGGGCATTTGTTAATAATAAAAACGGAGCTTCACGATTGCCTGGAAGGATGCATTATAAATCAAGTTCTATATGATTCCCCTCAAAACATGTTTTTTTTACAATATTTTAGCAGTGATTTTCTTCCAGGTAATTTTAATTCTTCCACATATAGTAGTAAATTTAACAACTTACCTTATATTAACATCTCTGTGAGAATATACTTAATTCAATTTCTAAATTAAAAAGCAAATTGACAGCTGGTTATGATTTAGTTTCCAGTTTTTTAGTTAAAGACTGCTCACGTGTATTAGTGTCAATTTTATTTAACTTAGCTCTTCGAACTTTGCAATTTCCCGATTGTTCGAAATTGTGAAGAATTTGTCCTGTCTGTAAGAGTGGTGATTATGGTGATGTGGCTAACTATAGACCCATTTCCATTTTGCCAAATTTTTCCAAAGTTTTTGAAAGGTCCATATACGATTTCATTTATCTGTCCATTAAAAATATATTATCTCCTTATCAACATGGCTTCACAAATTATCGTTTAACTATAACTAATTTATCTTTAGTTACACAGAATATAGCTGAGGTACTAGATTCCAAAGGCCAGATGTGATCTATATGGACTTTTCGAAGACCTTTGACACTATCAACCATAGTATCATATTACTGAGACTAGCTGAATATGGATTTTCTAATAATTTAATTCAATTCTTATCAACTTATTTAAAAGGACGGTCGTACTACGTTGCCTTCAATTGATTTCAATCTCATAAATTTGAGGCCACTTCTGGTGTTCCTCAAGGGTCCAACTTTGGACCTCTTATATTTTTGTTATTCATCGATGATCTTACTAAAGCAATTGAATGTCCCAAACTCCTTTTTGCTGATGATTTAAAAATCTATTACAAAATTAATAACATTGATGATTGTCACTTTTTGCAGTCCCAGATAAATATTATTGAAAATTGGTGTGATACTTTTAAACTTTAAATATCTCTAAGTGTAAAGTAGTTAACTATACGCGAAAAAGTCATCCTATCTTATATAACTATTCGTTAAATAATGTTATTTTAGAGAGGCAGCGTACAATAAAAGATTTAGGCATTTTGTTTGATTCAAATCTGAGTTTTTCGCAGCATATACAAAATATATCGAAAAGCTTACCTTAAAATATCTTTCTAAAACAGTAAAAAAAATGTTACAAAAGCTAATAATAAGGAATATATGGGTAGATATTGTGGATGTAATTCAACGCAGGTTGGGACTTTTGTCCACTGAGTAGTTAGTTTCACACAATATTATTAATACCTAAAATATATAAAAACTTTTACATAAAAGGTGAACATTTTTCAAGTAGGTATTGTCATATTTAATTCATTGACAGGATGTCACTTTTTGTCATTGTCGATATTTAACTTCAAATAATTTTAATTTTTATAGTTAAATATTTGATTCAACTTAAAGGAGACCACCTGAAGAAACAATCCTAAAAATGCAGAAATAGGTCAGATCTCATCTATTGTGGTTGAATTTGTCGTATTCCCACTGCCAAAAAAGTGAAGTTAGATATTTATGGAGTGAGTAAATTAGATTATTTTCTTTAGATAATTATTGAATAGAGCTTTGCCTGTGAAATTGTTCATTAGCATACCTAGATGTTTGGTATCAGAGAACATACATATGATTTCATTGATAGGAATTGTAGGAGATTTGATTTATATTAGCTTAAAATACCTTTCTAAAACAGTAAAAAAATGTTACAAAAGCTAATAATAAGGAATATATGGGTAGATATTGTGGGTGTAATTCAACGCAGGTTGGGGCTTTTGTCCACTGAGTAGTTAGTTTCACACAATATTATTAATACCTAAAATATATAAAAAGTGTATTATTACTGTTGTATATATTTACTCGCATTTTATTTTATTTTACTGTTTCTTTCTATGATATGTATTAAAATTTTTGTCCTGTAAATGGAATTTTCTGTTGGGCAATAAAGTTGAATTTGAAATTTGAATTTCAAATTTGAAAGATATTTGATATCCCAATGGTAATCTAATGGATGGAAAGAAGAAAGAAAAACTTATTTATCGCAATATATACTGTCAGTTTATTTAAATCTTTACCAGAATCTACATGCACTTGAAAATGAATCGGAAGATTTCATAGACGCTAAGTTTAGGAAAGTATGAAAAAGGGATCCCTGAACTATAAGCTGCAGTTGCTTACAAATTAGTGTATTAGTGTGTTTATTTGAGTTACTCGTTGTATCCTTTTCATTTTTTTCTCTGGAATATATTTTGTTGGCATGCCTATAAATCAATTTGTTGATCTAAGCTTTTATTTAATTTGCAATGTATGTATGTTTGTCCGGGTGGAATCTTGCAACTGAATATTAAATCAATTATCTTTACTCGATTTAGCTGAAATTTGGTATATACGCTTATTTTGGATGATAATGCATGCTTAGCTGTGTGACGTCATTCTAATTCCAATATGGCGGATCATCCAAGATGGCGGACTAGTTATTTTTTCTGCACTACCACAGTATGGGTATCAAATGAAAGGGATTGCTGAGGAGAACACGAAAACTAGTACAACGTTACATTAAATCCAAAATATGGGGGACCATACAAGACGTATACTATAAATCTAATATAGTGGGACCTCCAAGATGGCGGACAAGTTATATTATGCATTACTACGATATGGGTATCAAATGAAAGGGGCACAGAAAAACACGAATAAGACTGAGAAGAATACGAGAAATAATAAAATGTAATTTTTTTCAGAAATTGTATATGCAGTGGCAACACATAGAGTTTTTGTTTATTGTTTGTTTAATTTGTTGTTTTGTTTATATGGTTAATGGTTCCGAAATGCTTTGTATGGTGGATTCCCGGCTTAAACAACTTAAAAACAACTATTTTCTCTTTGGTGGTATAAATATTTATGTATTCGGTGACTTAATGCAGTTACCTCCTGTGCGAGGAAATCAAGTGTTTTACCAACCCTCTAGATTTGTCCCAGCAACTTATGACGTTCTTTTTCGTTACTAGAATTGACCGAAAATATGAGACAACAGGGCAGCATAACTTTTAAAGATCTTCTGAATGCATTACGAATTGGTGAACTTCAGTCAGAACATTTTGCTATTTTAATGAATCGGCTGAACAAAGAACCAACTGGTGAATTTGCGATTGAAAAGGCCTTGCGAATTTATCCCACTAACCAACAAGTTTATAATCACAATAATACTGTCCTCAAAATTTTACGTGCCCGTGGTGTAACTATTAACAAAATAATAGCACAAGATAGTCTTATTGAAAAAATGACAATGTAGATTTGAATAACATTATACCTACCATCCGATATAAAAAAAATATTTGTAGGAGCCAAGGTGATGTTACGTTATAATGTGGATGTGCCCAAAGGTTTGGTGAATGGTGCCATTGGACACATTACAGAAATCATATGGCCCTGTCTCCATATGTACGATACTGACATTCCATCCGTCCGTATAGACTTCGGTAAAGACGGTGTTCATATGATTCAACCCAAGACTGTGCAAAATATAGCCACGGTACTGCAGAACAAAGAATGATGCCAATCATATTATGCTGAACTTGCACATTACATAAAATACAGGAAAGTACTCTCGATCATGCCGTTATCTACTTAGGCTTAAACTTCTTCGCTGCAGGTCAGCATTATGCGGCCGTAAGTAGGGTCAACTCGTTAGAAGGTCTAATTATTGAAGAATTAGACTGTACTAAATTAACAGGAAATCGACCATGTAACAACGACGCATTAAATGAAATGCGCAGACTTAGAAATATTCCCAATCATAACTAAAAAATAAAAAATAAATTAATGGTAGAAAAAATCTTTTTAAAAACAAGCTTCTATTTAAGTGCCCTAAATTTTTTTTAAATTAAATCAAACCAATCAATTTAGTGCATGTATTACACAATTTATTAAATAATATGAAAAGCTTATCGCGAAATTTACCTGTGTACTAACTAGTCTTGCTTGACATACTTATAAGAAATTCTATGAAAGAAAATGTTTCCTATAAAATACGCAAATCTCGCGACAAGCTCATTTAATAAACTGTGTAATACAAGTTCTAAACTGATTGGTTTGATTTAATTTTAAGTTTATATTCTTCTTTTTAGGGCACTTAAATAAAAGCTTGTTTTTGAAAAGTTTTTTTTACCATCAATTTATTTCTCCATATTTTATTTATTCAATTTATGTAAAATTTGCTTTTCGGGGTTAGGACATTTTGCTGCTGATAACCTCATTTTATCCTCATTCCCCATAGTAATAAATTTCATAATACACCTAGTGCACTAGATTCAAAATATATTATCCTCAATCATTACTATACAGGGTGTTTCAGTTTGATATGTCACAAACACGTGAGCATATTTTGGGAATAAAAATAAGAATAAAAGTCTGGTAAACTTTTGTTCTAACTTCCTCCGTTATGAAGATACAGGGGGTTGAATTTTTTCTATAAATTAAAATGTTCTGTAATAACTTTTAAATGGATTAAGATATTGTTATCAAATTTGTGGTACTGTGTAAGCCGAAGATATTGCATTTGCTTTCTAACTTCCTTCATTATGAAGGTACAGGGGGTTAAATTTTTTCTATAAATTAAAATTTTCTGTAATAACTTTTAAATGGATTAAGATATTGTTATCAAATTTGGGGTACTGTATAAGTCGAATATATTGTATTTGTTGCCAAAATATGGCTCATTAAAATTAAGCAGTGGCGTAGATACAGGGTGAGTCTGTCACTTTGGGCAAAATAAATATGTGACGCCACGGGTTAAATTAAAAAAAGTGATCATTTCATAATTTTACAATTCATTTCCAATAAAAATGGTCTCTTTTATTTTCTTCGTGTCTCTCATAGTTTAGTCACAAATTGGATATTCATAGAAGTCTGTTTTTCGACGACTGTGTTAACATGAGACAATGTTTCTGAATTCAGTATGCCGTGAAAACAAAATCCAATTTATTATGTAGTTTTGAATGTGACAGTTAATGTTTATGATAAATAGCGTTTATGCAATTTATGCTTTAATTGTTATAACAGTAATATTTTAAGTTAATAGTTAGCAATATTTTAAGTTTCAATTATACTGATTACTGTGGTTTTTCAATAATGGCGCAGGTTGCACTCACAAATAAAGAGTTTGCAGATATGCATTTGATGTATGGTGCAGCATGGGGTAATGCTGTTGAAGCTAGACGATAATACGCAGAAAACTTTCGTGGGAGAAGAATTCCTGCCGAAGAGTATTTCAGGCAGTAGACGCGCGTTTAAGGGAAAGAGGAATTCGTATAGGGACTATTGAGAGACCGCGACCCCGACAACCAAATTTTGAAGATCAGATTCTTCAAATTGTGGAAAGGGAAGCAACGACAAGCACCAGAAAAATTAGCTCTGAACTGGCCGTAAGTCATACAACGGTCTGGCGCACAACTCGCAATCAACAGCTGTATCCATTTCACTTTCTAAAGGTGCAAGCGTTGACTCAAGCAGATTATCGACCTCGTCAACAATTTTGTCGCTGGCTGCTGAACCGTTGTGCAGAAGAGCCTAACTTTGTAGCACACATATTATTTACTGATGAAGCCAGTTTTGCAAGAGATTGCATAATGAACTCACACAACATGCATTACTGGGCTGATGAGAACCCTAATTGGACTGTCGCTGGTACGCATCAATAACAGTTCTCGCTAAATATCTGGTGTGGTATTATTGGCGATATTTTAATCGGGCCACATGTTTCGCCAAACCGTTTAACCGGCCAAGCCTATAGGCATAGGAAATCGTACCAGGATTGTTGGAAGAGGTTCCACTTGCAACAAGAATATTGCTCTGGTTTATACAGGACGGAGCACCTGCCCAGTTCAGTTTAGCTGCCAGGAATTATTCGCAGAACACCTATCCAAATAGGTGTATAGCTCGAGGGGGTCATGTAGCTTGGCCAGAAAGGTCGCCTGACCTGAACCGCCTTGACTTCTTTTTGTGGGGTCACTTAAAAAGTTTGGTATACGAAACAGAGGTTCAAATTTAAATACCCCAGGGATTTTCGAGCGAGTTCGGAGATCGTTATTACGTCGGGCTGAAGCGTGTATTCTAATTCAAGGATGGCACGAACAATTATTGTAAATTTGTATTAGATAGGGGTCTAATATTTAATAATAATAAATTATATTGAAACAAGTTTTGATTGCATCTGACATGAAGTTTTCTTATAATAATTTTGATCATATGTATATTATCTTAATTAAATAAAAAGAACAAATAATATGTTAAGTACTACTACATACTTCTTCTTAAGATTATGGCAACAGGATACATAAATTATTACTGCGCCAGAAATGTTCAAAATTGAGCAAAATATATTACTTATTGTAGTTAATATGTTCAATAGCAGTTAATAATCGAATAGCACAATTTTGCTCCACATAAACATTTCAATTTCTGACCAAACTATGAGAGACTCAAAAAATATGAAAAAGTCCATTTTTATTAGAAATCAATTGTAAAATTATGAAATGATCACTTTTTTAATTTAACCAGTGGCGTCACATATTTATTTTGCCCAAAGTGACAGACTCACCCTGTATATACGCCACTGCTTAATTTTAAAGAGCCATATTTTGGAAGCAAATGCAATATCCTCGGCTTACACAGTACCCCAAATTTGATAACAATATCTTAATCCGTTGAAAAGTTTTGAAAGAAAATTTTAATTTATAGAAAAAATTCAACCCCCCGTATCTTCATAACGAAGAAAGTTAGAACAAAAGTTTACCAGACTTTTATTCTTATTTTTATTCCCAAAATATGCTCACGTGTTTGTGACATATCTAACTGAAACACCCTGTATATTACTACTAAAGATATCAAAGCTTTTCGATTACTTAAAAGTTTTAGATATTCATATTTAATGTTTCGTAATAAAAAATTTTCTTTTAAAAAATTAATATGCTTAAGATTTATACCAAAGATATTACAGCATTTACATTTCACCATTTTTTAATCAAAAGCCAAGCTTTATAATGAAAACAATAGAACATCATATTTTCGCTAATAAAAGTTTTTCTGAATGGCATGAAAGCAAAATTGCTTCTTGAAACGCAATTACGGTGCTTGTTTATTTTCTTTCGGAGATCATTAAAATAAACATCACATCTTTCAAGAGTTTCAAAAGCTCTCATACTGACTGAAATATTTAATTATCATTATATAGATACCATATGATTCATGTGCCTACCAAATTATGTCTATTTAGGGAAATAAGTGCGTAGGCTTAAATAAGTTTTTTAAGATTTACGTAAGGTAAAACATATATCTTAAGTAATAATTTTAAAAGAGTGTTGACTTTAATACATATTCAGAAATATTACATCTAACTTCTATTTTAATATATAGAATTATAGAGGGTGTTAAAAAACGAGTGCAAATTATTTAAGGAGGTAATAGTATGAACCAAAATAAGAAGAAAAGTCTCAATAAACATGGGTCCGCATAGTAACGGTTGCGGAGATATGAAATGTTTTATGTTTTTTAGCCCCTTTTTATTTTGCAAAAACGTTGTGTATTTTCTTATAATAGTTGGTTGATGTTTAGTGAAATAAACAGTACGTGTTTGACAGTTGTTCTCAGTGCACAAGTTTTCTTTTTTCCAGGTACGATTGTGCGGAGAATATCAGCCGAGGTAAGAATTATCGTTCCTCTTGTTTGGAGAATCCTTCACGAGCAACTGCTTTATCCATACCATGTGCAACGAGTACAGGCCTTAAATCCAATAAATGATCATCAAGCACGTTTGGTTTTTTGCCGCTGGTTTCTACGTCATGATGCTGAAGACCCTCGTTTTCTTGCAAACATTCTTTTTACTGATGAGGTCGGGTTCACAAGAAATGGAGTGTTTAATTTTCACAATACACATATTTGGGCCGACAATAATCCTCATGCTGTAATAGAATCTGGACATCAGGCACGTTTTTCATTAAACATTTGGATGGGTATTGTAGGTGACAGGTTTCTAGGTTCTGTTGTTTTACCAAACCGATTAACAGGCGATGCTTATCTCAACTTTCTGCAGAACACACTGTATGAGTTTTTGGAAGACATTCCTTTGAATCAGAGGCAACAAATGAGATTCCAGCATGATGGTGCTCCAGCTCATTTTTCCATGGCCGTTAGAGAGCATTTGCACCAAACTTTTCCACATAGATGGGTAGGAAGGGCCGGACCTGCTTTATGGCCTCCAAGATCGCCTGATCCGAACCCTCTAGATTTCTTTGTTTGGGGATATTTGAAGACATTAGTGTATGGTACTCCTGTAAATAGCCTGAAAGAGCTGCAGCTACGGATTAATCAAAAGTGTCAAGAAATCCAAACCAAGGAGGGTGTTTTCGACTTATTTTGGTTTATACTATTACCTCCTGAACTATTTTACACTCTTTTTTTAACACCATGTATTATAATTGGAGCCTGCAGTACATAGTTATACAGTACAGCCAATTTGACATTTGAGTGACTTGAATAGTATGGTTGCATAAGCTTGCTCAGGTTTGATTATCCATCTGATTATTAAAATAATAGAATTAGGAAAATCCGATTTTGAAATTTGCCCATCACTATGCGGTTCTATATGACGTCACATTCTACAATTGGGGTATATGTATCTATGACAGTGCAACATACACTGCATATTCAATTCAAAATGGTACACATCTATAAAGTAGGCACATAAATACACTGTACATACACGTTCATTTACAAAATCTAGTCATATCCTAATATCTATTTAACAAAATGAGATATCGAAACAAATCTGTTTATATGAAACAAAATAATAATAATAAATCTGTTGATGAAACGCAGCTCATAAAATAACTTTTGTCATATTATTTGGTAGGAAAATAGCATCATTGCAACTTGTTTAAACGTTAATGTTCAATTTATAAATTTTGTGCAGAATATCTACATTCACTTTGATGCTTTCGTAATATTAAATATCTTTTTATGAACAGTAGCTAATCTCAAATATCAATTTACTTCCGCAAGTAGGCTTGGGAATTTGTTAAATCCGTAAAAATTGGTCAGGATATTACAAAGCACCCCTCACTATGGATGTATATGATACACACATAACTTATTTTTGTATTTTCAAAGGCCTAGGCTGTATTATATTCCACTCACTTGCACACGCTGTTCCCGCTTAGAATCGATCTTGAGGACAAACACAATCATTCATATAAGAAAAAGTAAAATGCAAGCAACACCATTTTCCAGCGGAGGGTATTTTACATTGGAGATTTCTCGGTGAATTACTGAAAAAGTGAAGGAACTCGATTGTGAGGAGGTGAGTCATTTTTCGTTTATACTGCGGAACCTACTGTGAATAAAATATACTCCACGCTAAGCTCCTTCACAGTTATGCTCGTCTATTTATTGTATTTAAATAATTCAGGAGCATTTTATTTTCAAACGGTCTCACATTTTTCAATGTACCTACTGGTGTATCTTAACCAAAACGAATATACAGTGTTTGGCTTGTGTGGGAAAGTTGTTATTTTTCACATTTTAATTATTCTAAACATCTCATAACAATCAAAGTGTTTTCTATTACAGTAAACGACATAATTCAGCAGACATGGAATTATGAAGATTATCAGAATTAATGGCGCATATATCGGTAACTGATGCCGTGAAAAGGTCAGTTTTTTTTTAAGTGCTGTTACTATGTTGGGTGCAACTTTGAACGGAGAAAATATTTATACAGCGTAAATTTTATACTGATTTGAAATGTATTACAGGGTAATCTTTCAACCATATTGAAATGGCAGAACATATGTCTGGTGGCAATAATCACATAATAATTAAAAAATTAACATTAATAAACTTCCATAGAATGTAAATAAAACCACGTGGCCAAAAACACGATATCATTGGTGTGACGTTACACGCCGTTCAGCTCGATTTGTTTCCGTGGATACAGGTGCAGGTTACGATTTTGGTTTACGATGTAAACAGGCATTTGTTTCTTGTATTTTTGCGTTTTTGTGACATTTGTGGGTCTTAGATACATAGTGTAGGTAATGCCATAATTATTAATAGTGATATGGTGAACTTACGGTATTGTTAAACGTACTTATTCCTTTTCATATATTTTTAGGTATTAATAATATTATGTGAAACTAACTACTCAGTGGACAAAAGCCCCAACCTGCGTTGAATTACAACCACAATATCTACACTGTAAAAAATAATTACAGTTAAAATAGATGGCAATTTATTTACCACTCATTATTGCTGTAATTCTCTTACCGATTGTGACTTTACTAATAAAATATAAAATTACGTTGTAAATATATTTTGTGGTGTAATTTTAAGGTTTTGCAATTGTAATATTACTTTGTGATTTTACAATACAAAAAGTATTTTTACAATGTAACTTCCACAATTACTTGTAAAATTACAAAGTAGCTTTACAGGCAGTTATATAGTTACATTGTAATAATACATTTTATATTATGACTACAATGTATTTTTTTTTATTTGTTGTACAGGATGGTCCAATTTGGGCACTTAGGTATAGAAGGTTTCTTCTATTTTCCGAAAGGACAGAAAAAAGTAGCCAATATATTTAGAGCTTAATTTTTGAGAAAAGTTGAATAGTGAGAATCACATTTCAATATTTTGATTTGTTTAAGAGATACATGATATTTTTAAATTTTGGTCGTTTTCTGTGGTAAGTTTTCTACTTATTATATTAATATTTATACATTGTAAAGATATTTTTTCTCGACGTGTAGTATCTAGTGGCTTGAGGAATATTGTTTTATAACTTCTAGTTATAATAAACATATATATGTTTTAATGAAACATCATAGGTATGTAATATGGGGCATCATAGAAGCCTAAAATTAAAAAAATGCTATACAAAAACTAATCAAGATATCGAAATAAAATTTTCGTTATTCAGTTTTTCTCAAAAATATTCCCGTGACATTTGGACTATATTTTCGGAGAATAAAAGAAACCGCCTAAAAGTGTAGAAACTGACCTAACCCGTACACAGGACATCTTGTTTATAACATTCAAAGTCACTAACAGTGCTTTGACATACCTAAATACCTAAAATCTGAATAGCAATTCATTTATAACTAATAGATTAATATGCCTACATGAGAAAAATTGAAATATCGTAAGGAATTAACGATTGTTACTTACCTTAAGTAACATATCAGGCTTTTCCGTGAGTTTCTCAATAGCATCACTGCATCAGAATGTCATTTTAAAAGAAAAATATGCTCATATTAAGTAACCTAATTAACATGAATGCCAATTGATTCTAATGTTAACAAATACCCTTAATAATACTTTACCTTAGTTAAATATCGACAATGACAAAAAGTGACAGCCTTTCAATGAATTAAATATGACAATACCTACTTGTCATTGTCGATATTTAACTTCAAATAATTTTAATTTTTATAATAATTTTTATAATTAGATATTTGATTCAATTTAAAGGAGGCCACCTGAAGAAGCAATCCTAAAAATGCAGAAATAGGTCAGATCTCATCTATTGTGGTTGAATTGTCGTATTCCCACTGCCAAAAAGTGAAGTTAGATATTTATAGAGTGTTTCATTAAAGCAGGTTAGTAAATTAGATTAATTTCTTTAGATAATTATTGAATAGAGCTTTGTCTGTGGAATTGTTCATTAGCATACCTAGATGTTTGGTATCAGAGAACATACATATGACTTCATTGATAGGAATTGTAGGATATTTGATTTATATTAGCTTAAAATACCTTTCTAATACAGTAAAAAAAGTACTTATTTCTTTGTTTACAATATAGATCCGCTGGTGACAATTACGGCGACAATGCTGTTGGGTAAGTACCAGATAGATGATTTTACTTGAGGTATTTATAAAATTGTGGCATCTGATTTCACATTAAACTACTTGTTTTAATTTAAAAAATAATAAGTGAAAGTAGTGAATAATGAAAAATTATTAATTTTCTCATATGAATTTACTAAATTTTTATTGCTATTACTGCTTTCATTTCTCCTACGCATTCTTAAAAAATACTTATTTATTACGTTTGTTTATTATGTTTTCAGAATAAAACAGGTAATTTAATGTTGTGAAGTCAGATAGGAAAATTGCACAAATGCCTTAAATAACTTTCTTACATCACGTAAATAATAGAAACAAATACAGAACATGGTATTTGGAATCGAAATGAAGCACTGAATATAATAAATGAGAAAAAAATGGAAGTTTGCTTTACCATTGATTTTCTAAACGTCCTCTATACGTTCTGGTAGCTTAAAAGAAAAGTTTAATTGATTCTTACAACTTTACGTTTTAATTTTTTCGATGAATTAAACTTATATTAAAATGGTCTTAATGAACAATGTTCCAATACTTCCTTTCGTCGCGCTTCACCGCCCTACAACACATTTTTCTTTTCATTGTTTTGGACGGTGGAATATATTAGGCGCCCTATGCTTTATTTATACATAATGACATAATGCAATGCTTCTTCCATTTGCCAAGTGAATTGCATTTTCTGTGCTCATTTTACGAGTCTATTTTGCAATTTTATTCAATACCAATGTCTATTTAATACAATGACACCTAAGTATATCACAAATGACAAATTAATTCTTCTAAACGTATGCACTGTGTTGTCCGCAAGCATGGAACTCGTATACAGATATGAACTAAAGCACACTGCTATATATACACGTGCGAACGGCGTCTGACGTCACAGGTCTACAATCTGGTCGTAATCGTTTTGTGGGGGCTAAGTTTATAAATACCGTTTTTAGGCTTATTTTTCTACAAATTTGTCTAGGACAAACGCAATTTCGATTAAAATAATACATTGTTTCTTCTGAAGGTGTTTGGAATAATAATGCAATTTCCCCATTGCATGCATTAGCCATCAATCAATCAACGAGAGCGTTGTTGTCAAATCATATAAGGTAAAAGTGAATTTTATTATTAAACACTGAAATAATTGAATATTATTAACGCAGTTGTCTTGCTTTTTATTGATCTCGCAAGATAGGACAAGACTAAGATAAGCTTTGACAGCTCGAATTACAAGGCAAAACAAGATTTAAAAAAAGTCTTGCGAGACAAGGCAACTTCCATATTCCTAAAAAAGTTCCATGTTTCTCAGTGTCCCGCAAAGTCTTGAAAAATTGCGAGAAAAGAAATTTGTGAAACACTGGCAAGACGAAGTAGTACATGGTCTTTCAAGATCGAGTAAGAATAAAACTTTAAAGAAACTCTTACTTTGTAAAATAAGACAAGACTTTTTCAAATTTTGCAAGATTCCTTGTCTTAGCCAATACTATAAGTGGGTATAAGCATTAACTTTATAAAGTTATAAAACCAATGCTATAAGGTTGTATAATTCCTCTGCACGCGAAAGTTTACTAAATACCACTATTACTATAAAATTAAACTTACAACACACAACACACAAGCTCTATATATTATTTTGATTGTGATTTGTAAATGTGTGTATGTGTTTGTGATGATATGTGTGATATGATTTTGTGGTGTATATAAATTTTTTTTATTTATTTTGGGCGCCAATGTTTTATTTTATTTTGTTTTGTTTTATTTAATTTTTTATTAGTGTAGATTGTATTTATGCTATATGTTATATGTGAAGTGTATAAGTGAATAAATATAATGTTTTTGTTTTATAAATTTAATTTATGATTTTATTTTTCTAATAAATTTTGCTACCTGTACTTTATTATACCCTGGCTCTGTTTTTCCTCTTTTCTCAGGAGTGGATTCTAGCAGAGTATCTAATACCTTTTTTTTTAAATGTTCATTATCTTTAACCACCCAGTACATACAAAGAAACAATTATTTAAAGGATCGTTTTATTAAAAAAAAAAACAACAAAATGATAATTCCTCAATGAAATTAGAAAGCATTCAAAATAATGAATATTAAAGAATATTTTTACAGTTTAACATTTAACAAGTTTGACTTTTCTTAGATATTGCCTCGTGTGTTTTTCTTGTGTTTAAAATAATTTGAATTTACTGCTCTTATGCAACTCGAAATACACACGAATGTAATGGAATTTGTCTAATTCTATTTAGATGTAAGTTAAGTTCTGGATTTTGACGTCTTTAGTTTCTATTTTGTGTCTTACAACATTTACTGACTGTATTTATTAGTATAAGCTTATTGAGTGATTGAGATGTAATAGAAGGTAAGTAATTAACTGTTGTACATTGTTATTAATCGTTTAGAAGTTACTTATTGTTATTTATCAATTTGTGTTCGATCTAGCCAGATAACCTTGTATACGTATACGTTATTTCTTACTTTTTTGTAGATGATTTTTATATTGTTGTTGTCTGGAATATCTCCTCTCTGGATGATGTATTTTCTGGATCCTTTTGATCCTCCGGCCTGAATATCCTGTTGAATTCTGGACTTCTATTCTTGTTGAGATCTTGATGTGTATTTTGAGGTTAATTCCCTCTAAAAATGGATTTCTCCGACCTTTTGCAAAACCCCCAGGTCTGGTCTGGTCTGGTTATGGAGATAATTTCCAATATTCCTGAATGTGATATTGATCGATGTTGTCTTGAGTTACTTTAAGTTTTAATTATACTGTGAAACTGGTACGTATGGGTTTTTAAATTTTAATTAAATTTTAACTATAAAAATATGACATTTTCGGCTCTACCAAATTCACACCTCTTCTCGCTTCACAGTTTTCCCCGTAACTAATCAACAAATTATTGTTTCCAGGTAATTTTACCTTCTAGATTATTAGTAGTTTTGTTAGGGTCAATACACATGTAACATTTTAATTTTTAATTACTCTTGTCGAAGCACTATTCACTACACTATTTGTCTTTTGTATTCTTATAACTATATTTTACAACTACATAACAATTTTTACTAATTTTATACTTAATAATTCTTTAATTTGTCTTTTTTTAGAGTCCTGTCAGAGATGTTGAAATTTCCTTGAATAGCCATCTTTACATTTGACATTTCTAATTGTCATTATGTTTTAAAATTAGAATTTTAATTTTTTCTAGCTAATATTTTATTTGAATGATTTTTTAGTCTTGCGATATGCATATATGCTAAATTTTTGTTCTTTGAGCTTTGTTTTGATATGTCATTGTCTGGTTTTTGAATTCATTTTCTTTATGTACTGTATGTTTTTGTATCGTCATGTCCAAATTTGGTAGATAAATATTAAAATTGTATTTAATAAAATTTGTAAAATTTTGTTATTTTAATATATTAATAGGCTTCTTTCGATATATTTATTTAAGATAATTTCAACAATAAAAATTTATCTATATTTTACATCAATAACTAACATTTCAATAATAATTCTCTATTTTTGTTGCTTAAAATGAATTTGATAGTATTTAATTCTTATGCAATTTCTGTTTTATCACAATATATTTATATAATAAGTATACATACATATACTAATGAATTTTGTTAAGTCCGAAGTAGAGTGAAGTCGCTTATAAGAGTGGAGTATCGAGAATAAATAAAAAGAATATTGACAATGGTACAATTGACAATTTAATCAGTAATTGCCAACTCTTTGTTTATAGGCCAATCATAATATAAGTCAACTGTCAGTTATTGCAAATATTTGCTATTACGGCTCTGTAATATGGTAGAGAAAAAAATTAATTGTTGCGTTATCTCTATTTTCGCACTCATAATTTTTACCCTGATTATCGTTTTATAAGAACTATGCAATTTTTGAAGGGAATTTAAAATTATTGACAGTCTGTATATTAGAAGAAATCTAACTGCTATGATTTTTTGTTCCAAATTTATAAATTTCTTGGTAAAATATCAACAAATGTTGTTTAATATAGTGGACAGGAGTCGTTTTTAAAACAATGTTTAAATAAATTCACCTACAATTCACCAAGCTATCACAAATTTGGCTGAATAATAGAACATGCTTTGACATTAAAAAATTTTTCTACGTTCATGCAAAAAACAAAACTTTATTGAACTATATTTAGTGGAAAAAGTGGTTCTTTATTGCACTAGTGCAATAAAATGTTTATTGCATTTATCTGTCATTCTACTGCAGCGTTTTGTCATCATAACAAACATAAACATTGAAATCGACGTCATATTTTCTTAGACTTAGTGTCATCTAAATAAAACATTTTTTGGTTTATGCATGAACGTAGAAATAATATTGTATGCAACTCGTACAAAAAGTGTTTAATGCACTCGACGTGTTACTTACTTTTTGTACTTGTTGCATAAATAACTATTTTGTCCAACTGTCAAAAAAATACGAAATAATAAACCAACAGTGGCAAATACTTTGTGTAGTTGGACTAAAAATATTGTTTATATTTCGTGCGCGAAATCAGTGTTTTATGGCGTTTTCCAATGATTTTTTGTCTCAACCTACGGTCTCGACCAAAATGCACATCCTCATGCGTCATTAAAAAAAATAAGACAGTAAATTTGACACTTTAGTGAATGACAGTTGTCATTAAAATTACATATTTAATGCCAATTGAAAAAAAATGCAAATATTGCAAGTTCTAATAACAAAAAGGTGTTTCTTCCTCTTTTTTACTATTTTTCGGACAATTAAGTTAAGTTTATGAGAATTAAATTATTTCCTCAAACATTGTTTAAAATAATAAATTACGTTCTTTGAATATGTTTCTTATATTAGACTTAGTGACTAGTTCTTTAAAAATTTACTGTCTCAAATAATATTCGCTAAAAATTGTAAAACTAAATTTATAATCTATAATCTAATAGCAATTTTAAAATATTACAATGCATAACAAAAAGTATGATTTAGTATAATCGATGACATTCTATTTACTTACAGATAAAACCAACAGACACAAATGATATAACTCGAAACCCCTTCTATATAGGGAGAGTGATTCATTCAGTGCTTGTAATCCAATTTTCTAAACAAGGGATATACGATAAGATAACGGGGTATTGCTGGTAGCGTACCCCAAATGATGATAAATTGGCCCGAACTGAAAAATATCTAGATGCTGCAGCACTAATCTCTTACAGCAAAAATACAAAGCCGCTCGTGAAAAGATATTTCTCAAGCAAAATATAAATCAATTTTTTATACATAACACACTCAATTGATTTTTAAATTGAAAATATTTCCTTAAGATTGTAGACACCTAATAATTAATAATAACCTAGCAAGATTTGTGTATACGTACAATACGGCCAAAATTGTTGAGATTACACAACAAAAAATCGACTTTACACGACACTATTTTGGAAATAGTAAAATTGTATAGTGAAAAATTCTACACGTTTTAGTTGTAAATATGTTGAAAGTGTAAAAATATTTGCAAGAATTTTAAAGGGTAAAATATAGAATTTTAATTATTTGGTTAAATGTACACCAACATAAATAATTTATCAAATATATAAAATTATAGATTAAAATAGATATAATTTAACTGTGTTTTTGAATAATGGTATATACCTAATTCACCCATAACATTTCTAATAAAAATCAGGTGTTTACAGGTAACTATGGTTTATCTAATGGATATAAAGGAATAAAAAGATGGTATAAGAAACTGCCATAAAAACATCAAAGGCTTTTGCGTGTTAGCATTGAGTATATAAAACTTATTATTCAATGGTGTAGGTGAGCGGTAGACAGGACAGTATTTAAGTTAGATACCAGTATTCGCTCAATTTCGCCATTAATAAAATTAAGTATATAACAGTGAATGTAAATGTTACTGTTTGGTAAGAAAACAAAAGGTAAATATATATTTTGAATAAATGTTGGATGCTATTATGTAATTTTAAATTATTATTTTCCAGCAAGGACCATGAGGAAGTAGGAGCGTTCTCTATTAGAACGGTGGGATTAGGATTGGGTAGGATAAGGGTATATAACAGAGAGAAAAAATAAATAATAAGTTAAAATATACTACTTTAAAATGGAAAAAATATTTCTTGGATGTATTCATATTTTAGCGATATATAGATAGGTAAAATATATACCAAAATAATATATTTCCCATACATTTCATATACTACATGATGACACCATAATGGACACAGCAAAAAATTTACTTATACATTATAATAAGAAACACTCACTAGCACTACATTCGTCAGAGTAACTACTAACGTCACGTATCCAATTTTTCTTCAACAGTTATGATGAAACCACTTTTATTTAACCCAATCAATTGGTGCAGCTTTATATAGCCTTCCTCAATTTTTATGACGTGTACAATTCATTTTTTCCAATTAGCTGATGTGATTAATTCACCTTGCTTCTTTTAACATCTATATCTGTTTTGTCAAATTTTGGAAAGATATTATTTCTTTGAATGCCTCCTTTTCATTAACTCCATATTAATTCAGAGGGATAAAAGACACAACAGTATTGATGCAATTGTAAAATAGTATCCCTAATAGCACACGACGTCCAATGGACGTCCATTTAATGTCCATTTAACGTACAGACGTCCATGGATCATAAATTGACATTCAATGGATGTCCATTCCTGGACATATTTTGATAGAACATACATTGGACATTCGATGGATGTCGTTTATGGGACATATTCTGATGGTACATATATTGGATATCCGATGGATATCCTTTATGGGACATATTTTGATAATACATATGTGGACATCCGATGGATGTCCAGTATTGTACATGTTCTGTTATAATTTGAATTTGCTGCTAAAATTCGTGCAGTGCATATGTATTGAAAAAAAAAGTGTTCTCTAAAGTGTTCTGTTCCCTTTCGTGACGCTGATAAAGTGACAAACGTTGATGAGTAAACAATATAGAAGAATAAATTAGGAAACCGAAGCAATATAAATCACATTTTGTAAGTAAGTAAATTTGTATGTTCTAGTATTAGTCTATTTATAAATAATTGAATTGTTTGTTGGCTAGGCTAAATTCATAACAACTTTATGTAAACAATTATGTCACAGTATAATTATGTACTAACAACCGACAACACTCGTTTTCATTTTTAGATAAAGAAGTTTTCATTTCCACTCTAGTTGTTGAGTTTTCTGGTCTTTAGCTATTCTAGGTTAAGTTAAGTAATGTAATTATATGGTTTTGTTCTTGTTACATAAGTAGTTGTTTTATTTGTATCTCTTTATGTATTTGTTATTCATGTAATAATTAGAAAAACAATAAAATTATCAAAAAGTATTTCTATAATTTCAATGCAGATCTCCATTAAATGTCCAAAACAGAACATGGGTAGCACAAATTTGGTACAGAGGCGGACATCTGTGGGTCCGAAAGTGGTACAGTAGCGGACGTCCCTGGGTTGCACGAAGTTGTGACATTTGTGCGTCCGTGGGACTTCCAATGGACGTCCATCGAACAAAAAACGGACGTCCATTGGATGTCCGGACTTCCGACTTTGGACATCCTTTGGATGTTCATAGGACGTCCTTGTGCTATTAGGGATGTCCATGGGCCTTAGCCATTTCAACAATAACGTATTTCTTTGCAAAATTATTGCTCTTGAGTATAAGCAGCAACTCATCTCTCTTCAAACTAGCATCGTACGCAATTTTATAGATTTTAAGAAAATTTTTAATATTATTGTCTAATACTATTATTAAAGCCATTATTTGTAATGTCCTTTATTCTCCCTTGTTGTGTTTTATATTTATTACATTACATCTAAGTAACTAAACCTGTTCGTCGTCTGTTATAACACCCGCTTCTTCTTTATCACTATTCGAATAGATATACTATTCATTTGAGGTTAAGGTTCTTCCAAGAAGTACTCCCAAGGCCTGAATATTCTCTCCGTATTTTGCGAAAAAACGAATATATACTATAGATGCACTAAGTACTAGATAAATTAAAACAAACACTCATACACGACACAACACAGTATTCACAACAAAGCAAGTTCATCCTGCAGTTAATGTAATCTTCTTGGATGTGTTCAAGATACTAGTAATCTAAAAGCAAATCATGTGGGCATAAGAGAAGACCTAGTACCTAGGCTACCTAGTATGCTACAGATTAAGGAACATGACCCACCAAGGAGATCCAATAGCCCCAGGAATATTTCGCAGCAAGTTGAAGCATCTGAAATGACTGTGGAGGAATTTAAAGGAAAATCAACTTCATTCCTATTATGTGTAACGAGGGCAAGAGTAAATGCCACGAAACCATCCCCAAAGAGTACACTTTTAGAAGTCGCTTTTATAGAAACACGCTCCCAATGAAAATTTTACTAAACTTATTTTAGTAGTGGATGAATCAATTTTTAAATAAATAGTTTTCAAAATACGCACGTATAGGCTAT
Organism: Monochamus alternatus; assembly: GCA_037114965.1. Lineage (NCBI taxonomy): Eukaryota > Metazoa > Arthropoda > Insecta > Coleoptera > Cerambycidae > Monochamus > Monochamus alternatus. Next base: position 50,152,904 of record CM073427.1, on the reverse strand, counting down.
AGAAAATACCCAAACTATTCAACAAATTAATTTCACACAGATTTTCTTTAAATGTTTGGGCTGACATTGTTAACGGTGTTGAACTTTTTTTCTGTAAATTGCTGCCTAAAACATTTTGGAACATAATTCTCAAGAACTATCTACTTGAGACTTGAGAATGTGCTCTTAATGTTAGACAATTTTGTGGAGCATTTTAGACATGAAGTGCGGGATATTTTAAATAACCGATTTTTGAACAGGTGGATAATAAGGTGGCCTGTGTGATCACCAGACCTAAACTCATGCGATCTGTATCTGTTGTAAGTTAATATGGAGTTTACGGCTGAAATTATCACAGTGAAAGGATTGTGTAGACGGATATAAAACGCCGCTGAGTACATATACACATAATATGGACAATAGTACAAATAAATGTACAATTCTGGTGAGAATTTAATCGAGAAACATGAAGAGAAAACTGGCATAATAGAGACGGACATTCAAAATTATTATTAAAAAAAATTATATAAAACTTTTATACTTGTTAGAACCCTGCGAAACCTAAAGAAGGAAAATCAAATCTATTACGTAAAGTAGGATGGTCATAACTTCTTTCTGTATAAAAGCCGTTTGTTTTAAGTATATCTGATCTTACTAAAAATATCTTACTAAAAAGCTTTAAGTCATCAGCAAATAATAGTTTCTTACACTCCACTCCAGTTAGATCGTTAATAAAATATAAAAAAGCAAGGGTGGGAATAAGATCCTTCAAGAACTCCGAAAGTTGCTGTAAAAATTTTAGAATTGTGCCCAAAACATGTAACTTATTGTTTTCTGTTAAAAAGATATGATTCAGATATTTATAAATTGAAACTAAAGCCAAATGTCCAATTTTCACAATGAGCAATGTCACATCTACCTGCACATCAAGTTCATTGGAAATGAATTGTGTAAATTGGCACAAGTTAGATATCATAATTCGGCTCCACATGAAACCATGCTGATCCCATGATATTAAGGTTTTTGTAGCAGGGTAGAAGCGATTATAAATAGCTATCTAGTATATTTTTGAAAAATTACTAAAAATGAAAATCGATCGATAGGTAGTTCCTAACTTCGCATTTTACCATCTTAAACATCGGACATACGCTCGACAACTTTCATATGCCAGGAAACGTAAGAGAGCTCTTGAATAATCTTTCACAAAAAAAGCTGGGATTTTATCATGGCCCGATGTCATTTTGTTTTTTTTTTTAACCTCTAATCGCTTTTAATATTTCATCAGCTAGATGTATTACATCAAATTAGGTATTCTAGATGTACTCTTATTTTGTTGAATATGTGACCAAAATTTGGTAGGGTTGTTTACTACAGCATTTTGTACATTATTTAGATGTTTTTTGTAGGCAATATTTATTTGTCTTTTTATCAGATACCTCAGTCTTCTAAATTCAAGCAATAATTTTTCATTTTTTCATTTTTATATTTCAATCGATACTTGTTTTTTAGTCTGATGTTATTCTTCCTCTAAGGCCGGTTTTCCGCCTCTTTTGTTTTCTTCAAAAAAAAAAAAATGTTTTCTTCGCCGGTAAGTATAGGTCATAAACAGTCGATTTGACCCTAAACGGATCCTCAAATACTCCCCTCCCCTTATTCACTCCACAGCCCTATTCCCTCCACAGGCAAGGAGACTCACGGTAATAAAGCACTCCAGTGAGAGGCAAGAGGGACTCACGTTAATAAACCACCCCAATAGAAACAAATACCTACCACGTCCACGTCGTTGTTTCTGAGTAATGCTAAGAGTAGTTTCAATAAAATCAGCGGAGGGTTACTGTTTGGGGGGGGGGTATGAGTGAATTAATATGTAAAAGGGCTCAAGGGTAGTAGTCTGGTAAATAGCTAGTCACTTACAAGGCGTTTATGCTACCCTATTATTTTATCATAGGGACTGTGGAGATAATAGTACTGTGGAGTGAATAAAGGGGGGGGGTATTTGAGGTTCCGTTTAGGGTCAAATCGATTGTTTATGATTTATACTTACTGGCAAAAAAAAATTTTTTTTGAAAAGAAAAACAAAAGGGGCCGAAAACCGGCCTTATAGGCCCTCCTCCCTTGTTATTAACCTTAAAAGAGTATGTTGATCTAAGATCGATCGATTATGTTATGATTACCACAAAAACAACTTATTATGAATAGAATTTATTAGAAAAGTACTTCAAATACTGCGTTAAGGTTATTAAATATTATCTTAACTAAAAACAAACAAAATCTATTCTGATTTCTTTTGAAATAATGGAACGTTAAAATTGACTTATTAATCTGTTTTAATATATATTGAACTATTAGTGTCAGTTTGATTCACGTCTTTGACTAATTCATACAAAAGTCGAAATTTGTTCGTTTCTTCCTTAAAATTCACTTATTTTGAAGTTAAGGTCGCCTTATTTCTCGCCGCAAAATGATCAAATTTGTGGTGTTTTTTAGGTACTGAAATCTCGAAAAATAAAAAACGTAGAGCAAAAGTAATATCAAAAATATAATTACTGATGTTTTGTTTATCCACTTTTACTATTTAAACTCTCCCCAAATAGTATAATAACTTTTAAAATGCATTTGTATGACACGCATTATTTTGCTATTCTAACCTCACATTTTAACAATTTTTTCACATACTTATAAACAAAATTGAACAATCTTATATGCAGAAAAATGTAAGTTTATGTTATAACAATGTTTATATCTATAGTTGAATTTAAAAATATACGTATTTTGAAAGATTTCAGTACCTAAAAATTTACTGGATAGATCACTTTCTGACGTTATATATTGATTTTACTTCGATACCTTTGAATATTCTCAGGTGGTATGAGATAACATTCTTGTTATTTGCTAAACTCTATATTATTCGGTTCTTAAATGTCTAAAATTACTTGTATTTGTTGAAAACACTATTTCAAGAATACGGCACCCTTAAATCACGACCATGCCCTATAAAACTTATCGTATTGGATGACCCACATTACATCTTATGCAGGGATATGAATTAATTAAATTGCTGTTGAGATGTTCGAAAAAGCCGGATAAATTTAATTAAAAAACTAAAATAAAAGATCTAATTCCGCTAAAAGGGCTTCTGTATTATATAACAAATTATATAGCAGTATCAATATGTGACATTCATGTCGCACTAATTTCATTAGAAGAAGAATGAGGGGGACTCGTAACATGGTACGATTAGCTGTGAACGTCGATTTTTTTCAATGTCGGACTTATGAATATAATAATAAAGGTACTTTATTTCTTCATAATTAACCTTGCAAATACACTATATAAGGAAAAAGGAAAACGAAACATTAATAAGTCAATCAAAAAAGAAAACGCCGAAGATCAGCTGGCTGTGTGTAACACAACCTATGTTAAGCAAATTCACAATTGTGAACTTAAGGTAATACTAAAATGAACTGAAATTTAAACATGTATGTAGCAGAGTAAATAACCCAAATAATATAACAAAATAAACAAAAACAATAATTATAAACTAAGAGCACACTTTAAGGAGCACGGTTCAACCGAATTTTTGAAGAAGCCTTTTTTAAATGATTTTTTGAATAGAGCAACAGGTTCTAATTTTAAGGACTTTGGTAAATTATCATTATTTGATATGAGAAGGAACGCTTAAACAATTCTGTATGAAAAGCAGGAAATAAATCTCTAAATCTAACTTTTGTTATATAAATATTGAGGGGTTTTTGAATTTATTATTTTATTTAATATTTTCAAGCAGCATGTAGTAGTCTCCTATCAGACATATTAAATCATCCAACTTATTTCAACTTCTAAGAGATCTCTAATGTCAAATGTTAATCTGAGACATGCATTTTGAAATGTCTGAATTCTTTGACCATCTCTGTAATCAATGCTGGGTCCATAAACAACATCACAAAAATTAAATAAATGACTCACAAACTAGAGATTTCACTTTTTTATTGATATAATGTCTGTGATTGTAAATCATTTTTAGATTTGAATAAGCATTGCATTGCGTATGAGATTATTAATATGTAGCTTATACAGAATCGGAAATTGCGGATCTCTACAGAGAAAGTAGAAATTGCCGCTTCATCCCAGGGAAGGTACGAAATATAAGACACAGATTAAACAAGAATAGATAGCCCACTCTATCCTTGTTGAAGACGGAACAGAGTGTTTGCTGCGCCATCTAACATTTCTGCACAGAACTTTTCTGAAGTAGGTAATATAGATAACTATAAATTGCGTTATTTATGGGTGTATATCCGTACTAAATAATAATTTATTATTATTTAAAATGTTAACAAATTTAATACAAAATAGTCAGGGTAATGTGGAAACTTTAACCTGACTATTTATGTATCAAATTTGTTAACATTAAAGTGGAATTACATTATTTGTTAAAAAAAAACCGCAAAATTCATGACACTTTTATTTAAAACAATTTCTGATAAATGAAAATCATTGTAACAAGTAAAATACACATTATAAAAGTATAAAGTTGCGGCAAAAATTCGCATGACTTACGGCATACGAAGATAATTCATTATATTTTCATCAAAATATTTAAGAAACTACAACTGCGAATATTAAAACTATATTATACTACACTAAATGTTTGCACTATATATTACAGTAAATTTCAAAAAATTATTGTTTTTACACAAACTATCGAAAATTATGTTGACAATACATTGTGTGTGCAAGTAGTATACAGTTACATATGTTTTTGTAATTTTCATGTTTTTTTCATAAAACACAACCGATATCTTTCTTTGTTTCTAGTTTTTTTTATAATTTCCTCCCTCCGTTTAGTTGCTCCTTGCTCGGAAATAATTGCTACTATACAAAAACTTACTTGTCGAACATTACATTTTCAAATTTATATGGAGAACATTTTTTGAAATTGTTTAATTTTCCTAATAATGAATAATACCTACATTTCAATTTATTTATTCTTTCATAAAGAATCATCTTGCCCTCTGAAGAAAGTTGTATTTCCTTAATAATTACCAAACTTTTTAAATTAAGTCTTCTAACACTATCTGAAAAAAAAACATAATTTTAATGATTAAAATTGCTTTATTTATTAAGAAAGTATACTTTCAATAGCACAAATTGATAGATTTTAAAATTAGCCTAATTTAGATCCTGAAATCCTTTTTTTTAATAATTATTACATACTTACGTTGGATTTTTACGTTACTTGAACCCAAATTTAGTTTTTCGTCTTGACGACCCTACAGCAACATATTGCGATGGTTCAGGAAATTCACAATTGTCATTGGAGGGTTTGATAGATATTTTGATGTTTTATACAACTGGCTCCTTCTACTTATTATACACTTTACTAGGAATTCTAATTGGCCCCACAGTGCTTTCACATATTAAGATAATTTATTTTAAAAACATAGTCGCCAAAGTATCTAGAATACAAATGTACGAGTTAAAATTATTATAGTTATAGGGACACAGAATACATGTTTTTACATTTTGTACTCATAATATATTCATACAAAAAAAAACTCAAGTGTGGTGGTATTAATGTGATGGCATTTGTTGCAACCACATTTATAAATTTATGCACATTTGACTTAATATACCTACCGAGAAAATTGAAAATCTTGTAGATATATTGTCCGAAAAGAAACATTAGGTATAGTTTTCCACTTTTATCAAACCAGACATCATAATAATGATTAACACAATAATAAATTACGTAGTTTCTAATTCTTGATTCAGGAACTGTTAATAACCAATCACTACCAATACATTCCATCCATATGCTTCTCACCTCTATACACTTGTAGGCAATGAAAAACTAAAAACAAATAAATTATGTTATATTTATAGAATAATCTAAAACTATTAAAATAACTTACCGTCTTCAAATTTTATCTTGACAGTCAGGCACACAACGCGATCCTCCGAATCCGAATCAAATGCATTATTGTCAGATTGTGATAGAGAATTGCTTTAAATTAATTATAAAGATTTTAGTTCCAACTTTAAACAACAATATTAAATACCTATTTCTGTTCAATTTAAAAAAATACTTATATGATTAAGTATTTATACGTACCTGCCAAAAAATATGTATTTATTTTTCTCATTTTTATTATACATTAACATAAAATTCAACTATAAAAAACATGAGATTTATTCTTTTCGAAAAATAATGTTTCATTCGTCTTTCCATACATTTTATATATGTAACTTTCGAATAAAATATCTTCTATATGTAGAAAGTAGAAATAAATAAACATATTATTTATTTTCAATTATTGTATAAAATTTACGTTTCTTAACACATGTTTGCATTTGTATTAGAACAAAATTTTTAATTTAATGTTATTATACCTTATTTGAAGCTCATTATCAATAAAAAAATTCAAAATGTCGTAGATCTTAATAATTGTGGGAAATATGGCATCGTTACTTTCCAAGGATGAATTAAATAATTTAGTATAAATATCTATAATATGTGGTGTAAAACTATACTAATTTGAAGGAAATTATGTGCAGAAATCATAGATGGCGCCCCCAACAACTCTGTTCCCATGAGTTTCACCCCCCTGATATAAGACGCGCGGCGACGTGCATTGGTCTAGCGTTCCCCACTACTACGGTAATCGGTTCTGTATCGCCAACGCCAATTCGCCATTGCAAATCTAACTGTCCGGTCACCTGATGCCAGTGTTGCCAGGTCTCATGCTTTTGCATGAGATCTCATGCATTCCGAGGAAATCTCATGCTCTCATATTTTGATTACAAAATATCATGCTTTTTAATAGACACAAAAAGAAATAATAAAATTATTAAAATTACTCTTTGAAATCTATCAAAACAAAGACTTAACGAGAAATAAAGGCAAAGTCAAGGGCAAAATTGAATAGATAGAGGTAGGTATCTACAATATTTGGGTACTTGAAATGTCCTTTATTGTAGACTGCTCTCTTAATAATTAGCAATAAACGGATATGCGGTGTGTGTGCTGTATTCACGCTGTATTGCAATGATTCTTAACTCTATTCCGTAAGGGTACCTACATTTTCTGGAAACAACAGATTTTACGACCCGTGAGTCACCCTGCGTCACGTCAACTGCGCCTCAACGTTCGCCCGGCCTAACAATAAAATAAATTAGAAAGGTTACGTGGTTAATAACTTTTAAGTAAGTACCTGTAAGTACCTACTTGCAATGTAATATTATGATAAAATAGCAGAACATAATGCCTTTTAATGAAATAAAAATGGCATTATAAAAGTAATTAAAAATTAAGCTGTGTCAAGAGGTGTTTTTTGATAAATTAAGCCATCTCATGCTTTTTTCTCCAAACCTCATGCATCTTTGAAATTATTCTCATGCACTGAATTTTTCCACCTGGCAAAACTGCCTGATGCGAACAGTAGAAGCATGCTGTGATGGAAGTATGCGCGTAACATGGCACAAATACACGCAAGCGGCAAAACACAATTCACCATCAAGATCCTCACTTTCCAAATCTGTATGTTAACGAAGTATCTAGCACTACTAACTGATGCAACCTATTCATCGCCAAATTTGATTTTTATACGTTATTCTATCTCATCCCTTATATTTTTTGGGTCAAACATTAAAACAGATGTTTTTTATTTTGGATTTATGTTTAAACTATAACTTCGTGACGATTCTATTATATTAGATATATCATCATTTATATGATAGAAAAGATAAATCTGAGAATCGTTAGTGTATAAATGAAATTTGCATTTATGAATGACCTTTTCTATAGTAGAAGTATACAACATACAAATCAAAGGACCTATAATCGACCCTTGCAACACTTGATTTTAGCTCCAGAAGAGTAGATACACTATCACCTATCATTGATAAAGTAGCTACGGAAAAATTTAATACAACTTTCATCAAAACCAAGGTACTTAAGCAACGCAAATGAAATTTCATAATTTAACGTGTAAAATGTCTTAGACAAATCAATGAGTGTTAAAACGGTTATATTCTTTTCATCTAAACCTCTCAAAATATCAAAATTAACGAGGTTTCACAACTATGTTGCGGCCTAAAACCTGACTGAAACTGCGATATCATATTAGATTTATTTGCAGATTCGCGGACTTGTAGATCGCTTACTCTTTCCAAAACCTTTGACATTGTAAGATGCTTATAAGGCGCAAATCTTTGAAATTTTGGGGATTATTAATTTTAGGAATGTGCTTGACTAATGCCACTTTCCAATTATTAGGAAAATACTTTCTAAGAGGCAGGTGTTAACCATGTGAGTTAAATATGGAATTATAGAAGGACAACAATATAGCAGCATTTTAGTATTTAAGTTATCATGACCTTGAACGTTTGTCTCAATATTATATAATTATTTTTGTACTTCATCCTCGGTAACAGAAGAAAACTCTCAGTACTTTCCCTAGCAGTACTGTACATGTAATAATTTATAATATTCTGATCACCAGGTAAATTAGGACCAGAGGTACAGTAATAGGTCTCTTCCAACAGCCGCCTAGAACTGGTTCAGAACTGGCAAAAATGTTTGAGCAACTCCATCTTACGTCGTATTCGCCGAAAGTACATTAACAACTGAACTGACTGAATAACTATTCCAAAGTGATGGCCATTATTGGATGGTTCAGAATCGATTCCTGCTGTTGTTGGAACAGACTCAATAACATTTACAAACTGTATTTGTACCTTCATATTTTAGTTTGTATTCTAAATAAGCATTTTTCATGTCTATAAGCTAAAGTAGTGTATTTTCGTAGCATTTTGTAATAATTATAATGGTTTTCACTCTTACTAAGAATCCAGCTGTTTCTGGCTCTATTTCTAAGTGACATCATGGATTAGTTTTTAGTCATTTTATATTTCCCAAGGGAACGTGTTTGTCATAAAATTCAATTAAGTTATTCATGAAAGATAATTAATCATTAATATCGTTAATATCATAAGCAGTCTCAAATGGTATAGTTCTTAATTGTAAAGTAAATTGATCATTAAATTTGTAAAACAGCGTACAGTCTTATATAATATAGGTTCATTTTTTCGAGTAGCTGTTAAGGTACAGTATACTGTACTTCACTTTCTGAATATTTAGTTCTATCTCATTTGAATTATGCTTATGTTATATATCGCCCTTGCCATTTTCAATAAGATAAACACCGTTTGAAAAAAATACAGAATTCTTGTGTTATTGCAACTGTCGCTCACATTAGTCACAACTCTATATTTGCGTCCTTCAATTTGTTGAGCATGTCTGAGAGGAGACTTACTCACTTTGTCAGTTTTTTACTCAATATTTTAAAGAATAACAAACCTACATACTTATGTGATAAAATAAAATGGAGATCTGAAACACACAAAAAATCTAAGATTACTGAGTAGCAAAGCGTATTCCTTTTCATAAAACTGAAAAATTTTAAAATACGTTTTTATATTTGGCTTCCTATGTTATTAATAATTTACCACTCCAGTTTCACAATTTATCAGTGGCAACATTTAAATATATGTTAAAAATAATATACTTTCCTCTGATTCTCTCTCTGACCTATTTCTGCATTTTTAGGATTGCTTTTCTTCAGGTGGCCTCCTTTAAGTTGAATCAAATATCTAACTATAAAAATTATTATAAAAATTAAAATTATTTGAAATTAAATAGATGTTTGGCATCAGAGAACATACATATGACTTCATTGATAGGAATTGTAGGAGATTTGATTTATATTAGCTTAAAATACCTTTCTAAAACAGTAAAAAAATGTTACAAAAGCTAATAATAAGGAATATATGGGTAGATATTGTGGGTGTAATTCAACGTAGGTTGAGACTTTTGTCCACTGAGTAGTTAGTTTCACACAATATTATTAATACCTAAAAATATATAAAAACCTAACATCTCTCTCGACTGTGGAAGATTTAATATATGTACTTTAATTCAAGACTTTGATCAACTTGAGTCAGTCTTGGAGACGATGCTTCAGTCGAGACTTTACACTGGATCCAGTAACAGTATTTTTATTACCAACAAAGGTTAACTTTTGCGCAAAATATGTCTTACACACGTCAGCATTTTCTAAGAAAGATATCTTCGAGAATATTTCAGTTACTTTAATTGATGTATTTTTCGGTGTGGTGATTCCCCACTGACAAGGGTTGCGTGTTTCCAATAATTGTGCTCAGATTATAGAAATAAGCTGTTTGGCAATTTTTTTTCGCGAAATAAAAGCTTATCGCGGAAGCGATAGTTGCTGACAGGGGCAGCTGAGTCGAGGCTTGAAAGCCTTTTTAGCACAAGTGTAGAAGGAGTGGCCATCACTTTGGAGGGTTTTCCCGTCAAACGTCATGTCTATGACTGATGATCGCCGACAGCACCCAGCAGGCTACCCGTCAAGTGAGACAACGGTAAATGGACTATTGTCATGTCCTTTATCCTTTCCCATTTTAACTTAAATAAATCGTCAGCATTTCTATCTGGTCGTTATTGATTATACACTTGAAGCTAATTTAAAAAGAAAATCGAGCTGTCCTAACAGCGTTAATTTCAATAAAATATTTGCGTTATGAAGTGTGTCGCAGCATCAAAAGGGATTTCACGAAAGCTCGTATAAAAGTGAATATATAAAATTATATTTAAATGAGGAGAAACTGCTAAAAATGTTAGACAATGGTTAAGAAAACCATAAGAAAAAATTCCTCAAGTATGATCAGGGTAGATGAAATTCATATCATTTTTTATATTCATGATTAGTTTAATAGTTTCATGAAACATTGTTTGAAAACTAGGATAATGAAAAATATCTTAAAAGTACATTCACTAAATTAAAGAGAATATAATAATTGCAAATAATACGAAACAAGATATATAAGTGCTATAAAATTAAAAATATAATATAACAAAATATTTTTTCCACGGCCGGGAGTAGAAATCAGTTTCTATGACATCAAAATTAAAACAGAAGTAGTCGATTATTGCCAAGGAAGTATAATACTCCCAAGGGAGCTTACATTATGGAGAACGTTTTTCATGCAAAAAAAAGATAACATTGAAATTATTTATTGACATTTAAATTAAATGTTACATTTGTACAATTTTCAGAATTAATATTAGAAGGAATATTACTTTCGCTTACATTTACAGTTTTTGTGATTGCGCTAGTAGTGGTACCTACTAAAACCTGATTAGCAATTTTGGTCTTATTTTCAATGGAGTTCTCGACATAACCCTCAGCGACTGTCGTTGATTTCCAACCAGCATGACGCTTTATTGTCATGATATCCACACCAGCATCTGCCAGTAATGTAGCTGAAGATCTTCGTAAGCAGTGACCAGTATAACATGCAGCATCAGGTAATTTTAAATACGAAGCTACTACACTCGGAATTTTTCCCATGGTATTCTTGCCAACTGGCTGCGAACTACATTTTCCTGCTTTGTAGTACAAAAAAAGGCGCTTATGCTTGACGTGGGGAGGACGAAGGGACAGGTATTTTCGAAACAATTCAAGCATATTTCCCACATCGGTAACCAGAAAGGTTCGTGGAATCTTTATCTTAGTGTTTGGAATTTTTACAATCAAGGAAGAGCCTACATCCTCAATATCATCTACAGTTAAATTGACTAGTTCATCAGTTCGACAAGTTCCGGCAATCCCCAGAATTAATCCAACCTATAAAAAATCAAAATACTTAATAATTTAAATACCTAACAACAAAAGTAATCTTACCTTAATCATTAAGAATTCTCTGTCATCTGCACTTGATAGAAAACGGTCGATTTCACCCTTTGTCAATATTTTCGATTTTTTCGCTTGATATCCGTCACCGGTTCTTTTCAAAAATGCGATCAGCTTGGGGAATTTGTTTATATCTATGTTGTCGTAAATTATCAAGCATGACTTAACCATAGAATATTGCGCCCATAATGTGGAAGACTTGTAATTCTTTGCATTTTCACTGAAGTATGCCAACAAAACATTATCGCTGTATACTTGAAAATTTTTCTTGGCGCACCACTTTTTGAACCGATTGTAGGCTATATCGTATAAAGATCTTGACTTCATAGGCAGCAAATTGCTTATTGCAATATTTGCAGCCTCCACAATTTCTTCCGACTCACAATTATTCATTGTGCACTAAACAAACTTTAAACTAAACCAAACTAGCACCTTAATTTGACAATTATTTTTGTTTGTTTATTTTGTAGTTATGACAATAACTCAACGACTACTAAATAAATGCTCAAATCCGAATACAATAATTCTGGTGCTACTTACTTCATAATGACAAAATATGTGTTTTAGTTAATGAGACCGTGGAAAAAATAGTATATACCATTCGGGAGAGATGCTATTTTGTCCTCGGTGCATTGTAGCCCTCGGGCTTCAAATTGCACCTCTGCCAAAATAACGCATTTCTCTCCCTTATAGTATAATGTACTATTAATTTCAGAATTTGCTAGACAAAAATAGTTGTTAAAATCTTTGCATACCTTACCACTTGTCTCATACCAATATTTTTTTATATAAATCAATGAATATCATGTAAATTTTTAATTAAATAAATAATGATATGGGTACTCTATAGTTAGCGGTCGAAATTGTGGACAGTCACTAATCGCTAACTTGTTGACTAGCGCGACGGCCGAAGCGTGCGGGGAGCAACATTTCATAGGCGTACTAAATTTGAATGCGATTAGATATAAAAAATATACAAAAATGACGAACATAATTGCATTACGTAACATCCATTATTTTTAGAGTAGAAATAGTGATATAACAGTTTTTACCAATTTCGAGGCGTTAGATAATAAAAATAAAAAAAATATTTCAAAATTTTAAGTTTTTATCTTACCCAAAGTCGAAAATAATAGAGAGTGACTAATTCACAACACAGAGATGAGTACAGAAGATACGTGTGGTATGATTACCTAAGCGTACCATTTGAGAAGAGTTAAAGCACACAAAATTATCAAAAATAAGTTGGCGTCGGCTGAACCTAGCACATTAACAATTTGGTTTAAATGTGCCCCTGTCTTTATAGACGGCGATTGCCCACTACCATCCACTCACACCTACCTAATACGCACTCCGCAGATATCACACTTTGCCTTGTCCTCATGGATGCGAAATTTACTGATTTTTGCACGAATTTTGCAACTTCTGTTTTAATTATTTATGACGGGAAAATCTTAACTATTGACAATTGCAATTCGCGAAACTGTCAAGCTCTACAAATATTATTGCCCCTTTCATTATTATGTGGTGTTAATAAATTTGTTTTGAACTTCTGATAATCTACCATGGCAGTTTCATGATGAAAATGATAGAAAATTTTTTACAAATAGAGATTTTGTCCACCGTTAACTAAATCGTGCAAATATTTGCAAATTCCGTATTCAAAAGGGCAAAATGCTCTAGAATACATACACACTATTTACTATTGGGTACTAGCACTGTAACTATAACGGTCACACATTAACACTTATTATATCATATCGTACCGCTTTCCGTATGATCTTCATCCAGATTCTTATTTTTTAATATTTATTTTAAATAGTTTCTTCGCTATATCACTATTTCGTCCTTTCTATCAGTATACTCTTTCCGATTTCATTTATGCGGACTAAGTTTCATCTTGTAAGATATAACAGTAGATTTTTATTTGGAAAACTCATTTTAAAAATACAATATTCCTTCCCCGAGTTTCCATCACTTTCCGTTTCACAGTTGTACTTCTTTACCACTTTTTTATTTGCACACATATGCTATTCACGTACAATTTTGTTAATAAAATATATATTTCAATATCATTTACACTCATATTTTGACCTCGCGCACTAAACTCTTCATACATGTTATCATCCGATATTCCTAATTCCGATCAAATGACTAATAAAATTAATTACATTCATAATTAAATTAACGAAAAGATATACCCGAAATTTTGCCCGTCCGAACAATATACCCGCCCATGATAGCGCTGGACATGAAACAGTTGGATCCGACAATTTGTTGTAGCCAATTGAAAAATATAATAGTTGCATGTATATTTCTTTGTGTTAACTGCTATATATTGTGAGCAGGTTTATAAAATTAGACACTCTCTACAATTTTGGAAGTCGACTTTAGTTGTTTCTGTTAAAAGATGTATGTTTTTCTTCCATTTTTATATAAACATTCTCTATGGTAACTATACACTGTTAAATTACTGCACATTTTAACATCAAGTAGTACAAAACTGTATTAATCGTGGTTCACACACACTCTTCTCTGTATCTTGCCGAGTGTTAAAAGTTTAACACAATGCACTGTTGTTATGTATAACTTTTATACACTTCAGAGGTATTGCATTATTAAAGATATTTACTCTTTAAAATGTTAATTATATACAGGGTATCCCAACGAAAATTTGACCCCCCCCTATAATTGGAAAACCGATTAATATTTCAAACTTCGCCGAGACCCGTCGATTTTTGTTCTTGGGGGGAGCTTTTTTGACAGTCAAGCCAACTCGATATGTTCATCCCCCTAATGCCTAGCAACCCCAACTTAAAAATTTCAAATGCAACTACCCCACTTGTGGCACATCAATTTAAAGCCCTTTTCATTGCGAATACAGTGACGTACCGTTTTTAGAAATCGGTTGAGATTTGACAGAATTATTGGTTACAAACGAAAAGATGACAAATCAACTTACGCGTAGTAATTTCTACACAAATGCCCACCACTAATAAGTTTTTCATCTACTACACATGACCGCATTACCTAATTGTTATTGATGTGTCTATCAGTTTACAAAAAAGTCAGAAATGAAATAAAAAAGCTGAAGCAAATAATAAATCAGATTTATTTGATGAATTGCTCAAAATGACCCCCGTTAACTCCCAAACAATAATACAGTCTGTTTTCAAATTCTGCTCGAACATTATTAAAGACATCCGCAGTTATTAATCGGCATTCTTCTACAATTCTCTGACGTAGCACTTGCAATGTTTCCGGCTGAGTGGGGTACACTCGTGATTTTAAATGACCCCACAGAAAAAAGTCAAAAGGAGACAGATCCAATCCAATGCCCCGGGGAATGGTCATCCACTGTCGCACAGCAGCAGCATAGTGCGGGGCGCACCATCTTGTTGGAAGGTTATTTAATTTTCTAGTAAATTGTCGTCACTTTCTAAAATCTCTGTTATCCTAGGATCAATTGTACTTAATAATAATTCTAGATAGGTGTTTCTATTGAGATTACCTTGGATGAAAAATGGTCCAACAAGATGGTCGACCAAAATACCTGCCAAAACATTCAATTTTTTAGGTGCCTAAGTATGAAATTCCCTGATTAAATTCGGATTAGTATAATCTAATCCTAAAAATATATAAAAACGACAATTGTGTATATTCACTTCGCCATTCAACATAAATGTGCATTCGTCGGAGAAACATGTATTGTAGAGAAGATTTGGATTCAGTA
Source organism: Monochamus alternatus (assembly GCA_037114965.1). Lineage (NCBI taxonomy): Eukaryota > Metazoa > Arthropoda > Insecta > Coleoptera > Cerambycidae > Monochamus > Monochamus alternatus. The sequence goes on along the minus strand of CM073427.1, from coordinate 50,137,415 downwards.
GAAGTTGTTCACTATAGTATTCGCAAAATTGGTTACGTCGATTAAAGTCATCTTCATGTTACTCTTGAACCAGCGTCATCTTAAATGGATGAAACTTGTGTTTTTTCAAAATTCGATGAACACTGGAACGGGGTACGCCAGAAGCTTGAGACACAGTTGTAATCGATTGCTTATTATCCATCTGTACATGACCCAAAACTGGCACTTCAACTGCTTCATTTCGAACTGGCCCAATTACTTCACGTTTCTTGTTTAAAAGCGAACCTGTTGCAACAAATTTGTCAATCAGATGTTTAACGTACTGGTGGTTTATATTTTTTTCAGGATGATTGGCATTAAAAATTCATGCTGTAGCTTTAGCGCAATCGTGATTTCGATAATATATTGCAACAATTTCTACTCTTTCTGCGATAGAATAAATCATTTCGAACACATGTTAATACTTTCAATAACGGCTGAAACTAACGATTTCTTGGTCATAAGCAAAAAACACCGACTTTTTTTGTAGTACTGATTTTTTGTTATTTTGAAAAGGTCTGAATTCCTATAAACTTAAGTATCTTCTACTAATAACTATTTTAGTATTAGTTTTATTTGCTTCAGCTTTTTTATTTCATTTCTGACTTTTGTGTCAACTGATAGACACATCAATAACAATTAGGTAATCCGGTCATGTGTAGTAGATGAAAAACTTATTATTGGTGGGCATTTGTGTAGAAATTACTACGCGTAAGTTGGTTTGTCATCTTTTCGTTTGTAACCAATAATTCTGCCACATCTCAACCGATTTCTAAAAACGGTACGTCACTGTATTCGCAATGAAAAGGGCTTTAAAATGATGTGCCACAAGTGGGGTAGTTGCATTTGAAATTTTTAAGTTGGGGTTGCTAGACATTAGGGGGATGAACATATCGAGTTGGCTTGACTGTCAAAAAAGCTCCCCCCAAGAACAAAAATCGACGGGTCTCGGCGAATTTTGAAATATTATTCGGTTTTCCAATTATAGGGGGGGTCAAATTTTCGTTGAGATACCCTGTATAATACCTATCATGAGGTCGAAAAGGTTGAAACAAATTCAATAAAATCTGTACAGAATAAACAAAAAAAATCGATCGGATATGTCCATCTTCATTCATAAATGCACAAATTTTGAAAAATAAATTTTTGATGTCATCATTGTTTCAGATGTGACGTAATCTCATATTTTATAAAACGGCAACCTCAATTTTTAATAGCTCCATTTGAAAGAGCACACATTTTGCATACAGAATGATGACTAAACTGAAACGTCAAATTGAAAAATAATCGAATTAAATGTTCAAACTGTCTACCACTTAACTGCTGATAACGACCATGGCAAATCATTGCATACATACAGCACTAGAGGAGACAACACCGTGTCTTCCAGTTCATAATTGATTTAACCTTAACTAAGAGGAATTCTTGTTATATGGCGAATGCCCCAGTATCAATCTGCCACTTCAGATCCGACAGATAATAAATTTTAGTTCCTATAAGAGGAGACTAAAAGATTACCTGATGCAACACTGCTTTTACAGTATAACGAAATACATTAATTATTATAATATACTTGTAACATTGTTATTTTTATTTGTATCTTGATTTGTATTTTCTTATTCTGTATATTATACTCTGTATATCACGTTTTCCTGACTTATCCTATGCCATGCTATGGTATTTTGTATCAATACATTATTATTATTAATATGCCAGTATTTAATAATTCGGAAGTGATTAACCTGACCTCCTCCAGCATTCTAATTTTCAAACGTTAATACCACTATGTAGGTTTATACATGGTCTTAGAGGTTTGACTCCTATAACTTCAGTATAAGATAAATAAAGGATAAATCAACAAAAAAGTTAAATAGTGCAAGGGCGTATCTCAAGCCGTTCTTAAAATAAATCGAGTTAATATATCAAGGAATTTTATTACAAGCTAGCAACAGGCTGAGTACAGAAACTAGTTCCGCTGTGCCAGCGCGCTTGCGGGTTGCCTACCAAAATTTTACCCGTGAACTAAATGTGCTGTTGATATATTGAGCTAGTGATTTCAGTGGTAGTTGGGGTAATTCTGTGTTTGTTTACTTTGACAGTTTTGGCTCTATTTTGATTAGATTTCAATTTCCGGTTTTAAAAAAGTGAAGATGAGTTATTAAAAAACATGGAGTCGCGAAAACAATTACGGTACTGGTGTACTAGTTACAATATTAGACAAAAAATATTGAGACAACTGTTGAAGTGTTAATAAAAGAATTTACCACAAGATCCTAGGACGCTTTGAATACTTCGGAAAATAGGAAATGGTGAATATAGGCACCAAGGAGTTACCGTATGCATTACAAATACTTTTCCCCTATATAAAAATACCAATATAATTTTTGCCGAGTAGATTTTAAGACTGGCTCGTACGAAAGCTAGCAATAATTCTTCTAAAGTATCTGCCAGATTGACGGAAATGTTACCCTCCTCTATTAGACCGATACAAAGCGCAATGACACATAATATTGTAAGCTCTAGATTGACTTAACTTTGAAATATTCCACATAGAAAAACAAAAAACTTTTTTGTCCCTACTTGATTCACAACAACAAATATACTTCAAACAATTCAGGCTGTCAAATCTTTACTTTGACGTTTGTCACTCGCGTTTAGCTGCTCAACAAAAACTCAAATTGTGTAGGTGAAGCTAATCCGCTTTTAATATATATATATATATATATATATATATATATATATATATATATATATATATATATATATACAGGGTGAATCTTAAATAAGTACAAATATTTTAACTGCTGGTGTAGTTCGTCATATAGATCAGTCTAGTGAAAGCCATTTTTAAAAATTTCTAATATTTACGGAGATATTAATTTTTTTTAAAAAATACCCACATTTTGAGGACCGCTGGCTGATATCTCATCCAACAACCTAATGAAACATATGATTTGTTGCGAGGTTGCCATATCTCCTCCAATATAAATATTACGTTTCCTTTAACGTAATAGTTCTATTTTAAAAATACTTGTTTTAAGCATAAGTACAGTAAAATTGGGTATGTAGTATGATACGCAGCAATATTAACATAAATTTTAACATCTGAACTAACCTTAAAATACTTAAACGATTAAAAATGAATTTCCGCAAGTTCAATACTACCGTAAAATACTTAGGAAGATATTACGTGATATTACTATGTCCAATGTTCAAAAATTATACATAAACGTGCACACAAGCTTACCTGTTTGTTAAAAAATTAACTATTTAATCTGTAATCCACATTTCACAAGTTAAATGTCATTGTACACTGTTAGAAAGGGACACAAAACACAATTTCCTTAAGTTATTTTATGAAGAATAACGAAAAACTATGATTTTCACACATTAAATTTAATTTTCGCCACATAACCCGAAATGAGTCAATATTAACTATTTCGAATACAGAACCATAAGTGACTTCGCACTTTAATCAGTGAAAAAATTTTTAAAAATAAAAGTACACACAATCACAATATTAAATAACAAAATAAGCAGCTTGACGTATGCGTTTAATATCAAGAAAAAATTTATAAAATGCATACATTTAGACGGCAGATCCAGCAAAGTAAAATATTTTCTCTCTAATGAAATGTGTTGTGGGTTGCCGGTACAAATGGAAAAGGGAAATATGCTGGACGAATTATTAAGAGGTCGATTTATTATGGGCTTTTCAAAAGGCGCAGCTCGAGACAGATTTCATGAAGATGTTTAAAAAAGGTGTATATCGCATATAAAAAAAGCTGGTCAGAAAAACCATTAAGGTAAGTTTTCAATAATGTGCCTACGACAGGTAGGTATCACGGGCAGTAGGCGGAAACGTCGAGCAAGCAAAACTAGTCCTAAGGATTGACAGTCAGTGAGATTGCAATGAGGTTATGTTGATACCGATAAAAGAAACACAAGTGCAAAGACATCTAATATTTATGGTAAGTGATTTCATAATTCCACTACATGTAGATATAAGAATATTGGATGTTTATATAAATATATTTTACAGAGCACTGAGAAGACGTTCGATTTACTAGCTCAACTAGTTATCCACTAGGATACATTAAAATTCCAATAATCTAGTGACTTACCAGGATGATCAATGTTAATGTGCTGAAAAGTGATGGTGGACTACCCTTATTAGGAAGAAATTTTTATTATGGTTTTAAGTATTCATTCACTTCAACACAGTTACAGTACTGACGACGATATACCAGACAAACACAAAGGTCTGTTTAAGTACACCAGACTTTCTTATGGTTTATCGTGTATTCTTTCTAAATTTGTCTAAGAAGAGTATTAGTATTTTTAGATATACTTATTACGAAAACCAGTAGAGATGAACATGGTTTTAATGTAGAAAAAAATGTATGCAGATTGTCTGATTAACTAATTTATTAAGTAAAACTGATTTTTTTAAAGAATTTGTAGTTTATTTAGATCATAAATTTAATGGATTTGGATTAGATTTGCGGTTAGTAATACTCCAATATCGATTAATCAAACATAACTTAAAGCTTTTGGTTAAGTATTATCCGAGGTATTATCATAAATTTATACCAAATAGTTTAATTATTTTGCAACCTATAAAATTTGTTAAAAAAATATATTTATTGGAATTTGTAAGAAAAATCAGACAGCTTTCATTTATATTGTTTTGTGTTCATTTCAAGTATTAGTACATCATAACCCTAATTTACCTCGGGGCTGTAATTTCACATGTTAAGGGATAACTCAGAAAGGCCGATTGCCTATGTGTCTCGGAGATGGATGTGCATTCTTAGTGAAGTGCAGTGATAGTGACAGTGGAGTGTAGTGACAGTGGAGTGCAGTGATAGTGGAGTGCAGTGACAGTGCAGTGCAGTGACAGTGGAGTGCAGTAACAGGGGAGTGCAGTGATGAGTTCAGTGATAATGATATTAGTCTTGTGAGAAATCAGTTGGAGTGTAGAAAAAATGATTATAGATCACATTCTGGATCTGTGAGTAGAGAATCTGTTTTATGTTTTCAGTTTCATGTTTGTACATAGACGTACTTTATTGGTGAGGTATAGGTATGGCAATGAGGGGAGGAGGTGGCCATACACATTTTTTATAATCAGTCATTCTTTGACATGTCTAAAAATTCTAGTTAAGCCTTGTCTTCATGAACACGAAATTCGCGAAAATGCACGCGTTTTTTATTTAAAATGGAAAAGTGTCAACTTTTAGCAACTTTTATTATTGCTATTTTCATGCATTATGTGGGGTTAGCAAGTTTAACTTGGGCTTCCGATAATCTGTCATGACAGTCAATGACAGTTTGATAATAAAAATAACATAAAATGTTACAGTTGACGAAATTCGCTAAAAGTTGAGATTTTTTCCCACCATCAAATAATTCGAGCGAATATTCGCAAATTTTGCGTCCATAAGGACAAGATTTTAAAACTCCCTTGAAGCAAAGACATTTGTGTAACACTGGCAACACTGTGAACCACACGTTCAGTCTGCAGCACTATGACTTATAACAGTATGAAAGGGTCTGTCTAGGCCAGCGGTCCTCAACAAGTTTTCTGCTGAAAAATTACAAAATTTATTTAAAATTTCACTTTTTTATTACTGATTTGTTTGTAAAAAAACTATTAATTATGTGTTCTACACACCAAACTATACTGTTGGTTAAAATATTTGTACTTATTTAAGATTCACCCTGTATATATATATATATATATATATATATTCCACGGTCTCGAGAACGCGTCTAGAACCAAATCGAATATGGCCCGGTATATTCTAGAAAACGTCAAAATAAAGGTATTACAAAAAAATGTGAATTTGAACGCAAACAAGAACATAGTTAACAATCTAAAAAGGTATTTGCATCTTGCTTTGGTGCTCAATCTAATTCTGTCGAAGTATTCCCATTTTACTGAGCGTGATAGTATTCTGAAATGCGTTAGCTAATGGCCCTTTATAAGAAGCCTAGTCTACTGCTAATCAGATACTAACAAATACCTCTTCTGCTAGTTGTAACCATATTCCCCACTGTTTCAGTCGGTATAAGGAAGGATCATTTAGTTATCGCTAAAGCCACGAGATGTAGTTGTAACAGAAGAACGTCCAAGACTTCTGTGGGAACTGTGCGTACTGCTAACATAGAGTTGAGATATGATGAGTTGTGGTAATTTGTTTCTTCTATTTTTAGTTCTGCGAGATATCTACTACATGACAATCGACGATAAGTAATGCCGTCTGTTAATAGAAGAAATATATAATATAGTGAATCAAAGAATAAAAGCATTGCAAATGCTTAAAACTGGAATCGAAATAGAGATACATTTTTCATGATAATCGTTTTAGTAAACAATGACCATATTGCCAACTACAATGATTTGGATTTTCACTAGATTCCAAATGTAATAATAATAACGAGATGCAATCGTTAATATGAATTTAAAACTGTTTACTTATCAGAACAATATAAACAATGGTTTAAAAAAAAACGTATTTTATACATCTATCACTCGATATTAACGAAATATAATACATGTCATTCCAAATATTCCCCACGCTTTTATCCAGCGTAGCTCTTACATAGAAAATGTCCTAGCTTGGAAAAATAGACCAAAAAGCATACACTTGTAGTCATAAATCATCACTTAAAGAGGCGGCACTCGTCAGTAAAAAATCTTACCACTAGATAAATATTTGGGACGCTTTTGATTAAAGATAACCTGTACTTTTATAAAGATATTTAAACAAATTTGCCTTTTTAATTGCGTTACGATATTACCTTCATAAAAATACATTTACTTTGAAACTTGAAAAAAAAACCTGAATTATAAAAGAACATTAACTACTTTTAAGTTTTCAGTAATGAAGGAAGACAGTACACTAGATACTAAATAGATTCTTCGCAAATCTCTGTTTTAAATGATCATGATCATCATCATTTCATCATCATTTTTCTTAGATCTAAAAAAAGCATTTGACACAGTTGTCATAAAGAACTTCTGTTATCTTTAGAAAGAGTTGGTTTTCGAGAAGTACAATATAAATTATTGCGAAGTTATTTAGAAGGAAGACAACAATATGTGAAAATAGGAGATAGTGTTAGTAAGGCCAGGACAGTTACTTGTGGTGTTCCGCAAGGTACGGTTTTGGGGCCAATTTTATTTATTTTATATATAAATGATGTTTTAAAAACTGAACTTACAGGCAAAATATTGTCGTTTGCAGAAGACACAGCTATTTTCTATGAAAGTACCTCTTGGAAAGACCTGAAAACATTAGTGCAAAAAGACCTTAAACATATTATAAAAAACGTATTTGATTATAAAAAATTAACAATTAACTATGAAAAAACATTTTACCTGCCAATCACGTCATACTCAACACATTTGCTGAATTATCACTCTCTAGAAATTGAGGACACAAGTAATCAAAAAATATATATTGAGGAAAAGAAAAAAGTTAAATATTTGGGTATTATTATTGACTGCCACCTCAGATGGCAAGAACATATAAAATACGTATTGCAAAAGATACGGGGACTAATATATAAATTTAAACAGTTAAAATCATTTCTCAGGCATAGGGAATTACTAATGTTGTATAAAGCATTAGTAGAGTCAATAATAAGATACGGAATTATTGGATGGGGAGGTGTAGGGAAAACGTTTCTTACACCTCTAGACAACCTGCAAAAAAGGATTATAAAAATTATTTAGAAGAAAGATTGCAGATATTCAACCGAGCTTTTGTTTAAAGAATCAAATCTGTTCACTATAAGACAAATTTATTGTTATACTGCTTTATTGTATAAGTATAAAATAAATAACGAACATAATAATATATTACATAATTACAATACAAAATGTAAAGAACAAGAGCTCATTAAGATAAAAAGAACATATAAAGCAATATGACAAAAATGATTTGAATATATAGGCACAAAGTTATTTAATATGCTTGACAGGGATGTTAGGGAAATTAAACATATTAACAAATTGAAAAAAACTATAAGAATTTGGTTAAAAAGCAAGGTATTAATTTGTTTATGAAATTATTAGATTAATTTTAATATGCATGTTAATATTACAATTATATGAGTAACTAATATAAGTAAATAAGTGCTATGCTAGGGAAATAAAACTTTATATTATTTGAAATTTTCAATTGTGTATCTGAATTATTTTATTTTGTATTATAGTATTCTATTTAGGAGTGTAGTTATAGAACTGGAACGAAATAACATAGTAAATAGTGGATAGATGAGGAGCAAGCAGGCAATCAAGTTTACTTGTACAACTTACGCCTGTTTACTTTAAACATTTATTTACAGATATATGTACCTAGTTACTAACATTAAACCGAAGGATGTAAACTAAATTTTTGTGAATAAATATTATTATTATTATTTATTTCTTTGCAATCGTTTCACCGGATAAAACATTATAACATTTTCAGATTTTGCTTGATGAATAGTGAATTTTAAATTTTTATCAATTTAGTGGTGTTACCAACATGTACGGTAGGTTGCTTGATATGGTCTCTTCTTCACTTTTGTGTAATGGTCTCTCTCTATACAATTCATTGAAAATTATATTTGATAATCATTTTAGGTGCAAATATGTAAAGCAAAATTTTCCTCCACTAACGCTAAACACATGTAGTTAACGTTATGAAAATAGCTCTATTTTCGTTATTAAAACTTGTTAATATTTTTATATTTCAATATCAGGAATAGAAAATTAAAGAAAAAATTAACAAAAAATGTCACAAATAAAAATATAATTACAGACAACATCAATTTCTTAAACAGTTGCCATATTAAAATCCGTAAAGAGCTGGTTACTTGTGATGTGTTCAAAATTGGGTATTTCAAACAGTCCTGCGACTTCTGGTCATACCTCGTATGTGTCAAGGACATTGTTGACGTATTCAGTCATATAAAAAAGAGCAGAGTAGGCACTGAAATCCTGATAATCCTCATACTGTATTGCTTTATTATTATAAACAAGCCTCAATTACGGAAAAGAAATATTCCGGATTCGACTCGAATTATTTGGAAGAGAACTCTGCGTAGGTAAGGACGGCCAATTAGAGACGTCCTACATTTAACTGTCGATATTTTGAAAGTACTAGAAAACAACGCAATTATCTGAATATTTGGTCGTAATAAACAACTCAGTTTTCTTTGTTACTCAGTGTCGCTCCCTTTGACAGCCAATTTTCTGAAAAACATTTTGTTTTCTACTCCATTTTTATGCCATATCATTTGTCTCCGTATAGATGCTTTTTGTCGCGTACCCTCTTTACGCGAAGAGATCTGCTAGGCAGCAATGTTTGTAGATTTAAGCTATAATTGAAAGGAAAGAGAACAACGCAAAGGTCTGGAGTGTGTAACAAGCTTGTTATAGAAATACATAACGACACTTTTTATTTGCAAACTTAAGAATGTTGCCGAGCGTAAATTTTATCGAGTGGAGCATTTCGAGTTGCTCGTTTCGTTCTATTCATAGATAAGGTGAGGTCTTTAAGGACTATTATCGTTCCTTGGGCCAATTCAATGCCATAAATTCAGTGGACTTCAAATATCATAAGGGATAAAGCAGAGCTCTTTAAAACTGCTTGCATAAGTTTTCTAAAGCCTTTTCGTTGAATATTTTTTAGCGCAGCTTCTTGGTTCACTTTATAGAGATTTCGTTAATATTAATGTTTTTGCTTGCTTTCTTCCACGGATTTCATTTTATAATAATTTTAAGGAATATTTCTTGTGAACTATTTCCTGAAATGTAAAAAAAATGTTTGTACTTTGGACGATTTAAAACTATTTTCAAACTACATTAATAATATACATGACAATTAAATTTACCGTAGAAATTCAGTAACGATTCAATCAATTTTTTGGACCCTACTATAAAATTAGAAAACCATAAACATAATTGTGATATTTATAAAAGGAAAACCCATACACGTACAATTATAGATAATTTTTCTAATCATCATTTTTCACATAAATCAGCTGCATGCAATTGTTATCTGAGTCGTTTACTAAAAACACCTTTGTCTAGAGATTCGTTTTTGAAAGAATTATCTATTATTAAACAAATTGCTTAATAACACAATTCCAGTGCAAATTTAATTGACAGAAAGCTAAATAGAAAAGAAAATAAATTATTATTGAATCAAATCTATACAAATAATGATATTAACAACATTATTCACACTGAAGTACCAGTAAATAACAATATATTACTCTACCTTCACTTATATAGAACCATCCTCATACAAAATTAGTAAGAGCTCTAAACACTTTACTAAAATAGCATTTAAAAGTTCGAATTCCATCAGGAACTTATATAAAGACAAAATAAGTAAATTAGAGAAAAGAGGTGTATACAGGGTTAACTATAACTAAGTACAAATATTTTAAGAAGGAAAAGAAAAAAATAACAAAATTGTTCATTAAAAAATTTTCAAACTTATTTATAAAACTCAATTTATATGTGAACATACATATGAAGAAACAGCTAGTTCAATTGTCGGTCATCTCACCTATGGCATACTGATGAGGGCTAAGAAACCCTAAACCGGTCTATGTCTGGCGGGGTAGCCGACAAGAGTTCTTGGCTGTTCATACAGATACTGCAGGTGTAATTCAATGTCGGTCGGAGCATTAGTCCGCGCAGTAGTTGTTTCCTGCAGTATCATTTATAGTTTTTCAGGGGTTCTGAAATTACAAGAGAAGTGTCGTTAACAAGTAACGCGCAGTAGCGGCCGGACTAAAAACCACAGACAAGAAAGAAGGTTCTACATCACCAGACAGACAGATTTAAAACAGCATACTGATGAGAGCTAATAAACTCGAAACCGATCTGACGGGTCGCCGACGAATGACTTTAGATACGGCTAGAGGTTTTTCAGGTGTAATTAATGCTGGTTGGGGCATTAGCCCGCATAGTAGTTAGTTCTTGGAATTCCGTGTTTCCTACATATCGTTATCGCCGTTTTCTGATAGAGATCACTAACTTTCAATGGTGTATACAGCAAGGTAAAACGCTGCTTATCTATGGCTTTTAGTCCGGCATGGAGTAGCAAATGACCCCTAGAGGTAGCTCTGCTACTGCGCGTTACTCATGGTCCCTACCGTCGAGTTAAACAGATTTGAAATAGCTGGAGTTGTCCCGCGGGCGCCTCACCTATGGTTTACTGATAAGTGCTAATAAGCTCGGAACCGGTATATGTCTAGTGGGTCGTCGACGAATGACTTTAGCTGTTACTAGAGTTCTTTCAATTGTAATTCAATCCTCATCGGGGCATTAGCCTGCAGAGTAGTTGTTTCCTGGAATTCCGTGTTTGCAATGTTGTAGAGTTTAAATGTTTTGCCATATCGTTGACAGATAACAAATGCAACGATGTTCAGCAATGACGTATAATAATAATTGATGATTTATGTAAATGATAATTTGATGATCTCACCTATGGCATACTGATGAGGGCTAACAAGCCCGAAATCGGTCTATGCCTGGTGGTGTGTCCGACAAGGGTTCTTGACTGTTCACACAGATACTGCAGGAGTAATTCAATGCCGGTCGGGGCATTAGTTCGACGAGTAGTTCTTTCCTGTAGTATCATTTACAGATTTAATGGCTCGTCGCCCAGGGCGAGAGGTCTGCGTTAAGTACCTGCTGCAATGTAGGTCGCTTCCTGTAAGTCGAGCCGCTTAGGCCGAGCAGGAAGTAAGCAGACCACTTATATATCACCTATATCTCATTGATGATATCAGCGCCATTTTTATAAATGAGTACTATTACAATGTGATCAACCACATACACAAACAGATATTATTTATATCAACACAACTAACAAAAAATTTGATTGAACTCATAGTAATTTTATTATTTAAATTAATTTGTATCACTTCCAACAATAGGAATGAAAAACATGTTTAACATTATATCGGTAGTAATTTTTGCACCATAGATTATGATCATGAAACAATTTTTTTTAAATAAATGAGAAAATATCAGAAAGAAAATATAAAAAGTTTTACCAGGATGCCATTGTTAATTGGAATGTTAGGGAAAGTGTACCAATAAATCAAATGCATATTTGTACGTATCTACTTTTAATATGAAATAGTAGAAAAAAGTACAAGCTAAAGTTTTGTGACTAATTACAATGTTGAAATTTTGCAAATTCCGTTTTAAAATTTTGACTTCTAAAGTCTATTTTCTTGCAATGGCATATAATGTGGGATAGCAAAAATAAATTATTTTTTTCGAATAGTCCAAATGCAAATGTTATAGCTAAAATAAGTTTCTGTACTCCACATAGATTGCTCGACTTTCTCATTGCAGAATGTGCAGGTGACACTAAACACCCCGTATAAACAAATATTAATGTTTTTAAATCTTGAAATAGTGTCAGTGCCTGAAATCTTCTTGGGTTATGGGCTCCTTAAATAAAACCAAAATATATACAAAAGTATGGAATATGTTCAATAAAAACAAAGCAATTATTTTTTGGGAAAAATCCTCAAACAGGTCGATTTTTAATTTAAAAAATACATATTTTAGCGTAAAATGCGATTTTCAAATGTCATTTGTTTTCGAGTAATGACGTCATCAATTTTTTTTTAAATGGCAACACCATATTGTTTTCCTTGATTCTGAAAGATCGTTTAATTCTCTATCAGACAGTACTAAAATTTGCCCTCTTACATAGGAAAGTTTTCGAGTAAATGACGATTGAATGTTAGAAAACGTAAATTTTATCCATAAAAAAGTAACAATTCTGAGGTATGTAAAATAAAATACAATTGATTAAATTTTATACTTAAATTAAATGTTTGAATTGCCATCCACCATCTTCTTGACAATGCGCAAGTCTATGAAGAAAATCTTCTTGCACATTATGAATGACTTCTGGGGTAACTCTGCGTATTTCGTCCCCAATGCGATTTTGAAGTTCTTTTAAATTACGTGGTTTATTAATGTACACTTTTGACTTCAAGTATCCCGATAAAAAATAGTCAAGAGGTGTAAGATCTGGCGATCTTGCAAGCAATTCTATCGGTCCCCGTCTGCCGATCCACCTCCCAGGAAAACAGTTGTCCAAAAAATCTTGTACAGGGCGCGCATAGTGCGGAGGTGCACCGTCTTGCTGAAACCATATGGTATCGTCAGGAATGTCAGGGTCATTATCGTTGGGAAAAATTACTGCAAGGGCTGGAACAAGGTCATTTTCTAGAAACTCTAAATATCTTTGTCCTGTAAGGGTTCCTTCAAAGAAGAAAGGCCCTACTATTCTGTCGTCAACTATTCCAGCCCACACATACCCAACACCCTCAAATTAATTCTGAGGGTGTTGGGTATGTGCCTCTGCCATCCAATGAGGATTTTCCCGACTCCAATATCTGCAAGTTTGACGGTTTACTGTACCATTCAGACAAAATGTGGCCTCATCTGAAAAAAGTATTTGTCGGTGTAAATTTCTATTTCCTTGACATAAATCCACTAGAATTTCGCAAAAGTGTAAGCGGCGATCGGGATCATCTTCATTGAGTTCCTGCACAAGTTGGATTTTGTAGGGATGATATTTTTCCTTCTTCAAGATACGTAGCACTGTGCTCTGACTAGTGTCATTGTTTAATGCAACCAATCGTGAAAAATTATGAGGATTATCCACCATACTTATCAAAATGTTCTGTTTCTGATTTTCATTAATGTTTGGACGTCCAGATTTTGGAATATTTACAACATTGCCAGTTTCTCTAAATTTAGACTCTACCTCACTGACCGTCGATTGGCTGATAGGGCGATCTGGATATTTTTCATTAAATAAATCGCAAACTTCCTGCTGAGTTCTAGTCATATTCCCTCATCCGATAAGAATTAAAATTTCAATTATTTTAGTAACAGTTAAATGTGCCATAATACTTTAAATTGAATAATAATGTCTATGTCGCTTACAATACTTATTAGAAAGTCGGTGTGACAATGACACTTTGCAAAGATTTTCACCTACGTGATCCATAAAAGAACTATGGAATTCGAAAAACTAAACTTGATAACGTTTTTGCTTTATTTTAATTGATTTACGTTTTCTAACATTCAATCGTCATTTACTCGAAAACTTTCCTATGTAAGAGGGCAAAATTTTAGTACTGTCTGATAGAGAATTAAACGATCTTTCAGAATCAAGGAAAATAATATGGTGTTGCCATTAAAAAAAATCGATGACGTCATTACTCGAAAACAAATGACATTTGAAAATCGCATTTTACGCTAAAATATGTATTTTTTAAATTAAAAATCGACCTGTTCGAGGATTTTTTCCAAAAAATAATTGTTTCGTTTTTATTGAATTTATTCCATACTTTTGGCGCATACTGTATACAAACACCAATGATTAGGTATAACGACAATACAAAAATATTGAACGGGATAAGCAATAACAAAGTGTATCCTAAGATTATGTTACCAAAAGACATGCCTCTTTGCTAAGATACTCCACAATCCTGATTTTAAACGTACTAGTATGCGTAAGGTGCGAATATTCTAGCTAAACACACTATCTAACCAAATTAAAAGCCATCATCTTATTCCACAAAATTAAACGTCTTCATCACGAAAATGTCGTTCATATAAAGCCGCTTCAAGCCGAGGGAAAGCTTTTTCAGTGTCGCCTTAATTTTTAAAGTAGATTCCAAAATTCGTTTACGTACCTTACCCTGCAATTTTTACAAACTGTTATTACCCAACACAAGTAGGGTGCGACTCGATAACTTTTAAAGTCGGTAATAATGATAAAATTTTGTGGTTTTGCTCGATTGCAAATAACATTAATTTCATTAATATGCCAATAAATATTTTTCACAGGAAATAAGCAACGTCATCCGTTCTGTGTTGCAATTTAACAAATTAAACTGGTTTTAATTGAGCGAACTTATTCGGTGTAATGAATTAATATCCTGTTTTTACTTCTATTTTATTTGAGTTAAATATAGAGTCTTTGCATGGAACTAATAAGACGTTTATTATGACCTAGCCCTAATTAAAAAATTGACGCTTTTATACATACATTTCTTTAACTATAAGCTGTATTGGTATATAATCAACACATTTCACAATTTTTTGCTTTTGTAAATGCAGCTACCTTTTCTGTAACTGTATTTAGTTAGTATTTTACTGTGGAGTTTTTCTTCCGATGTGGTATAAATTTGCTAGTGCAATTCGCAATGTTTTTTTTTTGTTTAGATACTTGTTGGCTGCCACTATAAATGTCCGATTTCTTTTATAACTGTATCTAGTTAATTACTGTATACACTTTTCCCATATAACATGAATCTACTCGTACAATGCGCATATTTTTTTTTGTTATTGCTTTCAAAGTTACCTTATATGAACGTTACTAATCGGATGCATCGATCCATGTAACTAAATTTAGTTATTTGTTGCAGTTTTCATCCTTTCTTTGGCATCCTTCTGCTAGTGCAACACTTTTTAATTATTGTTTTGAACGCAACTAGATGGAATCCATCTGAAAGGGTTGCTTTTACGCACGTTAACTATCGACTGTATTTGTAAATGCATCGATATATTTTTTTTCATTCTAGAACATAAAACAAATGTGAAAATAATTTTTAATTTTTTTCGAAAGATATCTATGATTTTATTAATTAAACAATATGTATTTTAAGTAATATAACATTTCAATACAAAACAGTCATTATTATAAATAGGACGATTACAATTTATTTTGCACTACATGTAAATTGAAAGTGCCGATAGATATTGCGGTGAGTTAAATTATTTTCTTTGGCATTCAGTTTAATTTCTAATATGGAATATACTAACCATAACGTCGAGGGTTTAATTTTATTTCCGAAATAGGCTACCAGCACTACCCTTTGAATTCATCTTGCACTGTCTCGATGATTTTTTTGTGAATCAGGACTTTGTACCTCTTCTAATACTTTCCCTGCTAAATATTTGTCGTCACTTTCCGAGCTCTGTTTGAATAAAACACTCTTAGAATATGAATTACAATACTCATATATAATTCTGACACTACTGTTTAACAACTAATTTTTATTATTGCTATCCATAATGATAATAATAATAATAATAATAATAATAATAATAATAATAATAATAATAATAATAATAATAATTTTATTCCAAACAACTACAATAGATTTGCTACATACACACAAACAAAAGTAGGTTGAAAAAATGTCATATTTACTAACCACATACATAAATAGATTATCCTAAAAGCGACCGTACATATACAATAATAATATAATATAAACACTCTACATCTAATACATCTAATACTACGGACATTATCTTATACTAACACTTGCTTTTCCAAAATAAATATACTCATTAACTGTGTACGGTTCCATTTTTACTAAATAATTAAAAAGTTCTCTTTTAAAATTCTTTATGTTTCTAATGTTTTTTATTCTACTTGGCAGCATATTAAAAAATTTCATGCTTGCATAGAATGGACCTTTTTCATACATACTTAATCTATGAACTGGAAAATTGTAATTAGCAGTAAATCTCGTGACATAATCATGTTGTATTTGCTGCCCAACATATTTGTATTTATATTTAAAATTAAACATCAAACACTCATAAATATATATTCCAGCCAAAGTTAACAACTTATTATCTTTAAATTTACCTCTGCAAGTATCTTTTATTGACATATTATTGATAATACGTATAGCTTGTTTCTGTATAACAAAAATTTTATTTATATCAACAGCTCCTCCCCAGAAAATAATACCAAATTTTAGCCTTGAAATGAAGGAAGCATAATATACCGTCCTGATAGTTACTCTTTCTGCATATTTCTTAATAACCCTCATACTGTAACACACGGCATTCAGCGTTTTTGTTAATTCTGAAATATGTTGAGCCCAGTTTAAGTTCACATCTGTAAATATACCTAAAAATTTTGTAACTGAACTCAAATTTTTCCTTTCGTTATTTATTATAATCTGATTGTCATTGTAATTTACATTTGATGCACTTGTTCTAAATATCAAATAATAAGTTTTCTCCTTATTTAGGACTAATTTATTTTGTACTAACCAGCTTTCTACTAATTTCATTACAGCTCCCGCTTCGATAACTAAATCATTGATATTGCTTGCTTTAATCAACAAAGACGTGTCATCTGCATAATTTGTGATAGTATGCCTGCTGTGTGTTAATAGCTCGCACAAGTCATTAATATAAACATTAAACAGAACTGGACCTATTATGCTTCCCTGGGGAATACCTAATAACGTAGTTTTAATTTCAGATTTTATTTCCTTATGATTTGATCTAATTTTAACTAGTTGTTCTCGTCTTTCCAAATATGACATTACCCATTTTAAAACAGTATTTCTTATTCCATATCTATACAGTTTCTGACAAAGAATATCATGGTCTATTGTATCATAGGCTTTAGACAAGTCTAAAAAAATTCCCATAGGTATTTCCTTTTGTTCTATTGTATTTAATATCCCATTAATAAATTCAAATACAGCGGTATTTATTGATTTGCCTCTTAAAAAACCATGTTGATTTTCACTAAATAACTTATTAATTTCAAAAAAATCTAATATTCTGTTACATACCACTTTTTCAAATACCTTAGAAAAAGATGATAATAGATTTATTGGTCTAAAATTTTCCATTTGATTTGGGTCACCTTTTTTATATACTGGAGTTATAACTACCGTTTTCAGTAACTTCGGAAATATACCATAATCTAAAGAATTATTTACCATATAAGTAATAGGAGTCACTACATACATTATTATTCTTTTCAAAATTAATGTAGAAATTTCATCGAAACCAAAACTACTTTTATTTTTTAATGACTTTGTAACCTCCACTATTTCCTTCTCAGATATTTTATTAAAAATAATAAAGTTAGTATTTTCCGCAACATTGTTTACGAAAGGTTTATTGGATAATGTTTTAACTAATTCTACAGGTGCATTAACGAAATAATTATTTAATGCATTCGCCTTTTCAACAAAATCTTCTACAAACTCGAAATCACTATTTTTTTAACGTCTCGTATTGCCCGACAAATTCTCAACAATGCTCCAGACGGTTTTAGATACATACAAGGAACTATCGTGATGATAGTCACCGTGCTCTAAACCGTCTTGATTCAAACACGGTTCAAACGATTTCCAATATATTTTATTGCAATTTTCGAAAAAATATTGTTTATTTTTATATATTTTCAGGTATTAACAATATTATGTGAAACTAACTACTCTGTGAACTAAAGCTCCAACCAACGTTGAATTACACCCACAATATATACCCATATATTATTTTGTAACATTTTTTACTGTTTTAGAAAGGTATTTTAAGCTAATATATATCAAATCTCCTACAATTCCTATCAATGAAGTCATATGTATGTTCTCTGATACCAAACATCTAAGCATGCAATAACAATTTCACAGACAAAGCTCTATTCAATAATTATCTAAAGTAATTAATCTATCTAAATTTACTAACCTGGTTTAATGAAAACACTCTATAGATATCTAATTTCTGACAGTGGAAACTCGAAAATTCAACCACAGATTAATCAGTTTGACATTGTCGACATTTAATTCCAAATAATTAATTTTAATTTATTGGTATAATAATTTTTATAGTTAGATATTTGACTCAACTTAAAGGAGGCCACCTGATGAAGCACTCCTAAAAATGTAGAAATAGGCCAGATCTCATCTATTGTGGCTGAATTTTCGAGTTCCCACTGTCAGAAATTAAATATCTATAGAGAGTTTTCATTAAACCAGGTTAGTAAATTTAGATAGATTAATTTCTTTAGATAATTATTGAATAGAGCTTTGTCTGTGGAATTGTTTATTAGCATGATAGGAATTGTAGGAGATTTGATATATATAGCTTAAAATATCTTTCTAAAACAGTAAGAAATATTGTTTATACCTAGAAAGTGAAATGCTTTTGCGTTCTCGAATATATATATTGAATATAACTTCCATTCTTGAACGCGTTATAGATACAAAAATAAATATTTTTCATAATCCTGTGTTTTATTTCCATTTTTCCTCGATACCGTGTTTTAATAATAATTATTTATTTATCCAGACAGATCACACACACGTAACATTGGAGAAGTCAACACAATTTCATAGGTATAACATTAACAGTAAAATAAATAACTCAGCAACGAAACAAGATATAGTTCATCTTAAGACTATATTACAAAATAGGTAAATCAACTAATAAAATCTGCTATGGTATAAAAACAATTTTCAACGAAATATCTTTTCAATTTTGATTTGAACAAGTTAAAATTGAGTTCAGTTCTTATGCTAACGGTTAAATGATTTATAAATCTAGTGACCATGTAAGAAGGTGCTTTTTCATATAATGATGTTTTATGATCGCCGTTAAAGATGACTTAAAGCTTAAGCTAAAAGAGATATCTTTTTGACAGTTAGACAAAGAAAATATATTGGAACACAAACAAAATTAAAATGCATGCATTAATCTAGGTTAACCTCGAAGGTGGCACGTAGTACAGAAAATAAAGTGACGTCATAATACACTTCGGGAACGCCCGCAACAGCTCGGCAGGTGATCGGAAAGTTTAAATTTAAAAGTTTATTATAAATTTCTATGTAAATATAGAAGGTATATTATAATACTGAAATATACTCTGAAATATCATTTATTCAGTAACATTTTATTTGATATTACTAGTATATCTCCGACGGGTTGAATGTTTCAGTAAATGTATAAATTTAAGGAAGATTTAAGATTTTTAAGTATTTAAATAAATATTAGAATGCAAGTAATGTATACAAAGAGCCAGATAAAGAGCTTTATAAAATTGAAGGTCTTAAAATATATAGATACTAAATTTTCTATTTTAATGAAAAAAAAACATACGTCCTGTTTTCCGTTGTTACTTTTTCTCATATATCATTCAACTGTAACAAACTTACTTATCTCGTTTTATGCAGCAGGTTTGATTTTTATATTTTGCATACTGTTCTGCGTCAGCAAAATTTAAAATGTTCTATCTCTAGTTTTATTTCAAGATTAAATAGTTGAATAGCTCCCAAGCAGCATTCAACGGAAGTTCGCTATTGTCGTAACTGTAGAACCATTAAGCGACTTAAAACTATTGTTTAGGTACCTCCAAGTTTATTCAAACTAAATAATAATATTCGTCTGAATATCAGCGCATATTCGTATTATACGACACTTAATCCGTCAACGACGTATAACAACGTTCTCTAATTGTGTTCGCGCTTGGTGATTTTCAGAGATAAATGTAAATTTACCAAACAAGTAACAAGAGATTTCTACTACTACGCATCATTGCACACTAATTTGGAGCTATAACTTAATGATTTCCATTCCATATCATGATCTACATAATTGAATTTACTAGGTTATTTCTCCATTAATTATACATATGTTTTATATTAAAGCAAGAGACCTTATATAATAATTTTTATCACCACCGAAAAATGTATGAATCGAGGAGAAAATACTGAGTAGTGATGGGTAAAAATACACTTGCTGCAGCGGAAATTTTATTACAATAAAGGACAGATATACAATATAAATCAATTGTAGCAACTAAATCAATATTTTTAATGTCAGTCACTATTCACAAGTAAACGGATCATCTAACTGTGGTTACTAACAACAATTGACATTTTTTGCTACAGTTATTAAAACTGTCAATTAAATATATCTCTGATACATTAAGGGTAGACCGCAATGAGCGTAATTACGTAAACTGTAATAATTGCTACTGTATTACTACAACAATAAAGTCATTCTACACAATAAATCAGTGTGTGGGATGTACAAAAGCACTACTATACAGGGCGGCCAAATGAAAACGAAACAGAGCCATTTTCAGGAACTGCGTCAAGAAGAAGAAAAACACTTAGACCCGTCGATTTTAGATTTAATGCCGCATTTCATTGACTCTGGTCCGGCTTAGGCTAGTGGCTGGAACAAGTGCAACTATAAACTAATTGGGCTGCATTTCTATATAGCATATTTTTTTAGTTACGTACACTCCATAGACAAATTTGTCATTTGAATTATATTCAGTATACCTACATAGTCATGCAGACGTTATTTTATGAGCAAATTCAAATTCGAAATATATTTATTGCGTACAACTAAAATGGCTAATACATCAAACTATACACAAAAGGACTAGAGGCAGATAACTGATAATAAAGTCTACCCCTAAAAAAAACATAACCTATATATAAACATAGGTATTAATAAATCTACCTGATAAGTAATTACAATTGTAAAAAAAATAATTACGAGAATGTATATGCATACTCACAAATATACTCATACATACACCTGCAGCAAAATGAGAACAAAAAGTTGAAAGATTCTGGGTACACGATATTTTAAAAGAACGAGAAGAACTACAAAAACAAAACTAACCTCACAGTGGATCCAAGCAAGCTCATCGTGTACCAGCCTGTGTGAGTGTATGACCGTTTGCTAAACTACATTTCTTTGGCTGGATCAGATGGGCTGCACTAGTCTGGCTGGACCAGCCTCAGTTAAAGACGGCCATTAAGGGGGAATTCTTTTCATAGTATTGCTCGGAATTATAAAATGTAAAGTCTGTTGTAAAGAGAATTGTAAGAGCTTTCAAAATAAATATACTCAACCCCCAATGCCATTTAAATATTTTGAGGTGATGATTACCCTTGCTTGGAGGTGAAACTGGTGGAGTCAAAAATACCAGCAAAGAATGTCCCCCTTTAATCTAAAATCGGCGGGTCTGAGCGTTTTTATACAATCTTGACGCACTTCTTGAAAATGGATCTGTTTCTTTTTCATCTGGCCACCCTGTATAATGTTTTTTGAAACCCGCAAAATACTTGAAAGGTGAACAAACTAAAACTTTACCAAATTAATTTCTTTTACATTTAACACGAACATTTATTTTGTATTAACTTAACACTCAAAGATAAATTATATTGCTATTCAAATAACTTTTCTTATACATACGTCATGAAAAATGTAGTCAATATCGTAAAAAAGTGTTTGTAAAATCCTTATAATTTTCGAGAAAAAAATTATTGAAGTCTCTAGCGGTATCGGAATGTAGGCGATTCGGAATAGAGAAATCCGATTGTAGTATTAACGGTTTTGCGATACTGCTTACATTAGTTTTTCAAGTGTCAAAAATGGCTTACGTGTATAACACCTCGAGTTTATAGATGTCGTTTTAATTTATGATAAAATGCTTTAACAGCTTCTCATCGCAGAACGATTTCCCGGTAGACATCGGGCGTGATACGGGAAATTTGCAACCGAATCATGGAAGAGATGGAGGTCCAGAGCATCCACGGCGTATTACAGCAACTGAGGAACATTTTGGAGGTTATTGAAGAGAATCGCCGAATAAGTACCAGGAAAATCGCTCAACAAGGAATTTCCTAGTCAACAGTGTGGCGTACCATACACGAGGCTCTATTGTGCCAATAACTTACGAGTTCCAAAACGGACAAGAACCATAAACATTTGTGTGCAGGTGTTATAAAATCTTATTTATTTCTTTATTTGGGAAATAGGTACTTCAAAATTTTTGTCCGTTTCAATAAAAATTGGATACTTGCCTTGCGTACTTCTGGTTTTACAGTGGACCAGGTTCCAGTGCCATACAGAAATGTATTTTTAAATAATTTTCGAACTGCCTTTTTGGATTTTTTTTTTTTGATAAGTTCTGCATCACCCTGCATAGGTACTGATTGTGACAATTTGTAAGTAGACTCTGTTGTCTTCCGTGAATATTGTAGTACAAATAGATAATTTTTTACGATAAAAAATAGAACTGTATTAAATTTATTTAGTAAATAATGCTGGATAGTACTAACTATTCTTTAAAAATCACATAATATTGTAAGTATCAAGTTTAGTTTTTCGAATTCCATAGTTCTTTTATGGATCACGTAGGTGAAAATCTTTGCAAAGTGTCATTTCTAATAAATATTGTAAGCGGCATAAAAATTATTATTCAATTTAAAGTATTATGGAACTGTTACTCAAAGAAATGAAATTTTAATTCTTATCGGATGCGGGAATATGACCAGAACTCAGCAGGAAGTTTGCGATTTATTTAATGAAAAATATCCAGATCGCCCTATCAGCCAATCAACAGTCAGTAAGTTAGAGTCTAAATGTAGAGAAACTGGCAATGTTGTAAATATTCCAAAACATGGACGTCCAAGCATTAATGAAAATCAGAAACAGAACATTTTGATAAGTATGGTGGATAATCCTCATAATTCTTCACGATTGGTTGCATTAAACAATGACACTAGTCAGAGCACAGTGCACTTGTGCAGGAACTCAATGAAGATGATCCCGATCGCCGCTTACACTTTTGCGAAATTCTAATGGATTTATGTCAAGGAAATAGAAATTTACACTGGCAAATACTTTTTTCAGATGAGGCCACATTTTGTCTGAATGGTACAGTAAACCGTTAAACTTGTAGATATTGCAGTCGAGAAAATCCTCATTGGATGGCAGAGGCACATACCCAACACCCTCAGAAATTAAATGTGTGGGCCGGAATAGTTGACGACAGAATAGTAGGGCCTTTCTTCTTTGAAGGAACCCTTACAGGACAAAGATATTTAGAGTTTCTAGAAAATGACCTTGTTCCAGCCCTTGCAGTAATTTTTCCTAACGATAATGAGCCTGACATTCCTGACGATACCATATGGCTTCAGCAAGACGGTGCCCCTCCGCACTATGCGCGCCTTGTACGCGATTTTTTGGACAACTGTTTTCCTGGGAGGTGGATCGGCAGACGCGGACCGATAGAATGGCCTGCAAGATCGCCAGATCTTACACCTCTTGACTATTTTTCATGGGGATACTTGAAGTCAAAAGTGTACATTAATAAACCACGTAATTTAGAAGAACTTCAAAATCGCATTCGGGACGAAATATGGTGTTATCCCAGAAATCATTCATAATGTGCAAGAAGAATTTCTTCACAGACTTGCGCATTTCCAAGAAGTTGGTGGATGGCAATTCGAACATTTAATTTAAGTATAAAATTTAATCAATTGTATTTTATTTTACATACCTCAGAATTGTTACTTTTTTATGGATAAAATTTACGTTTTCTAACATTCAATCGTCATTTACTCGAAAACATTCCTATGTAAGAGGGCAAAATTTTAGTACTGTCTGATATAGAATTAAACGATCTTTCAGAATAAAGGGAAAAAATATGGTGTTGCCGTTTAAAAAAAATCGATGACGTCATTACTCGAAAACAAATGACATTTGAAAATCGCATTTTACGCTAAAATATGTATTTTTTAAATTAAAAATCGACCTGTTCGAGGATTTTTCCCAAAAAATAATTGTTTCGTTTTTATTGAATTTATTCCATACTTTTGGCGCATACTGTATTCAAATAAGTCGTTCTGCCAACCAAATCAGTATCGATGGTCAGCCGGCGATTTGCATAAGTTTGAGTGTTCCGCAGTGGATGTAGAAAATTAGATTTTATGAAGCAAGAATTTGAGATTTTCCCATTATAAATGGACATTATTATGTAAATTTCGAAAACTGGCTTCCAATGGAATGTAAATGCAATATAAATACATTACGATCCTCTATCTTATGAGCGTCTGACTTAACTTGCCTGTTAACCTGTTATATAAACAATAATTTCTCCTTCAATCATATAAAAATACCTACTTCATCTGTCATAACTTAAATTCTATAAAATATTGCAAACCGTTTCATGCATTCAATAATAATGAATGATTTACAAATATTTGTTTTCATAAAACAGTGTATCTAAAATTACTACTATTAACTATCTATCTTATCGTTTAGTTGTAGTGTTAATTTGTCATCCTAACATTTTGCATCGTTTTTGTTAGCATTATGTTGTCATGCATACAGGGTCGGAAAACGCTGATGGTCTATCTGAGTTTACATGAGAGCGACAAAGTAAAGTATAGAAATCCGTGCGATAGACAAGGATGACTATATTGACGACGTTTTAAAATCTAAATAGTCACCGCCCACTTCGTCATTCAACAAATAAAATCCACTCCCACTTATATCACAGCGACCAATCGCCATCTTTGCCTTTCGTTTTCGCAAGAGATGTCGCTACTTGTGCAACTCCAACTCCGGTATTCTGATATTTTACCAGCGGTCGAAATTGTGGACAGTGACTAATCGCTAGCTTGTTGACCAGCGCGACGGGCGAAGCGTGCGGGGAGCAAGATTTCATAGGCGTACTAAATTTGAATGCGATCAGATATAAGAAATATATAAAAATGACAAAAATAGTTCCATTACATAACATCCACTATTTTTAGAGTAGAAACAGTGATATAACAGTTTTTACCAATTTCGAGGCGATAGATAATAAAAATTATAAGAATTATTTCAAAATTTAAAGTTTTTATCTTGTCAATTGCCTAAGGTCGAAAATAATAGAAAGTGACTAACTCACAACACAGAGATGAGTACGGAAGGGTAAGGGTGGTATGATTACCTAAGCGTGCCACTTGAGAAGAGTTAAAGCACACAAAATTATCAAAAATAAGTTGACGTCGGCTGAACCTAGCACATTAACAATTTACTTTAAATGTGTCCCTGTTCTTATGGACGGTGATTGCCCACTACCACCCATTTACACCTACCTGATGCGCACTCCGCAGATAACACACTTAAGCCTTGTCCTCATGGACGCGAAATTCACGGATTTTTGTACGAATTTTGCAACTTCTGCTTTAATTATTTATGGCGGGAAAATCTCCACTTTTCACAATTGCAATTTGCGATACTGTCAAACACTACAAATATTAATGCCCCTTTCATTATTATGTGGTGTTAATAAGTTTGTTTCGAACTTCTGATAATATACCATGGCAGTTACATGATGAAAATGGTAGAAAATGTTATAGGTAGTTGATAACATTTGTTACAAATAGAGATTTTTCCACCGTTAAATAAATCGCGCAAATATTTGCGAATTCCGCATTGCAAAGGACAAAAGAATACATACACACTATTTACTATTGGTTACTAGCACTGTCACTATAACGGTCACACATTAACACTTATTATATCGTACCGCTTTCCGTATGACCTTCATACGCCCATGTTTCGTCAAAATTTAATATATTCTTCGATCCAGATTCTTATTTTTTAATATTTATTTTAATTAGTTTCTTCGCCACTATTTCGTCCTTTCTATCCGTATACTCTTTTCGATTTCATTTATACGGACTAAGTTTCATCTTGTAAGATATAGCAATAGAATTTTTATTTGGAAAACTCATTTTAAAAATACAATCTTCCTTCCGCGAGTTTCCATCACTTTCCGTTTCACAGTTGTACTTCTTTACCAGTTCGAGCATTAAATATCAACTTTGAGGAAGTGTGGTTTCAACAAGACGGTTGTCCCGCTCATAATGCACGTCGAGTAACAGCATATTTAGAAACCACATTCTCTCAGTATCTTATTAGTACAAGAGGCACTATTCCATGGCCCCCCAGATCGCCAGATTTATCGCCCAACGACTTCTTTCTTTGGGGGCATTTAAAATAGGCCATTTACGGACATTCACATGATAGGCCACGTAATTTAGTCAATTTACAGGCCCGAATTGAAGACGTCCTACATAATATTTCCCCTGAAATGCTAGAACACGTAAGAACCGAATTCTATGACAGATTAGGGTATTGCGAGGCACAAAGGCATTTTTGCACAACTTATTAGTTAAACATCAACATTAATTTTTTTCTTTCGTTTTTACTGCAATAAGTTTTTAAGTTTATTTATGTTTTAGAGTTTTAGTATTACTTTCTGCCAGAGCGGCTATTAAATAAATACAAAAGTGAAAAATAATTGCAATTATTTTCATACACCGTTAGGTGGTAGGTTTATGAAATAATTCTAAATGGTTGAAAGTACGTAAGAATTTGCTTTGTTTTAAGCAAATGCGTCCTACTCCCCACATAGAAACATCGGCACTGAAGCTGCCAGCTGCCTGAAGTCTGAAGCTGACAGAAGCCTGCCAAACCTTCCGGCCAATCGGATGCGCTCGGTTAGAAGTGGGAGCGACTGCTCAGATGTTATTCTAATTTATAAAACGTCGTCAATATAGTCATCCTTGTCTATCGCACGGATTTCTATACTTTACTTTGTCGCTCTCGTGTAAACTCAGATAGACCATCAGCGTTTTCCGACCCTATAAATAAATGGAGCTTAATTAGAGAACTTTTAAAATGATTTTTAAAAAGCATTTTAAGATTTCTGATAAATTTTGTCAAATTAAATTCAAAATTTTCCTGAAATAACCCTTGTGTCCTTGTGTTAATTTTATTTTGTTATAATTTTTTAATTTATATTATTATTATATTTAGTTTGGAGTGTTTCCAATGTCAAACACTGATATAAAAGATATCTCTTCAAATGTTGTTTTCGAGGTTTTAATATCAGATATATTAAGATTAAGTAATGTATAGATAGCATAATCAAAACATGAAACACCAAAGTTGAACAATGTTGACATACGAAAAAAATATTCAATTTTAGCGCATAGAGTACGTAATATCGCGAATTTCATTTGGTTAAAACTGTCCACAGGCAGAAATACGCCCATATTTCATACAGATATAGCTGGGAGCGTCGCCGTTGAATTTTACAATAAATAGAATCAAGCACCGAAACGTTATAAATTTGTCAGGATTTTTAAAATATTCACATTTATGATTTAGTGGCACGCTCAGTGATGCCAAACAGTTTAACGCCTTAGCTTTGGCAGATATTTCTTGCCATTATCAACTGCGCTGAAGAAAATAAGAAACGGTTTCCTATTTCCTGAAAACGTGGTCCTTTGAATAAGTTGCCAGATTCGGGTGCAGATATTATACGCACTGGCACCAATATGGACATAACAATATTTCTCGCTAATCCAGTGAGATAAAATATGGAGAGATTGGATTATGTTGTAATGCGGAAGTATAACTACATTTTACTGCGGAAATAAATTAGCATCATAAAACAGTACAGTTACAATGAATTCCGACTCACGCTTCAGAAATTTATTAAATAAAAATTATAGAACCGTACAGCTGTATGGTCCTATAATTTCTTATTTTTAAAAAGAATAGTTATTTACGATAGAAATGCTGAAATGATATTTTATTTTGTGAGGAGAGAAGTTCCATCCCTTCAAAACCCCATTAAAAGTGCAAATCAACGCATTTTTTACGTTATTAAATTTATAAAATATCATTTTGAAAATCAATTGTCCATGAAGTTTGTTGTTGGTAAGGTAACGAAAGTTCAATCGTGACCACTCTGTCGGCAGGTAGACCATAGACCAGCTTTATGTCAGACAACGACCGATCAGGTGGAAGGCTCAGTGGCGTAGATAAAAAGGAATACCTCCATATATGCAGATTCAAAAATGAAGGTACGGATATCGATGATAATATAATGAATTATATAATGAATGATGTGGATACCGATACAGTGGAATGTGAAAAATATAAAACCTATTACGGTAATCATGTTTATTTCAAATTGGGTGTCCTACAAAAAGATTTTGATAAACTATACAAGGCAGATTACTGGCCACGTGGTGTAGAAATTAAAACATATTTTTTTCGATACCACAGAGAACAACAATCTTCTAATACCAATCAACAAATGCATAACTCCTCAGCAAGTAGTAAATGATGAAACTGTATTTATTAAAGGGATCCATCTTAATGTTCAAAGTTTATCAAATAAATTTCACAAAATTGAAATTTTGTTAAGTGAAGAAAACCCATTATTCCTTCTCTTAACCGAACATTGGATGAGTAATCAACAAGCAGGGGTAACCGGGATTCTAGGCTCCACGCTGCTCTCTCGTTTCTCTAGATCAAACAGGATTCATGGTGGTGCCGCCATCTATGGAAGAAATGACGTTGAAAGCAACTGTAAAGGAATCACTACCATTAACCAGTTTACAAGAGAATTCATTATTTGATAGTGTGCGGAGATTTCAATATTGATTTAATGAACGATTCAAATAGTAAACAACATCTACTAGATCTTTTAGGAAATTTCAATCTCATTTCAACTTTACCTCCAGATGAGCCAACAAGGGATTTCAATAATTCCAAATCTGCAGTAGATTATATCGTAACCAATATTCAAAACACAACAAGCCGAAATCTTGATCTAAGAATCTTAGATCACAATGTACAAATATTTTCTACAGTTATATATCAACCTGAACCTCTGTTTAAAATACCGTATATTTCTGAATTTGTATATAATAGAAATTTTTCAGAACAAAATTTGCTAATTTGAGTTATGATTCAAATCAAGCATGGAATTTTTTTTGGCAATTGTTTGTGTCTAACTTGGATAAAGCTTGTCCCTTAATAAGGTATACTGTAAAATATTTCACTGGTAATAACAAATGGGTGGATGCTTCCGTTGTGGAGGAAAGTAGAATGCTCAAAAATTTGCTCTGGCTTGTAAAAAATAGCAACAATGTTATGTTACAAGAGTTATATAAAAATGAAAAGAAAATGTGCTACGATAAATTAAAAATTAAGAAGCAGACTTATTATCATAATAGAATTGATAATGCTACAAATATCACAAAAGTAGTTTGGAATATTGTCAATATAAATATAGGACGTTTTAAAAAACCTATAAATATTAGTGAATTAAAGCAAGATGGTCACTATATCTATAGTAAACAAAACATATGTAACGCCTTCTTCTCAAAAATTTCAGAAAATTTATTAATGTCTACTTATCACACCAATGACGATATTGAAGGTACCATTGGCCATATTCACCCTTCTTCCATTTTCTTTATTGACATAACACCTGCAGAAATTCAAAATACTCTTAAAACTATGAGAAATAAGTCTAGCTCTGGTTTCGATCAAATTCCTATCAAGGTAATAAAATATCTGTCAGATTATTTACTTTCTCCTTTAACCTATATTTATATTCTATGTGTACAAAAAGGGACATTTCCTGAGAATTTGAAACTTGCATTAGTCATACCGTTACATAAGAAGGGTGATAGGGATATAATTGACAACTATAGACCTATTGCACTATTGTCATCTTTTTCTAAATTATTCGAGAAAATTATATCTAACCGAATTTCTATTTTTCTCATTAACTATAATTTGCTGTCACAAAATCAACATGGATTCACAGCTAAACGTTCCACAACGTCTGCAACTTATGATCTAACCAACTATATTTATGAAGCTTTAGACAGAAAACAATTTATAGTTGTAATTTGTTTTTATCTTACCCGAGCATTTGACTGCATAGACAAGGGATTGTTGTTAAAAAACATCAGCTCGCTAGGAATAGGAGAACCTTTAGATAAGTTTATTTATTCTTTTCTTTCAGACAGGAAAATAACAGTAAAATTGGGCGAACACAGATCAGAGATTTTGAATTTGAATTTTGGTGTACTCCAAGGTAGTATTCTCGCACCTCTACTATTTACATTGTTTATGAATGACCCGACATCAATGTTATTGCAGATCCCCATATTTGATTGGTTATGTACGCAGATGACACAACTATAAGTGTCTCTTCACACTAAGCGAACTTGAAGAAAAAGCTAATAGCATCCTGACACTTTTTTGGCAGTGGTGTCACTCTAACAAATTGATTATAAACGCGGATAAAACCAAATACATCATTTTTAAGAAAAGACGTGAAATAAGGGATATTCGATTGACCCTAAATAATAAAAATCTTGAAAAAATTTCCCGCACGCAATTCTTAGGTCTTCATATAGATGCAAGTTTAAAATGGGGAAATCACATAGACCATGTAATATCTAAACTTAAACCGCATATTTTGCTTTAAGAAATATTAGTCACATAATGAATCGCAAATACTTATTAAATGTTTATTATGCAGTAGCTTACTCGCATTTGAAGGATTCCGTCAGAGCTTTTCTTCTGCAGAAGAGAATTATTCTCTAGGAGAATATTTTTTTTGTTATATTTTTGTACAAATTGCTTACCAATATTGTTGACTCTCCTTATATTCTCAGTGAAATCTGTTTTAATCACCATTCACATTTTTCTAGATATGCTAATCTTTTTTATATTTCATCGTGTCGGACTAATTATGCAAGTAATTCTCTAATACATATGTTACAGAATAATTATAATGATTACTTTATTCATTTAGATATTTTTAATTCATCATTATCAAGTTTGTAAATATATCTCAATTTTTTACTACATTACTGTTAATTGTACTCTCTGTTTCTTTAGGTTTAATGTAAGTACTTACCACTAATTTGTATTATTTTTTTTGTAGTCCTGTTATTGGGAATTGAATTCCTGTTGGATTACCAATGTCGAAATAAATACAGTACAAAATAGGAACTTATGTCTGGAATCTCCCAAACGCCCAACTTTTAATATTTATGTGAATACTGAAAAATAATTTATAATGAAATACAAAATCAGCTAATTGCATATGCACCGTTTTTTTGTGACAATGTAGATAAACCATCTTTTAGTATTAGATTATGCGGACCTAAATCAGGTTTCATAAAAGCGTTTCCAAGGTATTCAATAAATAATAATAGAGAGTCAACCTTCATTTTCGTTGAATAAATAAACTTTAATTTCCAAATAAAAACGCAAAGATAGAACATTTATGTTACAAATACATTATACATATAGCATCCTGCATATTGAAATATTATATTAAATTTAAAATAAGAGGCCACCGGAAGAAGAAATCCTAGAAATGCAGAAATAGATGAGATCTCAGAGTTTTTATAATGATTGAATGATTTCATTAAACCAGGTAGGTATTTTTTTAGTAAATTTATATAGATTAAGTTTTATTTTATATATTTATTGATAGGAATTATAAGAAAGTTGGTTTATTTTAGCTTAAATACCTTTACAATATACATACGTAGTAGAAAATCTACGAAAAGTTAATAATAAAGAGTATATGCAAATATTGTGAGTGTAATTGGGGCATAATAGTTAATTGCACACAATATTATTTTTATTAAGTATTGGGAATGTATACAATTTTTGTTATAAACTGTATTAGCTCGAAATTATTCTATATTATTGCACAACATTAGGTATAGTGGGAGTTAACGTAGTCAATAACAAATGTAACATTTACAAAACTCATCAGAAAATATCAGAAGTGGGTCACTTCATATTAAGAATATAATCTGCACTGTAGGTGGAACTGAACAAAAAGGAACAAGATAATATTAATATTTCTAATGTGGGGTAAAGTAATCTAATATGTGGAATATAAATGGCCATGTGACACGTGGACGGGAAATTTCCGCAGGCGACTCTGATACTTTTTTGGTTTCCGTATTGCGTTGAGGAAACAGATCCCTCTGACGGTTCGTTAACCATTTCATGCGACATCCTCAGGGTAATTCTCTTTCGATGGCTATATTGAGATCAACAACTATTTACTAAGGAGAGGATTGTGTACAAATAGAAGAGGGTCCCGATAACATCAAATATTAATTACAGAAATATAGGGGTAGACTGGAGTATTTACTCTTTCACCCATAAGTTTATAAATTACATGAAAAAATTGACAAGCAATGAAATTACACATCCCTATACCTTTTCCAACTGGACACACAATTGTTATTTTAGAAATGTCAGATACAATCTCGTCTCAGTAAATTTAATTTAAAGTCGTGTTATTTGTATTTCAGATGAATCAATTAAAAAAAATACATTTGTAATTTATAGTGGGAATATCATAGTTCTGTGACGCGTCGTGCCAATTCAAAGTGTTACATTCTTCGAAAGCGCTTTCAACAACCTAATGTTACGCTTTTCAAAAAACTATATAAAACCTACATAAGCCTGTCTTTGAATATGCTGCTTCGGTGTCGTCTCCTTATTAAGATTTAAATGCGCTTGAACGTGTGCAACGCTGGCTAACGAAATGGGTTCCACATTTATGTCCCTTATCTTAAGAGGAAAGGCTGCGCAGACTTAATCTCACGTCACTTGTAAAAATAAGTTTTCGTGGTGACCCTCTTGTGTTTTTTATCTACTTATTCATTTTGTATGTATTTACTGCTTTTTATGCACCTGGAAATAATAGATTATCATCTGCCCTTTACTATTGTAAATAATAATTAACTGACCTTGGCAAAAAGTTATTTTGGGTGTTTGATAGCCCCAAATGATTATTGTTTAAATGGTTTTCTTGCTATAAAATTACATGCAATTTAATTAAATTTAGCAGGTTGACATAACTTTATGGGGCAAAGTGTCCAATATCAAAACTACGATAAATATCAATCCATGTCGGAGGTATTTTAAATATAAGCCTGGTATTTATTATTATTTTCGTAAATTGTATTTTAATAATTGGAAGTAAATGCTACAGAAAGTTGTTACAAAAGTTATGAAAACACTATTTATCATGATTATTGGTTGTTTGGAAGTAGTTCAATTTGTTTCAAGGTAGGTATACCTACAGATTTCCAAATTGTTGTACACCAAGCTATCTGACGATTGCTGATGTAGAACGACGCCTTAGGAAGACTTAGCTTTTCTTCGAAATAAAATTTCTTAAATCGGGAAACACATTTTAGAAACATATAAACAGGTAGAAAAATAACAGTTTTCAAATGTGTCGTTCCTAGAGCACTTAGTTACTATACCTTTATCATAAAATGATGTTCAAATATCACCCCATAATTTGGAAATGCGCCTGGATTTTGGTCGGTTTAAGAAGAGGGGTATGTAGTTGAAAATCCGTATTATTGGTCCTAATATTATTTTGTAAACATTAACAGGAGAAATGTGTTTACGACATATAGAAAATGCACTGATGGATAGACAGGCATCATGACGTCGATGTAAATTAGCCTCTACGTTTTCCTGACTTAAATCCATTGGAATTTATAACAAAAACATATCATTTAAAAATTAGTGCTCAAATTTACCACTCAGCCTAAGCAGCTCGACTTACAGGAAGCGACCTACATTGCAGCAGGTACTCAACGCAGACCTCTCGCCCTGGGCGACGATCCATCTATAAATGATACTGCATGAAACAACTACTCCGCGGACTAATGCCCCGACCAGTATTGAATTACTCCTTCAGCATCTGTGTGAACAGCCCAGAACCCTTGCCGGCCACACCACCAGACATAGACCGGTTTCGGGCTTGTTAGCTCTCATCAGTATGCCATAGGTGAGATGACTGACAATTGAACTGGCTGTTCCGTCATATGTATGTTCACATATAAACTGAATGCAGGTAAATATTTTTTCATATTTTTTTAATTTCTTAATATCTGCAGGTGACAGCTGTACTGATGGACATGGATATATATATATATATATATATATATATTGGCTTCAAAAATTCCTATCGAAAATAAGAATAAGTAGCAATGCATTGGAGGGTAACTGATTCTGGCTTTCCTTTGCATTTATCTAATTGTGCTAATAAAGAAAATATAAAATTGACACAATTTTGTAAAACAAGAAATAATGGAAATGAATGTTTTACTGAAAAAATTAAATTTGAAATTTGATGTAGGATTTTTGCTTGAACGATCTTCGATATCACCCCTTTATACTGATGTCATCCTGATCGGGATAAAAAACCATAGTTTGGTTTCAAATGCAAAAACTTGAACCACTAACTATTTGTCCTGTTTGTGTTCGTTAGTCATTCAGCAGCACTTCCACATAAAGAATAATCATTTTCTCTGTTGCCAACTTAACCAACATGTTCGCTTAGCATTCTAAATCAGAGTCAGAGCTTTTTGGTACAACAGCGTATGCTTTCTCATTGTCCTTGTCATCGAAATCTGACGAACTTGAAGTTGAATAAGTTGATTCCTTATTCGGTGATTTTCTGGATTTTGTTGAATGTTCTTTGTTTTTTTGCCCACGAAAATATTTCTATACGCAGCTGTAACTAATGTTTCCTTAATAACTTGTTTTTGCATCTCATCAACATTATGTTCTTTTTCGATCTACTTGTATAACTACATGATCATTTTTTCTAGCTTCTCGTTTGTTTTGCGTTGACTGAAGCGTAGGGAAAAGTCGAATTTCTACCAGATTTACGATATTTGGAGACTGTCTTGCTAAATAAGGGGAAAGTTTTCTGTCAACACTTCCTCAATCAATTCAGATATAAATTCAGCGGTGGTGATCACAAAAAACTAATTAATTTTATGTTAGTGAGGTACGTTTGGACACGTGGGGCACATCTGGACTAATACGTCTTAAAGAAGTAGGTTGTATATACAGGATGAGTCATTAATAATGGTACATAGCTTAAGAGCAGATTGTTAACGTCAAAATAAAGAGATTGAGACCAACATAACTTATTCAGTTTCATTCGACAGGGTGTTGAAGTTGAATAAATATTTTCGATTTTTTTTAAGAACCTGTGGACCGATTGATTTGAACATTTGTAGTCTTATGTTTTTGAGGTGGCAATTACGAATATGCAAATATTGATTGTTGAGGTCACGACCAGGGGGCGCTAGTTATACTATACACTGTCGATGTAAAAATATGTCTAACTTTTTGTATTTTGCACTTTTGAATTTTTGAATAAGAAACTATTGAACTACATTCAATTCTAAATAGAAAATATATACCTGTTATAAATTGATAAACTCAATCGTTTTCGAAAACGATTTAAATTTTGGAGTTTCGGTGGGAATTGAATTAGATATTTATTTTATCCAAAGTAGTAGGTGTGGAAATAATAAGTAGACAGCTGTCACTACAATACTATAATGTTCCTGTCAATTCCACTCAATTCATAGATTAGGCAGTAGTGTTTTTTATTGTTTTTTTTATTTAAAATACTACGTCATAATAATTTTTCGAACATTGAAATGGGAATCATGATATGTGTATATGCCCAAGAAAATTTTTGTGGTTGCCGTGCAGTAGCGAGGTACCTGAAATTATATCGAGATAACAGACAGCCCGATCATAGGTTATTTAAGAGATTGTTCGACAAATTAGGTGAAATAGTATCATTTCGCATGAAAAGAGACGTTGGAAGACCGAAAATATTAACAGCGAACCAAGAAGAAGTCGTTTTAGTGCGAACTGATGAACGTATAAGCGCAAGTCAAATTTCGGCAGCTACTGGCATCAGTCATTCTTCCGTTAGCAGAATATTTCACAAAGAAAAATTGTATCCTTATCATTTTACTCCAGTTCAACATTTAACGCCACAAGACCTTCTAGCTAGGTTACGGTTTCACAGTTTCTTCGCCAACAATAAAATTATAACCCAACATTTTATAATAAATTATTATTTACGGACGAAGCTACGTTTACCCGGCAAGGTATTTTTAATTGGAGAAATAATCATTCTTGGGAACTAGAAAATCCTCTTCTGCCAAGAGAAGTACATTTTCAGCAAGAGTTCTCTGTCAATATTTGGTGTGGAATTCTTCTTCTTCTTCACGAAGAAAATTATTTAAATTTTCTAATTAATGACTTACCACTGCTTCTTGAATATATTCCCTTAAATTTACGGCAGAACTTCTGGTTTTTGCATAATGGTGCACCTGCACGTTACTCCCCGGCGAGTGAGAGAATATCTTAATACAAATTATACGCACGTAGCCCTGATTTAAATCTGCTGGATTTTTACTTTTGGGACTATATTCAATCTTTAATTTACAAAGACATTATTAATAGTCAAGAACAACTGTGAGGAAAGATTCAAGAATCAGTTAATATTATCAGGCAACATACAACTTTATTCGACGTCAGACAAAATTTTAATAAGAGGCTAAGAAAGTGCATATTTAAATTTTCAGTTGTTGTAGCGCTGGTCTTATTGTTAATTCAGTTTTGATATCTGAAGACTTCCTAATTTTCTAATTTCATTACTGCTGAATCTCAAAAACTTAATTCGTCTGTTTCTCGAAAATGGTTGAGTTTATCGATTTGTAACAGATATACCTTTTCTATTTAAAATAGTTCAATAGTTTATTTGCTTTATCAATCGCAATCGCTTTATTTTGACGTTAATAATCTGCCCTTAAGCTATGTACCATTATTAATGACTCACCCTGTACATTAGATTGAGCAAAAGGGTAACTTTGTTTATAAAATACAACAGGTTTTGTTTATTATCAAGAGAATTAATGTTATTACTTTATGAGTAGAATGTGTGAATACTTACATTTTTGTTCACGAAATAACCAACATCTTAATGCAAGTGGAGCGTTGTGGTGGAGCGCGCCAAATTTGAACTGTCCAAAGGTGTTCCACGTCAAAATGTGCTACCCAATTATTGTCCTAATATTTGTGAATTGTACATTAAAAATAATTATACCTATTAAAAAAAATTAGCCGCTGTTTCAAACGACACATTATTCGCGTTTGGCGGGTCTTAAAAATAAAAGAGCAGCACAAACGGCAATTTGCTAGATTAAAGGCCTTTTGACCTGCTCACAGATTTCCGTCCGATTTATTATTATTTTAAAGAGACTTTATAAACAGTGGAAGCTTTTAAAGAACGCGGATGGGAAAACTTCTGCAAAAATAAATAGCATCATTATAATTTACAGCAGCTAAAACATTGGCATTTATTTTATGAAGTTCATATAGTAAAAAGGTATTTTCTTTTATTTCTTACTTTTTCTTTATATAACTTGTGATAAGTTCATTTTAGCAAGTAATAAAATATTGCATTTTACATACAGGGTGGTCCGTTCTACATAGCTCACCATTGGCATCTCGGAAACCGTAAATTATACAGGGTGCCTCAAATTAGAAAAAGTTGCGCCTTTTAATGACCATTAAGAGAAACTGTCAAAATTGGATGAAAGATGAAACGAAATGGAGAGAGATGAAGGGGAAGAATAATAATAGTGGAAAAAAGAGAAGGAGAACCGGAAAATAGTTAATAAATATAGAAATATAGGAAGAAGGGTGCTGAGTATTAAGATAAGTAATTAAAATCAGCAGGAGACGGACTTACCCTAACCTTTGACTGTAATTCGAAATAGTATTTTTAGTGCAACGCAGCTACTAACACCGATTGAATCACACTGGCTGGTCAGTGGACGGTGGGGTGGATAAGAATGCCTCGGTTAACGATTTAGAAGTAATAGAATTTATATCGTGTAATAGTAAAGATCCGTACACTATTAGGACTAGTGGAAAAAAGAGAAGGAGAACCGGAAAATAGTTAATAAATATAGAAATATAGGAAGAAGGGTGCTGAGTATTAAGATAAGTAATTAAAATCAGCAGGAGACGGACTTACCCTAACCTTTGACTGTAATTCGAAATAGTATTTTTAGTGCAACGCAGCTACTAACACCGATTGAATCACACTGGCTGGTCAGTGGACGGTGGGGTGGATAAGAATGCCTCGGTTAACGATTTAGAAGTAATTTATATCGTGTAATAGTAAAGATCCGTACACTATTAGGACTAGGACAATAACTGCTCCAATTAAATTCTACAAATGACTCTTTATTATTCACTCCACCAGCATATCAAGGGAGATATCACACAGTAAATTCATTTACTGCAATTTACTGCAATATACAGGGTAAGTCAGACATAATGTCATTAATTTTAACCACGTATTCGGGAGGCCTAGTAAAGACAGATAGTTGAAAAAAAAACATTTTTACTTGACCTTTAAGAAAATAAACAAATCACCCTATAAAAATCGGTAACACGACGCTTCTGATGCGCTACGAACTTTCTGATGACGCACCTATACGACAATCGAATGCCAGAGAAAACATCGTTGCCACATCATGTTTACATACATAATATCGTCTAACACTTCAGCGTGTTATTCAAATTTACCCCCATTTAGCACTTTCCGCATTTCCCGCATTTCTTTCCCCCCCAAATTTGAAGATCACATCACACATTTGGAGGGGGAATAGAGAAAATATAAGCAGTAAGCAGTAGTTTGTTTATTTCGGTCTCGTGTATTCGTCGTAAATACACAATGCATAATTTTACAAATTCCGAATGTGCGCAAATGGTAGTGTTATACGGAGAATGTTTACGAAATGCAAATGCCGTTGTTACGGAATATCGGAGATGTCGACCTAATAGACATTTTCCAGGAGGGCGTCAACTTTGTGTAAGCGCCTTCGCGATACGGGTTCTGTGTCGGGTGATAGAGACTGTTTTAAATTTAGTTGAGAGCAGCCTACTATTGCTACAAGAACCATTTTAAGGCGATTGGAGATATCCCAATGCAAGCTATGCAGAATATTTTGAGAAAACTCACTGAACCCGCATCGTTTTCAGAAAGGTCAAGCTTTAGAACCTGGGAATCAATATTTAAGGAAAAATCATTCATGTATCTAGATTTAAAAAAATAGTTTTACTCCTTGTCGGTAAATAATAGTACAAAAACTAGCTAATTAGGTTATTGACCTAATAATACGGTAGATCAAGATTCACTCTGGATAACTTTTATGAGCATCAGATCAGAGGCGTGCCATTTCGGTCTTGGATAGTTTTATGTCGACAACATGATGATTTTTTATTACTTAGTATTTAAATATGGAACACTTTTCAGCTTCTCTTAATAATTTACCCATTGGGTATAGGTTTTTTTTGTACGTAACTGGTTTATTACTCGATTTATTATTAGATACGTTGGTGTTTTGTGATTTCAATTTAACTAAGCTAATTTCATTTCAGTCATAACTGCTACATTTGCTCAGAAGAAAATCCACACACTCCTTGTCGGTTTAGCTTTCAGAGGCAATTTGTTGTCAGCGTATGGGCAGGAATGTACGGGTATCGTTTGATTAGACCGTATTTTCTACCGGAAAACCCAAGTGGACCGCGTTACTTCCAATTTTTAATAGAATTATTTGATTATTATTATTTGATTTCATTGAATATTAACAATTTAAATTATTATTAGTTGAACTGAGCAAGAAAAAATGAGATTCTTAAATAGTCAGTACAACCGTTTATTTGTGATGTCTAAAATCTAGGTAGGTAGGTACTAGAAAAATATTTCAACTGGGCAACTTTGCATCAGGTCTACATCGAGTTGAACTGTGAGCGGTCAGTGACAGTCTGAAAAGGGGGTTTAAATAATGATTTGAAAATATTTTTTTCGGCGTAAATATGCATTTAGATTTTTCTTTAATCGTGTATTCGCATTATACTCATTATTACCTATCTCCTCTTAAAATTAATGATATTATGACTGACTCACCCTATATAGTGCAAGCATTAAGTATAGTATATAGTTTTATTATTCTGTTACACTCTTTTTAAATATTTTGCATTATTCATTTGTTCGTCTAACGTAAGTCGTCTGAATTCTTGCCTCAACTATATGTACAAACCAGTTGGAACATTAAATTAAAGAGACGACTATTTTGCTTGTTTGTGTTAAGAATAATTACTTAAACCTAATTAATTACAGGGTTAACTATGACTAAGTACAACAATTTTAACCACATTCTCAGCGAGGTCTAAAATACAATAAAAAAAATTGTTTCGAAATTCTAGCTCAATGTTTAAAAATGAGGCACAACCCTCTTTTCCTACGGAAAGTCGGTGCCTATGACAATCAATCATTGTCCGAGATGGCTAGATATGTCAACTATCGTGCAGTCCTTTTTTGCAGCATTGTCAAATGTAGAAACGACGAAAATAAACATAATAATAACGCCTAAGTACCTGATAGATAACAGTGAATCCGGTTAGCTGCAGTATTTTGTATTCGTTCTTTTGTTGCACATTGCCAAAACTACAAATTCAGTCCTTACAGATTTGTCATATTTATTCACTAACATATCCGATATAAAATACTTTATTTAATTACTATAAAAAGTTTAAAATTAGTCATTAACGATTCTAAAATAAACATAACCTAGAATACTGCATTGCTAGTTGCATACTTTTCAAACCTCAAACATGCATATTTTTACATGCGAAGCTTAGTTATATTCTAAGAGTCTAAGAAACATTTTTACAGAACACATTAAACATCTTGGGATGTTATAATTTAAAATATTACTAATTATTTTATGCAAACATCGTCGATTACTGTTAATATTGTTGCTATTATTAGTATTAACAGAATTTAATTCCCCAACAACACAAGAAGTTTAAAAATATATCACCGTAAAGTACATCTTGCATTAGTGGCCTACAGATGACATCTGCAGATGTCAAAAAAATATTGCATACGGTTACAGTACTCTGATTAGATTGAAATAATTTTTCTTATCGCAAATTTATTTTTTTCGTATTTTTTGTGTATCTACAAACATGTCGTATTCAAATGCCTAGATGATGGATAAGGTGCTGATTTATAGGAGTGTGACAAGTGCATATTATCGTGTGGCAGCGTAATACCAAAGACGTTATCCGAGTACAAAAATATTATGCTGAATACTTTTTAAACCACATTGAACAACTGTTATAATGGCTTGGCGGTAAACGTGTGGCAGTGTTTTTATGTATTTGTGTACATTGTGTAGTTTTCTGTTATCTTTTGTGGTTTTCCCGACGTAAGTAGTCGACCTGGTCATGATCGCCGGACCAAATAGGTACTTTAAACAAAAAGAACGGTCGAGTGAAGAAGAGGTTCACAGCAAGTACAAAAATCTTTGCAATGGCAGGTTTTAATTTAAACAAAGAAGAAAACAGAAAATGATACGACATTCTTAAAATCTCTCCAAATATCAATCCCGGAAATAAATATTAGTAAGGTAGATGCTGTCTCCCTATGCTACCATATCGTGTTTCTCATTAAATCATTAAATAATAATATACATTTTGTAAATATTTGTTTTCTTTCAAAAAGGCGTTAACTGATACACGTGTCAACGCGGTGACCTTTCACTACGTTTGACACCTTTAACTTTGGCAGAATAAAGCTAACTTCGAGGCTGACAGAAGGTCAGTGACGACGATAAATAAAGATTTAATATAGCTTTGAAAACAAATTTTTTCGATTTATGAATAAGTTTGGAAATTTTTTGATAGATGATTCCGTTAATTCCTATTCTTCCTTATCCCCTCTCAAAATATTTGTACTAAGTCTAGTTAACCTTGTATATTTTTATTGTTATCCTATTTTGCTTATTTAAAGTACGCCTAAGCGTCTTTAAATCCAACTTTTAAAAATACGCGTATTAAAATTACCATGGCAAAATCAACTACTTAAGAAACGTGAAGTCTAAATGTCACCTTTTTAATTATTGATCTGACAGGAGTATCTTGTAACGTCAAATGAAATATTACTACCAAATGCTTCAAAAGCTTTATTCAAATATTCAACAATCTTAATTTTTTAAATGAATATCAAAAGTACGGTTGGTATTGTTTGAAATATTACTACTTCAGTTTTTTAAATCAGAAGAAATGCTATTCAAATTAATACTGCTAACATTCTTGGAAGTCAATGAAGTTGCACTTCTATTAATGGCACTCCCAATAATGTTTGAATCATTCAATAATGTTTGAATCATTTTTGTTATTGTAAATACCCTCTGTAACCAGTCGCCACAGCTGTCGATTCCCGTTCTACTTGTCATTGGATTTGATCTGCTGTCATGCCACTATTTGTCACAATGGCAGCGAACGTACGTCGCAACGCATGTCCAGTGTATTGCTCAGTATCGTTTAATTTAAAGTAACAAGGCAAATTGCAAGGGACATTATCCAAATATATTAATACTAATCACTTGATTGGTGCACTTCCCTGTAATGCCAAATACTGCTTCACCAAATGCATATAACAAATTCCATCACGGCCGGCAACAATAAAACGTCGAACCTTCACTGTCTGAGATG
Organism: Monochamus alternatus; assembly: GCA_037114965.1. Taxonomy (NCBI): domain Eukaryota; kingdom Metazoa; phylum Arthropoda; class Insecta; order Coleoptera; family Cerambycidae; genus Monochamus; species Monochamus alternatus. The sequence continues at coordinate 50,094,451 of CM073427.1, read as the reverse complement.
GTCGGATAATAATAAGCAATACGCTTCCTTCTTCTTTGATATCATGTAAGCTTAAGTCTCACAATTTACATCTTCTACAAGAGCCAAAGATACCGCAAATGGTTACCACCTTAAAAAATAAATACATAATGTCGGGTGCTTGTGTGGAAAACTTTTGTAAATCGTCTTCCTTGAATGCATATGTCACCTTGGCTACATTATTATTGGTAATTGCCTTCATGAAGGCATGCTCTTTCACAAATGGTTTTAAATCATTTGTGAAAGTGAAGCCCTCAATATACTTGGCAATTTCGAATGGATAGTCTACATCGTCGACGCCTTGTACTGCTCCGACATTTTCTGAATGTAAGCAGGTACAACTCCTTTATATGTATCTGTTAACTTTTGCTCTTCCATCCATTTGATGAACTTGTCGTATGCTTTTTTGTGTTTTCCCATTTTTGCGGTATTAATCGCGATTATACTTTACTATTTAAGTAATGAATATTAGAACTCATTTTTAAACAATAAACAATCAGTAACAACTGTCATGACAAGAATTAATCTTTATATATTTTTAGGTATTAATAATATTGTGTGAAACTAACTACTCTGTGGATAAAAGCCCCAACCAGCGTTGAATTACACCCACAGTATCTACCCATATATTACTTATTATTAGCTTTTGTAACATTTTTTATTGTATTAGAAAGGTATTTTAAGCTAATATAAATCAAATCTCCTACAATTCATATCAATGAAGTCATATGTATGTTCTCTGATACCAAACATCTAGGTATGCTAATTAACAATTACAGACAACTTTTGCAGGTCTTGTTATTTCACTGTTAATATATCAATATTGATATTGATAGTTTTTTTTAATTGTTTATATATTATTTTTGCTTATACTTTTTATTTTGTAGATGGAGGAAAATATAACATTTGCTCACTATATTAGATCTCTTTTACCAAAATTCCTTAGGACTCATTTATTGGAAAGGAAATATGATGTTTTATGCTTAACAGAAACATGGTTAAATCATGGTATTCCTAATGATACTATATTAATTGATGATTATAGTTTGGTGAGGAGATATCGCTCTGTTTGTAAGGCAGGAGGAGTTCTTATATATATTAAGAGAAGTATTTGTTTCACTATTTCACTATTTATACCGTTAATAATAGTATAGAGCAACTATGGGTAAAAATTAAATTAAAAAGGAAGCAGTTTGCATTTGGGGTGGCTTAAAGGCCATGGAATGTTGTTGACTTTCTTGAAATTCTTGAGCTGACATTTAGTCATATTGTTCAAGATTGTGATATGTTTTGTATGGGAGATTTTAATATAGACTTACTTAAACTCCGTCACTCTAATTCGCAAAAATTATATCAATTACTTGAATCTTTTGGTTTATCTCAGATTGTTGATTCCCCTACACGTATTACTCTTAATTAACAGTTTATAACTTGAATATTCCTTGTGATACAAATCAACCTATATTTAAAAATGTTAGAAATTTTAAAAGCGTGGACTTTGATCAATTTATCTTGGAAAAATTCCATTTCAGAGGATATTTACCTTAAATAATATAGATGACAAAAATCGTGTTCTTTAATGAGAGTATATTGACATTATTTGATATCCATGCTCCACATAAAAATATTAGAATTACCAAATCCTACACTCCATGGATCACTGAAAACATTAAACTGTTAATGCAAATTAGAGATAAGGCTTATACTAGGTGGAGACGTATTCCTCACTATGATTATTATAAGCAGTTAAGAAACTTTACAACTTTAGCATGTAAAAGGGAAAATAAAGCATATTTTGAACAACGTCTAAGCGGAGGAGTGAATAATTTGTGGAAGGAGCTTAAGTTACTAAATATTGGAAATAACAATATAAATATTCCAGATCATTTAAATAATCCTGATGCCGTTAATGACTATTATATTAATGATATTCCTAAATTTCTCTCTAATCAAAATACTTTAGATCTTTACTTAAATAAACGTACTTCAAATATTGGATTATTTAAATTTGAAACAGTAGATGTAGGAACTGTTCAGGATATTCTGTATAAAAGTAAATCTAATGCACAAGATCATGATGGTATTAATCTAAAAATGCTTAGACAACACATTAGTCTAATCATAGTGCCTTATTTAACACATATTATTAATGAATGTTTAGTGCAAGGTTTCTTTTCTGAATGTTGGAAAGAGGCAATAGTTCAACCGTTACCTAAGATCAGCTCTCCCCTTCAATATAAAGATCTTCGTCCCATTAGTATCCTGCCAACTGTTTCTAAAATTTTAGAACGTATTGTAGACCGACAGCTAAGATTCCACATTTCAAATTTTTCCTTACTCCCCAATATACAGTCAGGTTTTAGACCACATCGCAGTTATGAAACTACCCTGTTTGTTTTAAGGGATCATATCTTATGGATGGACTAATTTCCTAAATTTCTACTTCTTCATTCTTAGACCTCTTGCACAATGGCAATTTAACCCTGGAGTAGTCGCGGTAGGTCTGACAGACTCCGCGCTCCGAATCTCTTCGGTCATTTTCTCATTTTTCCCTCGACCACTTAGCACGTTCACGTAGCTTCTCGATTTATAGAGTAGTTAAATATTTCAAGTGTTTGTGGGCGGTCGTACAAGTCAGTTTTTGTTTTGGTGATCTGGAGTCTCTCAGACTCCACGCGACCTCTTGTGCTGTGTTTTTTTCTGTGATAACTGGTAAGCCGGTTTGATATTTATTGCGGCCAGGCTTTGGAATTAGTTATTTCTAAACAAAAATGGATTTTGAAAAAGAGCAGGCAAGGTTGATGCGCCTGTGGGAGGAAGTAGACTCTGACGAGGCGCAAATTGATGAAGAATCAGATATAGAGGATGATGTCGTGGAATGTAGATCTGAGAGCAGCTATACCATCCAAAAAGATAATTATTCCTCCGCTGACGACACAAGCTTCATTACACCACCAGCAAAAATGCTTAGAACAGTTTTTTATTTGGGCAAAGACAATACAACAAAATGGAAGAAACGTGCTCCGAGTCAGAAAGTGCGGACTCAATCCTGGAACATAATAAGCCAACTCCCCGGTAAAAGAGGTGTAGCCAAACAAGCAAAAAGTCCCATCGAGTGCTGGAATCTCTTTGTGAACGACGAAATGATCGATATCATTGTAAACCATACAAACAGCTATATAAGAACAAAAATTCAGCTTTACAAAAGAGATCGAGACTACAAGGAAACAGATAAAACTGAAATAAAAGACCTGATTGGCTTGCTATATTTGTCAGGGTTACTAAAAAGCTCCAAGTTGAGTGTTGATGAAATATGGGACAGAAAAGGGACCGGAGTAGAAGTGTTTTGGCTTACAATGAGTAAGCAGCGGTTTCTTTTTCTTTTGAGGTATTTACGATTTGATGATCGCGCTACGAGAGAAGAGAGGAAGAAAATAGATAAACTGGCGCCAATCCGAGAAATTTTCGATATGTTTACAAGTAACTGTCGAAAACATTATTCCAGTTCACAAAATGCCACTATAGATGAAATGCTACTGGCTTTCCGTGGTAGATGCGGTTTTCGACAATACATACCTTCGAAACCAAACAAGTATGGGCTGAAACTTTTCTCGCTGGTCGATTCGAAAATGTTTTACACGTTGAATCTAGAAGTATACGTAGGACAACAGCCTGCAGGTCCGTTCCAGACAAAAAATGACGCTATGAGTATTGTTGTACGTCTAGTATCTCCCATTTCCGGAACGTCAAGAAACCTTACCACAGATAATTGGTTTACATGGGTGCCCTTGGTTGAAAAATTGCTAACACATCATAAACTTACACAGGTCGGAACGATTCGGAAAAATAAGAAGGAAATACCAAAGGAGTTTATAGAAGTCAAACATCGTCCAACAACATCAGGTATGTTCGGATTGGGGGAACATATGACAATAATGTTCTGTGTTCCGAAAAAAAAGAAAGAACGTTCTCATGATCTCGAGTTTGCACAACAGTGATGCAATTGACCCTGCCACTGGTGATAAAAACAAACCAGAAATGATAACTTTCTATAATGGCACAAAAGGAGGCGTCGATTCTGTAGACCAGCACTATATGATGTAGCAAGAATTAGCAGACGCTGGCCCATGGTGATTTTCTTCTCCTTATTGAACATCGCTGGAATAAACAGTCAAGTTATTCATGTCTCCAATCACCCTGATAAAAGAGATGATTTGAAACGGAGAGTGTTTCTAAAACAAATAGCATTGACGTTGATTGAACCACATTTGCAGAGACGTTCTCATCAGGAAAATATACCACATGCTGTCCGTCAAAGGAGACAAGATGTAGCAGGAACATCTAAGTCTGCTGCTAATGTAGAGGAGATACCAGAAGGCACCAGAAAATATTTGAGTGGGTTGCAAAAACAAAAATAAATTTAGGTTTAATTGCCTGAAATGTAAATCTTTCGTTTGTCTGAAACACGCAAAAATGTTGTGTTTTTCGTGTACAAATGCGAATCTGCGAAATTTTTCTTGTTGAGATTTTATTTTGTTTTATTTCTGTGAGCTGCTCTAGTTTTTGTTAGGCCGTTGCCACGTTCATTAGGATGTTTATTTTTATTTAAACAAAAAGTACTGTTTTTATTTTTTTTTAAATTGAATAAAGCTTTGTTTATGTGTTTGTGTATTTTCTTCAATAATTTATTATGATAATCAAGATAATAAAATTATGAATTGACTCTTACGCATACGGAGTCTAACAGACTCTGCGCGACTAGTGTTGTCAGACTATCAGGCGCGACTACTCCAGGGTTAATGGCGCTATTTGGTAGTCCGATTGAATTGCAAACATTGCCCTGAGCCGCAAAGAATGCGGCTACACGACGTTCCAAACCTCAGCCATTTTCTGAGGAGTGGTTATTTCTGTAACAACCGAAATACCAATAATGTCGTCAGACTCAAGAGTTCTGATAGCTAGTTCACCCCACAGAGCCTAATCTGACAACAACAAAGCCTATATCAATGATTCCCAGTTAAGGATATGGAAGCGCACACTACCAGTTAATGCATTTAGAATAACTCGATTATTCGCTTTTATTAGGTCACCAACTGCTGTTCCCACAAAAAGGGATTGGTTTCAAACTGTTATAAATAATCGACCAATTATAAATGAACTCTCCTTAAACAAACTGCAAGTCTTTTATCAGATGACTGGTGCTGTAGGCGAGAACGGTTCAAGAGCTCAATTTTTTTGTGACATTCGGAAATACAGAAAAATAATTTGTCGATCTCTTTCCAGTTCTTAAAATAAATGATAAAATGCACCATACAGCTTTATCTATTTATTGATAGAGTGAATCCACAACTTTCTTATTTTCTCTGCTTTTTGTCACTCCTCTTTTTCGTACAACATTGTTAAAATAAAAATTTCTTCCGAGCTACACTCAACTGCTATTTACAAACTTCAAAATATCTGCCGCACACATAACCTGCACAAAAAGTTGCTGGACAAGTGCGTGAAGTCGTGCAGATTTGCAGATCCGCGCTGTGTTGGTCCGTCCAGGTTCGTGCAGGTTCATGCAGGCATAATGCGCGCAGTTTTTAACACGTTTGAAGGGGTTTAAATAACGAAACTGAATCAAATAATTTTTATAGATAACAATATGAAATTAAGGTGTGAAACTTTTTATTGTCCACAACTATACCTTTGTCGCAATCCAATAAACATTAAACAGATAAAATTTCTATCAAATTAAAGGAAATAGTGAGTACTCTGATGCATAAGAAAATCGGCATAATATGTTGCTTTCTTGTAATCTTGCTAATGGCACACTACTTGAGGAAATGAAGTAACATTGTCCAGCTGCATTGCTGCGATATAAGTGTATTTTGATCTTCCAAGATCCAATCGTACCTATCCCTAGTATGAGATAGGTGTTACAATTTACTTGAATTAGAAAACTGATTTTCATTAATGCTTGGACGTCCAGGTTTTGAAATATTTTCAACATTGCCAGTTTCTCTAAATTTAGACTCTACCTTACTGACTGTTGATTGGCTGATAGGGCGATCTGGATATTTTTCATTAAATAAATAGCAAACTTCCTGCTGAGTTCTAGTCATATTCCCGCATCCTATTAGAATTAAAATTTCAATTCTTTGAGTAACAGTTAAATGTGCCATAATACTTTAAATTGAATAATAATTCTATGTCGCTTACAATACTTATTAGAAAGTCGGTGTGACAATGACACTTGCAAAGATTTTCACCTACGTGATCCATAAAAGAACTATGGAATTCGAAAAACTAAACTTGATAACGTTTTTGCTTTATTTTTACGTTTTCTAACATTCAATCGTCATTTACTCGAAAACTTTCCTATGTAAGAGGGCAAAATTTTAGTACTGTCTGATAGAGAATTAAACGATCTTTCAGAATCAAAGGAAAAAAATATGGTGCTGCCATTTAAAAAAAATCGATGACGTCATTACTCGAAAACAAATGACATTTGAAAATCGCATTTTACGCTAAAATATGTATTTTTTAAATTAAAAATCGACCTGTTCGAGGATTTTTCCCAAAAAATAATTGTTTCGTTTTTATTGAATTTATTCCATACTTTTGGCGCATACTGTATAAAAACTTTTTAATTCCACACAATAAAACTAGATTACTAGAACACTAATAGTTGTCTACTGAATTTATTTTCATCATTTCATCCTTAGTTCGCGCTTTTATAATATTATGTTGAATAAAACAGAGACCTATATTATCGGCCAAAGGTGCGTCTACGAATCCACTGTATATATATGCCATTATAAACATTATTTTCAAAATATAACTTTAAAATATATGTCAGGATCGAAATCCATATATTTATAATGCGTTTGACATAAATAGATATCTTCACAAATTTGCTATTGCTTTTGAAAAATTCAATTTTATATAGGGTCTGCATAACTTCCTAAATTACAACAACTGGCTGCATATTAAAATATTGAAAAAACACTTTTTAAAGCTAAATAAAATTATGGACATAATCTAATCATAACTATTAAGACACAATACAATTAGAATAGAGGTGTAATATTTATCCATATTTTGAAGAAAAAAAAATTATCAAAAAGTTGCGTTGACGCATCTTTGGCCATTAATGGCTTAATAATAATTATTATTATGCCATATTAAAGCTTAATCATTTTGTAATGACATCTATTACCAATATAAATGTACTGTTATGAAAATAAAATACACGATCATTTTCCTTTGCGTTTCTATTTCTGTTATTTTAAAGGTACTTTCGAATAGAGGAAGGAAATATCAGCAAATGTATTCTACACCGCTTTCAGTGTGATTATATTAAAATTTTCACCATTTGTATTCGCAACTTTTCCGTGTTCTATACCTATTGACACAGAGAAAGACGACCCTCAGCTCACCCCTAATGGCAACAAGGCGGGCGGTGAATAAAGCAAACAGTCTGAGCGTCTAACATTGCACGAAATAATCTTACTTAATTCCTTGAATTTTGAGAAGTATCACTAATCTGACTCCACATCTTAAAGGCCCTTTAACTGAGCCTTTATTAAATCTCAAAATGCACTGTAAACTTCCCAACGTTTATGTAGATATTCCGTGTTTCTGGAATAGATTTCATAACTTCAGAACAGTTCTCACATTGAAGGCACAAGGTTTTCGATGCTAGAAGAAACTATAATATTAAATGTTACCAATCAAATGCACAAAAAAAATAAAATTATTTTTACAGTGATAGGAAAAAATACGTTGCATGAAAACGTGTTTATTATTATTTTCTTTAGCTTTATTTAAATAAATAAATAAACAAGATGTCTTCAAATGAAGACGTACATTTAAGGGTAGTAAGCAATATATCTGTGAGGACTTGACGAAAGGTAATAGGAAGCTGCTTTTTGATGCCAAAAACGCCTTGGGTAATGAGAAGGTGTGGTCCAGTAGTGGCTGCATAAAAGCCAGGGTTGGAAATAAAATTGTAAAAATTACCGATTCTGAAGATTTGAGCAAATATGTTTGACAACTTATTGTTCGTCATGTTGAGGAGCGACATCAGTTTATTGCTACCAATAATTCTTTTTTTTTTTTAATTTTTTCTGCTTTTTTTACAGTATAAACTACATATTAATATATATTAAATTGTTCGCCATTTCTATTTAAATATCTTGTTTATATAGTGTCTAGGAACTGCTAACTTTTGAGTCTTCCTATATAAATATAGTATAATTATAGTTTACTTTCAGGTATTTCTACCTTTGGTCTGATTTCAATTTATTGTTTGACTGCATACCATTTTTTTAAGGGTTAATATTGCTTAATTTGCTTTATATGATATATTTTTTTTAATTACTTTCTAGTTAGTATCTGTCTCTGTTTTTTGGTATACTTTGTATAACTTACTATACTAATTAGTTTTCTCGTGAAGGTTTATATAATTTACCTATGTATTAACTTTTTTTCTGTTTCTTTTTTAGAATATCAGTGGAAGATGGGTGATATTGATAAACTGCACATTGCCCATTTTAATATTAGATCGTTAGTCCCAAAGTTTATTGAAATGAAGGAACAGATTTTGGCAAATAGATACCATATTATGTGTATCTCGGAGATCTGGTTATCTCCGCGTATTAGTGATAAAATAATTTCAATTGAGGGTTTTAGTTTAGTCAGAAATGATCGTAGGTATCGTGTTGGTGGAGGGGTATGTATTTATATAAAAAATAGTATTAAATATTCTCTATTACCTATTGTTAATGATATTGAGCAGCTTTGGCTAAAAATTCTTGTTGGTTCACATATAATAATTGTGGGTGCTGTATATAGACCTCCAAATTTTTCTTACGACGTAAACTTTTGAAATAAATTCGAACAAAGTGTTGCACACTTATTACCAACTTGCGATGATTTAATTTGTCTTGGGGATTTTAACATTGATGTGTTAAGTGATAATTACGCTCATGATAGGTTTCAATCAATGCTAGAGGCTTATAATTTAACGTAAATTGTTAATGTGCCTACCCATATAACTCCAACTTCTTTAACCACTATTGATCTTATTGTAGTAGGCAGTGTTGATGCAGTTAGTAATGTGAATGTTGTTACCCCTGAGAATTTGGAGTCGGGACATGAATTAATAAGTTGTGAATTAAATTTTGAACTTGATAATAAATGTAAACAGCCTATATATAAAACAATCAGAGAATTTAAATATTTTAATTATCAAAATTTTTTATATGATTTGGAAACGCTTACTCTCAATCACATATATGATATAGTGAACATAAACGACAAACTGCAATATTTAAATAATGAAATAATAAATTTATTTAATATTCACGCGCCAATCAAAACGATAAAAATTACAAAAGCATATTCACCATGGATAACTGATAATATACGTTTTTTAATATATTTAAGAAATAAAGCTAGGGCTAAGCGGAAACGTACCAAAAACGTGGAGCATTACAATTATTACAAACAGTTGCGTAATTATACTATATCTGCATGTAGAAATGAAAAGTAGGCCTATTATGAGTACAGACTGCAGCAGAATGGGATAAATGGAGTATGGAAGGACTTAGTGTCACTGAATTTGGGAAAAAAACGTGTAGCCCTACCTGATTCATTGTGTGATGTTAACCAACTTAATGATTATTATATAAACTGCATTCCGAAGTTAACTGCTGATCGAGATATTTTAGATTATTATTTGACTATTTTGTACAATATTAAATCGAATGCGACAGGTTCCGATGGCTTTAACATAAAAATGTTATCAATGTGTTGCCCTTTTATCTTGCCATATATTACTCATATTGTGAATTTTTGTTTACAAAATAGTACTTTTCCAGACTGTTGGAAATTTGCAGTTATACAGCCAATTCCTAAATGCAGTAATCCAAATGAATTTAAGGACTTGAGACCTATTAGTATTTTGCCCACACTCTCAAAAATTTTAGAACGCGTAGTAGATAACCAATTACGTAACTATTTATCTCAACATAACATTTTACCAATTATTCAGTCTGGTTTCCGTCCACTTCAGTGGTGCGAAACAGCTTTACTTCATATCACCGATGATATTATCAGAAATGTCGATTTTAAGGATATGACTGCGTTAGTTTTGATTGATTTTACTAAAGCATTTGATACTATTAATCATCAAATTTTGTTAGGAAGTTTACACTACATTGGTGTAAGTGAAAATGCTATAGAATTTTTTCGTAATTATTTAAGTAACAGTCAGCAGGTAATAAAAATTGATAATTAGATGTCTGCCCCTCTTGAAATTTTTTCAGGTGTCCCACAAGGTTCGATTTCAGGTCCTCTTCTGTATATTTTATATACTTCAGGTTTTGTAGATGCAATAGAAAACACAAATATTCATTTTTACGCAGACGACACTCAATTATATTACGGATTTCCGGCTCGGAACTTGAATGAAGGAATTGAGATTATTAATTATAATTAATTAATTAATAATAACGATATTTTTAATTTAATTCAAATTACTAAAAAACACGCGTTAAATATTAATGCCGCTAAAACTAAAATTTTATTATTTCGTCCTCCAAAAGAAAGAAAAAATATAAATAACTTTTCCTTGACTATTGACGATCAAGTAATATTCTCTAGTAATGAAGCAAAAAATTTAGGTCACTTTTATGATACAAGTTTAAGGTTTAAACCTCATATTACTGACTGCATTCGCAGAGCTTACTGTAATATTAAATTAATTTATAATAGTAGGCACTTGTTATCAAGGAAAGTTAAATCCATTTTATGTGAATCTTTAGTCTTGTCCAAATTTAATTTTGCTAATTCTATTTATGGCCCGTGCATTGATGCTATTGATTCTAAAAGAATCCAGTTAGTACAAAACTCTTGCTTAAGATTAATCTTTGGAATTAGGAGACGTCAACATATTTCTCATAAATTATGCGAAATTGGCTGGCTCAATATGTATAATCGTCGGTTTTTACATAGTGCGTGTTTATATCACAAAATAATTCTATATAAAGCACCTTCCTATCTTTATAATAAAATTTCTTTCAGGACTGATGTTCACAATATTAATATTCGTTTTAAAGATACATTGACTCCTCCCCAACACCGTACTGAATTTTTTAAACGTTCGTTTTCATACCACATCTCTAAAATTTATAATTCAATACCATCTAACTTTAAAAGTAAGAGCATTCATCAATTTAAAAAACTATTAAAGTCTAAACTTCTTCTTGAACGGAATAGAAAAAACCAAATTTGGCATGTGTAGTTGTCATGTGTTCTGTCTTCCACTGTTTCTTGTTTATTTTTTGTTACTGTTGTTTATTAGTATGCACAGCTTAGAAGTAGGTGAATAAGATGTTTATTATGTTTATTATGTTTTTTTATACTGATTAATTTGTTTATATTGTATATTGCTGCGATCAGCTTAGGATTAATACCAGAGGCTGAGCAGTAACTTTCTCAGTCATCTGATCCTCGGCTTTTTTTCCTTTTTGTATTTATTTCTTTTCTCTATACCAATATTGTTAATTAATTATCTTGGAAAAATAAAGGCTATTATTATTATTAATAATAATAAATATGCAGTCTGCTAAGCATCTGCATATTGTTAGAAATTCAAAAAGAGTCGTTTGGGTATCTAGCAAAAATTCACTCTATATGAAAATATATTTCAAACACAAATAAATTTGAGCTGTAACACATATTTCAAAAATTATATTAAAGTTCGTGGGATATTCAGTAAGAAAATTTCACATCAAAGTAATTTGAAGGCACAAATGGGGTATCGCAGCATTTAGATTTAGCAATTGAAAATAATTTAATGCAGAATATAATAAATAATAAAAATGTACTGTTTTCGTTTGTTTTAATTTATATAGGGTGTTTCAGGAGGAGATGTACATATTTCAGTATGTTATTCTACGTTAAATTTTAAGCAAAAAAATTCTTATAAGCTTAGGTCTGGAAACGTTTCGTTTAGGATATACAGAATGTCAAATTAAAAAAAATAATTACATTTTTTCTAATAAATCTCGACTGAAATAAATTCATAGAATTTTGTATGCGGAGGATTCTTGGAACGGAAAAAACAAATTGAACAATTGGCTGTATCTCCCAGAGGGCGCCACAAGAGACCATTAGCACCTCTTTAAATCGCTTCAACTTTTTTGTGCCACGGTGTATGTTATTTCGGAATAGACTATTTTTTCTACTTAAAAAATGTACACCTTATTGATGTCTCTAGGAGCAGCCGTTTCCGTTAAAAACTCACCTAAAGAGGATAATGCATGCAAGTTACGTATTAGAAATAAATCGAATAATATTGTTCTGGTCCCCCCTGATGGTCTTATGCGTAAATTCTACCATATTGCTGCTGCTATAGAATTAGCGTGGAGAAGAGGCGGGAGGCCTGTCTCTTGGATTTTTTTCAAATCGAGAAAAATAACGATAGCTATCCAACCAATCGCATTGAGTACAATCAGGGGTTCAGTAAAACTTACCAAGGCGGTTCAGAAAGTTGTACGAATAGTAAATGGTTGATTACCAATCAAAACTTCCCTGTACGTCTTTTCATAAACTGATAGCAAACCGAAGCGAACATATTACCTCACCACGGCTATTCTTAAAACCTAATCGACACTGGAAAACGAAAACCGAAAATTGATACAATAATGTCACTGCTGAAAAAATATTATTAATGAATGGACAAAAAACGGTGTGCAAAAACAACAATCCATAACAATCCAAATTATATAAAGTCATACTTAAACATCGACCAAGAACACCACAATAAGATCATAATATATGCTATGCGTATTTATAATCTAGTAAATAAAGTAGATGACAAACTGGATAGGGGTGCATCGGTTCTCAATATTTTTGGACCTGGTCCTTTCAGAATGCTCTCGTTGTCAGCATTTGTTGAAATTATCAAAGTGTACACCCACAAAGAGCTTAGGAAACGTTGAGATGAAACAAATAGCTGTCGATTTGCTAAGGACTTCCTAGAGTACCCTTGCAAGGATACAGCCAAAAAGTATCTGGCTATGTCTAAGACAAATCTTCGCCTGGTGACAAGTATACAAACTAAACACTGTTTGCTAAGGAAGAACCTCTATTACATGTGAAAGTGTGAAATACCTCTTTGTAGGGGTTGCGAACAGGAAATCGAGACAGGACTCCATGCACTCTGTTAGTGCACTGCCACCTTGTCAATAAGATAACAAGGGGCCAATGGGGCCTAAGTGCTGTAGCATTTCTGCTACCCTCTACACAATTCCATTCTACGCAGAGATAATAATAATAATAATATCTCTACCCCTCATTCAGGGATTAACCCAGAAGTCGGAGACTTGTGCGGGAGAGGGGGCGGCATATTATTATTAAGCAGGCCGCATTTGCGCCCAGGAACGACTTACGTTGGTAGGCCCTAACCACTATTCAGTGCAGGAATGAGGGAAACCTGGAAAACCTCATTAATTAGGGGGGTAGTCAAATATCAACCGGTATCAATCTCTCACATTGACCCAAGCCAACATTCTTCCACCCTACCATATCCGCAGAGAGGACGCCAAACCTCTCCACGAATATAGCTTATATACGGTCTACCGGCAGCTGGGCTCGAACCAACGCCGATTCAAGTACTGACGCCTTAAACCGCGCGACCACTGACCGACACCGATACCGATACTAAGCGTAGTAATAGATCTTCTACAGAAAAATTAGCCAATGTAATATTGCGTTAAATTTTAATAACTGCACATATACCAGCTGTATTTTTAATAAACAAATTGTTGTTTTATGACTTATTTGATTTTTTGTAAAACAATTTTTTGACCAATTATCCCTCTGATATTGAAATTTCTCAAGCAAACTGCTTTCGATTGCCATACAATTATTTCGTACATTATCAAATGTCCTAGTGATATTATAACTGATAATTACCCTTGAAAATGATGAATGATGTTCATAGAATCATAGATATTCTTGAAAAGAAATATAATAACTCTCAAATGTTTACAGAATATGCATTGTGTACCTATGCAGGTTATTTACATGCGTTTATCCTTCAGACTCTTATATGATAAAATTGGCGGCTGCATTTCCGATATTACGGACCAAGACGATGGAAAGTATCCATTAAAATAGACTAGATCCTGTTCAAAACAGATAATATCAAATAATAATTAAACGATGTCCGTTACAAATTGAGATTTTATAGAGATAACTAACAACGCTGGCAAAGGTATAAGGATATAATCAATGACCAATGGATAGACAAGTTAAGTCAAGAAACGAAATCACCCCCTTTGCCTGACAGTGAGACTGAAAAACAATATCGATATGAAAGAAGTACTTCAACAAGGCAGTTCCTTAATGTTTAGTAATTTTGCGGGTTGCTATGCCTTGACTTAGGTAACTGGTCACACTGGTAGTAACATAATTAAAGTGTACATTCATATTTAGTTGGGATTCTCTTACTCGCAGATTCTATGGGCAGTCGGAACTGGTCCTCGAAAAATGGTGATCTTATCATACATCCTGTAGCTACCTCTAAAACTAGTCGCATCCCGTATTTGTAAACATTTCTGCACTGCTTTCATCACAGGAGCAGAGGAATTGCCTGCTCACGTCATGACTTGTGGGGAGTCACAACTAAATATGCTGACGGTGAAGAGCGGTAAGACGTTTGGAAGCATGGGATAAGACTAGCTACTGAGATAGCTACGAGTCATCTCGTAAGACCACCTTTGTCCGAGGCGCGGTTCCGATTGTATCAGTATTAAACCAACAACAGGACTCGTGATCAATATATGGACGAGCTCAGTTGTACTGATAACGTCTCCGACTCCCACAAAACAACAAGAGTAGGGCAAAAAATCCCAGCTAAGGCTAGGAATTTGCACATTAGTTCTGTTGTTGGCAGAGATCAGTAGCGACCAATTATAGAGGCCGCTCGGAACATTTCAAAAGATCACCATTATCCGAGCTGCGGTTCCGACCGTAGCAACCGTAATACCAACAACAGAAACTGAAATTAATATATTGAGAAGCTTTAATGTACTGATAGCTTGGCCTCCCCCACAGAATAACAAGAGCAGGTGAAAGAACCCCAGCTAAGGCTAGGAATCTGCACTTGACTTTTGTTATTGGAAGTAAGTAGGTCACAGTATAACAATCCGGAAGATCACTATAAATCAAATAATAGCACTTGTTGTGAAAGACAATCCACTACGTTTGTCACAATGTAATGTTTGTTAAAATCTAATAATAAACATTTTTAATACATGACACATACTTTTTGCCTGTCAGTGTATTAGCAAAATGGAACGACAGAGTTTTATTTACATAAAATGTGAACGTGTAATTCATAATATGATGAGGTGAACACTGTATGTAGAAAGCATAACAAAAAATAAAAATGTTATTTTTATATTAAAAGTCAATGTTATCTCTTTCATGCTATCGGAAAATAATTCATTTAGTGAAAGATAATGTATTTTATGTAAAATATTCGCGAGACCTTTTTATAGCACAATATTGCTTTCATTTTTGATATCACATTATCTGTAAGTATAATAATTTATTCCGTAAATACGTTCCCAGAAAATGTGGAGTAAAATATCCCATATTGTTATAAATTATTCTTTAAATTTGCTTTTAAATAACGTACGTCGTTTTATCTCACGTAAACTCCGAAATATACCTATATGTTTTATTTTCCATTATTATTTCATAATTTCCATAAGAACACAAGTATTCCTTCCTAGAACCTTTGTTAATTTTTTGCTTTAAAATATGAGATGATGATATGTTGTTAAGTAATATCATTTTAGTTAGGATGTACAGATATTTGAGTTTATATTACTTAAATTAGATTAAGTTAGCCTAAACCAATAATGTTAAAGATAAATATGGTCATAGATTTGCATCCATTATATGTCATTTTGCACCGGAAAATTTAGGCTTTGCGCCTTTTGCATTATAAGCTATTTTCCCTACTTTAACGGTATATATATATATATATATATATATATATATATATATATATATATATATATATATATATTGGTCAGTTCACTATGGAACTGGAAAAGGACCAACAGCTACCTTTCCTCGATGTATGTATAAAGAAAAAAGAAGATGGAGGTCTAAGCTATACGGTATATCGGAAACCAACACACACGAATAGGTACCTACATGCAGAATCTCACCACCACCCATCGCAGCTACAATCAGTGATCAAAACACTAATGACAAGGTCAGAACGACTCTCTGACGACGACCACAAAGAAGAGGAAAAAACGTTAAATTAGCCTTACAACAAAATGGTTTCTCCGGCAACAATATCAAGAGGGCTTTAAGACCTAGGCGAAACAAAGAACAGAAGGAAGAAGATAAACCAATAGGCAAAGCTCTCCTGCCATATGTCAAGGGAACTACAGACAAAATAAGCAGGGTTTTAAAGAAATACAAAATAGAAACCGTCTTCAACACGGACAGGAAGATTGGTAATATGCTACCATCAGCCAAAACAAACATTCCTCTAGAAGACCAAGGAGTATATGAAGTTCCTTGCGGAGGCTGTGAGAAGACGTACATTGGACAAACTAACAAAAGAATCCAAACCCGGAAAGAAGAACATCGGAATGCTGTCCAGAAAAATGAAAAAACTTCGTCATTAGCTCAACATGTAAAAGACACCGGCCACGAGATTGATTTCGATAATACCAAGGTATTAGCAAGAATGGAGCATAAGGCAAAAAGAATAATTAGAGAAGCCATCGAAATTGAAAAACATCCTCAAAATCTCAATACACGTGACGATACCCAAAGATTACCAACAGCTTGGAAACCTGTCCTGGGAATCAAGAAGATCAATAAACCAGTGACACGCAACGGTGAGAGTAGGCCAAGCAGAACACAAGAACCCACAGCACCATTAAACGCAAGACCCGTGACGCGCAGCCATGCGAAGAAAACCACACACCGGAACGAAAGCACAGTATATAACTCACCAAGTGGACAAACATCTTCCAGTAAGCCGAACGTAGTAACGCGAAGCAGAAGTAAGAAGACCTGAAGATGGTAAATGAGATTTTACCGAAACGTTGTCAAACAAATGGTTCTTTTGAAGACCATGCAGATTCATCGCGGAGAGGAATCCGGAGAAATTTTACAACCATATATATATATATATATATATATATGTAGTTTTTTGACAAAACCTATTTTGCGCTGATGAAAGGATACTTTGCTCAAAATGATGGATGTTAATCGTATTAGTAACTTATGTATTATTTTTGTACAATGGTCTTAATAATTGTACTAATAGTAATAGAAAACAAGTGGCTTGTTTAACAAATTTGTTTTATGTAAATGTATTGCAGTAATTTGAATCAGAAAACTTATAAGTAATGAGTGTTTTAATCCTCGTTTCAGTCATATGCATTTGTTTTCTAATTCGCTTGTAAAGCTTAATGCTATTTCGAGGGATTTTTTAAATCTTTCTTTGTTTTTCAGACATAGTCTTGTAATTTTTCAAATTGTCACACTGTATAATATTTTTCTTTACACCATTAGAATTTCCTGTTTCCTTACCTTCTCATATTTTCTATTCTTCAAAATTGCAGCCAGCAGTTTGGGTTGAGCCATTTGTCCCTGGTTCTTTCTTGTGACCCAAATACTCACAGTACGATTAATTCTCATAATTATAGATCAAAACAATTTTTATTAACTATTAATATTACTTATATAGGGTGTTTTAGGTATTACTGGCATACTTGGAAGGGGTGATTGCACAGTCAAAATAAATGAAATTTACTCAATATCTAAGTGGTTACTGTTTCCGGGATATAGCGTGTCAAAAATTTCAAAATTTCTATTATATTTTTTATTTACTGGAGAACCCTTTGCGATAAAACAACAATAACTAAGTTGTAATAGGACATATTTGGTCTGATTATTCCATATGTTTAAACATTACAATTGTCATCAGTGGCGTAAAAACTTTTAGCACTCTTCTTTTATTTACGATAAAAATAGTACGCCACTGTCTTAATTAAAAACTATAAATTTTTAGATATTTGGGTAAATCTCATTTATTTTGACTGTACAATCACCCCTTCCAAGGATGCCAGCAATTCCTGAAACATCCTGTATATTAGTAGATTTACAAAATAAAACTCTGATCAAGTGCGACTTTGTAATGAGAATTTGTACATTGTCTTTTGTAAATAATAAAATACATTGTAATTGCCTGTGTGCATTTATGGAGGTGCAATTGAAACCCCCATGTATAAAGGCGTGTTATTAGTCTTCAAATCATCCGAATCGGCGTATACAGGGTGAGTCATTAATAATGGTACATAGCACAAGAACTGATTATTAACCTCAAAATAAAGCGATTGAGTCTAACATGCCTTATTCAATTATTGTTCTTTTTCATTCTACAGGGTGTTAAAGTTGAAAAAATGTTTTCAATTTTTTGTAATATTTTAATGTAATATTTTAAGAACGTGTGAACCGATTGTTTTGAAAATTTCTAGTCTTATTTTTCTTAAGGTGGTAAATACGAATATGCAAACAGTGTTGAGGTCACGACTAGGGGCGTTAGTTATACTGTACTGTCGGTGTAATAATTTGTCTAACTTTTTTGTTTTACACTTTTGAATTTTTTTAATAAGAAGCTACTGAACTGCCTTCAATTCTAAATAGAAAAGATGTACCTGTTACAAATCGATAAACTCAACCGTTTTCGAGAAACAGACGATTTATGTTTTTGAGATTCGGCGGGAATTAAATTAGAAATATACGGAATCTTCGGATATCAAAACTGAATTAGCAATAAGACGAACACTACAACAACTGAAAATTCTATTATGCATGCCTTAACAAATTATGAATTAAAAAAGATTCCCGTGTGACCACCAGTGACTTCAGTGCACTTTCTTAACCGCATATTTAAAATTTGTCTGACGATTAATAAAGTTCTATGTTGCTTGATAATATTAACCGATATTTTGTCCACAGTTGTTCTTGACTATTAATAATGTATTATGACAGGGCATTTTAAATATAAAAAATAACAGTAAAAAACCCTAGTGCCTATTCTATGAAATGAGTGGCATTGAAATAATATGGTAGTGTAGTGGCAGCTGTCTGCTTATTATCTCCACGCCTATTTGGAAATAGTACATTATACTATAAGGGAGAAAAATGCGTTATTTTGGCAGAGGTGCAATTTGAAGCCCGAGGGCTACAATGCACCGAGGACAAAATAGCATCTCTCCCGAATGGTATATACTATTTTTTCCACGGTCTCATTAACTTAAAAACACATATTTTGTCATTATGAATTAAGTAGCACCAGAATTATTGTATTCGGATTTGAGCATTTATTTAGTAGTCGTTGAGTTATTGTCATAACTACAAAATAAACAAACAAAAAGAATTGTCAAATTAAGGTGATAGTTTGGTTTAGTTTAAAGTTTGTTTAGTGCACAATGAATAATTGTGAGTCGGAAGAGATTGTGGAGGCTGCAAATATTGCAATAAGCAATTTGCTGCCTACAAAGTCAAGATCTTTATACGATATAGCCTACAATCGGTTCAAAAAGTGGTGCGCCGAGAAAAATGTTCAACTATACAGCGAGAATGTTTTGTTGGCATACTTCAGTGGAAATGCAAAGAATTACAAGCCTTCCACATTATGGGCGCAATATTCTATGGTTAAGTCATACTTGATAATCTACGACACCATAGATATAAGCAAATTCCCCAAGCTGATCGCATTTTTGAAAAGAACCGGTGACGGATATCAAGCGAAAAAGTCTAAAATATTGACAAAGGGTGAAATCGACCGTTTTCTATCAAGTGCAGATGACAAAGAATTGTTAATGATTAAGGCAGGGTTACTTTTGTTGTTAGGTATTTCAATTATTAAGTATTTTGATTTTTTATAGGTTGGATTAATTCTGGGGATTGCTGGAGCTTGTCGAACTGATGAACTAGTCAATTTAACTGTAGATGATATTGAGGATGTAGGCTCTTCAATAATTGTAAAAATTCCAAACACTAAGACAAAGATTCCACGAACCTTTCTGGTTACCGATGAGGGAAATATACTTGAATTGTTTCGAAAATATCTGTCCCTTCGTCCTCCCTACGTCAAGCATAAGCGCCTTTTTTTGTACTACAAAGCAGGAAAATGTAGTTCGCAGCCAGTTGGCAAGAATACCATGGGAACAATTCAGAGTGTAGTAGCTTCGTATTTAAAATTACCTGATGCTGCATCTTATACTGGTCACTGCTTACGAAGATCTTCAGCGACATTACTGGCAGATGTTGGTGTGGATATCACGACAATAAAGCACCATACTGGTTGGAAATCAACGACAGTCGCTGAGGGTTATGTCGAGAACTCCATTGAAAATATGACCAAAATTGCTAATCAGGTTTTAGTAGGTACCACTACTAGCGCAATCACAAAAACTGTAAATGTAAGCGAAAGTAATATTCCTTCTAATATTAAATTTGAAAATTGTACAAATGTAACATTTGATTTAAATGTCAATAAATAATTTCAATGTTATCTTTTTTTTTGCAAGAAAAACGTTCTCCATAATGTAAACTCTCTTGGGAGTATTATACTCCCTTGGGAATAATCGACGATTGAGTTTCTCGATTTGTAACAGGTATATCTTTTCTATTTCCAATTGAAGGTAGTTCAAAATTCAAAAGTGTAAAATATATATGTTTACATGGACAGTACAGTATAACTAGAGCCCCCTAGTCGGTATCTCAACACTGTTTGCATATAATTGCCACCGCAAAAAACATAAGACTACAAATTTTCAAAACAATCGGTCCACACGTTCTCAAAATATTAAAAAAAATCAGACACTCCGTAGAATGAAAACGAGGAACAATGTAATAAGGCATGTTGGGCTCAATCGCTTTATTTTGACGTTAACAATATACCCTTGAACTATGTACCATTATTAAGGACTCGCCCTGCATTAAAGACGTAAAGGAGGAGAGAACGTACGGAACTAATAAAATCAAAATTACTTACATCAACATTGAGGTGAGGCATTGCGAATACCTTGGACGGCGGTGATTCCTTGGGAACGTATCTGTAGAATTCCTCATCGTAGCGGTACCACTTGATTGTGTACAGAGCCACGGATTCCAGGTCGTAATCGCAGGCCAGCGTCACTGATTCGCCGACTTTCACAGCTTCCGGCACTTTGATGTGCATGTCTTTGAGCGCACGCACGTCTGCAATGAAATGAAACATTATTGCACTTTGGGGTATCAGTTTTAAAACAGTTTATTCAATAAAAATTCTTATTGTTCATGATGCTAAGGTATCCAGAATTTAGTACCCGTTTTATTTTCAAACAGTGATAATTTAGCATTAAGCATTATTTAGCATTAGTATTTATGTATTGAAAGCGGAAATAATCTACTTTATTGCTTTTAGTTTATAACAAATATATTTACATAGTAATAATAATTAGAAAAGTTATATAAAGCAAAAGGCGAAGATCAATTTATTTTGGGATAAATTGTTCTTCCACTTAACCTAAAAAAAAATCATTGCTCCAGCATGACTCTTAACAGTTATTGTTTATTAAATTTTAACTTTATCATTACACATTAGACATTAAGACGATTGAGATTTAAATAACAATTGCTTATACAGGGTGTCCTGATATTATGCGTCAAGACTTCAGGAGTTGATTCCTCACAAGAAATTAAGGTCACGAAGTCCTATAATAATTTTTCGAAAACTCAATATTAACGGAGATACAGGGTGTTAAACTTAAAATTTTATTTTCGATATTTGTAAATAACTTCTTAATAAATCCAAATATTTACATAAAATTTGTAAATCGGGGGTTTTGGCGGACGAGAAATTCAAATATGTTTCAAATTTTGATTAGTTTTTTGCTGTTTAGCGTATCCATCTGACTATTGAAACAATCGATTCTCCTACCTGTTATATCTGAGAAGGGTACCTATATCTCATTGAAGTCGTTAGGAGTAACAGTTTTCGAAATAATCTTATTTGAAATATTTAGTGTACATAGTAAAAACTGTTTTGGTTTTAGTTAAAGTGCCTTTTCTACTGAAAATACAGCAAAATGTTACTTGAAATAGTTGTTCAGAACGGTAAATTATGGAGTAGTATTACTTTTATTTTGCAAGCAGCTATACCACGATCAGCTATAATACCCGTTGCACCAATGACACCCTTCTCAATTACCCAATCGGGATATAATGAGATATCCACAGGCGTATCCATAAGGAATGTTCCAATTTAATTTATTTGTTTGTTTGTTACAATATAACGTGCAAAAAGAAAATACAAAAAAATGTAAGTAACATACCGGTATAACAAAAAAAAATTATTAAATGCAGCTACTCACTATACTATAGCTCATAAATTGATTAAAGCTAAAAGCTAAATACAATTTATATATAATACAATTCAATTATGTGTCAATCCCAAATTAGTGTTAGCAGCAGAAGTATAAAGAGAGAGACGAGTGCGACTTGCACGCCGAATTGTTAAAAAGTTCAGTTGGTTCAAATTATCAGAAGAGGCAATATTATTATGTAATAGAGCATGTGAAAATTTCGAATTTACAACGTGCTATTAATATTTTATAATCACATCTGCGTGTAGAAAATATACCATCCGCACGATATGCATGAAATTTTAAAAACCTTTTTTGTACTGAATCAAGTAAACGAACCTGGTTACTATAAAGAGTGACCCAAACAAAGCAATATTCGAGTATTCTAGTTTGGACAGAATAAACGCATAAAATCTAGAGCAGGGCAGCATTATCCGAAACTTACAACCATGTCTTATCACAAAACCCAGTGCTTTAAGTGTTAAGGAAACTAAATATTGAAAGTGATCTGAGAAAGAGAAGTTACTATCAAAGTAAACTCCTAAATCCTTTATGTTATCTGAACGCTCCAAAACTTTCGAGTTAACCTTGTAATTGAACAGAATGGGCTTCAATTTTTCGTAAATGACATAACTTTACATTTGGAAATATTTAGTTGTAAGTTATTTAACTCATACTAAGAAACTGTTTTATTTAACTGACTTCAAAGGTCAACACAATCATCATCAGTTGATATGGAAGAAAAACAATTTAAATCATCAACAGAAACCAGTTTACGGCAATCAATATAAAGCGTGATTTATGATTAATAAAAATAAGAGTGGGCCCAGATTATAACCATGAGGTACTCCGGCAGTAATGGGATACTGGCTAGATCTAAATGCGTTGTAAGAACGTAACGAAAACGATTCGACAAATATGAAGTAAACAGTTTTAAAGATTTCCACAAAGTCCGTATATCTCGAGGTTTTGCAGAATCATACTGTGATCTATACTGTCGATGGTTTTATATTATGGAACATTGTAAACAAATGCAGAACTAAATATTTAAAAACTGAAAATAGAAAGAAATAGCTAGTCTTCAATTATTCTAGATGATGCCATCTTTGTAGCATTGAGATTTATTTATGGAAAAGAGGGATTAACACATTTTATAGCCCCATTGTCCACAAAATACTTAAACTAAATTAAATATAGAAGTACAGTAGTAATTGATATGATACCAATGATCAAAGAGTGAAAGATATCTAGATGACTATAGTACAAGTTATAATTTCTACATATTCTATTTATAGGAGAATTTTGACCAGAGTCAGTCCGGTAAACAATTTCATAAAACAATGCATTTATTCTGGAGTAATGTTGTGGTACATGTAAACCGATCATGGATAATAAATCTGGAGAAACGATCATACCATTAAAAGGTAATAGAAATATTGCTTCGGCAATAATTCGATTTTCTAATGAAATTGGTTTCTTAATAACGTGTTACAATGAGAAGAATACACACCACTCTCCTAATATCTTATAAATCTATTTTGCACCAACTCAAGTCAAGATTTATATATGAAATATTGAGGACTCCATACTATGGAGGCAAAGTTAATTATATTGTGCACATATGCCGAATATAGAGATTTAATAACAAAATTGACTTAAAATTTCTGCAAACACCGATAATAAAATCAAGCATTTTGTTACTTTTAAAAGTTATGTAATCAATATGCGAAGAGGAATTCATTTTTCTGTCAAAGACAACGAAGGTCTTTTATATCTTCAACGTGACGTAACATATTTTTATTAAAGTTTAATTGTAAGATTGAAATTGTAATATGTTATGGGAATACCAGACCTTGCAATATAGGGAGAAGATATGTAACCACTAATGGTTACTAATTGTGATTCTTGAAAATATAATAGGTAAGCCACCTCAGTAAGTTACCATGTATACGAACTTCAAATAACTTTAAAAATGTTATGTTATGATTAAGTTTATCGAACGGTTTGCTGAAGTCAGTGTACACGGCATCCAGCTGAGTCTGATGATAGTCAGACCATAGCACTAGTAGTTGAGAGTATATTACTAAATTGGATTCAATAGATCTCTTTGGAAAATATCCATGCTGCTCAAGGATTATTGAGTATTTAAGTACAATACATAAATGATTATAACAAACATCCAAAAATTTTGTTAAGAATATTTAACTTACTAATTGGTCGATATTTTGAAACTTCTTTTTTATAGCTTTCTTATGAATAGGAATAATAAATGCTTGCTTCCATATCCCAGAAAATACTCCTTCTTCGATTTTGATTTTATTAAATAACAACGTGACAAGGTTACACAGAGAATCGGCACATTTTTTACAAAAAATTAAAGGAATGCCTTCAGGTCTCTCCCCTTTATTCTTGTCTAATTCAGTTAGAATATTTAATTGCTCATCTCTCGTTATATTGCAAATCTTATTGATATTACCGAAGTTATTGATTAGAATAGGACACTGATCGTAAGGTTTATAAACATTTTGAAAAAAATTGGCAAAATGCGGACAAATGTTTTCGCCAATGAAGATAAATTTAATAATGTTTAATAGAATTAGGGAAAGAACTTCGACATTTTTTGTGTAATTTTATTTTCTCTTTAATAACCGTTACGTTGATTAAATCAAATGTAGTCAACATTAAATTAAAGTTACATAATTACAATACAAATTTAGCCATCCAGTCGCTGTGTTTGATTAATTTTTAAAGGTGGTTCCTCTAACTGAAATTGAGTTTTGAACTTTTTATGTAGAATGCATAGAGTGAACAAATCATCTATAAAACATGGCGCTTTTCCTGATATACATTAATATCATCTGAGAATGATTGCAGTTGAAGTTGAGTGAATATATATTTTCCTTTAACTCGTGCTCGTACCGACAGCTGATGATTGGTAATGGTAACTACAAGTGCACGGCGAGTACAAATATCCCTTACAAATATCATACATACATCACAAGTGCCTCGACTTTCGGGTACTTGCGATATGTCTGTTTGAGCGAGAGGAGTGTTGCCCTTTGCTTTTTTATGTCGCTTATTCACTATGTGGTATATACTTCTTTATTTTATAAGCCTCAAGCCAAACATGTATGATATTTATATCATAAATACATAATTTCCCGAGAAAGATATAGCTGAGTTCTCTTGCGGAAACCCAGACTTGCCTCATTGGGACATCCTACAGAAGTATTTATATTATATCAGGACGTTCAGCACGCTCTGGTAGTATGCCCATATACTTGTTAATATTTGTAATCTGGAAGCTGAAAGTACAGTCTTTACAGTTTTTATTAGTAACTTCTGATCTCATAAGTATATTGCGGCCATAATCTGAGTATTTTTTATTCCTACTACTGCTGTTTTAATTGTTTCATTAGAAAATATTGTCCTCCATTTAACCTTCCGCATCTGTAAACCTTTTAAATTTTCGTAGCTAATCCTTAATTATTTCATTACGAATATACAAGATTATCGAACCAGAATCAAATCCATTACTTATGATCAGTACATACCGAATAAGACAGATACACACGGAAAACACAAAAGCAAATGTGTATTACACCGTCTTCTTTCACTACTTCACTTTATCCAACTTGAATTGCATTTTTATTTAGGCAAATAGTAAAATTTACTAATAATTGTAAACACTGGCGACACTGATGACTGATGGATGGAGAAGGGAGAGAAGTCGGGCCGTCTGCAACTGGAACATATGCACGCGTGCTCGCCTGCATATGAAAACGGACTCGAACGATGTTCGACTAATTCCGCCGGTAACGTATTAAATGGGAATTTGAACTGCCAATTTTTTAGCTGTGTCGAGTGTGCCAAGTGTGCCGATTACAGCCTATCCGATGACGGCTCTAATTACTGCGGTTGGCATTTATTATAAAATTCTCATGATTTCCTATTGATGACACCGGGTGTTTATAAAAATGCAAATTTAATTGCTTTTGTTATTATTTAGCGGTCCTACAGCGCTTGTCATTGAGTAGATATTAAAAACAAAGTTATTGACCTAAATACGGTAGGTCAAGACTCGAATTGCCGGATTGTTGATCACTGAATAGGTATATCGCGAACTGTTTTTTGTTGACAGCAGAGGTTTTTTTATTACTATCTGTATTTAAATACCAAAAAACATTTCAGCCCCTCTTAATAATTTGACCTAGTGAGTATTGAATTTTATTTCACTATTTATGTAATGAAATGTGAATGGTTTATTTTGATCCGTTAGAGTTTTATAATTTCAATATTAAATATTTTTTTTATGTTGAAACTTAATATGTTAATTGCATAGTTTTAAAAAATAATGTATAGCATTAATTACGTATTACTATACGTATAAATTTTCTAACTATAGGAAAGCTGAGTTGAATTGCAGTCAGCGGTCAGTGACAGTCTGAAAAGGGGGTTTAAATAATCGAAAATATTTTTTTCCGACTTAAATATGCATTTATTTTTTTTTCTTATATTATACTCATTTTTTACTATCTTCTCTTAAAATTAATAACATTATGACTGAATCACTCTGTCTATTAACTGTGAGAAAGAAAGAGGAAGGAAAAATGAGTTAAGTGTACTTAAAATAGTTTCAATTATTTGTCCTAAATATTTATCAGAAAATTTATTAGAGAAAACGTAATTACTAATTGTCCCATTGAAACATTAATTACTAAAAATAAAACATAATTATTTCAAAGAAAAGTTAATAAATGACGCATAATAATAATTTACAATTATTATTATGCAATATCTATAAATGGTCTTCAAAGCCTGCTGTCGAGGCAAGCATTCTATTATCCATTTATTTCTCAGATCGTAAACATATAAACACTACTCTCTTAAAGGCTCTTTAGGGACCATATGGGACAAAATAGACCGGTGTGAAAGCAGCAGCCGAAGATAGCAGCCTAAACGCACGAAGATCCCCGAACGATCAGTAGCGCGCAGTTCTCGCAGGCATACGTTGGGTATATTAATAAATGCTATTAAATTACTCTATTCTAAAATGTCACTGTGGCTTCAGAGATGTACCATATTTTACAATATAGAATATAATAACAATACCAAGGACGGGTACACTTAAAGTTTCGTCGAACTGTAGTGGGTCAGCGGGGGTGAAAATCGAGATTAATCGATCTATTTATTTATAATAATTACATATCTTGCAAACTATGAGGCGGACCACATTTTGCGTTATAGGGTATATTAACAATGTCCAAATGAGTTTTTACACAAAGTTTCGTTGATTTGTATTGGGCCTCCGGGGGTAAAAATAGAGATTAACCGATTAATTTGTTATAAATAATTACATATCTTGCAAACATGAGGCAGACCACATTTTGCTTTATATGGTATATTAAGAATGTCCTAATCAGTTTTTGCACAAAGTTTCGTTGATTTGTATTGGGCCTCCGGGGGTGAAAATCGAGATTAATAGATTTATTTTTTATAAATAATTACGTATCTCACAAACTATGAGGCGGACCACATTTTGCTTTATAGGGTATATTAACAATGTCCTAATGAGTTTTTACATAAAATCTCGTTGATTTGTATTGGGCCTCCGGGGGTGAAAATCGAGATTAATAGATTTATTTATTATAAATAATTACATATCTTGCAAACTATGAGGCGGACCACATTTTGCTTTATAGGGAATATTAACAATGTCCTAATGAGTTTTAACATAAAGTCTCGTTGATTTGTATTGGGCCTCCGGGGGTGAAAATCGAGATTAATAGATTTATTTATTATAAATAATTACATATCTTGCAAACTATGAGGCGGACCACATTTTGCTTTATAGGGAATATTAACAATGTCCTAATGAGTTTTTACATAAAGTCTCGTTGATTTGTATTGGGCCTCCGGGGATGAAAATCGAGATTAATCGATTTATTTTTTATAAATAATTACGTATCTCACAAACTATGAGGTGGACCACATTTTGCTTTATAGGGTATATTAACAATGTCCTAATGAGTTTTTACATAAAGTCTCGTTGATTTGTATTGGGCCTCCGGGGGTGAAAATCGAGATTAATAGATTTATTTATTATAAATAATTACATATCTTGCAAACTATGAGGCGGACCACATTTTGCTTTATAGGGTATATTAACAATGTCCTAATGAGTTTTTACATAAAGTCCCGTTGATTTGTATTGGGCCTCCGGGGGTGAAAATCGAGATTAATCGATTTATTTTTTATAAATAATTACATATCTTGCAAACTATGAGGCGGACCACATTTTGCTTTATAGGGAATATTAACAATGTCCTAATGAGTTTTTACATAAAGTCTCGTTGATTTGTATTGGGCCTCCGGGGGTGAAAATCGAGATTAATCGATTTATTTTTTATAAATAATTACATATCTTGCAAACTATGAGGCGGACCACATTTTGCTTTATAGGGAATATTAACAATGTCCTAATGAGTTTTTACATAAAGTCTCGTTGATTTGTATTGGGCCTCCGGGGGTGAAAATCGAGATTAATCGATTTATTTTTTATAAATAATTACGTATCTCACAAACTACGAGGCGGACCACATTTTACTTTATAGGGTATATTAACAATGTCCTAATGAGTTTTTACATAAAGTCCCGTTGATTTGTATTGGGCCTCCGGGGGTGAAAATAGAGATTAATCGATTTATTTTTTATAAATAATTACGTATCTCACAAACTACGAGGCGGACCACATTTTGCTTTATAGGGTATATTAACAATGTCCTAATGAGTTTTTACATAAAGTCTCGTTGATTTGTATTGGGCCTCCGGGGGTGAAAATCGAGATTAATCGATTTATTTTTTATAAATAATTACGTATCTCACAAACTACGAGGCGGACCACATTTTGCTTTATAGGGTATATTAACAATGTCCTAATGAGTTTTTACATAAAGTCCCGTTGATTTGTATTGGGCCTCCGGGGGTGAAAATCGAGATTAATCTATTTATTTTTTATAAATAATTACGTATCTCCCAAACTACGAGGCGGACCACATTTTGCTTTATAGGGTATATTAACAATGTCCTAATGAGTTTTTACATAAAGTCTCGTTGATTTGTATTGGGTCTCCGGGGGTGAAAATCGAAATTAATCGATTTATTTTTTATAAATAATTACGTATCTCGCAAACTATGAGGCGGACCACATTTTGCTTTATAGGGAATATTAACAATGTCCTAATGAGTTTTTACATAAAGTCTCGTTGATTTGTATTGGGCCTCCGGGGGTGAAAATCGAGATTAATCGATTTATTTTTTATAAATAATTACATATCTTGCAAACTATGAGGCGGACCACATTTTGTTTTATAGGGTATATTAACAATATCCTAATGAGTTTTTACACAAAGTTTAGTTGATTTGTATTGGGCCTCCGGGGATGAAAATCGAGATTAATTGATTTATTTTTTATAAATAATTACGTATCTCACAAACTACGAGGCGGACCACATTTTGCTTTATAGGGTTTATTAACAATGTCCTAATGAGTTTTTACATAAAGTCTCGTTGATTTGTATTGGGCCTCCGGGGGTGAAAATCGAGATTAATCGATTTTTTTTTTATAAATAATTACGTATCTCGCAAACTATGAGGCGGACCACATTTTGCTTTATAGGGTATATTAACAATGTCCTAATGAGATTTCACACAAAGTTTCGTTGATTTGTATTGGGTCTCTGGGGGTGAAAATAGAGATTAATCGATTTATTTTTTATAAATAATTACGTATCTCACAAACTACGAGGCGGACCACATTTTGCTTTATAGGGTATATTAACAATGTCCTAATGAGTTTTTACATAAAGTCTCGTTGATTTGTATTGGGCCTCCGGGGGTGAAAATCGAGATTAATCGATTTATTTTTTATAAATAATTACGTATCTCACAAACTACGAGGCGGACCACATTTTGCTTTATAGGGTATATTAACAATGTCCTAATGAGTTTTTACATAAAGTCCCGTTGATTTGTATTGGGCCTCCGGGGGTGAAAATCGAGATTAATCTATTTATTTTTTATAAATAATTACGTATCTCCCAAACTACGAGGCGGACCACATTTTGCTTTATAGGGTATATTAACAATGTCCTAATGAGTTTTTACATAAAGTCTCGTTGATTTGTATTGGGTCTCCGGGGGTGAAAATCGAAATTAATCGATTTATTTTTTATAAATAATTACGTATCTCGCAAACTATGAGGCGGACCACATTTTGCTTTATAGGGAATATTAACAATGTCCTAATGAGTTTTTACATAAAGTGCCATTGATTTGTATTGGGCCTCCGGGGGTGAAAATCGAGATTAATCTATTTATTTTTTATAAATAATTACGTATCTCCCAAACTACGAGGCGGACCATATTTTGCTTTATAGGGTATATTAACAATGTCCTAATGAGTTTTTACATAAAGTCTCGTTGATTTGTATTGGGTCTCCGGGGGTGAAAATCGAAATTAATCGATTTATTTTTTATAAATAATTACATATCTTGCAAACTATGAGGCGGATCACATTTTGCTTTATAGGGTATATTAACAGTATCCTAATGAGTTTTTACACAAAGTTTAGTTGATTTGTATTGGGCCTCCGGGGGTGAAAATCGAGATTAATCGATTTATTTTTAATAAATAATTACGTATCTCGCAAACTATGAGGCGAACCACATTTTGCTTTATAGGGTATATTAACAATGTCCTAATGAGTTTTTACATAAAGTCTCGTTGATTTGTATTGGGCCTCCGGGGGTGAAAATATGTATGGACTCCGTGGTAGGACACCCGGTATTTAATATGAAGTGAGTCTGAATATGCAAACGGTAATGTTTAGTCTGTATGATTTCTTAGTTTACATATTAAACTTTATTAGATAGATATATGTAAATGTGCTTTATAAATTTAATTGTTATTATATTCGTCGAGCAAATAAACTTAGATCCTTTTAGAAAACGTAGAAAATAGTATTAATACTGTCGGCAAATATCACACAGAGCGTTCTTAAATCTGATGCTCGGAGTTACTCCCTCAGTTTTATCTTTGTGTGATATTATACACTTTGTGTGAATCAGTCGCAAGCACATATTGCATTGAAAATATTTATCAACGACATCTCGATTACAAAATAAGCATTTTTGTTTTATATTCGAGGAAGTACGTAAGATTGTCCATTTAAGTTCTGCCCGATATTCGTCCATATTTTTGGCATCCGTAAGAGGCTTATCACTGCTGATGTTCTGGAAAAAATTAATAATAAAAAGGCCACAATTGTAAGAATCGTTTTGTTTAATATGTTCTATAGATTCATTGCGCCAGTTATTAAAATCGTTCAAATCGGAATATTTTATTTCATTTAAAATATTTAAAAATCTACTAAAATAATGTTGTTGCTTGTGATAAAGTTCACCCATGGGATCTAACAAAGTGAATTTCTTTTCATTAATATTAACACTAACCAAAATATAGTGATTGTTATTTTCAATTATTGGAAAAATTAAATTTTCTTTTTCAATTTTAATTTTATTTAATACATTCTGTGAATAACTTGTTGCAGAAAATATAAAAGATGACAATTCGGTAGAAAAAATTTGGAAATTATTGTTTTCGTTTATTAAATTTAAGCAAATGTCAATTACAAGACTGGCAAGCCACTCTCCGTTATCTAAACTTAAAAAATCATCTATTATAATTTCCTTTACTGCACAAGGTGTGTTTTCAAAATATGCAACGGTATATCCTCGGCGGTCAGGCGTCTTCTTATAATAATATATATCGTTTACTAAACCATTTGGAAGTAATATTATATCTTTTGCAGTTCTCCATTTCCTATCATCCAATGACAAACTCTTATTGGGAAGAACGATTTCAGGTAATAAATAGAAATAATAAAATGAAGACAACTTTGGTAACATGATGTTTGTCCAAAATGTATTATTTCTGATTATTTTAATCACTTGAATTCCCATTATTGTATATATTACTAGATCGCACCAGTTTCTGTTTGTAATTTCAAGCAAACCCTGGATCTGGAAGTAGTAGTCGCTATTCATTCTTAACAAGCCTTCCGCTGAAAGAAAATCGAATTTAGTGATATTGGGATCACAATTTTTGTAGCGGTAGGGACATTTAATTTCAATTAAACCATGTTCCCCAATTAAACCGTCAGGAGACCCTGCCAAGAAAACATACTTTCTATGAATGTGTAAACCTGTTTGTTTACAAATTTTGTTTTCTCTTGAGCAATACATTTCTCTAGCAGTATTTTCCCAATACAGCCCGTATTTTGTTGCCTTTGTTTCTATTATTTGGGGATTAATTATGTCCTTCACGACCTTTGCTTTTGTTTGTTCTTTGCACTTGCATACTCTTGCAAAGAAAGATGCAGTTAGCCTAATTGTTCGTTGTTTCCTCCATACATCAGATTTATTCTGCTGACGAGTTTCAATTTTTAGATTTTCTTTTTCTGTATCTGTAAGAGTATTTGACATAATGAAGTCGGTGCATTTCTGATATAATTCTGTAGTTGGTATTATGTTGGTTTGATTTACATCGCTCAAAATACATATCTTGCAGATGAACTCTCCACTAAAGGAATCATCGTTATCAGTTTCGCAGTTTTTATGCACCCACTCACTACATTTGTCACATTGAACAAAATGTGTAGTTTCATCTAGTTTTCCATATCCGCAATAAACACACCTTGTGACATCATCAATAATTATAGTATCATTTGTGATATCGTTATTTGTTACTTGTGTGTCATGTAATGTCATTTTCAATTGTTTAATATGTCTACCTGTAAAATGGCTAGTATATCTTTTTTTCTTTTTATTCCATGATTCTTGTGATGTTTTTTCATCAGAAGAGTAGCCGTTACTTACTTTACGGTTTGTTCTGTGAGTCAAGTTACTTTTGTTTATATTTAAACACATACACGTATATATAGCAAAAATGTCTTGCATGTGTTTCCTAATAAATCTGGAACATTTCATATTTTTAAGTCCTTCTATAATGTATTGCTTTAAATTTCCAAAGTAATTTTCAACAATCGAATTACTAAGTCTTCCTTCCGCGTGTTTTACCATTAAACAACTCCATAATGGACAGTAGGGCAAATATTTTTTCAAAACTAAGGTGAGGAACTTGTCGTTGTAATAAGGATTATCTGTATGTTTGTCGTCTTTTTTAGATATGTCAATTTTGTTGTATAAATCTAAATATCGTTGGTAGAAAGGGCTAGATGTATAAATTGTCTTCTCGTCTAGTGAAATGCTCTTGATAGAATTTTGAAGCTTTATGTCATGAAATATAGTTTCAACCGCTTCAAGATCAGAAATACTTAACAATGTATTTAAAGAATATTCAACTTTTTCATTATATGTATTACTTCTCAATACTATCACTAGATGGAAAAACCACATGTCAAACTGGTGTAGGTCTTTAAAATTAATAGCCGCCGCCATAACATCTTTAAAAAGTGAGGTCTGTGTGTGATTTAAGGATAGTTGTTCTATATCTTTACATATCATTTTTACAAAATGGGCGCAACATAAATTTACGGTAACAAAATGTTCCCGAGGTTTTGTTTTTTGCGTTATTATGTTCATACATTCTTGTAGATACTGTTTAAGAGTTAGTCTATTAAAGGCTTTTTCACAATGGCGTGAATGTTAGCAAAACTGAAATCAGATACAACTCCCGAAAATAGTGGCCATTTATTGTTCTCCTCGCAGAAATATCGGAAGTCGTGTAAAAGTTTAAATATGGTGTTAGCATCATGTTTTGCCGAGAGCATACTAAATATAGGAAACGCTCTTTTTAACTTTTTAATTAGAATTACCCCAACATACAGGAGGACCCTTTTATTTTGCTTAAAGGGGTGTCGAACAACAGTCCCTGTAGCATCGAAATGTAAAAATACATTATCTTCTTTTGCCACCTGCTCCAGAACATATAGCTGTTCTTTGCTATATAATTTCACATTAAACGGGAAGCAAATCTCTTTAAAATATTCCTCGTGATCTGACTGCATCTTTATAATATCCAATATGTCATTTTTATCTCTGTCAAATTGGCCCAATTTTTCCGAACGTATCTTCCTGTATGTTGGATCTGACTTGATGTTTTTTAAATTGTAAGTCTTGTCAATAACGCTTTTGTCAGACTTTAATACAATCTCTTTTTTGTAGGTTAGCGGTTTTTTGTTTAACAAATTTCGTTTTAATATTGATCTCTCTACACCTTTCACGTAGCCAGTCAGTTTATTGAGGTGACAAAAATTAAATGAGTTAGTAAAAACATTAACTTTTCTGTCTCTTACAACTATTTTCATTTTCTTGCAGCTTTTGTGTATACATTTTGCATATATATTTATTGCATTATTAAGCTTTACTACCTTTACATATTTAAAAACTATTTGACATATATTATTTACATGGTTATTTATGTATATTCTAAAAACGTACGGGTAGTATGAAGTGTTTAATTTGCCATTCTGATATATAGTATTCCATATATCTAAAGGAATTTCAAATGAACCTTCCAGTAAGATACATTGCTTATAGTTTGATGTAATGGGTTGCTTCATATTTTCTGAGTTTTCCGGTATGATTCTGTTTGCTTTCGGAATATCAGATAAATTTAAAATACATTTTGGTATTTTATCTTCTTCGGAAGAATTTAGAAATTTAGCATCATCTACTTTTGTGATGGAATTATCAGATATGGACACATTTTTCTCTTTTGAATTATTTTGATTTGATGTATCTAAATCTAAGCGATCATCAGTATTATAAGTTACAATGTCAGCAGTAGTTGTTATTCCGTGTAGATTGGCTTTTGTAAATTCACAATTTTGTGAATCTATTTCATTTTCAACAAAATCAGAATTTGGCGTTGAAGGTACTGCACCTTTGAAACTTATATCCGAACTGGACAGTGACACTTGCATCATATCGGTATCCAATAGATCTTTTGAATTATTTTCAATTTGAACATCGTTAGCTTCATAGCACTTAATAGAATCTTTCCACAATTTGTAAAATCGGAGTCTGTTGTTTTTATTGTTCCTCTTTTTAAAATAACTGCATAACTGGCCATAAATAGAATTGGGGTTTCTACGATTTAAAGAACAAGTAGTTGGATCATATTTCAATTGCATTAAAACTCTTCGTATATCATTGTTTTTAATATCAAGATTATGTTCCCAATCTATTCCATTGAATATATTTTTAAAAGTTACATTTTTCTGTACTACTCTTTTTGCCGTACTCTTATATATTTTAGTCTTATTGTTGGAAAAACTTATAGATATTTGCCGAAATATCTGATGTTGTTCACTAAGTTTTAATAAATCTTGGTACGAGTAAGTTGGCAATTCTTTTTTCACAAATAAGACAATGTCTTTTATTTTATTTAAATCCATCATGACGAAAAGTATAGTAAAATTCTTATTTCTAACATAAACTAAAAACGTAAAATAAAAGTAAATTCCTTAAATATAAGAAGTTGCAAAATACAACATGAAATAATGAAATAGCCTCCGTTAGATACAAAGTCAAACACAAAAAGAAAACACGATTGTGTAAATAAAATCAAAATAAAAGCAAAGTTCTTATTTTTAGAATAAACTCGAGAATGCAAAATAAAAATGTACTTCTTAAATAAAAAAACTGGTTGTAATCAACCTGAAATAAACTGAACAGATACAAAATCAAATGCAAATAAAAGTCAAAATGAAAAGACACTTTTTCTTTCATAAACTAAGTTAATGCGAAACTAAATGATATATGCAGATGAAAACAAAAGAATCCCTTAATAAACAAATAGAAATAACTCCAAGAAAGCTCACTATACGCACAGTCTCAAATACAGTACAAGGACAGTTGATAGTTGCCCGGCCCCGGAACCACTTTACCAAGTAAACACTTTATTCAATATAATATGGTACATCGTATAACTTTGTTATTTTACAGTAAAACATATTTCTTTAAAGAATCAAAGTGGTTTATATTTTGTTTAGGAGTATGATGAAATGATAAAATATTTAAAAAATCCAGTTTTTTATTTCACGATTTCTCTAACCTGCTGGACAGAAGTCAATTATCCTTACTGTAATTCAACATTAATTGCCCTGCATTAACTTGTCAGTATTCTAATTAGTTTATCATCGGTAGATGTAATGTCACTTAATTTAGCGTTATTTGTTTGTTTATGGAAAAATTATGACTTTTTTTATTATAAATTTTATTTTGTATTTGCATATTATTTTGTAATTTAGTGTCTTCTAATTTATTGTATGTTGCATATTGCTACATTGCTTTCCGCATTTTCCAGTTTATTCTATAAATAAGAATTTGCTTTTATTTGGTTTTATTTAACATATTCGTTTTTTATTGTTATTATGTATTTGCGTTTAATTTTGCCTATAAGACTCTCTTTGATTATTTATCATTGTATTCAGGAATTCATATTTGTTTTACATTCTTTAGTTTATGCTAGAAATATGAATATGAATATATGAATATGAAGTGTAATGAAATGGGTATTAAAGCCATTGACAAAGAACGTACTGTAAAGCAACCAACCACTTGTTCTGTGCAGAAACTCCAATTCTGTTTATGGACAATTATGCAATTATTTTAAAAAGATGAATGATAATAGACTACGATTTATGGATGGTTCTATTAAGTACTATAAAGCTAACAATTTTCAAACTGAAATTAATTCAAAAGAACTATTAGATATCCATATGGTACAAGTGTCACTGTCAATATATTTTTAGGTATTAATAATATTGTGTGAAACTAACTACTCAATGGACAAGAGCTCCAACCTGCGTTGAATTACACCCACAATATTAGCTTAAAATACCTTTCTAAAACAGTAAAAAAATGTTACTGTCAAGTTCAGATATAAGTTTAAAAAATGTAGTATCTTCAACGTCAAAATCGGACACACATAATAATAATTGTTTGATTCAATGCAGTAACAATTAAACTGAACGAATCATATCTTTTTATTCGTTTTACTAGGCGAACAGAAATAGATAATCCTTATTACAACAAAGAATTTCTGACCTTAGTTTTGAAAAAATATTTGCCCTATTATCCATTTTGGAGTTGTTTAATGATAAAACGCGGAAGGATGACTTAGCAATTTGATTGTTAAAAACTATTATGGGAATTTAAAGCAATACATTATAGAAGGATTAAAACATATGAAATGTTCCAGATTTATTAGAAAACATATTCAAGACATTTTTGCTATATATACAGTAATGTGTTTAAATGTAAACCAAAGTGACTCTCAAAAGAAACCCTAAAGTACGTAAGGGCTACTCTTCTGATGAAAAAAAAAAATCACAAGAATCATGGAATAAAAATAAATAAGATACACTAGCCATTTTACAGGTAGGTAAAAAATAACGAATCCATAAATGATACTATATTGATGATGTCAGAAGGTGTGTTTATGGAAAACTAGATGAAACTTCACATTTTGTTGAATGTGACAAATGTAGTGAGTGGATGCTTAAAAATTACGAAACCCATAACGATGATTCCTTTAGTGGAGAATTCATCTGCAAGGTATATATTTTAAGCGATATAAATTAAACCAATATACTACCAACTATAGAATTATCTCAGAAATGCACCGACTTCTTCACTTCAATTACTCTTACAGATACACAACAAGAATATATAAAAGTTGAAACTCAACAGAATAAATCTGATGTATGGAGGAAGGAACGAAAAAATAGGGTAACTGCATATTTCTATGCAAGAATATGTAAATGCTAAGAACAAAATCAAAAATCGTGAAGGACATAATAGAGACAGATGCAACAAAACACGGACTGTATTGGGAAATTATTGCTAGAGAGACGTATTGTTCAAGAAAACCAAAATTTGTAAACAAACAGGTTTACATATTCATAGAAAGTATATCTTCAAGATCTCCTGACGGTCTAATGAAGAAGATGGTTTAATTCAAATTAAATGTCCCTACCGTTACCAAAATAGTGATCCCAATATCACTAAATTAAATTTTCTTTCTGCGGAAGGCTTGTTAAGAATGAACACCGCCTACTACTTCCACATCCTGGGTTTGCCTGAAATTAAAAATAGAAACTGGTGCGATCTAGCAATATGTACAATAATGGGAATTAAAAGAGAAGTAATAAATTTTGGACAAACATAATGTTACCAAAGTTGTCTTCATTTTATTATTTTTATTTATTACCTGAAATCGATTTTCCAAATAAGAGTTTGTTATTGGATTATAGGAAATGGAGAACTGCAAAAGATTTAATATTATCTACTTAAAAATGGTTTAGTAAACGACACATATATTATAGGAAGACACCTGACTGCCGAAGATATATCGTCGCATACTTTGGACAACATACTTTGTATAAAGGAAATTATAATAGATGACATTTTAACTTGTGGTCAGCCCCACAATTTGCGAAATATGTAATTATTTATAATAAATAAATCGACTAATCTTGATTTTCACCCCCGGAGGCCCAAATACAAATAAACGGAACTTTGTCTGAAATCTCATTTGGACATTGTTAATATATCCTATAAAACAAAATGTGGTCCGCCTCAGCGAGATATGTAATTATTTATAATAAATAAATCTATTAATTTCGATATTCACCCCCGGAGGCCCAATACAAATCAACTAAACTTTGTGTAAAAATTCATTTGGACATTGTTAATATACTCTATAAAGCAAAATGTGGTCCGTCTCACAGTTTGCGAGATATGTAAGTATTTATAACAAATTTGTCGATTAATCCCCATTTCCACCCCCGCAGACCCAATACAAGTCAACGAAACTTTGTGTAAAAACTCATTAGGACATTGTTAATATACCCTATAAAGCAAAATGTGGTCCGCCTCATAGTTTGTAAGATATGTAATTATTTATAAAAAATAAATCGATTAATCTCTATTTTCACCCCCGGAGACCCAATACAAATCAACGAAACTTTGTGTGAAATCTCATTAGGACATTGTTAATATACCCTATAAAGCAAAATGTGGTCCGCCTCATAGTTTGCAAGATATGTAATTATTTATAAAAAATAAATCGATTAATCTCGATTTTCACCCCCGGAGGCCCAATACAAATCAACGAGACTTTATGTAAAAACTCATTAGGACATTGTTAATATTCCCTATAAAGCAAAATGTAGTCCGCCTCATAGTTTGCGAGATACGTAATTATTTATAAAAAATAAATCGATTAATCTCGATTTTCACCCCCGGAGGCCCAATACAAATCAACGAGACTTTATGTAAAAACTCATTTGGACATTGTTAATATACCCTATAAAGCAAAATGTGGTCCGCCTCATAGTTTGCGAGATACGTAATTATTTATAAAAAATAAATCGATTAATCTCGATTTTCACCCCCGGAGGCCCAATACAAATCAACGAGACTTTATGTAAAAACTCATTAGGACATTGTTAATATTCCCTATAAAGCAAAATGTGTTCCGCCCCATAGTTTGCGAGATATGTAATTATTTATAAAAAATAAATCGATTAATCTCTATTTTCACCCCCGGAGACCCAATACAAATCAACGAAACTTTGTGTGAAATCTCATTAGGACATTGTTAATATACCCTATAAAGCAAAATGTGGTCCGCCTCATAGTTTGTGAGATACGTAATTATTTATAAAAAATAAATCGATTAATCTCGATTTTCATCCCCGGAGGCCCAATACAAATCAGCGAGACTTTATGTAAAAACTCATTAGGACATTGTTAATATTCCCTATAAAGCAAAATATGGTCCGCCTCATAGTTTGCGAGATACGTAATTATTTATAAAAAATAAATCGATTAATCTCGATTTTCACCCCCGGAGGCCCAATACAAATCAACGAGACTTTATGTAAAAACTCATTTGGACATTGTTAATATACCCTATAAAGCAAAATGTGGTCCGCCTCATAGTTTGCGAGATACGTAATTATTTATAAAAAATAAATCTATTAATCTCGATTTTCACCCCCGAAGGCCCAATACAAATCAACGAGACTTTATGTAAAAACTCATTAGGACATTGTTAATATTCCCTATAAAGCAAAATGTGGTCCGCCTCATAGTTTGCGAGATACGTAATTATTTATAAAAAATAAATCGATTAATCTCGATTTTCACCCCCGGAGGCCCAATACAAATCAACGAGACTTTATGTAAAAACTCATTAGGACATTGTTAATATTCCCTATAAAGCAAAATGTGGTCCGCCTCATAGTTTGCGAGATATGTAATTATTTATAAAAAATAAATCGATTAATCTCTATTTTCACCCCCGGAGACCCAATACAAATCAACGAAACTTTGTGTGAAATCTCATTAGGACATTGTTAATATACCCTATAAAGCAAAATGTGGTCCGCCTCATAGTTTGTGAGATACGTAATTATTTATAAAAAATAAATCGATTAATCTCGATTTTCATCCCCGGAGGCCCAAAACAAATCAACGAGACTTTATGTAAAAACTCATTAGGACATTGTTAATATTCCCTATAAAGCAAAATGTGGCCCGCCTCATAGTTTGCAAGATATGTAATTATTTATAATAAATAAATCTATTAATCTCGATTTTCACCCCCGGAGGCCCAATACAAATCAACGAGACTTTATGTAAAAACTCATTTGGACATTGTTAATATACCCTATAAAGCAAAATGTGGTCCGCCTCATAGTTTGCAAGATATGTAATTATTTATAACAAATTAATCGATTAATCTCTATTTTCACCCCCGGAGACCCAATACAAATCAACGAAACTTTGTGTGAAATCTCATTAGGACATTGTTAATATACCCTATAAAGCAAAATGTGGTCCGCCTCATAGTTTGTGAGATACGTAATTATTTATAAAAAATAAATCGATTAATCTCGATTTTCATCCCCGTAGGCCCAATACAAATCAACGAGACTTTATGTAAAAACTCATTAGGACATTGTTAATATTCCCTATAAAGCAAAATGTGGTCCGCCTTATAGTTTGCGAGATACGTAATTATTTATAAAAAATAAATCGATTAATCTCGATTTTCACCCCCGGAGGCCCAATACAAATCAACGAGACTTTATGTAAAAACTCATTTGGACATTGTTAATATACCCTATAAAGCAAAATGTGGTCCGCCTCATAGTTTGCGAGATACGTAATTATTTATAAAAAATAAATCGATTAATCTCGATTTTCACCCCCGGAGGCCCAATACAAATCAACGAGACTTTATGTAAAAACTTATTAGGACATTGTTAATATTCCCTATAAAGCAAAATGTGGTCCGCCTCATAGTTTGCAAGATATGTAATTATTTATAACAAATTAATCGATTAATCTCGATATTCACCCCCGGAGGCCCAATACAAATCAACGAAACTTTGTGTGAAATCTCATTAGGACATTGTTAATATACCCTATAAAGCAAAATGTGGTCCGTGTCATAGTTTGCGAGATATGTAATTATTTATAACAAATTAGTCGATTAATGCCCATTTCCATCCCCGCAGACCCAATACAAGTGAACGAAACTTTGTGTGAAATCTCATTAGGACATTGTTAAAATACCCTATAAAGCAAAATGTGGTTCGCCTCATAGTTTGCGAGATATGTAATTATTTATTATAAATATATCGATTAATCTCGATTTTCACCCCCGCTGACCCAATACAGTTCGACGAAACTTTAAGTGTACCCGTCCTTGGTATTGTAAATATATTCTATATTGTAAAATATGGTACATCTCTGGAGCCCCAGTGACATTTTAGAATAGAGTAATTTAATAGCATTTATTAATGGACCCAACGTATGCCTACGAGAACCGCGCGCTACTGATCGTTCGGGCATCTTCGTGCGTTTAGGCTGCTATCTTCAGCTGCTGCTTTCACACCGGTACAAAATAGAAAAAATCTTATGGCGCTACCGTTCCGACGCCCTCGGGAACGAATATCGGGTCGCTGGATAGAAGGGTATTTTTAATGATCTAAATATTTTAAGACGAATTTTTATATAGAATATCTTTCTTCTAAGGTTAAATTTTAAGAAAAACGTAGTTTGGGTTTCAGATAG
This sequence comes from Monochamus alternatus, assembly GCA_037114965.1. Taxonomy (NCBI): domain Eukaryota; kingdom Metazoa; phylum Arthropoda; class Insecta; order Coleoptera; family Cerambycidae; genus Monochamus; species Monochamus alternatus. The sequence goes on along the minus strand of CM073427.1, from coordinate 50,051,801 downwards.
GTGAAAATATGTTTATTTTATTGATATCGCTTTTTGTTACATCCCCGGTTATAATTGGTTTTTATTGATACGGCAGAAGAAATACTTTTTGCTTCCCTAAAATTATTTGTTGGTGATTATAAATCCTCTAGACTATACAGGGTGTCCTGAATATGCATACCTTAATTTTACCATATGATACGTTGTACTAAACAAAACATATTTGACTTAAACTTTTTTTTCTCTGATCAACGGTAACCGAATTATAACAGTAAAAAGGTCTTAAATAGGTGACGACGTTGCTCACATACTATCTTATGATTGTTGTGTATTTATACATAATAATTACAAATAGATACACCTAAACATAGGTACTTACTGTGTACTTAATGGTTTTCTTAGAGTTATTTTCACAACACAGAATAATTGCAAGAAACGTTTACCGTACAAACGTCTCGTAGCCAGAGAGTTTTGCTTAGATTCACCGTAAATTGACATGTTATAAGTTGGTTATGATTACTATAAATGAATCAATTTTTGTTTCTGCATTCACAAACATCAAAGAAAAACAAGACAAACATGAAACGCACTAGCTATACGCACTACTATGACTAATATTACTCTTAGGTGATCAGCAATAAGAGAGAAAGAAAGAAAGAAATGTATTTATTGACTACGTTAATGCATTTAACAATATTATAGTAGCAAGTCAGTATAAATACAAACATTGGGATATCAGTGCAAAAAGCGCAAGTCACTCTATAATACATTTAAAGGACTTAAAACAATTTGAAAGTAATGGTAATTAAGTCAAATAAATTACATAATTATATTATTTAAACTAAAACACCACAAATAATTACAAGCCATGAGGGAAATATAAAAAACAGTTAAAGGACTGAAAACAGGTTTAAAACAATAATAATTAACTTAAAGTCAATTTATATATCTACAAGAACACATAAAAAACAGAACAATCCGAAACAAAATTTTATAGAAAAGAGGCGGTGTCCATATATTTATGCACTGAATAAAATAATGAGTGTGCATAATTTTTTTAATTACATTTTTAAATTTTGTGGTGCATAGTGTTTTACTTCCAAAGGAACTTTATTGTATAATCTCAAGTCAAGAGATATATTTGTTGATCTCTGTAGTCGAAATCTTTGACTTCTGATTAAATAGGCAGATCTCGTTGGGTAATTGTGGAAACTGGAATTTGTCTTATATTTTAAATAATTAATATATATTTCAATCAATGAGAGAGGGCAATGACATGATTTTAAATTTTTAAAAAGCGGCTTGCAATGTTCCCTGGGTCCAACCCGTGCAATTATACGAACAATCTTTTTTTGATGTTTGAAAACTCTAAACGATAATGACGCGTTCCTCCATAGGATCACTCCGTACATTAAACATGAATCTACAACACCATAATGTGCATTCAAAATTATATCATAATTTAACACCTTTCTAAGTTTTTATATATTTTTAGGTATTAATAATATTGTGTGAAACTAACTACTCAGTGGACAAAAGCCCCAACCTGCGTTGAATTACACCCACAATATCTACCCATATATTCCTTATTATCAGCTTTTGCAACAATTTTTTACGATTTTAGAAAGGCATTTTAAGCTAATATAAATCAAATCTTCTACAATTCCTATCAATGAAGTCATATGTATGTTCTCTGATACCAAACATCTATGCTAATGAACAATTCCACAGACAAAGCTCTATTCAATAATTATCTAAAGAAAATCTAATTTACTAACCTGGTAATGAAACATCTATAAATATCTAACTTCACCTTTTGGCAGTGGGAACACGACAAATTCAACCACTATAGATGAGATCTGACCTATTTCTGCATTTTTAGGATTGCTTCTTCAGGTGGCCTCCTTTAGATAATTATTGAATAGAGCTTTGTCTGTGGAATTGTTCATTAGCATACCTAGATGTTTGGTATCAGAGAACATACATATGACTTCATTGATAGGAATTGTAGGAGATTTGATTTATATTAACTTAAAATACCTTTCTAAAACCGTAAAAAATGTTACAAAAGCTAATAATACGGAATATATGGGTAGATATTGTGGCTGTATTTCACCGCAGGTTGGGGCTTTTGTCCACTGAGTAGTTAGTTTCACACAATATTATTAATACCTAAAAATATATAAAAAAATTTACATAAAAGATGAACATTTTTCAAGTAGATATTGTTATATTTAATTCATTGACAGGATGTCACTTTTTGTCATTGTCGATATTTAACTTCAAATAATTTTAATTTTTATAATAATTTTTATAGTTAGATATTTTATTCAACTTAAAGGAGACCACCTGAAGAAGCAATCATAAAAATGCAAAAATAGGTCAGATCTTATCTATTGTGGTTAAATTTGTCGTGTTTCCACTGCCAAAAAGTGAATTTAGATATTTATATAGAGTGTTTCATTACCAGGTTAGTAAATTAGATTTTCTTTAGATAATTATTGAATAGAGCTTTGTCTGTGGAATTGTTCATTAGCATACCTATACCTACATATGACTTCATTGATAGGAATTGTAGGATTAGCTTAAAATACCTTTCTAAAACCGTAAAAAAACCTTTCTAAGTTAGAAATCTTCCTACAGAGATTGTCAATATGACAAGTCCATCTTAGAGAGCCATCAAGAGTAATGCCTAAAAGTTTACCTGACCTGCATCCTAACACATTGCAGTACGTTACAGTTTTAACTGATTGTTTACTTCATTAATACTGATTCAAAAAACAAATTACGCTACAGGCGCTTTAACTTAACCTTAATTGTACCTTAATTTGTAATTTCGTAACATAGTTTTGCATATTATTGCAGTTGTATTTTTATTTTTTAAATTAAGGTAAACTATTCGTTTAGACATTTTTTTCATAAGAGTTTTTTATCGCTTTTGGTTATATATTTCAACCCTTAAAATTACGGTACTCATATTCCAGATACCCTGTATAAAGTGTCTTAACATTGACGTACGTGCTTCTATGAATTGTTTCGATATCGTATATGAAATATAGACCATTTTCCAATTATCCTTTACCACATTGATAAAAAATAAATATGTATCATTTAAGTTTAATTGAAAATTAATATTATTAAATATGTGATATTATCGATAATATATTGTCACACAATAGTAGTTCAAGTAGGCCAAGTAGGAATTTTTGATATAATCTCTTGGACAGGTCAACTTTGCTTTTTTTAACTTTGATAAAGTTAAATTCTTAAAAATGTAACCAGTGGCGGCGGGCTTGACACTGACACATTTTACTAGTAAATTTTCTTCGAAAACTAGACGTTCAAGCATTTTTTTCTAACATAAATCTACTACATAAATTTCTTTCAACAATTTTTTTTGCATATCTATCCAAATCACAAATTTTCAATAAATAACATTTTTCTACGTTCATGCAAAAAAAAACAAAACTTTATTGAACTATATTTAGTGGAAAAAGTGGTTCCTTATTGTACTGGTGCAATAAAATGTTTATTGCATTCATCTGTCATTCTGCTATAGCGTTTTGTCATCATGACAAACATAAACGTTCAAATCGACGTCACATTTTCTTAGACTTAATGTCCTCTAAATAACATTTTTTGGTTTTTGCATGAACGTAGAAAAAATATTGTATGCGACTCGTACAAAAAGTGCTTATTGTACTCGACGTGTTGTCGGCCTGACGTTGCCTGACGGCCTCGTTGGACAATTTCACGTCGTGTGCAATAAACACTTGCTTTTTGTACTTGTTGCATAAATAACTATAAGTACATAACGATTTATTTTACAATAAAAATATAAAGACATAAAACTTTACATACAGAATGAACTGTGAATTGTAAAACTAACAAATTTAAAAAATGTTTTATATTCATAACTGATTCTCTCATTACAATAAAAATGTTTAATGACTATTTTGAATCATACAAATATACTGCTGATTAACACTTTTAGTTCTTACTTCGTTGTAGAACAAACTCATCAATATGACTAATAACTATATCGTCAAACAATTTATTTATTATTAACATACAATAAGGGCAGAGACAAACTTTATTACCTATGCTCATTAGGTAAATACAATTGTGAAATGTGAATCCAGAACAGACAAATAAAATCATGCAAAAAAGTATATACATACTTATGTATAAAGAGAAAATCCATAAATAATTCAAAGACACGGAAAAATATTTGAAGATACACTGAAAAGTTAAATAGAAAAGATATCGAAACATTCCATACCCATATACGAAAAACAGACTCACATTTACACTAGCATGGATACAGTCATAACCATTCTTGAATAAATTAAAGGACCATACAGCAACAATAGAGTGAGGAAGTATTAACTTCCTAATAAAAACATAGTATTTAAGCCTTCATTTAAGTGCAATGATGCAATGCAATAATGTTTAGTATTACACAGTTATTAAAATTACATAAGACACATAAATTTTATCTATTCGAAGTACACACTATAACCTTACAAAACTTAATGACGCCGCCGAATTGCAATGATGTACGGTATCCTTCGGTACATTTCACCTTTATTCGTGACGCATTCGGCGTAGAAACATAATAACTTGTAGTACCGCAGTGACAATAATGGATTTTATTTTACATCATTCAACAGGCGAATGCCCAATTGCAAAATATATAGTCATATAAAAAATAATAATAATAAATACAAAGAAAAAAGTTACATATAATAAAAATAACAATACAGGGTGAATCTTAAATAAGTACAAATATTTTAACTGCTGGTGTAGTTCGTCATTTAAATCAGTCTAGTGAAAGCCATTTTTAAAAATTTCTAATATTTACGGAGATATTAATTTTTTTTAAAAATACCCACATTTTGAGGACCGCTGGCTGATTTTTCATCCAACAACGTAATGAAACATATGATTTGTTGCGAGGTTGCCATATCTCCTCCAATATAAATATTACATTTCCTTTAACATAATAGTTCTATTTTAAAAATACTTGTTTTAAGCATAAGTACAGTAAAATTGGGTATGTAGTATGATACGCAGCAATATTAACATAAATTTTAACATCTGAACTAACCTTACTATACTTCAACGATTAAAAATGAATTTCAGCAAGTTCAATACTACCGTAAAATATTTAGGAAGATATTACGTGATATTACTATGTCCAATGTTCAAAAATTATACATAAACGTGCACACAAGCTTACCTGTTTGTTAAAAAATTAACTATTTAATCAGTAATCCACATTTCACAAGTTAAATGTCATTGTACACTGTTAGAAAGGGACACAAAACACAATTTCCTTAAGTTATTTTATGAAGAATAACGAAAAACTATACACGCGTTTTTTATTTAAAATGGAAAAAATGTCAACTTTTAGCAAATTTTATTGCTATTTTCATGCATTATGTGGGGTTAACAAGTTTGACTTGGGCTTCCGATAATCTGTCATGACAGTCAATGACAGTTTGATAATAAAAAATAATATAAAATGTTACACTTGACAAAATTCGCTAAAAGTTGAGATTTTTTCTTCCTTGAAGCAAAGACATTTGTGTAATACTGGCAACACTGTGAACCACACGTTCAGTCTGCAGCACTATGACTCATAAAAGTATGAAGGGTCGGTCTAGGCCAGCGGTCCTCAACAAGTTTTCTACTGAAAAATTACGAAATTTATTTAAAATTTCACTTTTTTATTTCTGATTTTTTTGTAAAAAAACTATTAATTATGTGTTCTATACACAAAACTATACTGCTGGTTAAAATATTTGTACTTATTTAAGATTCACCCTGTATGTAAGACATAAAAAACAGAAATACTAAACAGAAGCAAATAGGTAAGTAATAACTATAATTAAGATGCACAACAGAAAACTACCATAATATATAATTAACACTAAAAGTAGCATTAGATAAAAAAAACATAATAGTGGTATTTGTTTCAAGCTTGCAAGAGATCATTGAAATATATCAACTGTTAACTTTAAGTTGCTACAAGTATTGCAGTTAACTACTAAATAATTATAAGTAAACTAATGACTTACCGGAAGTGAATTTTAAATTTCAATAAAATGCTTTACTGAGTTCAAATGTTGTAATCACTTATCAGTGGTATACTTGTATAGGAATGTTGTTTCAATGTTGTTACTCGTGGGTAATATTTAAAACATCTACACCAGATAAAAAATATATACGGCTTATTTCTTTAGCAACATAGTTTACTCGTAAGGGTTTTCTCAGTGTAGCCTGATTATTCCACAAATGTCATAGAATATTTTGAGGAATGCCTGTACATGTATGGAAGTTGATGGTGGGCATTTTCCACATATAATAAAGTTAAAATTAAATTATGGAAAGTGAATTTGATGATCTGAACTTTTCACCTTTAATTTCTCGAAAACAAAATTAAAAAAACTATATGGCGTTGAAAGGATAACTGAATGCCCTTTAAAATAATGTATCACACAATGTCACTTTCCATATAACATTCTAGGGGCAATAGTCATCAGCTACCCCACTTAGGGGTAGATATGTAGGGAATAAATAGTTCCTTAAAGCGTTGAGTGAGAAATTAGAAAGAGGCGCAACCTTAATGGCGAAATGCGTATTAAATCTACAAGTTTAACACCCTGTATTTTGAAAACAATAATAATAGAAAGTATCTATAGGGCAAAATGTTTCTAAAGTCGTACAAGAAATAAAGGCCTTCATGTTTGACGTTCCGTTTTGTTACACCGTGTTTTACAGTAGGAGTTTTTTGGGCCCGAGATTTGTCCGTCTGTCGAGAACTGTTGTTAACGACAGTCAATTTTGAGTGTCTATGTGATTCAATGGTTTAACAAGCAAAGAAAACCTCCGTGATTTATCGGCAGATCGTCAATTTATCGACAATAAGTTGTCGATAAATTGACGAATCTTAGATCCAGAGAGCTGCTATTACCTAATACTATCTCGGGCCCAAAAGTGGATACGCATTTCGCCATAAGGTTGGGTCTCTATTATAATGCATCACTCAACGCTTAAAGTAAATTATGAGTGCATTACCGAATAACGTCATTCTATTTGTGAAAAGGTTAAATTTTTCGGTTGTAACTAACAGCTGCTTTGTTTAAATGACATATTCTGCAAAGAGGAGGCTCAAATCGAAAAATTTTATATAAAACTCCCTTAAAACAACTGTGTTGTCCAGGTGTTTTAGTAAATATAATCACATTTTTCTTATTTACTAATGATTTTCTGAATATGTTCTGAATCACTTTATGTAATATATGTATTTTATTATGTATTACTACTATACAGAGTGATGAAAAATGGATTCCATATCGTAAAGAAAATCTTTGCAAAATCCTTCCTTAGTTTCTGAGTAAAAAATTATTGCAGTTAGTATCTACAACCTTTACATCGCTGGGCTACTATAGTCTCTAGCTAGGTAATTCCGAATACTGAAATCCGATTATTCTTTGTAGGTATTAAACGTTTTTATGGTGCGAGTCTTTACACTAGTTTTTCAAGTGTCAAAAATGAAAAAATATTGTTTCAATTTATGGCGATGAATGCTTTAACAGAACGATTTCCCGGCAAACATGTGCCAAAAGCAGCTACTTTTATCACGTTGTGGAGTGACTGTAAGTGTAGTGCAACGTAAGGTAAATTTGAAACCAAGAGATGCAGATCCAAGACGTCCACAGCATATTGCAGCAGTGTTACGTCTCATACACGAGGCTCATTATATCCGTACCATGTACAGCGTGTTCAAGCATTAATAACAAAGGATTGGACGTGGAAGACTATGGCTGCTATGATCTCCTGACTTCAAATCATTTAAACTTATTTTTGGGATATTTAAAAAATGAAGCGTATCGCACCAAAGTGGATACCTACTGTTGATGCCAACGACTTCCGAGTTCAAAACGGACAAGGAGCAGAAACATTTGTGTTGGTCTGTAGAAACTTGGTAAGAAGGGCTCAAAATTTTGTTGTAATATCAGGCATGTCAAACTATTTTATAAAGTAAAACTACAAATTAATTCTATTAATAATTAATAACAATAGCAGAAGTAATTGAATTTGTATAAAATAGACGTTAGAAAATGTTATTTACTTCTTTTCTTAGGAATTTCTTTTCACTGTTTGTCCCGTTGCATGCTTTGCCGCTCTATTAGCTTTTACAATCGACCAGTTTCCACTACCTTGCAGAAGTGTATTTTAAAAACACTGCCTTTTTAATTTTTTTTTACAAAATTATATTTGTAAGAGCCCTGTACACTCAAATATTTTTTTAAGATAAGTTCTGAATCACCCTGTATAATATACAGGGTGTTAAAAAAAGAGTGTAAAATATTTCAGGAATAGTATGAACCAAATAAGCAGAAAAGTCCGCAAAGTAACGGTTGCGGAGATATGGACCACTATTCGTTTTTCAAACATTTTATTTTATTAGGAATAAACCGACAAAGGAAGCTTTTAACAAACAAAAAACAAAGTTACAGAAGATGTTCAAAGTGCCCTCCGTCCATTTCCAAGCAGGCATAACATCATCTCAACGATATTCGAACTCTTTCGAAAACACCGTCCTAGGTTTGGATTTCTTGACACTTTTGATTAATCCGTAGCTGTAGCTTTTCCAGGCTATTTACAGGAGTACCATACACTAAAGTCTTCAAGTATCCCCAAACAAAGAAATCTAGAGGGTTCAGATCAGGCGATCTTGGAGGCCATAAAACAGGTCCGGCCCTTCCTACCCATCTATGTGGAAAAGTTTGGTGTAAATGCTCTCTAACGGCCATGGAAAAATGAACTGGAGCACCATCATGCTGGAACCACATTTGCTGCCTCTGATTCAAAGGAACATCTTCCAAAAAATCATACAGTGTGTTCTGCAGAGAGTTGAGGTAAGCAGCGCCTGTTAATCGGTTTGGTAAAACAACAGGACCTAGAAACCTGTCACCTACAATACCCATCCAAATGTTTAATGAAAAACGTGCTTGATGTCCAGATTCTATTAGAGTATGAGGATTTTAGTCGGCCCAAATATGCGTATTGTGAAAATTAAACACTATATTTTTTGTAAAACCGGCCTCATCAGTAAAAAGAATGTTTGCAAGAAAACGAGGATGTTCAGCATCATGACGTAGAAACCAGTGGCAAAAACCAAACGTGCTTGATGATCATTTATTGGATTTAAGGCCTGTACTCGTTACACATGGTATGGATAAAACAGTTGCTCGTGAAGGATTCTCCAAACAAAAGGACCACTAATTCCTACCTCGGCTGATATTCTCCGCACACTCGTACCTGGATTCTGCTCTACCAGTGCTAGAATTTCTTCTTCTGCTCTAGGAGTGGATACCGACCTTGGTCTTCCGGATAAATGGCACTGTTTGCTCAAGGAACCGGTATCACGCAATCTTTGGTGAATTCTTCCAAACATGCGTTGTGAAGCAATCTGGCGATTTGGATAAGCGTCAACATAAAGATGTCGCACTTCGGTGGCGTTCCCATTAGCATGACCATACATGAAATGCATGTCTGTTAATTCTGAGTTAGAGTAACCAGCCATAGCCAAAGAAAACTTGTGCACTGAGAACAACTGTCAAATACGTACTGTTTATTTCACTAAACATCAATCAACTATTATAAGAAAATACACAACGTTTTTGCAAATTAAAAAAGGGGCTAAAAACATAAAACATTTCATATCTCCGCAACCGTTGCTTTGTTGAGCCATGTTTATTGAGACTTTTCTGCTTATTTTTGTTCATACTATTACCTCCTTAAATATTTTACAGTCTATTTTTAACACCCCGTATAACAAATTATTCCCTGCATAAGGTAACAGTATGGCAGCATGTATGCTGTATTTGGAAAAAGATTTAACGAACAGTTTTAATTTCTTAAAATCTACATACCTACTTACATTATGAAATAAAAATATGCAGATTTAGGAATGTAAGTTAATTTTTTCGAGGGCATATATGATTAAAAAGAATAACAAAAGTGAACCCAAATTATTTTTAATTAGTGCTTTACAGCGCGAGTTTAGCACCTACACGGCACGGCTTTTCTAGGCCTCTCACTCATAAAAATGTGGCAGAAATGACAAGAATTAAAATTAGGCCGTCGTGCAGAAACCCATACACACTGACGGAAAATTGACACCAACAAACTCTAATAAAATTAGGAGGCTTTGTAGCTACTTTGCAATGCGGTCACGTAATATTTACTCCCTGAAAAGATACGGTAGAATGGGAGCAGAACTGGCTTTTCTTTTATGGTGGGAGGAATTGAAGTTTTATCCTAGAGATGTCGTTACCATTTTATTTTATTACGGTGATTATTATTACAGCAATTTTTCTTTCCTTTGTTGAACATAGATATTCACGGATAATTCGCGTATGGGGACAGATAGTAGAATTTGTGGAGGAACTGTTCTCGATAAATTACCAGTTATTTGAATTTTAGGAGAAATACCTTCTAAAAATAATTTCAAACATTTAGAATGTAAATAAATATGCGCTGTGTTATATAAAATAACTAAAACAAAAAAAAAAATAATGAAATTGTACTCAGTAATGTCTCTACTTTTCTCACGTCAGACTGGGTGAGACTTACACTCTTTTTTAAGTATTAAGTAAACTACTTTGTTATGAGTAGATATAACATATCAATTAGTAATTAAATTTTCCCTAATAGTATTTAATCATTATTGTGTAATTTTTATTTAGTTAAGATTATGATGAAATTAATTAGACACCATATAGAGTCAATATCGTAAAAAAAATATAAAATCCTTATAGTGTCTGAGAAAAAAACTACTGAAACTGTATTATTTTCAACCTTTACATCACTAGGCTACTAACTGCAGTCTCTAGCGTCGTCAGAATGCAGGCGGTTCCGAATACTGAAATCCGATTTTAGTATTAACGTGTTTACATTAGTTTTCATGTGTCAAAAATGGCTTACGTGTATGGCAACTCGGAATTGATGAATATCGTTTTAATTTATGGTAAAGTAAGACCAATTGCTTTAGCAGCTTCTCATCTATACGCAGAACGATTTCCCGGTAGACATGTGTCAAATTCAGTTACTTTTACCCCGGTAGTGCAATGCAGGTGTGACGTGGGAAATTTACAACCGAATCGTGGAAGAGAGTGTCCATGGTGTCCAGCAGATAAGGAACACATTTTACAGATTGATGAAGACAATTCCGAATCAGTATCAGGCAAATCGCTCAACAAGTACAAGGAATGTCTCGATCAAAAGTGTGACGTATTCTATAAGAGGTTCAAGCATTAATACCAAGGAATTATCCCTTATGAATTAGATTTTGTGAATAGTTTATGCAACAAAATGCCCAAAATCACAGATTTACAGGTGACGTATTAGTTATAGATGAAGTTATTTTACATAATGGGATGTATAACATTCATAATACTCAAGTTTTGGATTTTGAAAATCGGCACGCGGTCCAATGGGATAATTTCCAGCTGCGCTTTTCCTTAAATGTGGTGTTGAGTATCTGGAATAACTTCGAAATGGTCTGGCTGGACTTCTGGAAGATGTGCTTTTAGCTGCCCGAATGTGGTTTTTACATGATAGTGCTGATGATGTTCAGGAGTACCTTAATGAAGCTTAAGGACGAGGAGGACCGGTGCAATGGCCGCCGTGATGTCCTGACTGAAATCCTTTGAACTTCTTTTTGTGGGGATATGTAAAAAATCAATCGCACCGAAGTGGACACTAGTGATGATTTACGCGACCGTATCACAGCTCCTAGCAATAACTTACGAGTTCAAAATGAAGAAGAACTAGAAACATTTGTGTTAGTTCATATAAACTGGGTTAAACACCAAATGTGTTTACACGTGGGTGGACAAAATTTTGAACTGTTCTTCTAACATCAAATATATCAATTTATTTTATTAATTAATAACAATAGCGGCGAAAGTAGTTGAATTTGCTGATATAAAATAGATGCTATAAAATTGTATTTATTTCTTTTCATGGGATTTTTTTTCAATTTGTCAGGTTTTACAGCGGACCAGTTTCCAGTGCCGTGCAGAAATGTGTTTTTAAATCATTTTCGAACTGTCTTTTTATTTTTTTTTTACAAAATTATATTTGTAAGAGTTCTCATTTAAAACTTCTTTTGAATAAGTTCTGAATCACCTTGTGCACTTAAATGTGTAGCTGAACCTGTAAATTACATTAAATCTGAAATATAACTAAATTAGAAAAACATTGTCCTAGGTATTTGTAGTTTATTGCACTTTAGTAAACTGAACGTAAGATAAAATATATCATCCAAAAAGATTTAGGAAATTTTAGATATTATTTAAGAACATTAGATTCATGATATTCCCATATAAAATGTGCTACCGATTACAAATTTTACGGATTAGATATTTTTGTCTCTCGCCTTTTTGATTTTTTTCCAAAATTGTCCGTACGAATCCCCAACACACAAACACCTAAGCTTTCATGCGGCATAATAATAAAGGTTACTATTCTTCTATCTTGTCTCCTTCTCGCCACCACTGGTTACATTTTTTAAAATTGAAATTCACCAAAGTTCATGCTTTAGAACAATAGAATTGATCTGTGGATCTTTTTCCCCCCAATTTTTCATCTCATTACCATGCCAGCGTAATCTTTGTGTTGTACCACGGTTACTATGCTCGCCTCTGTATAAATTTTGTATTTCCTCATTCGTTCTTCTAACCCACCTTTATTGTGTTCATTTTCTTCCAAATATTTTCCTCAATATTTTCCTCTCACTCACGTCCAGTCTTGTTTGTTCTGTTTTATTGAACGCCCATATGTTTCGTTAGCGTGTACTACTGCTTCGTACAGTCTTATCTTTGTTAGCCTAGAAATATTTTTGTTTCTCACTTGCAAAGAGCAAGTCCTACACATTTGTTTCTAGATGTTATTCTTGCTTCACTTTCCTCTTCCATTTTCGGTTGTCTGGCAAATATAGTTTTTATATGTGAACCTTTCTACCGCTTCAGACCTGTATATTTTCCCCGATTTAAAAACTTGTCTTTTAGATATACTTCTTCCGTCCATTCTATGTACTTAGGTTTTTCCTTATTAATATACAGTATGCGCCAAAAGTATGGAATAAATTCAATAAAAACGAAACAATTATTTTTTGGGAAAAATCCTCGAACAGGTCGATTTTTAATTTAAAAATACATATTTTAGCGTAAAATGCGATTTTCAAATGTCATTTGTTTTCGAGTAATGACGTCATTGATTTTTTTTTAATGGCAACACCATATTTTTTTCCTTGATTCTGAAAGATCGTTTAATTCTCTATCAGACAGTACTAAAATTTTGCCCTCTTACATAGGTGATAATGATTATCCTTACCTCAACCCGTTTCCTTATAATTTAATTTAAATTTAATATTGACCATAAGACAATTCCGAAGTTGTAAATTGGAATATCCATGGCGATATGAATTAAAAGCTTTTTTTAAAATCACACAACTTTTATAGACATTTTTAGACTAATTTTAGTAATCTACAAACGTACTAAATACACTTGAAAAAGCTGTTGTTAAATACTTAGCGATAGGTTAAGTCAAGTAGTAATTACAAAAAATTAAATCAAAAAGCCTGAATTCAAATCAAGTTATTGTTTTTAGAAGCATCGAACTTCTTGCCTTGACGAATTTTTAATTCTTGCTCTATTAACCGATTGATTCAGAAAAAATATTTAATATAGATACTTGCTTCCGAAGAATCACCCTCTCTGAAACATTAAATTAAGTAATCAGTAAATAAATTATGAAGTTTTAATAAATCGTTTTCCTTTCCTAATTTAGAAGTTATAAATACTTACAAAAGTGATGGAAATTAGCGGCAGTCTTGTGTTTGTGTTTGTATAATTTTGCTTTAATTCTTTACCTAAACTTTTATTACCTACTAGAGAAACATTTGTATACTTAAATAATTAATTAGTTAAAAACTTCTTTTAACTACATAATTAATTATAACGTCAAACACTAATTTTTCTGTTCTAAGGCTACATTGACAGGACAAGCCGTTATTATCTTTTACTGATAGAATATCTTTAAACTATACCTACAGGGTGATTTAGAACTTATTTTAAAAAAGGGCAGTTCGAAAATGATTTAAAAATACAATTCTGCACGGCACTAGAAACTGGTTCACTGTAAAACCTGATAAGGCGGCAAAGCATGCAATCGGCGACCGGACAAAAAATAGATAGAAATTCCTAAGAAAAAAATAATAGCACTTTATAACACCTATTTTATACAGCAAATTCAACTGAATTTGCCGCTATTGTTATTAATAATTATTATCAAAATAATTAATATGTGGTTTTAATTAATAAAATGGTTTAACATACCTGTTTCGTTACAAAAAAATTTTGGGCCGTCTTACTCAGTTTCTACAAACTAATACACATGTCTCTGTTCCCTGTTCATTTTGAATTCGTAAGTTACTGATATCAACTATGATACATTTGCGTAAATCATCAAGAGATCGTGGCGGCCATGGTACCGGTCGGATATGATACGTCACAGTGCTGCAATACGCCGTGGACGTCCTGAACGTCCATCTCTTCCATGATTAGGTTTCAAATTTCTCTCGCGTTGCACTACACTTGCACTCACTGTTTATCGGGAAATCGTTCTGCTCAAGTATTTTCACATTGCCATAAATTAAAACGATATACATCAACTCCGAGTTGCTATACACGTAAGCTATTTTTGACACTTGAAAAACTAATGTAAAGACTTGCATCACACAAAGTTAATACCTACAAAAATTAATCGGATTTCAATATTCGGAATCGCCTGGCTAACACAACAGTAGCACAGCATTGTAAAGGTTGAACATACTACAACTTCAGTATATCTTCGCTAAGAAACTACAAGGATTTTACAAAATATTTTTTTCGGTATTGACTATACAGAAAGTATGATAACAAAATTGCTGGAGCAGGTTAATTAGTATATTGAAATTTACACTTTTCTATAATATTTTTTTTACCGTTTTTTTTTAAATAAGACGCTTTATATTTTATAAATAGATAGCCCTCCTAATGACGAATTTAAGGTTATATCTACTTTTTTGTTAGTCATATAAAGACAATACTTTTTGAGTACTAGTACTACTTTTAATTTTGCTATAGCAAAGTGACCTTTTATTAATTATTGCATAATACTCAATTCGGTGGGAAATTCATTAATTACATTTTAAATAATGCCTAATTTCTTCTCTGATTCATTTTTTAATCTGTTTACATACATTTTGCTTTTGAGACCCACAAAAATAGTGAGGTTCATTGATTTGGTAAAATTTCATTAAAGTCATTTCTTATATCGATGCGAAATATCGAAGGCACTATCTATCAGAAGACATATCATCTTCATTAGGGTTAGGAAAAATTTATTCCAGAATAGAATTAGGTCAAAAACGCACAAAACGAAATAAATTGCCGTCTGCCAAATTGTCTTAGAAGAAATAAGGTTGCATATGTTTTTCTTACATCCATTGTGAATGTTTTAGGCTTTAAAACATAGTTCAGAGTTCAGTTTAAGAAAAACGTCAGCTTCGTCAGTGAAAATTACGTATTTTTTAAGTTGGGTTGACAATTTAAAATTTCTTCGGAAAACTATAATATTTTGGCCTGTCATCTGCCCACACCAGTAACATTATATTTTACCAGCGATTTCTTAACCTTGCTGATCCAGATAAATCTTTTATACTTCTGACATCCTTAAAGCTTTTGGATACTTACAAACTTCTTTTATAGTAGCAAATATACATATTTTCATGAATAAGTATCTACTTTTAATGAGAATTATTTTGAAGCAAGTATTATTTTTTGCCATTTTTTTGCAAGCTGTTTTTTCCTGAAGTAATTTAAATATCCATAAAACAATGCATACATTTTTACATTCGATAAAAATAGTAGGCTTGTATGAACAATTAAATCTCGAGAAAATTGGAATTGGAAGCTAAGGGTAAAACAAACTTGTATGTTGACACATAGGTCATGTTAACAAATTACACTTTAACTTTGTTACTATCACTTTCTGTCAGCAGTTAACCGACGAAGCACCTAGCAGGCTTAAGTAGGTGTGATGATAACATAAACATTGATAAAAATGGAAGAGGACGTTGTCTTAAGTTTTTAGTCGAACCCCAATATGATTCTTACAGTGGCGAATGACTTAAGAAAACTCGAAGAGTGTATGTGTATCTATTAAATTAAGTTATTGAATATTACCTATTTGTCTGAGTTATTAGGAGTTATCACTGAGTATCTTAGCATGCCTATTATGACTTTATTGGCTAATTTAGTATCTGTTTAATGAGTTATTTTGAGATTATGAATGACATTGCGTTACTGATGAGGTCTGGCTATTATTCCCAGTCCGCCCGCTGCGATGAGCGGAGAATATCTAGAGGGCAGCTAGCAGCGTGCGACGCGGTCCGGTTCTGTTCTTGCTTTGAACACTCTCTGCAGATGTGGTCTAATCAGTGTGCATTATTAGCTTGAGAGCCAACTGCAGTCTCAGAGAGAATATATTCCAAGCGTAGTAAAAATAGATCTATGCATCTATGTTTAGAGAATGTGAGAGTATGCTTGGGTACTCATATGTTTTTCTTTATTTTATTAAAAGAGTTTGATCTTATTGGAAGAGCTGCTTATCACATGAAGTCGAGCTGTAACTCCGTAAATATGGCTGCGCGCGAAGCGTATTTTTTTCAGGCAGGAGGGAATAAAGCAGCAGAAATTTATCGCAGATTTAGTCGAGTATATGAATAAAACTTCATGAGTATGTATGGCGTTGTACCAGAATAATGCACAAAATTTTAAGATGATCGATCTGACGTTCATAGTGAAGGTGGGCAAGGACCAACCATCTGTCTTTAATCGCGTTAACGTCAGTTTGGCCATTTTTGTATTTCCTGTACCATTCTCGTACAACACTGACAATCATGACGTTTTCTCTGTATATTAGACACATTCTACGATTAATTTCTGCAGCATTATTCTTTTCTACATGAGGAAAATTAATGACGCTTCGCAACTCACACTTGCCAGATGGCGGAAGAACAATACAGGGTGTCTGTAAAAGGCTGAGAAATCTCGGAGCTGGAGATACTGGTGACTAAAAAAAGTCTATTGAGCTAAATATGCCTTATCCGAATGTTGCGGGTTTCAAAAATACAGGGCGTTCAATGCTACAATTTTATTTTGAAATATCTCAATACATTGAAACCTGTCGGAGTATTAAAAAAAAATTAGCACAATTATGTTTTCTAGCACGGCAAATAAGATTTTTTTACTAATTTTGACGTCACTAGTAGAGGGCGCCGCTTATGGCACAGCATGTTTCTTTTAAATGGCAGAACTATTTTTCTGTTTAGTGTATCCATCTGTCTATTGAAACAATCGATTCTCCTACCGGTTATATCTGACAAAGATATACCTTCTTGAAATCATTAGGAGTAACCATTTTTGAAATAATCATATTTGAAATATTCAGTGCAGCGATTGAAAACTGTTATCGTTTCAGATAAAAAATTCTACTGAAAATACAGCAAAATGTTACTTGAAAAAGTTGTTCAGAACGGTAAATTATGGAGACGTGCAAAATTTCAAAAAGATCGGTCTGCTTTGATAAAATTTTTGTGCTTTGTTGGAAAATGTTTCAAAATCAAATCTCGCCGATCTTCGTGAAATTTTGCACCGTTTTGAACAACTTTTTCAAGTAACATTTTGCTGTATTTTCAGTAGAAAAGACACTTTACCTGAAACAGTTTTCAATCGATGCACTGAATATTTCAAATAGGATTATTTCGAAAACTGTTACTCCTAACGACTTCAACAAGGTATACCTTTTTCAGATACAACAGGTACAAGAATCGATTGTTTCTATAGTTAGATGGATACACTAAGCTACAAAAAAGTTCTGCCATTTAAAATCAGTGTGATGAGCCATAAGTGGCGCCCTCTACTAGTGACGTCAGAATTAATTAAAAATTCTTATTTGCCGTGCCAAAAAAACATAATTGTGCCAATTTTTCCCAACCTTTCACAGACACCCTGTAGACCCAGCCATATTTACTAAGCACTAATGACATAAGTTATGGTGGGGAAATGTCCTATCGTGCAGTGTGCAGCCTGCCTTTTACTTCTCTCAAGATGCCAATTCTCGGTGGAATCGGACTGAACAAATTTGCCCTAGTTTTAGGGACTCATTTGAAACCCTAAAATGGCCTTTTTGGGATTTAATCCCAAAAAGTTACCGTAGATATTTTGTGTTTACATTACTCACAGTCTAGTTCCTGGCATGGTGATTAATATCCAAAGCTTACTATTTTCGAGAAATATTTGCTCTGATCACATAAATCATATATAATAAGAAGTTTGAACGTGTTACCTTGAGAGTTTTAACAAAAAAGAATGTTTGTAACGTGTACCTAAAAGTTGTCATCTGCTATTCCAGATTCGCATTCGCCTCGTCTGGAACACCAATGATTCGTTGGAAAAAGCTGTAGCTACTTGTAACAAAAATATCTATTACTGCACAGACTCTTATAAAAGCCAATTTTTTGGATCGGAAAACTCAATTTTGTCTTTTTCTCATGGGTTGTATTTTTTTAAATACTTCTGTGTCATCATAATTTTTTTCTACTCTAAGCACATATTTCACAAGTACTAATTGATTTAAAACTGAAATAAAATATATTCGTTCTACCGAAATATTTGCAGCCATCACTCCAAGTTTTTGTAAACTTTATGACTAGTTTTCGCACCATAGTATTTCACAAGCTCGGCTCTTACAAACTTTCTACTTAACTAATAAGATTAATTTAAAAGTTGCAGTTTTCCTCGAAAATATCAGTTTCCTAAGAAGTGTACTTGAAATTAGTTCGGTATTGTTTGAGAACGCAGTTGTAAAATTTTGTTGGATGGAAATTCGGTTGAATATGGTTAAACTCGGGTATCGAGATATATAAAGTTGACGTGTAACTTAATACAGCAAAGCGGAAAATTTAATCTAGAACAATTATTGTCTGAATGAACGACTCGCTAACGTGCAAATTTTATGCCATATACAAATTGCCTATAAAATGGCAAGTTTCAAAGCTATGCTTGGAAATGAGTTATAAAGATCCATTCAATATGTATTTGTAAATGTTTCAGAAAAGGGAGATGTTCTTGTCAAATAGCCATAAAGAAGTGGTTTCATTCGATGGTTTCAAGTGATATACCTGCTGTTCCCTCTTTCACAGAAACTATCATAGCCAGCGTGACGAAATTTGGTATACAGGCAGTAGACAGCGCGTAGAATCTAATGATAACATCAATTCTTATACAGGATATCCCATTGTTTAGCCTTGAGCCAGACTTACACAGAAGAAACTAACATCGCTAAACGTCAAAACTATGAATTGTCATTGAATTGTCAAATATTAATGGCATAAAGTATTTTATTACACATAAATAACGCTAAGTAATATATTGAATGCAATTTACGTATGCACAATGGTGTTATTGAAACTTGCTTTTGGAGCATTGAGGTCGCTGCGCAGCAGCAGTCTTCCGTTACAGCTCCGTTAAGCGTGAATATTGTGTAAAATATCTGAGGAAATTATTAAATTGTTCAATTATAATGTAATAAAACTTCAGTAAATTGTTTTTTATGTTACTATAGTGTATATAATAATTAGGTACCCGTATTTTTTATCACAAAATAATTTACAAAAGTGTGTAAGTACCTAAAGAATATTCCTTTTTTCCAACTGCTATAATAATTATTGATTACTTATTTAACAACAAATATTCGAACAAAACGACTGTTTTGATTATAATGTGAACGTGTTTCTCCTTGAACTGAAAGTCAGAACCACGTCAGAACTGAACCTGCCATACAAAATAAATATCACTAAAGCATATCCTAGAAATGATTGATGTTTGTTGTGCCCACATATTTCAGCACTTTAATTTATGTTTCTGATGGATAAGTATGTTTAAGAAAGACTCTACATCTGTAAAATAGTAAACAATGTACTACAATTTCTGTATTTCATATAATATAGAACTAAAATAAAGCAACTGGTTTTTGCTAGAAAGTATCACCTGAAAATTTACTACACCCAGAAGGTACCTATAGTCATTTAAAGTTAGATATTAATTTGTAATTATTGTTTTTGTCTTTCAGGTATGTGTGTGTAGTGCCACAAATTACATTGAAACAAAACGTCATAACATCGGTCACCAAAAATAATAAGTGAAAAATATCACAGAGACATTTTCTTAGAATTAATTCTAAACATGGAATGATGGATAATATTATAAAGAAGTCCCTAATTTGCTTTAAAGAGTATTCTATAAGACATTAAATTCAGTTGTTGTCTGTCGTGGGCTTTAAAATTTCTAATTCGACACGAGCTGGCGGCAAAAAGCGCCTGCTATTAAGTATGCAGATCAAGTTTTCTTCTGTTACTTTTTGCATCGTTACTGTCAAAACTTCGTCAAACAAACCCATAAATACAAAAAAGCTTTTCAAAATGAGTGATTCGAATAGCGGTTTACCCTTTAATATTAGAAGCAGTCCGCAAACGGAGCGATCTCCAGTCTAGTTCTGACAAACACCAAGACGAGGTATGTGTTGAAGTTTGAAGATTGGTGAAAAGCTACCAAGGTAAAGAAGGTGTCTAAGAAAATCTTTTTGGATTATTTCTTCAAAAAAAAAAGACGCTCGTCATCTACATTATGGACTCACTACTCAATGTTGAGAACTATGATTTTATCAATTAATTGCATATTTGGAACAAAGTTAAAAGGGTTATATGGCCAAAAAGTCCAGAATGTTTACAAAGGAAGATATATATAAGTTTCTAAATACTTCAGACGATGAAACATATTTACTTATGAAGGGTGATATGGTTATCGGCATTTTTGTGGTATATCGTGAAGAATTATCTAAGTTAATGTTAGATCATATTCAGTAGAATGACCTCTATACAGGGTGATTCAAAACTTATCTAACAAAAGTTAGATTAATATATGTACAGGGAACTCTTACAAATACAATTTTGTAAAAAAAACAAAAAGGGAAGTTCGAGTGGTCCACTGTAAAACCTGATAAGGTGGCAAAGCATGCAATCGACGACCGGACAGAAATTGGAAGAAATTGTCAAGGAAAGAAATAAATAACATTTTATAATAACACCTATTTTTTATAGCAAATTTAACTGCCTATGCCGCTGTTGATATTAATTATTAATAGAATTAATTTGTGATTTCAATAAATAAATTAGTTTGACATACCTGACGTTACAACAAAATTTCAGGCCCGTCTTACTCAGTTTCTACAAGCTAACACAAAGTTTCTGCTCCTTGTCCTTTTTTGTACTTGAACTTATTGACAGCAACTATGATACGTTTGCGTAAATCATCAATATTTTGTATCCACTTCGGTGTGATACACTTCATTTTTTAAATTCCCCACAAAAAGAAGTCCCAGTGATTTAAAGTTAGGAGATTTTGGCAGGTATGGTACCTGTCCTCCTCGTCAATTCCTTGGTATTAATGCTTGGACACGCTGTACACGATACGGACATACTTGAACCTCGTGTATGATATGCCATACTGCTGCAATACGCCGTGGACGTCCTAAACCTCCATCTCTTTGACGATTCGGTTTCAAATTTCCTTCGCGTTGCACTATACATGCACTCACTGCACACCACGGTAAAAGTAGCTGCATTTGGCACATATTTACTGGGAAATCGCTATGCTAAAGCATTTTCACATCGCCATAAATTAAAAGAATATCCGAATTGCTATACACGTAAGCTATTTTTGACACTTTTGAAACTAATGTAAAGACTCGCATCACAAAAACGTTTAATATCTACAAAAATAAATTGAATTTCAATAATCAGAATCGCTTGGTTAGAGACTGGTAGCCCATCGATTGTAAAGGTTGAAAATACTACAATTTTTTACTTGGGAACTATATGGGTTTAAAAAAAATACGATATTGACTCCATTTCTCATGACGCTTCTATTCCAAATTTTTTTAGATAAGTTCTGAATCACCCTGTATAAATGAGAACGTCGGAGAATCTGTTATCATATAAGGAAATGTGGCATCCTCCTAATGCAACTCACAGGCGGTTTTTAGTATTCTACAGACAAGAAAAATGTACGCCCCAGCTTGCCGGAGTTAATACTTTTGAAAACATTCCAAAAATTATTGTAACAAAGCTTGAATTGAAGAATACACTGAACATTGTTTTAGCAGGTCTTCAGCCACCATTCTAGTTGATGGTGCAGATGTTAAAGCGTGGGCTGGGAATCGTGTTCTATAGCGGAAGGATATGATAAGAATTCTTTAGAGAATAAGAAATAAATAGAAAAGAAGATCATGGAGACAAACATGGATATAATGATTGGAAATTCGAACTTAAACAGCTCCATCAGATCTACGTCTGATATATAAATATTTAATTGCAAAAAGTCTATTACTAATAATACATATGTTTTAATAATATGTAAACAATTCTTTTAAAAAGCGGGGTTTTATTTAACAGAATAACACACACATTTTTTTATGGAGAATTACTTTTTCGACAATTGAATTTTTTATCTGCTATAGGTAACCCAAAATGGGAACACTCAGTATTTTTGAAATTGAGAAGTTTTCGAAAAAATTCGCTGACACGTCGATTTTGTTTGAAAACAAGGCACTTTTTGACATACGACCCATATTTGTGATGTCATCGACAATTTTTTTAAATAGCAACCCCCAATTTTGACCATGCCATTTGAAAGAGAGTGTCATTCTACATACACATCATAAACATTATGGTGTTACATAACAAAAATTTCAAGAAAATAATGTTGGAAGATTTTTTAAAATTGAATTTTCACAATACTGAAAATGATAATGATTATGTAAAAAATCGACTAAATTAAATGTTCAAATTGTGCACCGTTGGCTGTTTGACAGTAGCCAAGACGATTAATAAATTCTTTTTGGACATTATCAATAACTTCAGGAGGTATACGATGTATCTCGTGACGAATTCTTGCTTTTAAATCTTCTAAATTAACCGGTCTAGTAACGTATACTTTGCTTTTTAAGTATACCCACAAGAAATCTTGGGGTGTCAAATCAGGCGATCTGGCTGGCCACTGAATCGGTCTCCTTCTCCCTATCGAAGGATTCGGGAACAGCTCATCTAAATAAGCACGAACAGGTGTTGCATAATGGGGAGGTGCAGCATCTTGTTGAAAGAAAATGTTATTTCTTGGAAGATCATGTCCCTCTATATCTGGATATAAAGTTATTAGTTCAGGAATGAGGTCGTCTTGAAGAATATCCAAATATCTTGCACCAGTTAGGTTGATGTCAAAGAAATAGGGACCCAGAATTCTTCCGTCGACTATGCCGCACCATTTACTTTCTGGAGACTTTGAGTGTGATACTCCATCATCCATCGAGGATTTTCGGTACCCCAATAACGGCAGTTTTGCCTATTGACATGGCCGTTCAAAACAAACGTAGCCTCGTCAGAAAAAAATACGTATTTTACGAAATTATTATCATTATTGCATAGCTCTTACATTTGCTCGCAGAATTGATTTCGCCGACCAAAGTTTTCAGATAGCTCATGAACAAGGCATACCTTATAAGGATGATATTTTGCTTTTTTCATAATTTTGTGAACTGTATACGCTGCCATATTGAAATCAGAAGCCATTTGTTTAAGTGTTGAGTGATGATTTTCTTGTATTGCCAGCAAAACATTAAGCTCATCATCTACTGATTCTGATGGTCGACGAGATTTAGGAAGATCACGAACATGTCCATAGTTACGGTATTTAGACTCAATATTGCTTACCATGCTTTGGCTAATGGGGTGTCAATCAGGATGCGCATCCTGTCTCCAAATCCCATCATGCAAATAATTTCAATTCGTTCTCGTTCAGTTAATTTTTTTTTATAAAATGACAAAGTTACTACTCAATAAACACTTCAAACGCACTGCTTTTGCCAGACAAAAGATAAGAACTAAAGAAATAACTCAAAAAACAAAAAAAAACTATTTAATAAACTACAATTTCAAGTTTTTATCCGACAGCAATAAAAAACATTCTCGGTCGCTAAGGCTACTGTCAGGCAACCATGATTTGTGACGATGCGTATGTAGAATGATACGCTCTTTCAAATGGCATGGTCAAAATTGGGGGTTGCTATTTAATTGTCGACCACGTTATATCTCGAACAACGATGGCGTCACAAATGTGGGTCGTATGTCAAAAAGTGCCTTTTTTAAAAACAAAATCGACGTGCCAGGGGATTTTTTCGAAAACTTCTCAATTTAAAAAATGAATGAATTTATTCGTTACTTTTCGAAAGCACTGTATATACGTACAAAGTGTCGGAAAGTACCCTCTTATCTATAATACAGAAATAAATAAACTCTTGTGTTAAGGCAGTGGTAATTGACATTGTTCCAGGCACTAGCTCTCTTATTTTGAAAAATATACAAGTATTTTATCAACCCTAAGTATACGCTCAAGTGATTTAAATGTCATTAAAAATCAGAAAAAAGTTTAATTTTTTAGAAGTAGTAATAATCGAGAAGA